>JASDDO010000329.1:0-1200000 GCA_030015575.1 Agapanthus africanus
ACAAGAGAACCATAGATCAAGAGAGGGAGCAAGAGGTTGAGGGTGAGAGCAAGAGGAGAGCTCAAGAACAAGAGAGAGAATGAGCAAGAAAGAATGAGCAAGTATTTTGTCTCTCACCCTCTCATAATCCAAAGCAATGATAACTCATCATATTAACAAAAGTCTTATGTGATGGTTAGAAGCAACCACAACCATATCATTTCATGCACTCATTTTACACAAATGAGCAAGTAAACAAAAGTCTTTGCCATGAAATGATGGCTATGGTTATCATGATGGTCAACTAGTCAAGCCTAGTCAACCGGTCAACAAGTCAACAAAAGTCAACAAGTCAACAAAGTCAACAAGTCAACAAAAGTCAACAAGTCAACAACCATATCACCATAATACTTAATTAATATAATAGTTAATCACATATCATATTCTCATTAGGGTTGAGCATAAAGTCAAACAGTCAACGGTCAACTGTCAACAACCCTAATGAGAATCCGCTGCCTCTGCCTCCCTGTCAACTGTGCATACACACCCGCATCCGCGTTCCGAGGAACACGAATGCAAACTGGATAAATCCAATCCCATAAGGTACACTAGGATCTGGCTTAAACCAAAGCCCGCTAGTGTAAACTGTCCGGACACTGTACGTGCACAAGTGCACGTACAGTGTCCGGACCCTGTCGCAAAACCATGCGACCTGTCGCAATACCATGCGACCTCTACTCTTTTGCCTAAAGGCGAAAAGCTTTCTGTGTGGGACTCTAAAGACTCGACACTACGCTGGCAGTGGGTTTAACCACAGACCGCAAGCGGCACTAGCTGTGCGTAACGGTCCCCAGGTAATGCCGACAAGAAGACCGACGAGGCGAAACCCATCTGAACTCCTACCGAGCCTGAGTGTGACATTCTCCGTACAGTCCGGTCTGTTCGTCTGATACATCGCATGGCGGGCCTAGGGGGCGGTAAACGTCAGTCCCCCAATAGCGGTACAAGTCGTGCCGGAGCGAAGCCCAAAACACCCTGAGATAACACTGGAAACCTACCAGTATATCTCGTTTGCCCTGGCCAGGGACTACTCGTGTAATGGCTCTCCTAGACACAGCGCGATGTCAACCCCCAATACCGGGAGAGACGAATCCTGTCTAACCGTCACTGCCTCCAAGTGCTTCGGGACTGCACCCAACCACTACCTGTTTGCACGACTCCTTTGAGCCGTGGTAGGGTAGTGATCAAAGTACAGTGGGAACACACTCGAGGCGGAGTGACAGTGTCAAGTCAGCGGACTAAGCTGTACTCATGTCACCTGGGAACTGATAACTGACGATAGGTATAATACCAACTAGTCAGTTCCCGACGAGTCCTGTCCAATGTACCCGTAACCTAACGAGCACCCACATACTATCTCAAGTACGACGTACTGACGGCTGTGGGACAGACCGTCTCCCACACTGGGATGAGAAGCGCATGCGCTGGTCTACTCCGGAGTATCGATGCCCTGTCTCGATAGTCCTGCGACCAGGGACCTGCATAAGGATGTGCTTATAGATTACCCAGCCCCACTAGTGTGACGGCCATCACATCGCTGGTAATCAAGCAAAGATCCTAAGGGCTCCACTAATGTGTATAGGCGATATACAAAATATAAACACATGTACACATTGAAGTAGAAACAAACCAAGTAGCATACTACTATTTTGAGCAAGATTGTATATACAAGGTGAATATCCCAAGCATCCATTAAGTAATATACAAACCAGTATGATACAGTAATGGCCTCTAGGGCATATACACTAACAATCTCCCACTTGCACTAAGGCCATGTACTGGCGTATCGAAGACCTATCATCTCGATCAGCCGCTCGAACTGAGTCTGGGGCAGGGCCTTGGTGAATGGATCAGCAGTGTTATCTTCTGAAGCGACTCTCCGAACCTCGATCTCCTGGCGATCTACGATCTCCCTGATCAGGTGATACCGCCTCAAGATGTGCCTGGATCTCTGATGGGACCTGGGTTCCTTCGCTAAAGCTATAGCCCCGTTGTTGTCGCAATACAGAGGTATTGGATCAACAATGGACGGAACCACCTGAAGTTCTTTCAAGAACTTCCTCATCCAGACAGCTTCTTTTGCGGCATCAGATGCAGCGATGTATTCCGCTTCCATCGTCGAGTCTGCAACGGTTTCCTGTTTGGAACTCTTCCAACACACCGCCCCTCCATTGAGGGTAAAGACAAAACCCGACATGGACTTGGAATCATCCTTGTCACTCTGGAAGCTGGAGTCAGCAAAGGCCTCGATCTGGAGGTCTTTTCTGCCATACACCAAGAACATCTCCTTAGTCCTTCTCAGGTACTTGAGAATGTTCTTTACCGCTATCCAGTGTTTCTCCCCAGGGTTTGACTGATACCGGCTTACCACACTCAGTGCATAAGCTACATCCGGTCTGGTACACAACATCGCATACATTATAGAGCCTACCGCAGAAGCGTAGGGTATAATAGACATGCGATCCCTCTCCAAATCAGTCTTGGGAGACATCTCTTTAGAGAGGGTGATCCCGTGACAAGCCGGTAGGTTACCGCGCTTGGAATCTTCCATACTGAATCTCTTCAGTATGGTGTCGATGTACCTGGACTGTGATAGTCCTAATATCCTCTTGGATCTGTCACGGTAGATCCGGATACCCAGAATGTACGAGGCATCACCCAGGTCTTTCATGGAGAACCTGTGTGACAAGAACCCCTTGACAGATTGTAGCATAGGAATGTCATTTCCTATTAAGAGAATGTCATCCACGTATAAAACGAGGAATACTACAGTTCTCGCTACAAATCTACTATAGATGCATGGTTCATCTGGATTTTTGATAAAGCCAAATTCTTTGACCGTTTCATCAAAGCAGATGTTCCAACTCCGTGACGCCTGCTTTAGTCCATAGATGGACTTAAGCAACTTGCACACCTTTCCGCTGCTCCCACTCTGAATGAAACCCTCTGGTTGGTCCATATAGACACACTCCTCTAAATTTCCATTTAGAAAAGCTGTCTTTACGTCCATTTGCCAGATCTCATAATCGTGGAAGGCAGCAATGGCAAGAAGGATCCGAATGGATTTCAGCATGGCTACTGGAGAAAAGGTTTCGTCGTAGTCCAAGCCAGGTCTTTGACGGAAACCCTTTGCTACCAGCCTAGCTTTATAGGTCTCAACCTGTCCATCTACACCAATCTTCCTTTTGAAGATCCACTTGCATCCTACGGGTTTTACCCCGTCTGGAGCAATGTCCAACGTCCATACCTTGTTGGTGTACATGGACTCCATTTCGGTCCGCATTGCATCCAGCCATTTCACTGAGTCAACGCTCTGAACGGCCTGCTGGAAGCTAGTAGGCTCATCATAATCTATGATGCAATCCTCTCTATCCCCGTCTATGAGAAAACCGTAGTATCTCTCGGGCGGATGAGACTGCCTACTACTCCTGCGGAGCGGCGTAGGAATGTCCTGTTCTGTTGAACCCTCTGGTTCCACTAAACTTTCAGTAATAGTCCGTGGTTCTGGAATTTCTTCCAGTTCTACTGTGCTCCCACTTATCTGGGTTTCCAAAAACTCAGTTTCCAAGAAGTAGGCATGACGAGAAACAAGGACTTTTTGTTCCTCTTCACAGTAGAAGAAATATCCTTTGGAATTCTTTGGATATCCCACAAACTTGCACTGTACTGAGCGTGCCTCGAGCTTGTCCGCATGCTGCTTTTTGACAAAAGCTGGACATCCCCATGTCTTAATATGCTTAAGATAGGGTCTCTTCCCACACCACATCTCATATGGTGTAGTAGGCACGGTCTTAGTAGGAACTCGGTTCAAAAGGTATGTGGCTGATTCTAGCGCATACCCCCAGAATGATCGCGGCAACTCAGCGTTACTCATCATGGACCGCACCATATCCAATAGGGTGCGGTTCCGTCTCTCCGATACACCGTTATGTTGCGGGGTGTATGGAGGAGTAAGCTGAGAGAGAATTCCGTTCTCTTTTAAATAGTCCAGGAACTCGGCACTTAAGTATTCTCCACCTCGATCCGATCTTAGAATCTTAATACTTTTGCCGGTCTGTTTCTCTACTTCATTCTTATACTCCTGGAATTTTCCAAAGGCCTCGGACTTATGTTTCATCAAGAAGACATAACCGTACCTTGAGAAGTCATCCGTAAAAGTAATGAAGTAAGAATGTCCGCTTCGGGCATGTGTAGACATTGGACCGCACACGTCACTGTGTACGAGTCCTAAGAGCTCGCTCGCTCTTACTCCTTGTCCAGTAAACGGAGTCTTTGTCATCTTTCCTTTGAGACAAGATTGACAAGTGGCATACGATTGATATTCGAACGCATTCAAATATCCTTCTGTATGTAACTTAGTCAACCTTCTCTCATTGATGTGACCCAATCTACAATGCCATAAGAAAGTCTGATTCATTTCCGGAGACTTTCTTTTGTGTGTATTCTGGACGTTGAAAATCTGTGGTTGGTTTAACACGTATATACCATTACTCAATGTACCTGACCCAATCAAAACTTGATTAAGGTGAATGTTTACAACATTACTTACAAACGCAAATTCATAACCTTCTTTAGAAACTAAAGATACAGAAATGATATTACAAGTTGCGTTGGGTACAAAAAAGCAATTACGCAAAACCAAAACATGTCCATCTGACATTCCCAGGTGATAGTCCCCCACGGCTTTAGCATCCATGCTAGCTCCGTTCGCAACTTTGAGGGTCATGTCACCTGCCTTCAAAACCCTACGGTTTCTCAACGCCTGCAAAGAATTACAGATATGAGATCCTGATCCGGTATCCAATACCCAGGAAGTAGAGTTTATTGAAAGACAGTTTTCAATAACATACACACCTGAAGCTGAAGCTGCAACCTGCTTCAATTCCTGTGTTCTGGCCTTCCAGGCCCTGCAATCATTCTTCCAGTGTCCTTTCTTATGACAATAGAAGCATTCTTCCTTATCCACAAGCTTCCCCGCTATCTTTGTTGCTTTTGCTTTTCCCTTCGTATCCACTTTACTAACACCGCCCCTTGGTTTGGCGGGGGCCTTCTTCTTCTTTCCCTTGGCTTTCGCCTTGGACCTAGAAGAAGATGATCCTCCTACAAACAAAGTGGATGTATCCCTACCTTTCTGTAGGGTGCCCTCTGCGCTCCTCAGCATGTTGAGGAGTTCTGAAAGTTCAACCTCTTTTTCTTGTAGGTTGAAGTTCAGTGTAAACTGGGCGTAAGTGGAAGGAAGGGACTGGAGAACTATATCCGTATATAGCTCACTCTCCAATGTGATCCCTAGGTCAGCGAGCTCCTCAATGTAGCCGATCATCTTTAGCACGTGCTCGGCTACTGATGATCCGACGGCCATTCTTGTCGAAAACAACTTTTTCGACGCTTCGTATCTTGCGATACGTGATTGCTCTCCATACAGTTCTTTTGTATGGAGCAATATGGACTCCATGTCCATATTCTCATGCCTCCTCTGATGTTCGTTGTCCATCGAGGCAAGCAGGAGGCACTTGGCCTTCGCGCTATCAATCTCCCAAGTCTTGCGGATTTCCTTATCCGCGACACTGGAAGTTGGACCAGGGACAGGGGGAGCTTTGGTGGTAAGAAGATACCCCAGCTTGTCATAAGTGATTGCTATCTTGACATTCCTGAGCCAATCTTTGTAGTTTGGCCCTGTCAGTTTGTTTTTATCTAGGAGTAACTTAAGTCCAGTCATGTTGATTGGTCGCTGCAATTAGGAGAGAGAAGAAGAAACACTCAGCATGATGCTCTTGCAAGTTTAGAGTGGTTTTTAGTTTGTCTAAACAGGATGGCTCCCACTGTTTCTCGAATCCCTCCTCAAACCATAAAGGAAGAATTAGCCGGGATCAATCCCACCGCACAATACTTGCTTAACCGTTCAGCCAGGCCGGTGTCGGTACTTCGAGGGAGGTTTTCCAACGCTTTCGCGAAGTTCCTTAATTAAAGAACCTCTTTTCCCTGGGGGCGTAGCCCCGCTAACACCTTTCTAGGCACCTACTAGGTTTATAGCATTGATCGATTAGTGAGAAATTTCCCGAGGAGTAGCATATACTCACAGTAGGATCGGGATCCAAATATCATTGCGTGACGAAACTGAAGGAATCCTACCAGAATCATCACACTCCAAATGGTATGCAAATCTAGCAAGTTTCAGTACTTATGAAACTCCCGATGTGGATTTTTGCCCCATGCTCTTATGACCTTGACTTTGGCCAACAAATCATAAGTCACATGTCAAGTTCTGCCCGTCGTTCTCCAGGTTAATTTGAATCCACCCGCACCTACCCTTGACTTTGGCCAACAAGGCGGTACGACTGTTCCAAACCAACGCATCTATCTATGCTGCACATGAATACCCAATAGCTACCAATCACTGTGCCTTGACTTTGGCCAACAAACACAGCTTGAATACTATTGACTATTCATGTGAAACGACGGAGGGCTACGGATGGTTTTGGCAAAACCGTGAACGTAGTGAACTTGATTTGGTCGATGGAACGAGATAGCTTTTAAATGGAGTGGCTCAAACTCCGTATTTTAAAAGTTTGTTTTGAAAAGAACCGAGTGGTTTTTCGAAAGTGTTCCAACGACTTTAACTTGGTTTATTATCTTGCATTAGTTCTTTTAATGCGTGATATTCTTGCATTAGTTCTTTTAATGCGTCCCATCATTTAATCCTACCATTGCAGAAAACAACCAAAATATGACGTACGCTTATGCCATTCGCATTCGCCACGGGGCCCCGTCATTACCCGTTAGGTTACTTAACTAACGACAGAGCGGGGGCTGGGCTAGCGCGTCTGTAAAACATAAGCAACGCCTAAATAATATCATATATAGATATACTGCAATGATAAACATTTCAGATCACAGATAAATACATTGGATATACTAGCAATCTGTAATTTGTACGAGCCTGTAACAAAAAAACAGATAACACGGTCGCGGTGAATAGCCAAAACCCCACCCAAGACCCCTACGGGTGCGGCAAACTACCCGCCAAGTACCCGAAGCGTAGCAACCTCCCTCATCTCCATGAGTAGGCCACTCGACACTTCGGCATACCCGGTAGTTTGTGCACCCCCTCCATGGGTCTATCCTAGGAGCAAAAACAGTAAAAAGAAATTATACAATGACGGCTACAACCCCGACCCGGTTGTGCGGCCATACAAATAATTATTACATCAATTTACAAATTTACATGAATTGCAAGAAAAGAAAACTCTCGTCTCACAACCCCCGGCTATTCACCCGCGACAATCCAACATATTTATATACACATTCCAGCACATTACAGATCATGTATAACCCCGACCAATCGACTTATAGCGATTAGCCGACGTTCAATACATGCAAACATCACAGATATAACCATCATAGTCAAAATGCAGTGAAGTTCGGAAAAAATACGGAATTATAGGACCCCAAAAGGAAATTTCTTTTCTGGAAAATCTGGGCACATATAATATATTCCAAAAATCCCAAAACCAACACAGACACACACTGCACGAAAAACGATGCAGAGAAGACGCCAAACCGCGGCGCTTCCGCGGCACATGCCTACCTCGTGCGGCGGAAGCGCGGCGGTTTGAACGAAACAGTGGACCGTTTTTCATGGGTGTTCACACAAAACCCTGAGCCGAATTTAGGAGTATAAAGTTTTTCATTTGGACCAGAAAAAATTTCAACAGAAACTCAGGTTTTGTAAAAGTTAGGTTTTTGGATTTTTTTTCCGGTTCCGAACTTCGTTACACTTTACTACCAAGCTAGTTTAAGTTTAGTTAGGCTCTGATACCACTGTAAGTCCACGTTGCGACCCCCGGTTCTTACGGGGAGGCGGAAACGGTATAAAAATCAAATTTTAAGCGCAAGGGGCAACATGGACTAAGCAAAGTCGGGATCTTTGACTAAACTAAAACTAGCAAACTTAGCTAAAGAGAGTTAGCTACTCGGATGGAGATGGTTATACCTAAACTTGAACTCCTTCGTCTTCAAGCTCCGATGGTGATTCGATGGCTCCTTCTCGTTGTCTCCGTACGCCGAAGATAGATCCACTTGAAAGCTCCAACCTTTAGCTCCTTCTTCGTTCTTTGAAGAAACTAGTTCACTTGGTTTGCTAAACCTAGTGAACTAGAATGAGTAGAGAAGAAATAGAATGTGATTTTATCTATGGTTCTTGATTCTCAACTCATGAGACAAGAGAACCATAGATCAAGAGAGGGAGCAAGAGGTTGAGGGTGAGAGCAAGAGGAGAGCTCAAGAACAAGAGAGAGAATGAGCAAGAAAGAATGAGCAAGTATTTTGTCTCTCACCCTCTCATAATCCAAAGCAATGATAACTCATCATATTAACAAAAGTCTTATGTGATGGTTAGAAGCAACCACAACCATATCATTTCATGCACTCATTTTACACAAATGAGCAAGTAAACAAAAGTCTTTGCCATGAAATGATGGCTATGGTTATCATGATGGTCAACTAGTCAAGCCTAGTCAACCGGTCAACAAGTCAACAAAAGTCAACAAGTCAACAAAGTCAACAAGTCAACAAAAGTCAACAAGTCAACAACCATATCACCATAATACTTAATTAATATAATAGTTAATCACATATCATATTCTCATTAGGGTTGAGCATAAAGTCAAACAGTCAACGGTCAACTGTCAACAACCCTAATGAGAATCCGCTGCCTCTGCCTCCCTGTCAACTGTGCATACACACCCGCATCCGCGTTCCGAGGAACACGAATGCAAACTGGATAAATCCAATCCCATAAGGTACACTAGGATCTGGCTTAAACCAAAGCCCGCTAGTGTAAACTGTCCGGACACTGTACGTGCACAAGTGCACGTACAGTGTCCGGACCCTGTCGCAAAACCATGCGACCTGTCGCAATACCATGCGACCTCTACTCTTTTGCCTAAAGGCGAAAAGCTTTCTGTGTGGGACTCTAAAGACTCGACACTACGCTGGCAGTGGGTTTAACCACAGACCGCAAGCGGCACTAGCTGTGCGTAACGGTCCCCAGGTAATGCCGACAAGAAGACCGACGAGGCGAAACCCATCTGAACTCCTACCGAGCCTGAGTGTGACATTCTCCGTACAGTCCGGTCTGTTCGTCTGATACATCGCATGGCGGGCCTAGGGGGCGGTAAACGTCAGTCCCCCAATAGCGGTACAAGTCGTGCCGGAGCGAAGCCCAAAACACCCTGAGATAACACTGGAAACCTACCAGTATATCTCGTTTGCCCTGGCCAGGGACTACTCGTGTAATGGCTCTCCTAGACACAGCGCGATGTCAACCCCCAATACCGGGAGAGACGAATCCTGTCTAACCGTCACTGCCTCCAAGTGCTTCGGGACTGCACCCAACCACTACCTGTTTGCACGACTCCTTTGAGCCGTGGTAGGGTAGTGATCAAAGTACAGTGGGAACACACTCGAGGCGGAGTGACAGTGTCAAGTCAGCGGACTAAGCTGTACTCATGTCACCTGGGAACTGATAACTGACGATAGGTATAATACCAACTAGTCAGTTCCCGACGAGTCCTGTCCAGTGTACCCGTAACCTAACGAGCACCCACATACTATCTCAAGTACGACGTACTGACGGCTGTGGGACAGACCGTCTCCCACACTGGGATGAGAAGCGCATGCGCTGGTCTACTCCGGAGTATCGATGCCCTGTCTCGATAGTCCTGCGACCAGAGACCTGCATAAGGATGTGCTTATAGATTACCCAGCCCCACTAGTGTGACGGCCATCACATCGCTGGTAATCAAGCAAAGATCCTAAGGGCTCCACTAATGTGTATAGGCGATATACAAAATATAAACACATGTACACATTGAAGTAGAAACAAACCAAGTAGCATACTACTATTTTGAGCAAGATTGTATATACAAGGTGAATATCCCAAGCATCCATTAAGTAATATACAAACCAGTATGATACAGTAATGGCCTCTAGGGCATATACACTAACAATAATATATCCTCAATTATATATATAACATGCAACCTATAACAAGGCTAGGGTAAATATCTAACCCGAGTGTAATCTCATGTGCCCATGTCAGTGTCTCAGGTAGCAATATATCATATGAATGATGTATGAATGCATGGAAACAGAATACATGTAAATGAAGAACTGTTTTCATAATTTAGTGAGATTTCCTTTGTATTTTTAAAATGAGGTATCACAATGAAATCAGCATAAAACAGTGCCTAGCATCGGCACAAAACGTAATCCCAATATCTCGATATCTCTGTATCACAGTCTCTGTACCTCAATATCTCAAAATCTCAATGTCTCAATCACAATATCTAGGGCGCCGTCAGTCCAGACCGGCCCCTACCATCCATCTCAAGACCACGACGGTATCCTCCGGATATCCGACGCGTCGGGTAAATCACCGGTAGGTAGTGCTCCCCTGCCAGGCTCACATCGTCATCATCACGCGCTTCTTGCCCCGGGGTACCTTACCGGGTCCACCATGTACCCAAAACGGTTCATCCGTCTCCTCGAATCGGGTCTCGAAATCCATCAGCAAACTCATGGTGGACGACTCATAAATCATGGGAAAAACCGCACTTTTTATTTTAAAAGAGAGAAAAGGTTTATTTATGTTTTTGCTGTTTTCCTCCAAATCCAGAAAATCTCATGGAAATCCGAATCCAAAACCTCAATAACACGTAAAATAATGAATATATGCATGAGAATCCATGAATGCGGCATAACAATGAATAACAGTATGCATGAAGTAGCAGGTAATAACTACAATGTCTAAACTAAGATATAAGGCAAGTACGCTATGTCAAGCAATAATATTTTCTAAGGTGTACGTGACATGGCAATTACCGATGAAGATGTGTGTGAGCCGGCAAGTAAGTGTACGTGGTACATACGCATCATCGGTAATGGTGCTGGTGTCCTAACAATATGATATCAACACTGCAATAAGAAATTATAACATAAGTATGCGATGCGAAGCGAACCACAATAATAAGCGGGAGCTGAATACTAGACGCAGCTGTAACTAACCTGCATTAATCTAATATAAGTCCTACAAATGGTGCCTTTTGAAATAACACGAATCATGGGGTTTCGAAAATAGGGGCTACGGTGTTTTTATGAAAAGATACGTCTTTTGAAATATCCGTAGGATCCCTTGGGCTGTCTTTTAAAATACCCACGATTCGTTAGTTTTTGAAATAGGTAAGAATCGAATCTAATCTAACAACTAAACTAAACTAAAAGGCTAAGTTAACAAGCTGGACTACAGGTACGGAAACCGCCTAACATCTGAGTCGATCCATATACATACCTGTAAATATATTAGTCGGTGATCCCGCCTCAATAATATCATATCCGATACCATATCTACAATCAGACATCCCAAGTCAAGAGTACGGATCAATCATCAAGATATAGCTCGTACGTAAATCCGTCGTACGACATCCCCAAATCTGGGTACGGGTCAATATCATATTCCTCACGCCATTCCTCTGGTATCCTCTTTATTCAAGATCGTAGTCTAGGGTACTGACCTATGTCTAGTACAATACTAATATCCTCAAGATACTCATGATCTGACTACTGATCGACAATCTCGTACAAACCGATATCATTAGCACATATCATCATCAAGGGGTATACATCGCCCAATACGGCCTAGTATCAATATCCTAGCATATATATCTTATATCACGATCACATGTCGACCATTTTATTTATAACACTATTCACCCGTATCGTCGTCCCAAGATCCGCTATAACACCAGGACATATCTCAAGTACGAATCCTGCCATATCACCGCTATCACAACCACAAAACAAATCTCATCGACTCAGCTCAATCCCAAGTATCATCCTCAAATCCGTATGTGAACACATAGTCCCATACCCATGTGATCACATAACTATAAAGAATCCCATGAGCACATATAAATAGGAATGTATGCAAGTATGTATGCGTGTATGTGTAGTGCAACACTACCCTAGGGTTCGCAACACTAAAATAATCCAACACACCAATATCCATCCTAAACATCGTTATTAATCCCAAATAACATATAATAAATTGTTGGTGTGTATACGCATCCGTATACACCACCACGGACTGCAGGGGGTGCTATACGCCATCCACCCGACTTCTCCCCGTAGATACAAATCTACTCACCTGGTCCTCGCTCGCCGGTGCCGACGTCGCCACGCGCTTGCTTGTTGTCTCGAAGTCCACATGGGGTACCTACATATCATAACGCACCGTATCGCATTAAAATCCGACTCATGACCAAAACGACTCACGAATCCCACATAGGTCAAAACCTATGGTTTGCTTTCACAAATCAACCCAAAAACCCTCGACGTCGGCGTACAAACGCCGATTAATCGAGAAAAACACCAAACGTACCAATCATGGTTTCAAAACTTGATGTTTTAACCAATCTATAAATTTTAACGATTCAAATGGCCAAAATGCTCATTAAATAACATAATTAGGTCATACAAATCACTTTCATAAATTAAACTCATCAATTTGCATATATTCCAAATTCCTAGTTTGCAAAAATACCGATTTTAACTCTTTTTAAAGTAAAATTCACAATTTTACAATTAAGCTTGGTTTTGCATATACTAAAATATTAAACCACAATTTATAATGTTAATAATGCCATGAAACCCTAATTAGAATTTTATCTCACCAAAATATATATATTTTTAAAACCTAGTTTCCAATTTATATAATTATCACAATTTAAATTAACAAAAATGCAAACTAGCAACTAGATTTGATTTGGCATGCCCACTACATGTTAACTATATCACACAACCACAATCTCATCACTAAAAACCTAACTTGACTTTTGAAACCCTTCTCTTGAATTCACAAGTTTTAAATTTAGAACCTAATTAAACATCTAATTTAGTCGAATTGAAGTATTAAAGCAACAATTTAACTATAGGGCAAAGATTTATACCTCACAAATTCAAGAGATCTATCAAGAATCTAGCACCAAAATCTTGGCCTTCAAAATGAAAACTTTTCACCAAAATCCATGCTTGAGAGGCTAAGGAAAAATGGGTAGGAGTTAGATTTTGATTTTGTGGGACTTTTGGTGGATTTTTGATGCATTTTGTGAGGATTTTTGATGAGGAATTGAGAGGGGAAATTGGGGGCTGTTGTAGAGGGAGGGCTCGGCCAGAAAATAGGGAGGAGAGGAGAGAGAGGGAGGTAGGGAAAATAGAGTCAAGTCCATACAAAAGTCAAAGCCCACTCACTTATCTATTTCTTTCTTCTTTTCCTTTGTTTTCTTTTCTTTTCTTTTGCAAAACAAGTGGGGACAAGAGAGGGGGGGGGGCTGCTGAATTCAGCCAAGAGGGAGGGAAAATGGGGGTGTGTGAGTGTGGGTATGGGTGTGGGTGATGGAAAATGATAAATACTATACCCCCAAACATCCATTAACACTAAATTCACTATTTAAACCTTTTTTTTCGATATTTTCTAAACCGTTTTGGAAAACCATTTCATTTCAAAAACCACATGATAAAATTTTGTTTAATGTGTTATGATGCACAAAATTTGTTTCAACTCATTCCAATTTGTAATTTTCCCTAATTAAATATATTAGTGACGGCTTAAAATACTATTAAAATAATTAATTTCGGAAAATTTTTCAGAAAATTTGAAATTTCATCAGTGGCTCAATAAACACCAAATACTAGCAATTACATAGCTAGAATATGTATATTTAATTTTATAATAAAGATATTTGTATTTTGACTTTTTACAGAAACCCCCCTTATTTTACCGTTTTTTTGAAATTTCACCGAAACGATTTTCAAAACGTTACATCGTGCATCCTGTTCATTTGTTATTGTTGATATTATGACGCACTGACGTCTGGGTTTTGCATGGCCCAGATCCTCTGTCTCTTTCGCAGGTTGATCAGGAGTATTTTCGCCGTCAGGCCGAGCAGTGAGGATCCTGTTAGTATCTAGTTTAGTTTAGTTTTATTTCCATACTTTCATTTCCTGATGTGAGCCCGTATTTGGGACGTACTTTCCAGATGTTATTGTTTATTGGATTTATTGCTTCCGCATATTATTTCTTGACTTATTTATTCTAGCTTATGGACATGTACTAGATAGTTTATTTTTTTTTATTGTTCTTGATATCTTATAGACAGCCATAATGTGACTATGGAGGGATATTTTCTAGCCACAGGTAGCATGGTTGGCTCTGTCACGTGCCGATCTTAGCGCACTCTGGGAAGCAGGGCATGACAGGGTTTGTTTGGTATCAGGGACATAAGATTTAGGTTAATCGGGTTTGATTCTTTTGTAGTTGGACATTGGACCCAATACACGAGTCAGAAAACCCGTAATTAGGAACATGTCCTGCCATATTGTTATCGTGATTCTTGAATTATATCTTCTCGTGACCCTTGTCTTGACGATATGCAAACAACTTTGTATCTCGACTTGAAACCTTCTGGTTCCCTATTGTTTCTTTCTATTCTGATACTAGGATTTGGGCGACTTGAACGGAGTTATGTGATTGTAACTATAAACTGCAGTATGGTTACAATGCGGTACTCTATTTAAGCAATTTGGAGTCCTAGTCTTGATTCACTTCCTTATTTTATGATCGTTATATTACCTTGCTTCTCTCGGTTTCATTGCTTACCAGTTTATGTTTTATCGCAAGTTTGAACCTTGTTTATCTTGCTGATCCTTTTCGGTGTATTGGTTTCAGAATCATGGCGGATAGAGAACTGCGATCGTACCAGAGGCGTGTGGATGACGCCGCATTGCTTGGAGTAATTCGTGGGATGCTGGAGAACCAGAAGCGGCAAACCGAGCTGAACCAACGGCAAGCCGAAGATTTTCAGGAAGGTTTGCGGATAGTCCAGCAGTCCGTAAATACTGTTGCAGCCAAACCAGTACAGCGTGTTGGTTCCGTGGCGGATTTCAGGAGACTTGGTTCGTCCACTTTTACTGGTTTGGAGGAGCCGTTGCCAGCGGAGCAGTGGCTAGTCGATACGGAGAATCTGCTCGTTGTAGCACAGATTCCGGAGGACCAGAGAGTGGATGTTGTACACATCCAATTGGTGGACTATGCCCGTGAGTGGTGGCTTGTGGAAGAGACCCGTTTACCCAAGCCGATCAGTTGGGCAACTTTCTCGCAGAGTTTCTTGGAGAAGTTCTTTCCGCAGACTGCACGGGAAGAAATGGAAGAAAAGTTTATCAGTTTGAAGCAGAATGACGGACCCGTGGATGCGTATGCGGCTGAGTGGACACGGCTCAGTCGATTCGCGGGACCTTTGGTTGCCAAAGAAGCTGATAGGGCACGAAGGTTCATGTGCAGTTTGGACATGGAAATCCAGAGGCACATTATATCTCTGGGATTGACCACTTTCTCGCAAGTTCTTAAAGCAGCCAGAGAGCAGCAGAGCTTATCAGTGAAGACGAGGAGTGCGCAGCAGCAGGAAATTGTGGTACAGAAGCCGGCGTTTATGCCGAACCGAGCGCCTATACGCGGAGGTATTCCAGTAAATCGATGTGGTGTTGTACCTATGAAGAGGCCCGTCGCGCCCGAGCAGAAAGGAAGGGTGTTTTGCGACTACTGCCAGTGATCGGGTCACTTTCGGAGAGACTGTCGAAAGAGGCTTGGACTTTGTCTTATTTGCGGATCAGCTGATCATACCATTGATACTTGTCTGTTGAAGCTACATTTGAAGGAAGATGCTCAGAGGCCACCACAGAAGCAGATTCAGGGGCAGAAGCAGATAACTCAGGGACCTAATCAAGCTCGAGCCTTTACTCTGACGGCCGAAGAGGCCAAGGCTTCAGATGAAGTTGTTTTAGGTATCCTATTTGTTCATGATTTTCCCGTATTAGCATTATTCGATTCTGGTGCATCCCATTGTTTTATGTCATCCAAGTTTATTGCTGTACATTCAATTTCTTGCACGACCCTGTCTAGTTGTTGGGACATACACACTGGGAACGGGAAGATCATATCTAGTAGCGAGTGCAAGGATTGTTCTGTTGTTATTTGCGGACGAGAGTTATCCGCGGATTTCTTGGTGATTGATACTGGCAGTTATGATGTTGTCTTGGGAATGGATTTTCTCGGCACTTTCCACGCTCACATTGATTGTAGAGCAAATAAAGTGATTTTCCAGATTCCCGGACATCCAGAGTTTGTTTTTGCTGGAGGTAGCAGTTCTGTCGGGCCAGTCGAGTTTAGGACTAGGCCGATAAACAGTGTTCTTTCGTCGATGGAAGTTGATAAGGAGGAAGCGCCAGCTGTAATTCGAGAGTTTATGGATGTGTTCGAAGACATCCCGGGTTTACCGCCAAAACGAGATGTGGAGTTCGCGATCGATCTTGTTCCTGAGGCAGCGCCAATCTCAAAGGCGTACTATCCGATGGCACCAGTGGAGTTGGAAGAAGTCAAGAAACAGGTTACCGAATTGCTAGAGAAGGGTTGGATTTGCAGCAGCAATTCACTTTGGGGAGCTCCAGTTCTTCTAGTCAAGAAGAAAGATGGCACAAGGAGGATGTGCATCGACTATTGATCAGTCGAAAATATTGCATTTTTAACACATCAATTTCCCTACTATTTGCAATCATCTAAAGGTGTTTGGTATAAATATAGCACATATTAGCAATTCGTCTGTAAAATACCAAATAACATGTGTTATACATTATAACCAGCATTTTGAGGGAAATTGAGTGTTTATTACTACACGCATGATCTTTTGTGAATCAACACTTGTCTCGAGATTGTGTGCAGGAAATTCCAGGAAAAAGGAGCCGGAAGTGCTAAAAGGGCTGATAAAAATACACCAAGTCCACGACTTGTGATCTGACAGTAAACAAGAAAGATTTATAAAATTCCAGAGATCAGAAAAGTACCATGAAGCCAACACAAATCAGCACAGAAATTTGCATGCAGTAACTCCGCCAATCGGCCGCGGATTTGCGGCCAAGTTGGCCTATCCACCACGGATCTGTGGCCTGGTTAGCTCTTTGGCCCTCTAAAATCCTCTGGAATATTCCCTGTAACAACCCTTGCTTTTAGAAGACTCTCAAAGACCACGTGGCTTCTTCCAGAAGGCTCTGCATAACAAACTCACTCTAGAATATTCCTTGCAACAATCTTATTCTAGAAGCCTCCTTATAACAACCTTCTTCTAGAAGACTCCTTATAACAACCTTCTTCTAGAAGCCTCCTTGTAACAACCTTCCTCTAGAATATTCCTTGTAACAACCTCATTCTAGAATATTCGCTCTAACAAACTCATTCTAGAAGGCTCTCTCTAACAACCTAGTTTTGGAGGGAAGATTCAAATGAGGTGGTTATAAAAAGAGATCTAGATCTAGGGTTTAGAGGTTGTTGAATTTGGAGGGAAATCAAAATTATAGTGAGATCCAAATCAATTCTAATCAAATTGAGTGACACAATTTGATCTAAATCAAGATCCCCCGAGTACCGAGCCAAAACAAGCCTTCAACGAGCCTTTTGAAGCGACGCCGATCTTCATCCGAGCAAGAGATCCACGACGATCCGCGACTCAAGAAGACGAAGCGAAGCTAGTTTCAACGATTGAGTTCTCTCCTCAAAATCTTGTAATCTTTGAGTGAATTGTAACGAAACGTTGATTTATGAAAGGTGAAAATTCTTGATCTTGCTTTTCTTTACATTTGAGCATTATGAAGAGTTATCAATTCTTGATTGTTTTCTTTTTCATGACGTTTGAGTAAAAAATCCGCTTGTGGAGGAATCGAGAAAATAGATAGATGATGATGATTAAATTCTTGAACGATTCTTAAGTCTTATGAGTTTTGTAAACTTTAGGAAATTGAATCAACGACGACCTAGTTTTGAGCGAGATACTTTCTTGAATGTTTTCGCTCTAAATTAGAGATCAACGATCGATGATTGAATTTCCTAGAGGCTAGAATTTGAATGCTAATTAACGAAAGGATAAGGGCTGTGTAGGGTTACTAGGCACTGTCACAAGGGTCTATAAGGTATCAACCATGCCCGATTTAAAATTTAGAAGTGCCGAACAACCTAAAGCGAGAATCTTTGCTAGATATTTAGGTTTAAACATAGCAAGTAAACAACTTTACTTCTAAGAGTTAGGGATTAGAACCTTTGTAGTCCATTCCTTCACTTCTAAAGCTCCGTGTTGAGGTCCCTTCGCTGCGATCATCGAGTACCCGGACTCTAGAGAGGCTCCATGAAGAGAAAGATGCAATCTTGCTTCCGATCTTCAATAACAAAGATGATCTAGCTTGAAGAAACTCAAACCCAAGCTCTTGGTTTGCTAATCAAGTATTAGCAAAGCAAACACCCTAATCTAAGTGGCAAGAATAGATGAGGATGATGAAGTAGGAATTTAGCTCTCATTTGTTTTCAATTTCTCACTCATTTTCATCACATTAGAAAAAGCTAGAAAGCTTTTCTTAAAGGAAGAAGAAGAAGAAATCACTTTGTGATGAATAATGAAATCATTAGTTATGGTTACCAATTATCCCTTGGTTAAGAAACAAAAGACTTAACCATTGTAGAGAATAAACCATGGTAAAGGGTTTGGGTTGGGTTAAGTAAATATCTTCAAAATATCATAACAAAATATCTTTGCTTAAAACAAAACATAAAGCTTCTAGAAGCTTCATGAAAGTGCTAACCCAAATCAAACCCTAATCATGTTTAATCTCCACAAATCATGTTGCATTAGTAATCATAACTTGTTACAATATTATATATCACATATACAATATTTATTGTAACAAAATAAAATAATACAATTAACATATATCGCATATATATCAATATATTACCCGAGTGAGAAAAAGAATCTTTAAGTGAGCTTATATTAGTTAATGTAATTTAATATATCAAATATATAATTATACATTAAATTATCGAATCAACACTTGATCCGATAATCCGGCTATTTCACAAATAACCGACTAATGTAATCTGTATCAGTTCATCGAATCAACATTTGATCCGGTGACCCGGCTATATCTCATATACCCGGCCGATATCTCATATCGTGAGAATCTAATATGGTATCGCATACACGTATTATTCCCGGTCACGCACATATCACATACGTGCTCCTACTCCGTTTTTCCTGAGCCAGAAAAGCTCTGTGTAGGACTCTAAAGAATCGTCAATACGCCGGCAGTAGGTAATGATCATATCAAACACCCACAAGCTGCAAGCGGTCAGCTAAATGTAACAGCCACCCAGGTATTGAGCAATCAGAAGATCAACAAGCAAGCGCGTATATTCTCCCGTGAATCCAACCAGTAACACTCCCGTACAGTCCGGTCTCTTCGTCTGATATGTCGCATATCTCGCTTAAGGGAGGTAAACGTCAGACCCCAGTAGTTTGATAGGTCGTGTCGATATGAGGTCCATAACAGTTCGAGAAACTACTGATAACTCTTACCAGTAAATCTCAGCAATCCTGGCCAGGGATTTCTAGTTATAACCAATCGAACACAGCGCAACATCAACTCCCTATACCGGGAGAGACGAAACCCCTCCTATCGCTCATTGCCTCTATGTGATTCGGGACTGTACCCAAAAGCCACCTTTTTGCACGCCCTCTTAGACGTGGTATGATGGAAATCAAAGCACAATGGTAATCACACAAGACTCTATGACGATCTCGGGTCTACAGACTAACCTGTACCAGTGTCACCAGAGAACTGCCATCTGACGTGAGGTATAATACCATCTGGGAATTCTCGGCGAGTCCGTCCAGTGTACCCAGTCTCCACTAAGCACCCGTATACCTTCTCTGATGTCAAACACTAATGGATATGGGATCATCCATCGCCCATCATATGGGTCAAGAAGCGCATACGCTAGTCTACTCTGGAGTATCGATACCCTGTCTCAGCACTCCCACGACTAGGAACATTTGAAGGATGTACTTGGCGACTACACTGTCGCCACTAGTATGATCTGCATCATAGTCCTGGTAGTTAAGTACTCATCCTAAGGGCTTTATCAACATGTGACATAGAGACAATCAGAGTACATGTTAAGATAAAGAGTAACCAGATAGCAAACTATCATGTCGAGCAAGAAAGTCCTCCCTATATATGTCCAAGCATCCACTACAATATACAACGTATGTACAGTAATGGCCTCTAGGGCATACATATAACTAACAATCTCCCACTTGCACTAGGGCCATCTGTTGTAGTATCTCATACCCAACAATAAGCTGTGGTTGAAGTATCTCATACTCAACCATCCTATAAAAGTCTCTACTGGGAAATAGGCCTTTGTGAGTGGATCCGCGCTATTGTCCTCTGTGTCTACTCTCCTAACCTCGATCTCCCTGGAGATCAACCATCTCCATGATCAGGCGATACTGCCTAAGAATATTTCTGGATCTCTGATGGGACGGGGGTTCCTTGGCATAAGCCACAACTCCATTGTCACACAATGGCAGGAACGAAGTTCATCTCATGAACTTAAATATATCCAGACCGCCTCTTTGGTAGCATCCTTGGTAACGATGTATCTTGCCTTTAATCGTCTAGTACGTTACGGTATCTAGCTTGGAACTCTTCCAACATACCGTCCCTCCACTGAGGGTAAAGACAATGCCTGCGACTGACATTCAGTCGTCCTTATCACCCTGGAACCTTTCCAGTGATTCTCCCCAGGATCGATTGATACCATCTCACTACAACTAGTGAGAATCCTAATATCCAATTAGATCTATCTCATAGATCCAAAACTCAGGATTTAGAAGGTATCACCTTGATCCTATAGAGAATCTTTGTGATAAGAGGAGATTGACCGAGCGTAGCATATGAAAATTCTTCCCTATCAAGAGTATGTCATCCACGTACTATACGAGGATCACCACCATACTCCCTATTACCTTTTTGTATATACTTGGTTCATCTACCATTTTGATGAAGTCAAACTCTTTGACTAGCACAACAAAACGGACGTTCCAACTCCGCGATGCTTGATTTATCCTATAAAACATCTTGCTCACGTTTCCGCTGCTCCCACTGTCTACGAAGCCCTCTGGCTGTGTACTTATAGATGCTCTCTTACAAATCATCATTTAGAAAAGTTGTCATGACACCCAACTGCCAGATATCGTAGTCATGGTATGTAGCCGTGGCAAGTTGGATCTGGATGGACTTAAGCATAGCTTTGAAAGTCTCAACTTTTCCATGTACACCAAGTAATCTTCTTAAGATATACTTGCTCTTGATGGGGATTTAACCCTTCAGAAAAAGCAACCAAAGTCCATATTTTGTTGGTGTATAAGGATTCCATCTCAGATCACTAAGCATCCAGCCATTCTCACAGAGTCCCCACTCCTGATGGCCTGCTCGAAACTAGTTGGGTCATCATCTCATGATGCAATCCTCTCTCCCACTGTCATAGAGAAACCGAAGTATCTCTCAGGTGGATGAGATACCCTACCAGATTGGCGGAGAGGCTGAGGTTTGTTGGAAACTATTGAATCCTCCGGGTTTACCAAATCATCAGCTGCAGTTTGTATAGCTGGAACTCCTTCCAGTTCTACCTCATAACCACTAATTTCTTCACAAAAAATTCTCTTTTTCTCAAAAAGTGGTATTCCGAGAAATAAAACATCTTTTGTTCCTCGGTGTGGTAGAAGATATTCCCTTGCGAATACTTGGGATATCCAACAAACTTCTACAGAACTGACCTTGCCTCGAGGTTGTCCGGATTTTTCTTTCGACATAGGCCGGACAACCCCAAATCTTAACTTCCTTAAGAGATGGGCTCTTCCCATACCATATCACATATGGAGTGGTAGACATCTGATTTGGTTGGAACCCTATTCAATATGTATGCAACTTCTTAAGTGCATAACCCCAAAAGAAAATAGGCAACTCAGTAGTACTCATCATAGAGCACACCATATCACATAGGGTGCGTTTGCTCCGCCCCGATACACCGACGTGCTGTGGTGTATTCGGAGGAGTAATGCTGAGAGAGAATCTCATTCTCCTTTAGAATAGTCCAGGAATTCCGTGCTCAAGTATTCTCCTCCTTGATCACATCAAAGGACATAATACTTATACCTGTTTTTTGGTTCTCTACTTCTAACTTATATTCTGTGATTATCTCAAAAGTTTCGGACTTGTGTTTCAACAGGAACATATGTCCGGATCTTGAGAGATCATCAATGAATATAATGAAGTACAAAGAACCGGTCTTGGCATGTGTAGACATGGGACCTTCATACACCAACATGTATCAATCCCAAGAGTTCACTAACTCTTTCTCTGTTTCCAATAAACGGAGCTGTGGTCATCTTATCTTTGTGACATGACTGGCAAGTTTTTACAAGATGTAAATCCAAACTAATTTAAGTATGCATCTTTATGTAACTTCAGCTAGTCGGGTCGCATTGATATGATCTAGTCAACAATGCCTCAAGAAGGATTCGTTCATTTCTGAACTCTTCCTCTTGTGTGTGTTCTGTACGTTAAGAACTGTGGTTTGATTTAGAACGTCTATGCTTTTAGATAACGTGCCTGAACCGATCAACTCTTGATATAGGAAATGTTCAAAACATTATCCAACAATACAAAATTATATCCTTCTTTACTAATAAAGAGACTGATATGATGTTGTATATCAGGTTCGGTATCTAATAACATTCGTTCAGAATCAATGTATTCTGATAATACAGGGTGATAACTGCCAACAGACTTGGCTGCAACACTTGCATCATTTCCAACTCTTGAAACTTATCACTCGTTCTCAGTTCTCTACCTATCTGTAGCCCATGTAACAAATTACATTTGCGGGATCCTGATCCGGTATCTCATACCCAGGACGTAAAGGATACTGAGAAACAGTTCTCTGTAATGAACACACCCGAAGATGATACATCAGCATGCACTTTCTTCGTTTGGGCGGCACGAGAATTCTGGTAATCCCCTATTTCCTGCTCTGTCTTATAACAATTATAAGTTGGAGCGGGACCAACGTTCCCTAGTGTAGTATAACAAGCAGGTTCGGTCAATACATCCGTATTACTATCTTGATTAAGGCGTGACATGGTCGCCACCTGGAGAGAGATAGAAGAAAACACTCAGCGTATGCTCTTGCAAGATTAGATTGGCTATTAATATATCTAATCAGGATGTCTCCCACTGTTTTAGTCAATTCTTCCTTCAAAGCCTAAAAAGAAAGACTAGCCGGGATTAATTACACCCTACAAGTTCGCCAATCTTTCAGCCAGGCCAGTGCCGGTACTTTGAGGGAGGTTCCCCGTGCTTTCGCACGGACCTAATTAAAGTAAACCTCGTTTTCCCAGAGGCATAACCCCGTTGACACCTTTCTAGACACCTACTTGATCGGCTAATTGTAATGTGTAAAACTCTCCCAGGAGTAACTCTTACTCGCAGTGGGTATCGGGATCCAACTATCTCATAGAAGGTATGCAATCTCATTGCAAATTTCAACACTTGAAATTCCAAATAATATTTTACCCCTAGCAGCTATATGACCTTAACATAGTCAACAAATCATAAGTGCTAGTCAAGTTCAACCCGTCATTTCCCGATTGAATTAAACCCACCCGCACGACCCTTAACATAGTCAACAAAGTCGCACGATTACCCTAATCCAATCACATCATATGCTTATACAGATAAGCACTAATCAGCTATCGCACACTACACCTTAACATAGTCAACAAACGTAGCACGAATACTAACTAGTACTTATCTGAAATGACGGAGGGCTACAACAGGTTTTTAAGAAAACCTTTTGCGTAATGAACTTGATATCGTTATAGAATCGAGTGATTTTAAATGGAATGTTTTTGAGGCCTTTTCTAGTTTTGCTAAAGAGGTCACTCCCGGTGAAGGGATCTCGGCTCTTTCCTCATCGAATAAGGTGCAGGATATTTCATAAATATCACTATGCAAAGAAAAAACTATAAAAACAATCAAAAGACAAACCGAGTTTGTAGCATCTGCTAGTTTCGCTAAAGAGGTCACTCCCGGTGAATGGATTTTGGCTCTTTCCTTATCGAATAAGGTGCTAGATGTTCTACAAGGAACACCGCTATGCAAAGCAAGAACTAGAGCTACCTGTTTTTGAGACAAGTTTCTACAACATCTTTAGGTTTCTATTAGTTTCATTAATCTCATTAATGAAGTCCCATTTTATTATGCTTCATAAGCATCACATTTGAAACGAAATCAACAATATACAATATATATCTCATATATATAATATAAACATTCGTCTCAGGCAGTAATATGATCTCATCACAGAACATTGCAGCAGAAGAACATATATGAAATATTGGATATACTAGGATTTCCGTGTTTTATATCGAGCCTGTATAAAACGCGGATTCCACGGTCGCGATGAATAGCCAAACCCACATCCCTAGACCCCTACGAGAGCGGCAAGCAACACTGCCAATTCTAGGGTTAGGAGACCCGGTCTCGATTCCTCGAGATGGTCTCCCACTGGATCCTAGAACCCGGTTACTTGTGCTCCCAGCCTTAGGTCTACCTAATGCGGAAAAGAAAATAATATACAATGGTGACATCATCCTCAGCCCGGAAGTGCCCCAATAAAAGAATATTATATACAATGAATTTTACATGAATGAAAATAAAAACCCTCATCTCACATAAAACCCCCGGCTATTCAAAATGCGACGATCCAATATAACATATCACAGCAACACATAACATCACATGTCATCAACGTAAGTAAATATGCGTGTCCCAATTGTCGTTGATGTATAGCAACGAAACCGGCGATACTCCACATATTACACTTACGGTCGCAGAAAAGAAAGTGTAAAACTACAACAGTTGGAATCCGCAACCACCTTAGATATCTCACGCCTAACCAAATGAATTCCTTAGACATCGCATGCCTAACAATTATAAACCCCGCATTTTAGTCTCGATCTCGAAAACAATTTTCAATATCTAGTCGGGCAATTCAACAAGATTCCACAATCCTGATCGAATGCTCGTCAGAAACTTTAGTAGACGGCCGCACCCCCGACGCCGTCGATGAAGTGCACTAAGGCGGAACTCCGCTGCCGCGAGCACCCGAACGGATGCTTTTGGCGACGGGGTTCTCCTACAGTCACTTGGTCGGGGCTATGGGGCGTGGCTATCTATTAAGTTTACTCGGCGAGTATCCGCGTACACTACGTGATTGTGACGGACTTTTGATCACATCAAAATCCCGTGGCAACCGATCAAATGAGACTAAACTGCTAGATTTATAACATTCAGATTAGTTATCTCATAACTACTTGTGGATTCCAAATATTGTATCACATTCTAGATAAATAGACAATGTTAAACTTTCCGATCGAATAAACAAACACCCAAGATTTTCTAAACAGCTCAACACTTGAGCGGAGTTCAAAAAGTATCCATCACATGCCACAGTACCAATGGTCTAGCCGTAGAAGGGTCAAACCAATGCCTCACATGTGGCAACGCCGTACTGCCCCAAGCCTTAAGGTTTATAGGCGGTTCAGACGGTCACATAATTGAGTTAAGGTTTGTGTTCTTCTAGAGGGTCCATCGCGTTACTTGCACGACTATGAATGTTTTTTAATTAAGGAAAAAATCCAACACTTGAAAATTTTCGGCAGGGAAAAAAGTGAGTTGTTGATATCCGTTCGAACTTTTTAACACGTTCTAAATTACCCGGAAAAACTTAAACGAAGTTAAACTTTCCAATCGAATCAACGAATACAAAAGATCTCTAGAAAACTCAACACTTGAGTAAAATTAAAAATTCCCGGAAACATGCAGAAATACCTACGGATATTACCGTGAAAATTCTAACCCTAATACCCCTGTACGGCCGCGGAACCGCCGCGCAAGGCATGGTATTGCCGCGGTTCCGCGGCGCTTTAAGGGGATTAGTGGTTCGTTTTTCACGGTAATCCTTAGAATTCCCTGCTTAATTTTCTGAGTATTTTTAATACAGAAAAAATCAACATTTAAAAAAATTTCCAGAGATGGGGTAAAACACGATGTTTCGGGGTTCGATCGGACTTTCAACTTCGTATACACGTCGCCTAATGCTCTAGCTAGGCTCTGATACCACTGTAGGGTTACTAGGCACTGTCACAAGGGTCTATAAGGTATCAACCATGCCCGATTTAAAATTTAGAAGTGCCGAACAACCTAAAGCGAGGATCTTTGCTAGATAATTAGGGTTAAACATAGCAAGTAAACAACTTTACTTCTAAGAGTTAGGGATTACAACCTTTGTAGTCTATTCCTTCACTTCTAAAGCTCCGTGTTGAGGTCCCTTCACTGCAATCATCGAGTACCCAGACTCTAGAGAGGCTCCATGAAGAGAAAGATGCAATCTTGCTTCCGATCTTCAATAACAAAGATGATCTACCTTGAAGAAACTCAAACCCAAGCTCTTGCTTTGTTAATCAAGTATTAGCAAAGCAAACACCCTAATCTAAGTGGCAAGAATAGATGAGGATGATAGAATTTAGCTCTCATTTGTTTTCAATTTCTCACTCATTTTCATCACATTAGAAAAATCTAGAATTCTCAAAGGAAGAAGAAAAGAAATCACTTTGTGATGAATAATGAAATCATTAGTTATGGTTACTAATCAACCCTTGGTTAAGAAACAAAAGACTTAACCATTGTAGAGAATAAACCATGGTAAAGGGTTTGGGTTGGGTTAAGTAAATATCTTCAAAATATCATAACAAAATATCTTTGCTTAAAACAAAACATAAAGCTTCTAGAAGCTTCATGAAAGTGCTAACCCAAATCAAACCTTAATCATATTTAATCTCCACAAATCATATTGCATTAGTAATCATAACTTGTTACAATATTATATATCACATATACAATATTTATTGTAACAAAATAAAATAATACAATTAACATATATCACATATATATCAATGTATTACCCGAGTGAGAAAAAGAATCTTTAAGTGAGCTTATATTAGTTAATGTAATTTAATATATCAAATATATAATTATACATTAAATTATCGAATCAACACTTGATCCGATAATCCGGCTATTTCATAAATAACCGACTAATATAATCTGTATCAGTTCATCGAATCAACACTTGATCCGGTGACCCGACTATATCTCATATACCCGGCCGATATCTCATATCACGAAAATATAATACGGTATCGCATACACGTATTATTCCCGGTCACGCACATATCACATACGTGCTCCTACTCCGTTTTGCCCGAGCCAGGAAACCTCTGTGTAGGACTCTAAAGAATCGTCAATACGCCGGCAGTAGGTGATGATCATATCAAACACCCACAAGCTGCAAGCGGTCAGCTAAACGTAACAGCCACCCAGGTATTGAGCAATCAGAAGATCAACAAGCAAGCCTGTACATTCTCCCGTGAATCCAACCAGTAACACTTCCGTACAGTCCGGTCTCTTCGTCTGATATGTCGCATATCTCGCCTAGGGGTGGTAAACGTCAGACCCTAGTAGCTTGATAAGTCGTGTCGATATGAGGTCCATAACAGTTCGAGAAACTACTGATAACTCTTACCAGTAAATCTCAGCAACCCTGGCCAGGGATTTCCAGTTATAGCCAATCGAACACAGCGCAACATCAACTCCCTATACCGGAAGAGACGAAACCCCTCCTATCGCTCATTGCCTCCATGTGATTCGGGACTGTACCCAAAAGCCACCTTTTTGCACGCCCTCTTAGACGTGGTATGATGGAAATCAAAGCACAGTGGGAATCACACAAGACTCTATGACGATCTCGGGTCTACTGACTAACCTGTACCAGTGTCACCAGAGAACTGCCATCTGGCGTGAGGTATAATACCATCTAGGAGTTCTCGGCGAGTCCGTCCAGTGTACCCAGTCTCCACTGAGCACCCGTATACCTTCTCTGATGTCAAACACCAATGGATATGGGATTATCCATCGCCCATCATATGGGTCAAGAAGCGCATACGCTAGTCTACTCTGGAGTATCGATGCCCTATCTCGGCACTCTCATGACTAGGAACATTTGAAGGATGTACTTGGCGACTACACTGTCCCCACTAGTATGATCTGCATCATAGTCCTGGTAGTCAAGTACTCATTCTAAGGGCTTTATCAACATGTGACATAGAGACAATCAGAGTACATGTTAAGATAAAGAGTAACCAGATAGCATACTATCATGTCGAGCAAGAAAGTCCTCTCTATATATGTCCAAGCATCCATTACAATATACAACGTATGTACAGTAATGGCCTCTAGGGCATACATATAACTAATAGGATGAGGATGGAGAAACCCTAGTTTCTTCAATAGATCCCTAAAGCTCATTGATTGTCATCGATCTAGCAACAAATCATCGATAGATAAGAATTTGTAATCATAAGTATTCATCATCACCATCAATTGGATCGATTCCTACAAGCCTCATTACAAATCTTGATAATTCATTCGATTTGGACATTTTCTTGAACTTTATTGATTCTTGATTTTAGATCTAGTTCTTTATGATTCTTGAAACTAAATTTCACAAATCTTGAATCAATTTTCTTGCAATTTTCTTTTATCTTTTCATTTCGACTCATCTAAAACAAAATCGATCAAAACACACATCTCAGTGGACGATCCGTATTCATTAATGCGCTACATCGACATCGTTAATTGATTGTGGTATAAATTTCTTTGGTTGTGAAACATTTCGAAACACGACACGGAAACGATCAATCAAATGGCATCGTTGCCGGGGATCGTGTGCTAATTTGTTCATTTTTGTAATTTGAGTTGAAAAAATTATTATTCCATCAGAATTTTTAGATCAAAATTCGCACAAACGTTAAACGATTTGTTGTGATTTGTTGCGAGGGAATCTGGAATCTGTGGAGCAAGAGGAAAAATTTTCAGGACATCGCAGGGAGTTCAGTGAGTGAACAGGAGCATCTGCATGAATTTTTGTGCTGAGATCTCATCAGAAGACCGCGCTTCCGCGGACAGAGTGCGCATATCGCGGCGGTTCCGCGGCGGGAAAGAAGCTTCACTGCTTCAAACGTCTCTGGTATATTTTGAACTTTCTTATTTCCTCCCTGCTCTGCTCCATTAACCAATTTCTGCAGGTTTCTTTGCAAAAAATTCGCAGCGCCGCAAAAAGAAAAAAGTGTTGCTTGTTTGATCTTGGTTGTTTGCAATTTTTAATACGGAAATTAAGGGGCAAAGACCAAATTTAGATTAGGTGGGGAGTTCATTACCCTTCCTAAGCCCCAGAAATCACAAAACTGCATCCGCATCACCCTCATTAACTAAAAAATATCTAGACATGACTCTAAGGACCGTCGCACTCACTTAGGACAGAAGGAGGTCGTGAGTAATCTATTGCTTATCCGCGTTTCTTTTGTGGTGTCTAAGGCAAGTGTGTCTAAGGCAAGTGGTTACTTAATTAGGCCCACTACTTACGTAGTGGTGAACCTCCCACTTACCGGCACTTACCTGGCCACAGGAGGGGCAAAGAGGCAGTAGAGGATTTATCTTGCGAGTTGTCTTCTGGAAGTCTAGGAGCGGTCTAGAGACTTGACCTAAGTGACCACTAGATTTAGGGTTGCTTGTGCATTGTTTGTGTGCATTTTTTCAAAAATCCGTCTTTTTCAAAACAAACACCAAACTCATCTTTTCCTTAATTATCACAACGCTGACACTTGTGCTAAACCATTTAGTGCATGCTCGGCTGGACACGGGATTCTAGTGCCCGTCTAGTCCGCGTTCCCCCTATCGACTCCGAAGTCGGTAATTCTACGTCTACTTTTTCTTTACCCACCACCACACCCACTTCGATGGACGGTTCTCCATCGAACTTCTTTAACACTACTCTGCCACTGTCCGCAGGTGCGCAGAATCCACCCCGCATCTCTCTCCAAGAGAGATGTTATCATATGCGAGGTCTTCTTTCGACCCGTCTCACCATTCCACCAGCTAATGGGGACAACTTTGAAATCGAACCCCAATATATCAATCTTCTACCTAAATATCACGGTCTTGAGTCTGAAGACGCATATGTCTTTATTACCAAATTTGAAAATGCATGCGCTATGATGGGTACTTCACAGCTTTCTGTGGATGCTATGCGTCTACGTCTTCTCCCATTTACCTTGTGCGATATAGCCGAGAAGTGGCTTTATAACACAGCCGCACATTCCATTTCGAACTGGGGAGAATTCGTAACAGCTTTCCTAAAGAATTCTACCCCAATCATAAAATAGCTTGAGTCCGTAGCGAAATAAATCAATTTACCCAGCTTCCATTCTCGAAGTGTTTTGAACGCTTCAAGGATCTGTTAGTTCAATGTCCACATCACGGAATTCCTAGATGGGATCTGTGCAGAATCATATATGAGGGCATTAATTCTACAATAAAACAGAACCTTGAATCCATGTGTCAAGGCACTTTCATGACTAAAGATGATGGTGAAGCCTGGAGATTCTTAGAAGATTTCGCTGAAAAATCTTTACAGTGGGAGAGTGTAAACCAGTCATCATCTAGGGGTGGCATTCACCAAATTGATGTTTTCATAGGAGTTAGAGCTGAAATGGTAGTAATGCAAAAGAAACTCGAAGCTATGGAACATAAATTGTTAGCAGCCTCCCTAAATCAGATGTCACTCCCCAAAACTGTCTGTGGATGCTGTTATGATCCATCACATCTTACGGAAGAATGTCCTTTAAATTCTCCGTTTCAAGGTCAAGAGCATACCATGTTGGAGATAGTGCCCTCAGAGTCAATTATTAGGTCACAGGTACGTGATTGTAATGATTGAGGGAGGACCTATCCCGGTAGGACAGTCTTACTCGAGATGATAGTATGCTATCTGGTTTACCTTTATCATCGTGTACTGTTTTAGGTGACCTGACACGTCGCTATTACACGTTGATAGAGCCCCTAGGATTCTTGCTTGACCACCAGCAGTATGAGGGCGATCATATAAGTGGGAGCTGGGGGTCTATAAGCTTATCCTTAAAAGGTCCCTAGTCGTGGGAGTTTCGAGACTGGGCATCGATACTCCATTAGTAGACTAGCGTATACAGTCGAGACCCCGACGAGGGGCGGTGGCCGGTCTCACAAGCCACTGGTGTCAGTTGGATCACCTAAGATGTATACAGGTGCTCATTGGGTTATGAGTACACCGGACAGGACTCGCCGGGAACATGCTAGTTGGTCATATACCAGACGTCAGATGGCAGTTCCCTGGTGACATGTGTGCAGGTTAGTTCATCGACCTGGGGATCGTCATTTGTCTCGTGTGAGTTCCCACTGTACTTTGATTACTACCCTACCACGGCTCAAAGGAGTCGTGCAAACAGGTTTTAGTTGGGTACAGTCCCGAGCCACATGGAGGCAGTGAGCGTATCTTCAGGGGTTCGTCTCTCCCGGTATTGGGGGTGAGGTCGTGCTGTGTCTAGGAGAGCCATTACACAAAGTCCTTGGCTAAGGCAAGGAGATTTACTGGTAGGTATTCCAGTAGTATCTCAGGGTGTTCTGGGCTACACTCCGACACGACTTGTACCGCTTTTGGGGGTCTGACTTTTACCAACCCCCTAGGCCCGCCATGCGATACTCATAGACGAACGACCGGACTGCACGGATATTGTCACTGACAGGCTCAGTTGGGTGTCGGGGTGAGCTTCCTCATCGACGTCCCATTTGGTCAGTACCTGGTAGCCCGTTACGCATTGGCTTATACCTCTGACGTGCTAGTGGTTAAATCCACAGCCATAGTATTGACGAGTCTTTAGAGTCCACCACACTTTCAGTTACTCAGCTTTCGGGCGAAATGCTGTAGAGGCCGTATGGAGATATGGCAAGGTCCGATCAGATACGTGCGGTATTGCACGGATCAGGATCGGACAGTTTTGTACTAGTGGCCGTATAGTTATATGGCAGGGTTTGATCTGATACGTGCGGTATTGCACGGATCAGGATCGAACGGATTTAACTAGCCGGCTTTGGCTTAAGCTGGTCTTAGTTTAGTACAGTGTAGATTTTGTCTCTTTGCATTTGTATCCGGACGGAATACAGATGCGGGTGTGTATGCACAGTATCGGGGTTTTCCTGTAATTTATTACGGGACCAGTTTTCTGGAGTTGCCAGTTTGCATTCCGTTCCGGCCGGTTTTCCTTTGTTCTTTCCCGGCCGGACTTTTCCGATGGAGGGGGTAATTTGCAGTTTTGCAAATTACAATTGTGGAGGGGTTTTCTTGTAAAAGATTGATATGATAGCTTTCATATCTTTTTCCACCATGCTTTTGTTTTAATATGATTTGATTGAATGAGGATGAGATTTGAAAGGGTATGGTTGTTTTTTATATGAAGCATGGTTGATGTCTTTTGATATGGTCACCTCCCCCTTGTCTTTTCCCTCTCTCCAATCACACATATGAAAATGGGGGCCGGCCACTCTTGGTGTGGGGTTTTGATTGATTCATTTGGTATGGCCTTTTTTGGTTCATATATTGTGCAAAGAAAAGTGCTCTCTAGTAGATCTCCAAAATCCTTTTCTTCTCCTCCACAAATGGCAACTCCACAACCCCAAAAATGAGACTTCTTCTACTACACATTCTACAGCAATTCTTGGGCACGTCGAGTAGCCGGCTTCGTGCCCGAGTTGCCTCGGCATTGAGGTGGGAGCCCGTAAACGAAGAAGGCGATGTGGTGCACTTCCGGCGACGAGGAGGAGACGGACGGAGATCCCGCGAGGAAATCGGAGTGGAGATGAAGACCGGAGGACTCGGATCAGTCGGTATACATCTCTTCCCTTTCTTATTGTAGCGTAGACTTGTTAATGGTTACGATCCGGAGTTTAGTGCGCGGTGGTGCCGGTTTGCAAAGTCCGCAAAATTTAAGTTTATCACCGTTTCCGCATTCCGGCGTCGGATTGACGGCCGGGGCGCCGCCGTGCACTTACAGTGGTATCAGAGCCTCGCCATTAACTTAGTCTAGCTTTGTGTAATGTGTTTGCATTTCCGATCGATCAAAAAGTTCCAAAACTGCATTTTAGTTCGCATCAGTTTCTGTTGAAAATTTTTGGTCTCGAAAAATTTTTCAGGTTATAAAATATTGATGTACTGGAAAATCTAAGAGTTCTGTAAAAATTTGACGAAGTAACTCCACAGTTGGAGTGCGGAACCGCCGCTAAAAGCCCATTTGTGCGGCCCTTCCGCCGCGCACTATTCACATCACTTCACCAATTTTTTACAGAGGCTTTCTGGGCTTAAAATATGGGTTTTGGAATATTAAAGTTGGGCCAATTGTTTCTGTGAGTGCTACAGTTTTCTTTGGGGCCTACTTGTTAATTGTTTGATCAATCGGAAATTTTTTTAAAACACATTTTTCACAGTATTTACATTATATCTGCGACCGTGAATGTCACTCGATCGGTAAATCCGGTCTAACTGCTATAGCCCGGTTAGACGGATTTGCGAACGTGACTTTCACGTTGATGTTCTATGTATTTGCTGTGATGTTGCGGATCGGTCGTGGGGGATAGCCTGGATGCAATGCTAGTACAGTTTTGTTTGTATTATGTACATTTGATATTGCGGGGCGAGCGTCCGACATGTGGACTGCCGTCACTGCCTGTTTGTATTATTATTTTGGGGCACGACCTGGTTGCGGTCGATGTACCCGTTGTATGTATATTTTACTTTCTGTACTAGGATGCCCCGCGGAGGGGTGCACGGATAGCTGGGTTCTGGAGGGCAACAAACCCGCATCTCATGGCATTGAGACGGAGGGGGCTTCACTCTAGGATTGGCGGGCTATTCGCCGCACTCGTAGGGGGTACAGGTTTGACCCAGGAGGGGTGCCCAAGTTACCGGATTCCGTGAAGTGCTGGGTGGTCCATTCACGGCGCTGAAGGGGGCTGCCTCGCTTCAGGTTTTGGCGGGTGACTTGCCGCGCCCGTAGGGGTCTAGGATTTCATTGCACAGGCTATCCACACGACCAGGGGAACGTCGGGTTTCAGCGGCTCTGTGAAACCCGGGGATCCCAGATATCTGTATTGTTCTGTGATGCTGTACATTTCTGTGATGTTGCATTTCTTTCACGCCTTGAGCGAATATAATATATTGGTATATATATTAGTAGATGTTGTATATGTTTTGCATCCGTGCTAGTCCAGTCCCCGCTCTGTCGTTAGTAAGCTAACCTAACGGGTAATGACGGGACCCAGTGGCGAATGCGGATGGCATATACGTACATCAGTATATTTTCGTTCTTTTTGGTGTGATCAATTAATGGGACTGCATTGATTCGGATCAATGCAAGTCAAAACAAACCTAATCTGATGTTGTTGGAACACTTTTCAAAAAGCTGTTATTGCAAGGACGTTCACTTTTGTTTTGCATCGTGGTATTCATTTAGAATATCCTGCTCCTCAGTCGACGAGGCAAGGGCCGAGATCCCTTCACCGGGAGTGACCCCTTGGACAATAAGTTTGCGTCAGGGCATTAACTTCATTATAGCCGATTACTTTTGCTTTGCACCGTGGTATTCAGTTGGAATATCCTGCACCTCATTCTACGGGGAAAGAGCCGAGATCCCTTCACCGGGAGTGACCTCTTTAGCAACGGTTTTCGTCACTATATTTTCAAAAAGCTATCCGTTCCTTCAACGATATCAAGTTCATTACGTTAAAGGTTTTCGCCAGAAACCATTCGTAGCCCTCCATCATTTCAGTTAAATATTCGGTAGTATTCAAGCTATGTATTTTGACCTCACGCCAAGGCATAGTGTTTGGTAGCTGCCGGGTATTTATCTGTTGCATAGATAGATGCGTTGGTTTGGGACAGTCGTACTACTATTTTGGCCTACGTCAAGGGTATGTACGGGTGGATTCAAATTAACCTGGATAATGATGGGCAGAACTTGACATGTGACTTATGATATTTTGACCTCACGCCAAGGTCATAAGAGCATGGGGCAGAAATTACATCGGGAGTTTCAAAAGAACTGAAACTTGCTAGATATGCGCATACCTTCTGGAGTGTGATACCGTGAGCGGATTCCGTCACGTTATCATGCGATGAGAGTTGGATCCCGATTCCCACTGATGAGTTGGTTTACTCCTCGGGTGACCCCGACTAATTCTTCTTTCAGGTTTGGAGGAGAATTTGAGGTACAGTGGGAGGTTTCCAGATTAGATAAATTGGTAACCATTCTGATCTAGGTTAGAGTGCACGCTGAGTGTTTCTTTTCTCTCTCTCTGGCAGCGACCATTGACCCGACCCTAAGACTTTGACTCAGTGACCAAGTTGACCGAACCTTCTTAACACTGGCTTTTGGATTGTCAGAGTTGCAGACCTCATTGCCACTCCTACTTTTACCCTTTTCTCCAGGACACCCCGTATTACTACGAACGTTCACTTCCATTGGACAAAACCATCGTATGGTTATATACGAACTCGAAAGAATTTATTCGAGGATGGTTTCAGGTTCTGGAGAAAACGGATAGGATTATTCAGTTGTCTTTTCCTTTTACCCTCTCTCAGGTTACGAGTACTCCTTGGTTTAGGGGTAGTACACCTATTACGCAAATTGGATTGTCTTCTTCCAAACCTTAGGCTGGTGCCGACCGGTAGGGAATGAAGAAAACCAATTAGCATAACGATGGTGTGCAGAAGGTATTAAGTTCAGACAAAGCAAGGGATTAGTAAGAGGGCAAAGTAAATTGCAACAGATATTCACGACCAAACCAAATATTTCGTTACCACTCCCACATCACCTTTGTATTTCTCCAGGACACTCCGTATCACTACGAAGATCCACAGTTTATTTGGATACTCCATCGTATGGTTATATACGAACTCGAATGGAACTTGTTCCAGTTCGGGGATGGATTCTGGTTCAGGAGAAATAGGAATAAAGTACATTCAGGTGTCTTTTATCTTCACCTTCTCTCGTGTTGCGAGTGTTCCTAGGATTGGGACAGTACACCCATTATGCTTATTGGATAGTCTTCTTCCAAACCATAGGCTGGTGCCGAACGGTAGGGAAGGAAGAAAACCATTTGGCCTAAAGGGGTGTGCAGAAGGTAAAGACTAAAGACATATGAAGGGATTTGGAGAGGTGGCAGAGAACTATACGGTTACAGTCGTGAATCTGGAAGAGGCATTACTAGGAATACCAGAATACCCCATCGGAACATTTCAATGTTTCAGTTTCACTGTGTAATGTTAAAGGAAAACTGATTTCCCGATTAGATACTTACTCCAGGGTATGTATTTACCAGGTACGATTCTCACATCTGTATGGTTTTACAGATGATGAGTGGGAGTAAGTTATTGGGAATTGGGTGATTATCCTCATTATATCGGGATTCGTTGTAATCGGTGATATTTGAGGAATTCACCTGGGCTGTTTGCCGGTCGGCAAATATTTGGTTTTGAATATCCGCTGTTATGCACCAATTTCAAATTGATATATCTGTACGTCTATTTTCATAGAGTGAGATATACCTTTCTGAAATTATGTCTACGACATTTACCTATATCAGTGGATGGTTAGGTAAGGAGCATTAAACAGCGGTGTAATTCTTCTTAACCATAAGTACAGTTTTCAACCTACGACACATAGTGAATGAGTTATCAGACTCAAGGGACTTATACAGAGTATTGTATGTTGTCCAGGGTCCATCAGGACAGAGGGGTTGGTCCTCGTACTATATTCGGTTTACTTATGACTTCTCTAGTTTTTAGACAGGTGTTTCGTGGAAACACAGGGTCTAAGTTTTGAGGAGTTATAGGTAATTTGAATAGAGTAGAGAACCAGGTATAGCAAGTATCGGGATTCTTCAAAGAGATCGAAGATGTAGATACTTGTGTATGGTATTCAGTTGATAGTAATGATAAAGAGAAATTGCTTCTCTTTCAGGTTACTCATAATTGGAAGCATTCCTAAGTTGAGTAACGCTGATCGGCCTCTCTCCATTTAGTTGACATGCACTGGAGACAGCTGCATGATTTGAATCTGGTTCAATTAAATCAGTGCCTCTGTTTCTATATTGGATATAGAACAGTTCATATCTTAACGATGTTAAGGTACGGGGAGTTGTCCGGTTTATGATTAAAACCAGACACTGGACAACTCAAGGCACGTTTCTGTAATGGCTGTTTGTGGGTTGACCCAGGCTATGACGAGGGTTGACTTTCTACCATCTGGATGAACAATAGCGATATTGTTCTAGACTCGCCACAGTTTTATTAAAAATGGATTTTTTCAGAAAACAGTAGTGGGAGTATGGTAGAACTGGAAGTGATTCCAGAACCACAAACGATTACTGAAGATTTGATAAGGAACCTAAAGATTCAATCTGGTTTGACATTCCATTGGCCACTCCGCAGATAAGGTGGGTAACTTCAGGCACCCGAGAGGTACTACGGTAGCCTCAAGGACGGTGACAAGGAAGTTCTTGTTTACCCACAATTACCATTGCTGTTGTTCCAGGTTACGAGACCCGGCAGGAGGATGAGTATAGCGTCGTTCTGAATTCGCTTCAGAAGTGTACGTGTATATGACTCTGCCAGAGGGTTGTCGTAGTCAGTGGGAGCAGCGGAAGCATTGGTGGAAAGGTAGCTTATGTCTATTTATAGACTAGAGCAGATGTAGCGGAGATAGATCATCTATTTCTGATGTGACAGTCATGGGTTTGACTTCATCAGAATAGGGGATGGATCTGTTGAGAAGGTAGTAGGGTGTGATATCCTGGTATTTGGATGATATACACAGAGTAGGGAAGGAAACTCCTACACTACGATCGGTTATACTTTGGTCGTCACACAGTTGTTTCTCCATAAAGGAAATGGATTTTATATCAGACATACTGGTTACTAGATCTATGTTTTCAGATCTAGATTTGGGTGGTTTCCCAATCAGGGTACTTGACAGCATTCTAAGAGTATTTAGGATGGATGACTCCTGGCACGGTAGTGTACCTGCAGGTAATGGAGTCACCCTCTCCAAAGGTGTCTTACAGACTAAAGGGGAGAGGGACGGGCATGATTGGCAGATCACTTGCTCAGGCAATTGAGTCAATCGTGAGATGTCAAGTACCACACCAGATGTTGTTCTTGCACTAGATGCAATAAGTTGACATTAATCCAATCCTGGAGAAACGGTCGGAAGCAGTTCTAGAACATAAGTAGATGTTCTAGGGATATGATAACGACAGCCTTATTCAGGAGACAGTTATCAATCCAGGCTTCCAAGGTGACATGGACGACAAGGAGGTTGTCAGAGTTATAGTTTTTCCTTCTGACGAGGGGCAGTATTTTGGACAGGTGGTCCAAGGCAATACTGAGGGAGGCATGGCGCACAGGATACAGATTAAGTTCAGTTGACGATACAGTCTAAGAAGTTTGGATTTGGAGTTCATTTATGAGCTAGGTCCCATCAGACATCCAGACATATTCTGAGACAGGTATTGCTCATTTCGGGAGATGGCTTTCTCCGCGAACTTGAGATATAGAGAGACATAGAACGAAACAACTAAGCGGATCCACTCACTGAGGCTATTCCTCGAACGCAATAGTTCCGCAAACGAGCTTTGTGAGACTGACTAGTAGAGGAGTTGGATGTTCGGTATCACACGGGTTGTGAGTATGCGACATCGCAATAATTAGCCTTGAGTGCAAGTGGGAGATTGTTGGAGATAGTGCCCTCAGAGTCAATTATTAGGTCACAGGTACGTGATTGTAATGATTGAGGGAGGACCTATCCCGGTAGGACAGTCTTACTCGAGATGATAGTATGCTATCTGGTTTACCTTTATCATCGTGTACTGTTTTAGGTGACCTGACACGTCGCTATTACACGTTGATAGAGCCCCTAGGATTCTTGCTTGACCACCAGCAGTATGAGGGCGATCATATAAGTGGGAGCTGGGGGTCTATAAGCTTATCCTTAAAAGGTCCCTAGTCGTGGGAGTTTCGAGACTGGGCATCGATACTCCATTAGTAGACTAGCGTATACAGTCGAGACCCCGACGAGGGGCGGTGGCCGGTCTCACAAGCCACTGGTGTCAGTTGGATCACCTAAGATGTATACAGGTGCTCATTGGGTTATGAGTACACCGGACAGGACTCGCCGGGAACATGCTAGTTGGTCATATACCAGACGTCAGATGGCAGTTCCCTGGTGACATGTGTGCAGGTTAGTTCATCGACCTGGGGATCGTCATTTGTCTCGTGTGAGTTCCCACTGTACTTTGATTACTACCCTACCACGGCTCAAAGGAGTCGTGCAAACAGGTTTTAGTTGGGTACAGTCCCGAGCCACATGGAGGCAGTGAGCGTATCTTCAGGGGTTCGTCTCTCCCGGTATTGGGGGTGAGGTCGTGCTGTGTCTAGGAGAGCCATTACACAAAGTCCTTGGCCAAGGCAAGGAGATTTACTGGTAGGTATTCCAGTAGTATCTCAGGGTGTTCTGGGCTACACTCCGACACGACTTGTACCGCTTTTGGGGGTCTGACTTTTACCAACCCCCTAGGCCCGCCATGCGATACTCATAGACGAACGACCGGACTGCACGGATATTGTCACTGACAGGCTCAGTTGGGTGTCGGGGTGAGCTTCCTCATCGACGTCCCATTTGGTCAGTACCTGGTAGCCCGTTACGCATTGGCTTATACCTCTGACGTGCTAGTGGTTAAATCCACAGCCATAGTATTGACGAGTCTTTAGAGTCCACCACACTTTCAGTTACTCAGCTTTCGGGCGAAACGCTGTAGAGGCCGTATGGAGATATAGCAAGGTCCGATCAGATACGTGCGGTATTGCACGGATCAGGATCGGACAGTTTTGTACTAGTGGCCGTATAGTTATATGGCAGGGTTTGATCTGATACGTGCGGTATTGCACGGATCAGGATCGAACGGATTTAACTAGCCGGCTTTGGCTTAAGCTGGTCTTAGTTTAGTACAGTGTAGATTTTGTCTCTTTGCATTTGTATCCGGACGGAATATAGATGCGGGTGTGTATGCACAGTATCGGGATTTTCCTGTAATTTATTACGGGACCAGTTTTCTGGAGTTGCCAGTTTGCATTCCGTTCCGGCCGGTTTTCCTTTGTTCTTTCCCGGCCGGACTTTTCCGATGGAGGGGGTAATTTGCAGTTTTGCAAATTACAATTGTGGAGGGGTTTTCTTGTAAAAGATTGATATGATAGCTTTCATATCTTTTTCCACCATGCTTTTGTTTTAATATGATTTGATTGAATGAGGATGAGATTTGAAAGGGTATGGTTGTTTTTTATATGAAGCATGGTTGATGTCTTTTGATATGGTCACCTCCCCCTTGTCTTTTCCCTCTCTCCAATCACACATATGAAAATGGGGGCCGGCCACTCTTGGTGTGGGGTTTTGATTGATTCATTTGGTATGGCCTTTTTTGGTTCATATATTGTGCAAAGAAAAGTGCTCTCTAGTAGATCTCCAAAATCCTTTTCTTCTCCTCCACAAATGGCAACTCCACAACCCCAAAAATGAGACTTCTTCTACTACACATTCTACAGCAATTCTTGGGCACGTCGAGTAGCCGGCTTCGTGCCCGAGTTGCCTCGGCATTGAGGTGGGAGCCCGTAAACGAAGAAGGCGATGTGGTGCACTTCCGGCGACGAGGAGGAGACGGACGGAGATCCCGCGAGGAAATCGGAGTGGAGATGAAGACCGGAGGACTCGGATCAGTCGGTATACATCTCTTCCCTTTCTTATTGTAGCGTAGACTTGTTAATGGTTACGATCCGGAGTTTAGTGCGCGGTGGTGCCGGTTTGCAAAGTCCGCAAAATTTAAGTTTATCACCGTTTCCGCATTCCGGCGTCGGATTGACGGCCGGGGCGCCGCCGTGCACTTACATACCAATGCTGTTTTCCAACAAAGACCTAGAAACGATCCGTATTCTTCCACTTATAATCAGGGTTGGAGGAATCACCCTAAGTTTGCTTGGAACCATTCACAAACTCAAAACACGGTTCCAAATCAAAACAATTTCCAAAGGGCTCCTCCACCACAACAGCAACCACTTCAAATAAGTCAGCACCCCTACTAATCACAAAATTTTCAAAATCCGGTCAACACACCTGCACCGTATAATCCTTTGCAGTTGACCGGTACGGATGAATCCTCTTCATTCGCACAAACCATGAATTTGCTTCTGACAAATTTCATGCAAGTTTCGGCAAATCTTCAGTCTTCCGTCGATAAAATCCAGAAAAACTCTGACTCTCAAAGTGAGAATATCAAATCGATGGAAGCACAAATTGCCCGTATAAATGCCGAATTGAGTGCCAGAGAGAAAGAGAAACTTCTAGCTCAACCTTTACCCAATCCTGGCTATTCACATCATGTGAATGCTATCACCATGTTGAGATCTGGAAGAGTGCTTGACAGCCATGTCGGTGAAGAGATTGATAATAATGATGAATCAATCGATGATACCCCGGCTGAGACTTTTCCTTCCACTTCCACTTCTGTTTCTGACCCCAGTTCGTCTACCCCACCATTTTCTTCCGAGCCTATTCTCCATTTTCCCCAAGGTTCGACACCTCAGCAAACCTCTTCTAGTCCATCAAAGACGATCCCCACTCCTATTCTTAGATCGTTCTTACCCACACGATCTTCTCCAATGTTGGACCCCGCTCTTATTGCTAAAGCTCCTTATCCGTATCGGCTAAGGGGAAACAGACCAAGTCCGCAAATGGAGAAGATTATTGAAATCTTTAAGCAAGTTAACATCAATATCCCTATTCTAGATGCTATCCAACAAGTCCCGGCTTATGCGAAAATTCTCAAAGACTTGTGCACTAGGAAGAGGAAAACTCAAGTGCCAAAGAAGGTATTCATGTCAAAAACTGTAGACACAACTTTTCCCCAACAATTACCTAGGAAACGTAAGGATCCTGGCTATCCTACTATTTCTATTTCTATTGGGGATAAACATATTAACCGTGCTCTACTTGACCTTGGCGCAAGTGTTAACCTGCTTCCTTTCTCGGTTTATGAGCAGTTAGGGACCGGAGTGTTGAAACCAGCTCACTGCACTCTCCAGATAGACGACCGATCAATCACCAAACCTAGGGGAGAACTAGAGGATGTGTTGATAAAAATCGGGGAGTTTGTATTCCCTGTGGACTTTATTGTACTTGATACACAGCCTGTAGCAAACCCACGGAATCAAATTCCGGTGATTCTTGGTCGCCCTTTTTGGCCACTTCCAATGCTATAATCAACTGTCGTAACGGCTCTATGACCCTATCCTTCTGGAAGATGTCGATTGAGCTGAACATTTACAAGTTGGGAAGTGTACCCTCCGAACCTTCTGCTCAGGTTTATTCTGTCGAATTAATGGATGTCGACAGCAGCGAATTTGATCAGACTCATGATACTGATCTAGACTCTTTTCATATGTTGTTTGACCCAACTATGTATTATACAAATACGGACACTTCCACCGAGTTGTCCGGGTCAACATCTAACACTGATTATGAACCGTTTTTGGAGTCTGAAGATCATCCCGCACTGTTTGATGAGCTCGCATTTTTAGCAAACACGGGTGTTGAGATGAATCATCTCCCAAACAAAGAAATTGAACCTCCACCCCTTCTTCTGGACTATAAAAAATGCGAGTAATCCATCATCACAATCACTGCATCGTCTCTCCAAAACGAGACGCAAACACATTCTTTCACACCACTTATCTCTTCCCCACTTCTTCTTGGCTTTTTTCAACTTGTTCTTCCACCAACTGATGCACTATACTGATAAAATCTTCGAATGGTTGGTGTTGACTTTCGGTCTTTGCAAAGCTTGGCATTGACCAGTAATTTTGACCCCCTCTTGTGAATATCAAAGTTTAACATGGTTTAACTCAAGTTTGGGAGGGGGGGTATAATCTGGCTCTTGAAAATAAAATTTTTACTTAAAATTGTGAGCCAAAAATAAGTTTAGGAGAGGATTTTCACGATCATATTTATTGCCCCCATTAATAAATTTCCTCCCAGGCTTACAGGCTTTTATGATCTAGCGGATGGCAACAGTGAGGACACTGTTGAAAACAAGTTTGGGGAGGTTTGTGCTTATTTACGCATCACTTTGCATCATACTTTGCATAAGCACAAAATATATAAAAAAATAAAATAATTTTTTTTTGTACATAAATAAGATAATAAAAGATTAGATAGTGAAAAATTACATCCAAAAGATTAGAAGAATTTAAGAAAACCAAGAAAATTAGAAGTTTTCTTAAACGAAACTAGTTATAAGTAGTTATGAGCCGTTGTCCCAAGGGTTAGTAAGATAAAGGAAGTCACTAATCTGAGGATAAAAATAAGTCTGAAAAATAGTTCCTATTCTGGAAGCCAAACATTTGAACGTTGATACCCTACTATACGCACTTACACACGTCTTAAAACTCGGGATAGTAGAGGATACCTTGAAATGCTCTTGTCTAAAAGCCAAAGTATGAAGGAAATTATAAATGAAAAAGATAAAATGGTGTTAAGAAAAAAATGAACACTGGTTTTGTTATCACCAAGGCAGCAATAAAAAAATATAGCGAGGGTGCTTCATCACCTAGTGCCTTAGACCAACTGGTCTGGGAGTCACTGCTAAGCCTTAGGTGGTGCAAGACGAGAAAAATACTAATACACCTAATAAGCAAGCATATGAGTAATCGGTCGGTTAGTACCTCAAGAAGTATTAACGGTCACATGAAAAATGTGTGAGCAAATCCATCTAAATATTCATCAATTAAAAAGTACTGAGGTAGATAGACAAGAGTATAATAGCTTGAATTGAATTCTCCGAGTGTAGGGATGTCTTTTACAAACACGTAGGGGTATATGATCGATTTTTGGAAGAAAGATAGGAATGAAGAATAAAGACGATGTTTTATTGAGGGATGATGTGATTTCTAATATCTTTTCATGACTATTAAGATAGGGCTCGTGACAACCGAAAAGCTAGTATAGTTGGAAACTCTAATTTTCAAAGTCTTTCTTTTACAATTCTTATCTTTATATGTAACTTTCACGGTCTTCCTTTTATTATTGGATTTTGTGGGTGCAATCCACTGAAAACCCTCAGGAGACAACACTTCTCCTACTAGGGACACCTAGAGGTTTAAAGGCTTGTTGCACGTGCTCAGTGCAATCGTGTTGCCTACGAAAGTGTGCTAGTTAGTTTTTCTTTTTCTTTATTTTCTCCTTCTCTTAAAATAAAACAAGTTTGCTCGAGACGACCAAAATTAAGTTTGGGGGAATTTGATCAGTCGAAAATATTGCATTTTTAACACATCAATTTCCCTACTATTTGCAATCATCTAAAGGTGTTTGGTATAAATATAGCACCAAATAACATGTGTTATACATTATAACCAGCATTTTGAGGGAAATTGAGTGTTTATTACTACACGCATGATCTTTTATGAATCAACACTTGTCTCGAGATTGTGTGTAGGAAATTCCAGGAAAAAGAGCCGGAAGTGCTAAAAGTGCTGATAAAAATACACCAAGTGCACGACTTGTGATCTGGCAGTAAATAAGAAAGATTTATAAAATTCCAGAGATCAGAAAAGTACCATGAAGCCAACACAAATCAGCATAGAAATTTGCATGCAGTAACTCTGCCAATTGGCCGCGGATCGGCGGACAAGTTGGTCTATCCGCCGCGGATTCGCGGCCTTGTTAGCTCTTTGGCCCTCCAAAATCCTCTGGAATATTCCCTGTAACAACCCTTGCTTCTAGAAGACTCTCAAAGACCACGTGGCTTCTTCCAGAAGGCTCTGCATAACAAACTCACTCTAGAATATTCCTTGCAACAACCTTATTCTAGAAGCTTCCTTATAACAACCTTCTTCTAGAAGGCTCCTTATAACAACCTTCTTCTAGAAGCCTCCTTGTAACAACCTTCCTCTAGAATATTCCTTGTAACAACCTCATTCTAGAATATTCGCTCTAACAAACTCATTCTAGAAGGCTTTCTCTAACAACCTAGTTTTGGAGGGAAGATTCAAACGAGGTGGTTATAAAAAGAGATCTAGATCTAGGGTTTAGAGGTTGTTGAATTTGGAGGGAAATCAAAATTATAGTGAGATCCAAATCAATTCTAATCAAATTGAGTGACACAATTTGATCTAAATCAAGATCCACCGAGTACCGAGCCAAAGCAAGCCTTCAATGAGCCTTTTGAAGCGACGCCGATCTTCATCCGAGCAAGAGATCCACGACGATCCGCGACTCAAGAAGACGATGCGAAGTTAGTTTCGACGATTGAGTTCTCTCCTCAAAATATTGTAATCTCTGAGTGAATTGTAACGAAACGTTGATTTATGAAAGGTGAAAATTCTTGATCTTGCTTTTCTTTACATTTGAGCATTATGAACAGTTATCAATTCTTGATTGTTTTCTTTTTCATGATGTTTGAGTAAAAACTCCACTTGTGGAGGAATCAAGAAAATAGATAGATGATGATTAAATTCTTGAACGATTCTTAAGTCTTATGAGTTTTGTAAACTTTAGGAAATTGAATCAACGACGACCCAGTGTTGAGCGAGATGCTTTCTTGAATGTTTTCGCTCTAAATTAGAGATCAACGATCGATGATTGAATTTCCTAGAGGCTAGAATTTGAATGCTAATTAACGAAAGGACAAGGGATGAGGATGGAGAAACCCTAGTTTCTTCAATAGATCCATAAATCTCGTTGATTGTCATCGATCTAGCAACAAATCATCGATAGATAAGAATTTGTAATCATAAGTATTCATCATCACTATCAATTGGATCGATTTCTACAAGCCTCATTACAAATCTTGATAATTCATTCGATTTGGACATTTTCTTGAACTTTATTGATTCTTGATTTTAGATCTAGTTCTTTATGATTCTTGAAACTAAATTTCACAAATCTTGAATCAATTTTCTTGTAATTTTCTTTTATCTTTTCATTTCGACTCATCTAAAACAAAATCGATCAAAACACACATCTCAGTGGACGATCCGTATTCATTAACGTGCTATATCGACACCGTTAATTGATTGCGGTATAAATTTCTTTGGTTGTGAAACATTTCTAAACACGATACGGAAACGATCAATCAACTATCGAGAATTGAACCGGGTGACTATTAAGAACAAGTACCTGATCCCTCGCATTGGCGAATTATTCGAGCAACTCAGTGGCGCGAGGGTATTCTCGAAGCTGGATTTGCAGTCCGAATATCATCAAGTTCGAGTTAAATCAGAAGATATTTGCAAGACTGCGTTCCGAACTCGATATGGACATTACGAGTATTTAGTGATGCCATTTAGAGTCACGAATGCACCGGCGATATTTATGGACTTGATAAACCGAATCTTTTCACCGTTCTTGGACCAGTTTATAGTGGTGTTCATCAATGATATTCTGGTCTACTCGAGGAGCCTAGAAGAGCATGCATAACTCTTGAAGATCGCACTGCAGACGTTGAGGCAAGAAAGATTATATGCAAAGATGAGCAAGTGCGAGTTTTGGCTTGAAGAAGTGAAGTTTTTGGGGCACGTCGTATCCGGAGATGGAATCGCCGTTGATCCCGAGAAGATTGCAGCAGTTCAAGATTGGCCGATTTCGAAGAATGTAGCGGAGATCAGAAGTTTTCATGGACTTGCCGGATATTACAGAAGGTTCGTGGAGAATTTTTCTCGTTTAGCTGAACCTTTGACCAAGCTTACGCGAAAGGAGGTACCGTTCGTATGGACGGATAGTTGTGCGTTAGCTTGAGGCGTTGAAGTAAAGATTGATAACCGCTCCTATTTTGACCGTACCAGACGGTTCCGGAGGATTGGTGATTCACAGCGACGCATCTGGGAAAGGTTTGGGATGTGTTTTGATGCAGCATCATAAAGTTATAGCTTACACATCACGGCAGTTGAAGACCCATGAGAAGAATTACCCAACTCATGATTTGGAGCTTGCAGCAGTGATTTTCGCTTTGAAGATTTGGAGACACTACTTATTGGGCGAAAGGGTCAAAGTATTCACTAATCACAAAAGCCTAAAGTATGTGTTCACATAGAAAGAGCTCAACATGAGGCAGCGTATATGGTTGGAGCTGATGGCTGACTATGATCTTGATCTCAAGTACCATCCGGGGAAGGTTAATGTAGTGCCGGATGCGTTTAGTCGGTTGCCTTCGGTTGTTGACTGCACAGAATGAGCTTGTCGAAAATTTTCGGAGATTCGAATTGGAGATCGTGCTACCGCATTCTTCGGGATAGTTGATACGGCTGCAAGTACAGTCGTCGTTGATCGAGAGTATTAAAGCAGCGCAATCACATGACCTAACATTGCAGAAGTTTCGAGAACATGTAGAAGTGGGACTTCAAACAGACTTGTTGATTCATGAAGATGGTTCGTTGCGATATGGTAGCCATTTGTGTGTGCCGAAAGGAGACATTCGTGAACAAATTTTGAAGGAGGCGCACAGTTCCGCATATTCCGTACATCCAGGAGGCACGGAGATGTACCGTGATCTATGACAACATGTCTGGTGGGAAGGCATGTAAAGGGAGATTGCTCGCTTTGTAGCGAAGTGCTTGGTGTGTCAGCAAGTTAAGGATGAACATCAAAGAGTAGCTGGTTTATTGCAACCACTTCCGATTCCTCAATGGAAGTGGGAACATAAAACCATGGATTTCGTGACTGCTTTACCGCGGAGTCCAAAGGGCAACAATGCAGTTTGGGTGATCGTTGATCGATTGACCAAGGTAGCTCATTTCATTCCGTTTCGAGTTGGTCAGTAGATAGAAGTATTAGCAGAACAATACATGCAAGAGATTGTGAGATTGCATGGAGTACCTGTAAGCATCGTTTCCGATTGTGATACCCGATTCTTATCACACTTCTGGAGGAGTTTACAGGAAAGTTTGGGGACTTGATTGAAATTTAGCACCGCTTATCATCCTCAGACAGATGGCCAGTCGGAGAGAACAATCCAAACTCTTGAAGACATGTTGAGAGCTTGCATGTTAGACTTCAAGGGCTCATGGGAGGATCATTTGCACTTGGTGGAGTTCTCGTATAATAACAGCTTTCAGGCGACTATTCAGATGGCTCCATTCGAAGCTTTATATGGTCGCAAGTGCCGCTCACACCGTTTGTTGGGACGATATTGGAGAACGAAGATTGTTGGGACCGGATTTGATCGTGCAAACCGTGGAGAAAGTTAATACTATCCGGAATCACATGAAGGCAGCACAAGATCGACAGAAGAGTTGGGCCGATACATCGAGAAGACCTCTAGAGTTCTCTGTTGGTGATCTTGTATTCTTGAAGATATCACCGAATAGAGGAGTGATTCATTTTGGGAGTCGAGGCAAGCTTAGTCCTCGATTCATAGGGCCTTTCGAGATTATTGAGCGTGTTGGAGAAGTGGCTTATCGATTGGCTTTACCACCATCTTTAGCGAATGTTCATGACGTGTTTCATATATCTCAACTCCGTAAGTATGTTCGAGATGAAACACACGTGCTAGATCATTCGGAGCTGACTGTAAGGGAGGATTTGACCTATGAAGAACGATTGATGTCGATTGTTGATCGAAGAGAAAAGGTCCTCAAGAACAAGGTTATCCCTCTCATACTTGTTTCATGGGGGAATCGCTCGCACGGAGTGTAGGGTTCCTAGGCATCCTAGTGAGGTCTCACAAGGCATCAACCATGCCAATTTCAAAAAATCTAGGTGCCGAGAAACCCGACTACGGATCGTTTGCTAGATATTTAGGCGAAAATGCAAACTAGTTAACAATTAACTAAGGGAATACAGAAATACAATCTTTGTAGATCCGTTTGTCCACCTCCATTGCTCCGCAATGAAGTGCCTTCGCTGTCCAAGTGAACTCCCAGGCTCTAGCGTCGGCTTCGTCGAAGAATAAGCGAGCTAGGTCGTCGATGTCCATGCCGAAGATGATCTACGTCGAGGCATCGCTAGATCAAGCTCCACCTTCACCTTGCCATAAAAACTTGTGAAGGAAACACACTCTACTACTTGGCAAGAGGTAGAGGATGAAGAAATAGGAAGTGGGTTCACTTTAGAATTGGATTTCTCACTCATATGCTCAATATGCCATTAATGAAGACAAGCTTCTTCATGAAGAAGAAGAAGAGCAAGAAAAAGATAAAAGTTATGATAAGTTTATTTAGAATAGAAAAGAATAATAAACTTATCATAATTTTCACCATGGTTAGGTGTAGAGAATTAACTTAGGTTAGATCAATGGTTAGGGTCAAAAGAAGAAGACAAAATGGTTAAGTGGTCAAAGTTTCATGAAGCTTCAATAAGCTTGATGAAGAATAAAGAAAGAAAACCATTTTGTTTTTCTTCTTTTATGCTTTAATTATTTTCCAAAATGAATAAGCAAATAATTAAAAGAATATGCAAAACCCTAATCATCATCTTGACCATAGTTCTATACTATACACTTAACCAAAAACCATGCATCATCAAACATGATACAAGTAAGTGCACAAAACTGTATCGTATATACAATGTGCACACCCGAGCGAGAAAATCCATTTAAAGTGAACCGATACTAGTTAATGCAAAGTAATATATCAAATATATAATTATGCATTAAATCATTAAATCAACACTTGATTCAATGATCCGGTCATGTCGCACATAACCGACTGGTATCATCAGTAACAACTTATCGAATCAACACTTGATCCGATAACTCGGCTATATCGCATATAACCGATCAATGTCACATCGCGAGAATCGAATACAGTATCACATACTGGTATTATTCTCGGTCCCGCACATATCTCATATGCGCTCCTATTTCGTTTCGCTTGAGCCAGGAAACCTCTGTGTAGGACTCTAAAGACTCGTCAATACGCCGGCAGCAGATGATGATCATATCAAACATCCACAAGCCGCAAGCGGTCTGCTAAACGTAACGGCCACCCGGGTATTGAGCGATCTGAAGATCGACGAGCAAGCCCGCTCACACTCCAGTGAATCCGACCAGTAACATTACCGTACAGTCCGGTCTGATCGTCTGATATGTCGCATATCTCGCCTAGGGGTGGTAAACGTCAGACCCCAATAGCTCGATAAGTCGTGTCGATATGAGGTCTATAACACTTCGAGAAACTACTAGTAACACTTACCAGTAAATCTCAGCAACCCTGGCCAGGGATTTCCTGTTATAGCCAATCGAACACAGCGCAACATCAACTCCCTATACCGGGAGAGACGAATCCCCTCCTATCGCTCATTGCCTCCATGTGACTCGGGACTGTACCCAAAAACCACCGTTTTGCTCGCCCTCTTGGACGTGGTAAGATGGAAATCAAAGCACAGTGGGAACCACACAAGACTCTATGACGATCTCGGGTCAACAGACTACTCTGTACCAGTGTCACCAGAGAAGTGCCATCTGACGTGAGGTATAATACCATCTGGGAGTTCTCGGCGAGTCCGTCCAGTGTACCCAGTCTTCACTGAGCACCCGTATATCATCTCTGATGTCAAACACCAATGGATATGGGATCATCCATTGCCCATCTGTATGGGTCGAGAAGGTACACGCTAGTCTACTCTGGTATATCGATGCCCTGTCTCGATACACCCACGACTAGGGACTTTGAAGGATGTACTTATGGACTACCATGTCCCCACTAGTATGATCCGCATCATAGTCCAGGTAGTCAAGTACAGATCCTAAGGGCTTTACCAACATGTAACAGGGAGACAATCAGTGTACACGTTAAGGTAAAGATCAACAAGATAGCATACTATCATGTCGAGCAAGAAAGTCCTCCCTATATATGTCCCAGCATCCACTGCAATATACATCCTATGTATAGCAATGGCCTCTAGGGCATACATATAACTAACAATCTCCCACTTTCACTAGGGCCATCTGTTAGCAGTGGTTGTAGTATCTCATACTCAACCATCCCATATAAGTGTCTCTCTCTGGGATCAGGCCTTTGTGAGTGGATCCGCTGTGTTGTCCTCTGAGTCCGCTCTCCAAACCTCGATCACCCTGGAGATCAACCATCTCTATGATCAGGTGATACTGCCTTAGAATATGTCTGGATCACTGATGGGACCTGCGTTCCTTGGCATAAGCCACAACTCCATTGTCATACAATGGGAGTGTTGCGCCACGGCAGCGCCCCGGCCGTCTTACTCGAGGCCAAAATGCGGAATCAAAAATTTTCCTTACTCGGAAACCGGCGCTACCGCGGACAAAGAAAACCCGGATCGTTAACCATTAACCTACGCTAGCTAACAAGAGATGGGAAGAAAAGTATACCGAGTGATCCGAGTCCTCCGGTCTTCTCTTCATCATCCCGATCTCCCGCGGAAAGTCTTGGCTCCACATCGTCGCCTCCTCGCCGGAAAGGGCACCACATCGCCTTCGTCTTTTACGGGCTCCCGCCTCAATACCGAGGCAACTCGAGCATGAAGCCGGCAACTCGACATGCTCAAGATGTGCTGTAGAATGTGTAGTAGATTGTCTCACTTGGGTTTTGTTGCCATTTGAAGATGATGGAGGAAACAAGGATTAGAAAAATGGTGCTTGCATTTTTCTAGCATGAAAAAGAGATCAAGAAAGAAACTCTCAAGAATGAAGCTCTCTCTTCTTCTTCCTCTCTTTCTTTTTTTCTTCTCCTTCTTTTCTAATGAAAGACTTCTACTCTAGAAAAAAGGGTGGAGGATTGAATATGAAGCATAACAATAGAAGGAAGGTGAGTGTAGGAGAATGGTGGAGGTAACCACATCAAGAGACAAGAAAACATGCAACCATGCTTTCCACTTTAAACCCATACCCTTTCTAATCAACATAAAGCAAGCATGGTTGAAAGATATCATAATCAATATATATGCAAGAAAACCCCTCCACAAATGTAATTTGCAAAACTGCAAATTACCCCCTCCATCGGAAAAGTCCGGCCGGGAAAGAACAAAGGAAAAACCGGCCGGAACGGAATGCAAACTGGCAACTCCAGAAAACTGGTCCCGTAATAAATCATAGGAAAACCCCGATACTGTGCATACACACCCGCATCTGTATTCCGTCCGGATACAAATGCAATGAGACAAAATCTACACTGTACTAGACTAGGACCGGCTTAAGCCAAAGCCGGCTAGTAAAATCCGTTCGATCTTGATCCGTGCAATACCGCACGTATCAGATCAAACCCTGCCATATAACTATACGGCGACTAGTACAAAACTGTCCGATCCTGATCCGTGCAATACCGCACGTATCTGATCGGACCCTGCCATATCTCCATACGGCCTCTATAGCGTTTCGCCCGAAAGCTGAGTAACTGAAAGTGTGGTGGACTCTAAAGACTCGTCAATACAATGGCTGTGGATTTAACCACTAGCACGTCAGAGGTATAAGCCAATACGTGACGGGCCACCAGCTATTGACCAAAAGGGACGTCGATGAGGAAACTCATCCTGACACCCTACTGAGCCTGTCAGTGACAATATCCGTACAGTCCGGTCCGTTCGTCTATGAGTATCGCATGGCGGGCCTAGGGGGTTGGTAAAAGTCAGACCCCCAAAAGCGGTACAAGTCGTGTCGGAGTGTAGCCCAGAACGCCCTGAGATACTACTGGAATACCTACCAGTAAATCTCCTGCCTCGGCCGAGGGCTTTGCGTAATGGCTCTCCTAGACACAGCGCGACCTCACCCCCAATACCGGGAGAGACGAACCCCTGAAGATCCGCTCACTGCCTCCATGTGGCTCGGGACTGTACCCAACTAAAACCTGTTTGCACGACTCCTTTGAGCCGTGGTAGGGTAGTAATCAAAGCACAGTGGGAACTCACACGAGACAAATGACGATCCTCAGGTCGATGAACTAACCTGTACACATGTCACCAGGGAACTGCTATCTGACGTCTGGTATAAGACCAACTAGCAGGTTCCCGGCGAGTCCTGTCCGGTGTACTCATAACCCAATGAGCACCTGTATACATCTTAGGTGAACCAACTGACACCAGTGGCTTGTGAGACCGGCCACCGCCCCTCGTCGGGGTCTCGACTGTATACACTAGTCTACTAATGGAGTATCGATGCCCTGTCTCGAAACTCCTACGACTAGGGACCTTTTAAGGATGTGCATATAGACCCCAGCTCCCACGTATATGATCGCCATCATACTGCTGGTCGTCAAGCAAGAATCCTAGGGGCTCTATCAACGTGTAATAGCGACATGTCAGGTCACCTAAAGCAGTACACGATGATAAAGATAAACCAGATAGCATACTATCATCTCGAGTAAGACTGTTCTACCGGGATAGGTCCTCCCTCAATCATCGCAATCACGTGCCTGTGATCCAATAATTGACTCTGAGGGCACTATCTCCAACAATCTCCCACTTGCACTCAAGGCTAATTATTGCGATGCCGCATACTCACAGCCCGTGTGATACCGAACACCCAACTCCTCTACTGGTCAGTCTCACAAAGCTCGTTTGTGAAACTATTGCGTTCGAGGAATAGCTTCAGTGAGTGGATCCGCTGTGATGTTTCTTTCTATGTCTCTCTATATCTCAAGTTCGCGGAGAAAGCCATCTCCCGAAATGAGCAATACCTGTCTTAGAATGTCTGGATGTCTGATGGGACCCAGCTCATAAATGAACTTCAAATCCAAACTTCTTAGACTGTATCGTCAACTGAACTTAATCAGTATCCTGCGCCATGCCACCCTCAGTATTGCCTTGGACCACCTGTCCAAAATACTGCCCCTCGTCAGAAGGAGAACTATAACTCTGACAACCTCCTTGTCGTCCATGTCACCTTGGAAGCCTGGAGTGATAACCGTCTCCTAAAGGAGGCAGCCGTTATCATATCCCTAGAACATTCACTTATGTTCTAAAACTGCTTCCGACTGTTTTTCCAGGATTGGATTAATATCAACTTATTGCATCTAGTGCAAGAACAACATCTGGTGTGGTACTTGACATCTCATGATTGACTCAATTGCCTAAGCAAGTGATCTGTCAATCATGCGTATCCCTCTCCCCTTTAGTCTGTAAGACACCTTCAGAGAGGGTGACTCCATTACCTGCAGGTACACTACCATGCCAGGAGTCGTCCATTCTAAATACTCATAGAATGCTGTCAAGGTACCCTGATTGGGAAACCACCCAAATCTAGATCTAAAACCATAGATCTAGTAACCAGTACGTCTGATATAATGTCCAAGTCCCATGTGGAGAAAACACTGTGTGACGACCAAAGTATAACCGATCGTAGTATAGGAATATCACTTCCTACTACCTTCTCAACAGATCCATCCCCTATTCTGATGACGTCAAACCTATGACTGTCACATCAGAAATGGATGATCTATCTCCGCTACATCTGCTTTAGTCTATAAATAGACATAAGCCTGATGTCCACCAATGCTTCCGCTGCTCCCACTGACTACGACAACCTTCTGGCAGAGTCATATAGACGTGCACTTCCAAAGCTAGTTTAGAACGACGCTATACTCATCCTCCTGCCGGGTCTCGCAGCCTGGAACAACAACAATGGCAAGTGTGGGTAAACAAGAACTTCCCTGTCACCGTCATTGAGGCTACCGGAGTACCTCTCGGGTGCCTGAAGTTACCCACCTTATCTGCGGAGTGGCCAATGGAATGTCAAATCAGATTGAATCTTTAGGTTCCTTATCAAATCTTCAGTAATCGTTTGTGGTTCTGGAATCACTTCCAGTTCTACCATACTCCCACTGCTGTTTTTGAAAAAATCCATTTTTAATAAAAAACTGTGGCGAGTCTAGAACAATATTGCTATTGTTCATCCAGATGGTAGAAAATCAACCCTCGTCATAGCCTGGGTCAACCCACAAACAGCCATTACAGAAACGTGCCTTGAGTTATCCGGAGTCTGGTTTTAAGCATAAGCCGGACAACTCCCCGTACCTTAACATCGTTAAGATATGAACTGTTCTATATCCAATATAGAACCAGAGGCACTGATTTAATTGAACCAGATTCAAATCATGCAGCTGTCTCCAGTGCATGACAACTAAATGGAAGGAGGCCGATCAGCGTTACTCAACTTAGGAATGCTTCCAATTATGAGTAACCTGAAAGAGAAGCAAGTTCTCATTACTATCAACTGAATACCATACACAAGTATCTACATCTTCGATCACCTTGAAGAATCCCGATACTTGCAATACTTGGTTCTCTACTCTATTCTTATACCAATAACTCCTCAAAACTCAGACCCTGTGTTTCCTCAAAGCACATGTCTAAGAACTAGAGAAGTTAAAAGTAAACAGAATATAGTATGAGGACCAACCCCTCTGTCCTAATGGACACTGGACAACATACAATACTCTGTATAAGTCCGCTGAGTCTAACAACTCTTTCACTGTGTGTCGTAGGTTGAAAACTGTACTTATGGTTAAGAAGAATTACACCGCTGTTTAATGCTCCTTACCTAACCATCCACTGATATAGGTAAATATCATCGACATAATATCAAAAGGTATATCTCACTCTATGAAAATAGACGTACAGATGTATCAATTTGAAATTGGTGCACAACAGCGGATATTCATAACCAAATATTTGCCGACCGGCAAACAACCCAGGTGACTTCCTCAAATATCACCGATTACAACGAATCCCGATATAATGAGGATGATCACCCAATTCCCAATAACTTACTCCCACTCCTCATCTGTAAAACCATACAGATGTGAGAATCATACCTGGTAAATACATACCCTGGAGTAAGTGTCTAATCGGGAAATCAGTTTTTCTTTTAACATTACACAGTGAAACTGAAACATTGAAATGTTTCTGTGGGGAATTCTGGTATTCCTAGTAATGCCTCTTCCATTATCCAGATTCACAACTGTAACCGTATAGTTCTTTGCCACCTTTCCAAATCTCTTTATATGTCTTTAGTCATTACCTTCTGTACACCCTTTTAAGCCAAATGGTTTTCTTCCTTCCCTACCGTTCGGCACCAGCCTATGGTTTGGAAGAAGACTATCCAAAAAGCATAAAGGGTGTACTGTCCTAATCCTAGGAGCACTCGCAACGCGAGAGAAGGTGAAGATAAAAGACACCTGAATGTACTTTATTCCTATTTCTCCTGAACCAGAATCCATCCCCGAACTGGAACTAGTTCCTTTCGAGTTCGTATATAACCATACGATGGAGTATCCAATAAAATGGGATCTTCGTAGTGATACGGAGTGTCCTGGAGAAATACAAAGGTGATTTAGGATTGGCAAAGAAATACTTGGTTTGGTCGTGAATATCAGTCGCAATTTACTTTGCCCTCTTACTAATCCCTTGCTTTGTCTAAACTTAATACCTTCTGTACACCATCGTTATGCTAATTGGTTTTCTTCATTCCCCACCGTTCGGCACCAGCCTAAGGTTTGGAAGAAGACTATCCAATTTGCGTAATAGGTGTACTACTCCTAAACCAAGGAATACTCGCAACCTGAGAGAAGGTGAAAAGAAAAGACAACTGAATAATCCTATCCGTTTTCTCCAGAACCAGAAACCATCCTCGAAGTCCTTCGAGTTCGTATCTAACCATACGATGGTTTTGTCCAATGGAAGTGGACGTTCGTAGTAATACGGGGTGTCCTGGAGAAAAGGGTAAAAGTAGGAGTGGCAATGAGGTCTGCAACTCTGACAATCCAAAAGCCAGTGTTAAGAAGGTTCGGTCAACTTAGTCACTGAGTCAAAAGTCCAGGGTCGGGTCAATGGTCGCTGCCAAAGAGAGAGAGAGAAAAGAAAACACTCAGCGTGCACTCTAACCTAGATCAGAATGGTTATCACTTTGTCTAATCTGGAAAACCTCCCACTGTACCTCAAATTCTCCTCCAAACCTGAAAGAAGAATTAGTCGGGATCACCCGAGGAGTAAACCAACTCATCAGTGGGAATCGGGATCCAACTATCATCGCATGATAACTTGACGGAATCCACTCAAGTCACCACACTCCAGAAGGTATGCGCATGCTTGGCAAGTTTCAGTTCTTTTGAAACTCCCGATGTGATTTTTACCCCTAGGACCCAAGTGACCTTGACGAATAATCAACAAATCAAAAGGTCCTAGTCAAGTTCAACCCGTCATTATCTTGATTGCGTTAAACCCACCCGCACGACCCTTGACGAATAATCAACAAAGTCGCACGACTGTCCTAACCAATCCATATATCCATGCGACAGAAAGCATTACAGAGCTACCGCACACTACGCCTCGGCGAATAGCAACGACAAACGTAGCGCGAATACTAAGCAATACTAATCCGAAATGACGGAGGGCTACGAATGGTTTCTGGCGAAAACCTTTAACGTAATGAACTTGATATCGTTGAAGGAACTGGATAACTTTTATAAAAATATAGTGACGAAAACTTTTACTAAAGAGGTCACTCCCGGTGAAGGGATCTCGGCTCTTTCCCCGTAGAATGAGGTGCAGGATATTCCAACTGAATACCACGATGCAAAGCAAAAGTAATCGGCTATAGTGAAGCTATTGCCCTGACGCAAACTTCTGTCCAAGGGGTCATTCCCGGTGAAGGGATCTCGGCCCTTGCCTCGTCGACTGAGGAGCAGGATATTCCAAATGAATACCACGATGCAAAACAAAAGAGAACGTCCTTGCAATAACAGCTTTTTGAAAAGTGTTCCAACAACATCAGAATAGGTTTGTTTATCTTGCATTGATCCGAATCAATGCAGTCCCATCAATTGATCACACCACAGAGAACGAAAATATACTGACGTACGTATATGCCATCCGCATTTGCCACTGGGTCCCGTCATCACCCGTTAGGTTAGCTAACTAACGGCAGAGCGGGGACTGGACTAGCGCGGATGTAAAACATATACAACATCTACTAATATATATACCAATATATAGTATTTCGCTCAAGGCGTGAATAAAATGCAACATCACAGAAATGTACAGCATCACAGAACAATACAGATATCCGGAAACCCCGGGTTTCACAGAGCCGCTGCTGAAACCCGACGTTCCCCTGGTCGTGTGGATAGCCTGTGCAATGAAATCCTAGACCCCTACGGGCGCGGCAAGTCACCCGCCAAAACCTGAAGCGAGGCAGCCCCTTTCAGCACCGTGAATGGACCACCCAGCACTTCACGGAATCCGGTAACTTGGGCACCCCTCCTGGGTCAACCTGTACCCCCTACGAGTGCGGCGAATAGCCCGCCAATCCTGGACTGAAGCCCCCTCCGTCTCAATGCCCTGAGATGCGGGCCCGTTGCCCTCCAGAACCCGGCTATCCGTGCACCCCACCGCGGGGCAAACCTAGTACAGAATGTAAAATATACATACACCGGGTACATCGACCGCAACCAGGTCGTGCCCCAAAAGAATAATACAAACAGGCAGTGACGGCAGTCCACATGTCGGACGCTCGCCCCGCAATAACAAATGTACATAATACAACAAAACTGTACTAGCATTGCATCCAGGCTATCCCCCACGACCGATCCGCAACAACACAGCATAAACATAGAACATCAACGTGAAAGTCACGTTCGCAAATCCGTCTAACCGGGCTATAGCAGTTAGACCGGATTTACCGATCGAGTGACATTCACGGTCGCAGATATAATGTAAATACTGTGAACTAATGTGTTTAAAATTATCCGATCGATCAAAATTACCAAGTGGGCCCCCAAGCAATACTGTAGCACTCACAGAAATTCTGGGCCCAAAATTAACATTCCAGAAACCACATTTTCAACACAGGAACATTCTGGAAAAATTTGGGTGACTGAACAGTAGAACACGCGGCGGAAGCGCGGCCAAAGCATGACTTTGGCCGCTCTTCCGCGGTGAAGTTTACTGTTCATGAGTCCAAATTTTCCCAGAGCTCTTATTATGTCCTAAACATCATTCTGAAACAACCTGAAAAATTTTTAGACTTCAAAAAATTTCGACAGAAACTGATGTGGAGAAAAATGCGGTGTTTGCAATTTTTTGTTCGATCGAGTTCTAAACACGTTAGCACAAGCTAGGCTAAGTTAATGGCGTGGCTCTGATACCATGTTGCGCCACGGCAGCGCCCCGGCCGTCTTACTCGAGGCCAAAATGCGGAATCAAAAATTTTCCTTACTCGGAAACCGGCGCTACCGCGGACAAAGAAAACCCGGATCGTTAACCATTAACCTACGCTAGCTAACAAGAGATGGGAAGAAAAGTATACCGAGTGATCCGAGTCCTCCGGTCTTCTCTTCATCATCCCGATCTCCCGCGGAAAGTCTTGGCTCCACATCGTCGCCTCCTCGCCGGAAAGGGCACCACATCGCCTTCGTCTTTTACGGGCTCCCGCCTCAATACCGAGGCAACTCGAGCATGAAGCCGGCAACTCGACATGCTCAAGATGTGCTGTAGAATGTGTAGTAGATTGTCTCACTTGGGTTTTGTTGCCATTTGAAGATGATGGAGGAAACAAGGATTAGAAAAATGGTGCTTGCATTTTTCTAGCATGAAAAAGAGATCAAGAAAGAAACTCTCAAGAATGAAGCTCTCTCTTCTTCTTCCTCTCTTTCTTTTTTTCTTCTCCTTCTTTTCTAATGAAAGACTTCTACTCTAGAAAAAAGGGTGGAGGATTGAATATGAAGCATAACAATAGAAGGAAGGTGAGTGTAGGAGAATGGTGGAGGTAACCACATCAAGAGACAAGAAAACATGCAACCATGCTTTCCACTTTAAACCCATACCCTTTCTAATCAACATAAAGCAAGCATGGTTGAAAGATATCATAATCAATATATATGCAAGAAAACCCCTCCACAAATGTAATTTGCAAAACTGCAAATTACCCCCTCCATCGGAAAAGTCCGGCCGGGAAAGAACAAAGGAAAAACCGGCCGGAACGGAATGCAAACTGGCAACTCCAGAAAACTGGTCCCGTAATAAATCATAGGAAAACCCCGATACTGTGCATATACACCCGCATCTGTATTCCGTCCGGATACAAATGCAATGAGACAAAATCTACACTGTACTAGACTAGGACCGGCTTAAGCCAAAGCCGGCTAGTAAAATCCGTTCGATCTTGATCCGTGCAATACCGCACGTATCAGATCAAACCCTGCCATATAACTATACGGCGACTAGTACAAAACTGTCCGATCCTGATCCGTGCAATACCGCACGTATCTGATCGGACCCTGCCATATCTCCATACGGCCTCTATAGCGTTTCGCCCGAAAGCTGAGTAACTGAAAGTGTGGTGGACTCTAAAGACTCGTCAATACAATGGCTGTGGATTTAACCACTAGCACGTCAGAGGTATAAGCCAATACGTGACGGGCCACCAGCTATTGACCAAAAGGGACGTCGATGAGGAAACTCATCCTGACACCCTACTGAGCCTGTCAGTGACAATATCCGTACAGTCCGGTCCGTTCGTCTATGAGTATCGCATGGCGGGCCTAGGGGGTTGGTAAAAGTCAGACCCCCAAAAGCGGTACAAGTCGTGTCGGAGTGTAGCCCAGAACGCCCTGAGATACTACTGGAATACCTACCAGTAAATCTCCTGCCTCGGCCGAGGGCTTTGCGTAATGGCTCTCCTAGACACAGCGCGACCTCACCCCCAATACCGGGAGAGACGAACCCCTGAAGATCCGCTCACTGCCTCCATGTGGCTCGGGACTGTACCCAACTAAAACCTGTTTGCACGACTCCTTTGAGCCGTGGTAGGGTAGTAATCAAAGCACAGTGGGAACTCACACGAGACAAATGACGATCCTCAGGTCGATGAACTAACATGTACACATGTCACCAGGGAACTGCTATCTGACGTCTGGTATAAGACCAACTAGCAGGTTCCCGGCGAGTCCTGTCCGGTGTACTCATAACCCAATGAGCACCTGTATACATCTTAGGTGAACCAACTGACACCAGTGGCTTGTGAGACCGGCCACCGCCCCTCGTCGGGGTCTCGACTGTATACACTAGTCTACTAATGGAGTATCGATGCCCTGTCTCGAAACTCCTACGACTAGGGACCTTTTAAGGATGTGCATATAGACCCCAGCTCCCACGTATATGATCGCCATCATACTGCTGGTCGTCAAGCAAGAATCCTAGGGGCTCTATCAACGTGTAATAGCGACATGTCAGGTCACCTAAAGCAGTACACGATGATAAAGATAAACCAGATAGCATACTATCATCTCGAGTAAGACTGTTCTACCGGGATAGGTCCTCCCTCAATCATCGCAATCACGTGCCTGTGATCCAATAATTGACTCTGAGGGCACTATCTCCAACAGGGAGGAACTAAGTTCATCTCATGAACAAATATACATCCAGACTGCCTCTTTAGTAGCATCTTAAGTAGCGATGTATCCTGCCTTTATCTTCTAGTATGTCACGGTATCTAGCTTGGAACTCTTCCAACATACCGTCCCTTTACTGAGGGTAAAGACAATGCCTGTGACTGACACTCAGTCGTCATTATCACCCTGGAACCCTTCCAGTGATTCTCCCCAGGATCGGTTGATACCATCTCACTACAACTAGTGAGAGTCCTAACATCCAATTAAATCTATCTCATAGATCTAAAAACCAGGATTTAGGAGGTATAACTTTGATCCTATATGGAGAATTATAGTGATGAGCGGAGATTGATCGAGCGTAGCATAGGAAACTCCTTCCTTATCAAGAGTATGTCATCCACGTACTCTACGAGGATCGTCACCATACTCCCTACTACCTTTTTGTTTATACAAGGTTCATCTACCATTTTGATGATGTCAAACTCTTTGACTAACACATCAAAACAGATGTTCCAACTCCGCGATGCCTGCTTTATCCTATAAAGCATCTTGCACACGTTTCCGCTGCTCCCACAGTCTACGAGGCCCTCTGGCTGTGTACTTATAGACGCACTCTTCTAAAATATCATCTAGAAAAGCAGTCAAGACACCCAACCACCAGAGATCGTAGTCATGGTATGCAGCCGTGGTAAGTAGGATCTGGATGGACTTAAGCATAGCTACTTAGAAAAGGTTTCATCATCATCCATACCTGGTCAACGATGTAGACCTTTAACAAGTCTAGCTTTGAAAGTCTCAACTTTTCCATGTACACCAAGTAATCTTCTCAAGATATACTTGCTCCTGATGGGGATTTAACCCTTCAGATATAGCAGCTAAAGTCCATACTTTGCTGGTGTATAAGGATTCCATCTCAGATCACTAAGCATCCAGCCATTCTTACAGAGTCTTACTCCTGATGGCCAGCTCGAAGCTAGTTGGGTCATCATCTCATGATGCAATCCTCGCTCCCACTGTCATAGAGAAACAGAAGTATCTCTCAGGTGGGTGAGGAACCCTACTAGATCGGCGGAGAGGCTGAGGTTCGTTGGTAACTATTAAATCCTTTGGTTCCATCAGATCATCGGCTGTAGATTGTATAGCTGGAACCTTTCCAGTTCTACATAACTAACCTTGCCTCGAGCTTGTCCGGATTTTGCTTTTAGACATAGGCCGGACAACCCCAAATCTTAACTAACTTAAGACATGGGCTCTTCCCTTTCCATATCTCATATGAAGTGGTAGGCATTGATTTGATTCGAACCCTATTCAATAGGTATGCAACTTCTCAAGTGCATAACTCCCAAAAGGAAATAGGTCACTCAGTAATACTCATCATAGAGCACACCATATCATATAGGGTGTGATTGCTCCACCCCGATATACCATCGTGCTATGGTGTATACAGAGGAGTAATGCTGAGAGAGAATCTCATTCTCCTTTAAAATAATCCAGGATTTTCGTGCTCAAGTATTCTCCTCCTTGATCTCATCAAAGGACATAATACTTATACCCGTATTTTGGTTCTCTACTTCTAACTTATATTCTGTGAATATCTCAAAAGGTTCGGACTTGTGTTTCAACAGGAACATAGGTCTGAAACTCGAAAGATCATCAGAGAACGTAATGAAGTATAAAGAACCATTCCTGGCATGTGTAGACAGGAGACCTTACATACATCATCATGTATCAGTCCTAAGAGTTCATTAACTCTTTCTCTGTTTCCAGTAAACGGAGCCATGGTCATCTTATCTTTGTGACATGACTGGCGAGTTTCATAAGATGTAAATTCAAACTGATTTAAATATGCATCTATATGTAACTCTAGCTAGTCGGGTCACATTGATCTGACCTAGTCTACAACGCCTCAAGAAGAATTCGTTCATTTCTGAACTCTTCCTCTTGTGTGTGATCCGTATACTAAGAACTGTAGTTTGATTTAGAACATCAATGCTTTTAGATAACGTGCCTGAACCGATCAACTTTTGATATAGGAAATGTTCAAAACATTATCCAACAATACAAAATTTTATCATTTCTTTACTAATAAAGAGAGTGATATGATTTTGTATATCAGGTTCGGTATCTAATAACATTCGTTCAGAATCAATGTACTTGGAATACAGGGTGACAGTGACCGACAGACTTGGCTGCAACTCTTGCCCCGTTTTCTGCCTCATGAAACTTATCACCCGTTCTCAGTTCTCTACCTTTCTATAGCCTTATGTAACAGATTACATATCATGGGATCCTGATCTGGTATCACATACCCAGGACGTAAAGGATACTGAGAAACAGTTCTGTATAATGAACACACCCGAAGATGATGCATCAGCATGCACTCTCTTCGTTTGGGCGGCACGGGAAATCTGGTATTCCCCAATTTCCTGCTCTGTCTTATAACAATTATAAGTTAGAGCGGGACCAACGTTCCCCAGCTCAGTATAACAAGCGGGTTCAGTCAAAATTCCGTTTTATTATCTTGATTAAGGCGTGATATGGTCGCTACCTGGAGAGAGAGAGAAGAAAACACTCAGCGTGCGCTCTTGCAAGAATAGATTGGTTATTATTTTATCTAATCAGGATGGTTCCCACTGCTTTTTATCAAATCCTCCTTCAAACCCTAAAAGGAAAGACTAGCCGGGATTAATTACACACTACAAGTTCGCCAATCTTTCAGCCAGGCCAGTGTCGGTACTTTGAGGGAGGTCCCCCGTGCTTTCGCACGAACCTAATTAATGTAAACCTCGTTTTCCCAGAGGCGTAACCTCGTTAACACCTTTCTAGACACTTACTTGATTGGCTAATTGTAATGTATAAAACTCTCCCAGGAGCAACTCTTACTCGCAGCGGGTATCGGGATCCAACTATCTCATAGAAGGTATGCAATCTCATTGCAAATTTCAACACTTGAAATTCCCGATAATATTTTGCCCCTAGCTCGCTATGACCTTGACGCATGCCAAACAACCCATAGTCTGCTAGTCAAGTTCAACCCGTACATTTCTTGATTGAATTAAACCCACCCGCACGACCCTTGACGCATGCCAAACAACGCCGTACGAATACCCTAATCCAATCGCATCATATGCTGGCAGATAAGCACTAGTTAGCTACCGTACACTACGCCTTGACGCATGCCAAACAACCGCAGCACGAATACTAACTAATACTTATCTGAAATGACGGAGGGCTACGACAGGTTTTTCTGAAAACCTATTGCGTAATGAACTTGATATCGTTGTAGAATCAAATGATTTTAAAATGGAGTGCTTTTGAGGCTTTTCTAGTTTTGCTAAAGGAGTCACTCCCGGTGAAGGGATCGTCGGTCCTTTCCTCGTTGAATGAGGTGCGGGATATATCATATATATCACTGTGCAAAGCAAAAACTCTTAAAAGCAATCAAAAGACAAACCGAGTGTGTAGCATCTGCCAGTTATTGCTAAAGGAGTCACTCCCGGTGAAGGGATCTCGGTCCTTTCCTCATCGAATAAGGTGCAGGATATATCATATATACCGCCGTGCAAAGCAAAAACTGTAGCTACCTGTTTTATTTTGAAATTCGATTCTACAACATCTTAGGTTTCTTTTATTTCATTAATCACATTAATGATGTCCCATCAATTAAAGTACCTAAACATCACAGATAAATACGACGTACACTTATGCCATCCGCATTCGCCTGGATGTCCCCTCGTGCACCGTTAGGTTAGGTAACTAACGGCAGAGCGGGGCAGGGCTAGCGCGGGTGTAAAACATAAGTAACGTCTATATAATATATCATATATACTATATACTGTATCTATCACAGAACATCACATGATCACATCACAGATATCGCAGCAGAAGAAACATATGAAATATTGGATATACTAGGACGTCCGTGTTTTCAATACGAGCCAGTATAAAACACGGATTCCACGGTCATGATGAATAGCCAAACCCACACCCCTAGACCCCTACGAGAGCGGCAAGCAACCCTACCAATTCTAGAGTTAGGAGACCCGGACTCGACTCCTCGAGTTAGTCTCCCACTGGACTCCAGAACCCGGTTACTTGTGCTCCCCTCCTTGGGTCTATCCTAGTGCGGAAAAGTAAATAATATACAAACGGTGACAACTTCCGCAACCTGGAAGCGCCCCAATAAAAGAATATTACATACAAGTTTTTACATGAATGAAAAGGAAAAACTCTCATCTCACATAAAAACCCCCGGCTATTCAAACACGACGATCCAATATAACATATCCAGCAACACATAACATCACATGTCATCAACGTAATTAAATATGCGCATCCCAATTGTCGTTGACATATAGCAACGAAACCGGCGATATCACATATTACACTTACGGTCACAGAAAAGAAAGTGTAAAACTACAACAGTTGGAATCCGCAACCACCTCAGACATCGGATGCCTGACCAAATGAATTACTTGGACATCGCATGCCTAACAATTCTAAACCCCGCATTTTAGTCTCATTATCGAAAACACTTTTCAATACCAAGTCGGGTAATTCAACAAGATTCCCGACATCCTGATCGAATGCTCGTCGTGAACTTCAGTAGACGGCTGCACCCCTGATACCGTCGACGAAGTGCACCAAGGCGGAACACCGCTACCGCGAGCACCCGAACGGATGCTTTCGGCGACGGGGTTCTCCTACAGTCACTTGGTCGGGGCTATGGAGTGAGGCTGTCTATTAAGTTTACCCGGCGAGTATCCGCGTACACTACGTGATTGCGACGGACTTTTGATCACATCAAAATTCCATGGGAACCGATCAAGTGAGACTAAACTGCTATGTTTATAACATTCATTCAGTTATCTCATAACTTCTTGTGAATTCCAATTATTGTATCCCATTCCAGATAAATAGAAAATGTTAAACTTTCCGATCGAACATTCTAACACCCAAGTTTTCCCGATACAAATCAACTCATGAAATAAGTCTAACAACATTCCGTTCGTGCCTCAGTACCAACGGTCCAGCCGTAGAAGGGTCAAGCCAACGCCTCACATGTGGCTCGCCGTACTGCCCCAAACCCGAAGGTTCAAAGGGCAGTTCAAGACGGTCACATAATCGAGTTAAGGTTTGTTGTCTTCTAGAGGGACCATCGCGTTACTTGCACTACTTAGAACATCGTTAAACTACGGAAAAATCCAACACTTGGAAATTTCCCGACAGGGGAAAAATTGGGTATTTATATCCGGTCGAACTATTTAACATATTCTAAAAATTTATCCGGAAAGCCAAATAGACAAAATTTGATACCCCGATCGAAACACCGAATCCCCAAAACAACTGCAGAAAATTCAACTCTTGAATAATTTTTAAAAATACCCAGAGAACTCAGCACAGCAAACTAATAATTACTGTGCAAATTTTGGTCAACGATGCAACAGTGTTGCCGCGGAACCGCCGCGCTACGTGGGATAAGGCCGCGGTTCCGCGGCTGTTTGATGGAATTACGACCAAAATTTTTCACCGTAATTCTTAGAAAACCCTGCTTATTTTTCTGCATATTTTTAATTTGGAAAAATCCCAATTTTTGGAAAAAGGACAGAGAGCATTTTGGGTTTGGGTTTTCGGGTTCGTTCGGGTTTCAAAATCCGTCTAGACTTCGCCTAAGGCTCTAGCTAGGCTCTGATACCACTGTAGGGTTCCTAGGCATCCTAGTGAGATCTCACAAGGCATCAACCATGCCAATTTCAAAAAATCTAGGTGCCGAGAAACCCGACTACGGATCGTTTGCTAGATATTTAGACGAAAATGCAAACTAGTTAACAATTAACTAAGGGAATACAGAAATACAACCTTTGTAGATCCGTTTGTCCACCTCCATTGCTCCGCAACGAAGTGCCTTCGCTGTCCAAGTGAACTCCCGGGCTCTAGCGTCGGCTTCGTCGAAGAATAAGCGAGCTAGGTCGTCGATGTCCATGCCGAAGATGATCTACGTCGAGGCATCGGTAGATCAAGCTCCACCTTCACCTTGCCATAAAAACTTGTGAAGGAAACACACTCTACTACTTGGCAAGAGGTAGAGGATGAAGAAATAGGAAGTGGGTTCACTTTAGAATTTGATTTCTCACTCATATGCTCAATATGCCATTAATGAAGACAAGCTTCTTCATGAAGAAGAAGAAGAGCAAGAAAAAGATAAAAGTTATGATAAGTTTATTTAGAATAGAAAAGAATAATAAACTTATCATAATTTTCACCATGGTTAGGTGTAGAGAATTAACTTAGGTTAGATCAATGGTTAGGTCGAAAGAAGAAGACAAAATGGTTAAGTGGTCAAAGTTTCATGAAGCTTCAATAAGCTTCATGAAGAATAAAGAAAGAAAACCATTTTGTTTTTCTTCTTTTATGCTTTAATTATTTTCCAAAATGAATAAGCAAATAATTAAAAGAATATGCAAAACCCTAATCATCATCTTGACCATAGTTCTATTCTATACACTTAACCAAAAACCATGCATCATCAAACATGATACAAGTAAGTGCACAAAACTGTATCGTATATACAATGTGCACACCCGAGCGAGAAAATCCATTTAAAGTGAACCGATACTAGTTAATGCAAAGTAATATATCAAATATATAATTATGCATTAAATCATTAAATCAACACTTGATTCAATGATCCGGTCATGTCGCACATAACCGACTGGTATCATCAGTAACAACTTATCGAATCAACACTTGATCCGATAACTCGGCTATATCGCATATAACCGATCAATGTTACATCGCGAGAATCGAATACAGTATCACATACTGGTATTATTCTCGGTCCCGCACATATCTCATATGCGCTCCTATTTCGTTTCGCTTGAGCCAGGAAACCTCTGTGTAGGACTCTAAAGACTCGTCAATACGCCGGCAGCAGATGATGATCATATCAAACATCCACAAGCCGCAAGCGGTCTGCTAAACGTAACGGCCACCCGGGTATTGAGCGATCTGAAGATCGACGAGCAAGCCCGCTCACACTCCAGTGAATCCGACCAGTAACATTACCGTACAGTCCAGTCTGATCGTCTGATATGTCGCATATCTCGCCTAGGGGTGGTAAACGTCAGACCCCAATAGCTCGATAAGTCGTGTCGATATGAGGTCTATAACACTTCGAGAAACTACTAGTAACACTTACCAGTAAATCTCAGCAACCCTGGCCAGGGATTTCCTGTTATAGCCAATCGAACACAGCGCAACATCAACTCCCTATACCGGGAGAGACGAATCCCCTCCTATCGCTCATTGCCTCCATGTGACTCGGGACTGTACCCAAAAACCACCATTTTGCACGCCCTCTTGGACGTGGTAAGATGGAAATCAAAGCACAGTGGGAACCACACAAGACTCTATGACGATCTCGGGTCAACAGACTACTCTGTACCAGTGTCACCAGAGAAGTGCCATCTGACGTGAGGTATAATACCATCTGGGAGTTCTCGGCGAGTCCGTCCAGTGTACCCAGTCTTCACTGAGCACCCGTATATCATCTCTGATGTCAAACACCAATGGATATGGGATCATCCATCGCCCATCTGTATGGGTCGAGAAGGTACACGCTAGTCTACTCTGGTATATCGATGCCCTGTCTCGATACACCCACGACTAGGGACTTTGAAGGATGTACTTATGGACTACCATGTCCCCACTAGTATGATCCGCATCATAGTCCAGGTAGTCAAGTACAGATCCTAAGGGCTTTACCAACATGTAACAGGGAGACAATCAGTGTACACGTTAAGGTAAAGATCAACCAGATAGCATACTATCATGTCGAGCAAGAAAGTCCTCCCTATATATGTCCCAGCATCCACTGCAATATACATCCTATGTATAGCAATGGCCTCTAGGGCATACATATAACTAACAATCTCCCACTTGCACTAGGGCCATCTGTTAGCAGTGGTTGTAGTATCTCATACTCAACCATCCCATATAAGTGTCTCTTTCTGGGATCAGGCCTTTGTGAGTGGATCCGCTGTGTTGTCCTCTGAGTCTGCTCTCCAAACCTCGATCACCCTGGAGATCAACCATCTCCATGATCAGGTGATACTGCCTTAGAATATGTCTGGATCACTGATGGGACCTGCGTTCCTTGGCATAAGCCACAACTCCATTGTCACACAATGGGAGGAACTAAGTTCATCTCATGAACAAATATACATCCAGACTGCCTCTTTAGTAGCATCTTAAGTAGCGATGTATCCTGCCTTTATCTTCTAGTATGTCACGGTATCTAGCTTGGAACTCTTCCAACATACCGTCCCTTTACTGAGGGTAAAGACAATGCCTGTGACTGACACTCAGTCGTCATTATCACCCTGGAACCCTTCCAGTGATTCTCCCCAGGATCGGTTGATACCGTCTCACTACAACTAGTGAGAGTCCTAACATCCAATTAGATCTATCTCATAGATCTAAAAACCAGGATTTAGGAGGTATAACTTTGATCCTATATGGAGAATTATAGTGATGAGCGGAGATTGATCGAGCGTAGCATAGGAAACTCCTTCCTTATCAAGAGTATGTCATCCACGTACTCTACGAGGATCGTCACCATACTCCCTACTACTTTTTTGTTTATACAAGGTTCATCTACCATTTTGATGATGTCAAACTCTTTGACTAACACATCAAAACAGATGTTCCAACTCCGCGATGCCTGCTTTATCCTATAAAGAATCTTGCACACGTTTCCGCTGCTCCCACAGTCTACGAGGCCCTCTGGCTGTGTACTTATAGACGCACTCTTCTAAAATATCATCTAGAAAAGCAGTCAAGACACCCAACCACCAGAGATTGTAGTCATGGTATGCAGCCGTGGTAAGTAGGATCTGGATGGACTTAAGCATAGCTACTTAGAAAAGGTTTCATCATCATCCATACCTGGTCAACGATGTAGACCTTTAACAAGTCTAGCTTTGAAAGTCTCAACTTTTCCATGTACACCAAGTAATCTTCTCAAGATATACTTGCTCCTGATGGGGATTTAACCCTTCAGATATAGCAGCTAAAGTCCATACTTTGCTGGTGTATAAGGATTCCATCTCAGATCACTAAGCATCCAGCCATTCTTACAGAGTCTTACTCCTGATGGCCAGCTCGAAGCTAGTTGGGTCATCATCTCATGATGCAATCCTCGCTCCCACTGTCATAGAGAAACAGAAGTATCTCTCAGGTGGGTGAGGAACCCTACTAGATCGGCGGAGAGGCTGAGGTTCGTTGGTAACTATTGAATCCTTTGGTTCCATCAGATCATCGGCTGTAGATTGTATAGTTGGAACCTTTCCAGTTCTACATAACTAACCTTGCCTCGAGCTTGTCCGGATTTTGCTTTTAGACATAGGCCGGACAACCCCAAATCTTAACTAACTTAAGACATGGGCTCTTCCCTTTCCATATCTCATATGAAGTGGTAGGCATTGATTTGATTCGAACCCTATTCAATAGGTATGCAACTTCTCAAGTGCATAACTCCCAAAAGGAAATAGGTCACTCAGTAATACTCATCATAGAGCACACCATATCATATAGGGTGTGATTGCTCCACCCCGATATACCATCGTGCTATGGTGTATACAGAGGAGTAATGCTGAAAGAGAATCTCATTCTCCTTTAAAATAATCCAGGATTTTCGTGCTCAAGTATTCTCCTCCTTGATCTCATCAAAGGACATAATACTTATACCCGTATTTTGGTTCTCTACTTCTAACTTATATTCTGTGAATATCTCAAAAGGTTCGGACTTGTGTTTCAACAGGAACATAGGTCTGAAACTCGAAAGATCATCAGAGAACGTAATGAAGTATAAAGAACCATTCCTGGCATGTGTAGACAGGAGACCTTACATACATCATCATGTATCAGTCCCAAGAGTTCATTAACTCTTTCTCTGTTTCCAGTAAACGGAGCCATGGTCATCTTATCTTTGTGACATGACTGGCGAGTTTCATAAGATGTAAATTCAAACTGATTTAAATATGCATCTATATGTAACTCTAGCTAGTCGGGTCACATTGATCTGACCTAGTCTACAATGCCTCAAGAAGAATTCGTTCATTTCTGAACTCTTCCTCTTGTGTGTGATCTGTATACTAAGAACTGTAGTTTGATTTAGAACATCAATGCTTTTAGATAACGTGCCTGAACCGATCAACTTTTGATATAGGAAATGTTCAAAACATTATCCAACAATACAAAATTTTATCATTTCTTTACTAATAAAGAGAGTGATATGATTTTGTATATCAGGTTCGGTATCTAATAACATTCGTTCAGAATCAATGTATTTGGAATACAGGGTGACAGTGACCGACAGACTTGGCTGCAACTCTTGCCCCGTTTTCTGCCTCATGAAACTTATCACCCGTTCTCAGTTCTCTACCTTTTTATAGCCCTATGTAACAGATTACATATCATGGGATCCTGATCTGGTATCACATACCCAGGACGTAAAGGATACTGAGAAACAGTTCTGTATAATGAACACACCCGAAGATGATGCATCAGCATGCACTCTCTTCGTTTGGGCGGCACGGGAAATCTGGTATTCCCCAATTTCCTGCTCTGTCTTATAACAATTATAAGTTGGAGCGGGACCAACGTTCCCCAGCTCAGTATAACAAGCGGGTTCGGTCAAAATTCCGTTTTATTATCTTGATTAAGGCGTGATATGGTCGCTACCTGGAGAGAGAGAGAAGAAAACACTCAGCGTGCGCTCTTGCAAGAATAGATTGGTTATTATTTTATCTAATCAGGATGGCTCCCACTGCTTTTTATCAAATCCTCCTTCAAACCCTAAAAGGAAAGACTAGCCGGGATTAATTACACACTACAAGTTCGCCAATCTTTCAGCCAGGCCAGTGTCGGTACTTTGAGGGAGGTCCCCCGTGCTTTCGCACGAACCTAATTAATGTAAACCTCGTTTTCCCAGAGGCGTAACCTCGTTAACACCTTTCTAGACACCTACTTGATTGGCTAATTGTAATGTATAAAACTCTCCCAGGAGCAACTCTTACTCGCAGCGGGTATCGGGATCCAACTATCTCATAGAAGGTATGCAATCTCATTGCAAATTTCAACACTTGAAATTCCCGATAATATTTTGCCCCTAGCTCGCTATGACCTTGACGCATGCCAAACAACCCATAGTCTGCTAGTCAAGTTCAACCCGTACATTTCTTGATTGAATTAAACCCACCAGCATGACCCTTGACGCATGCCAAACAACGCCGTACGAATACCCTAATCCAATCGCATCATATGCTGGCAGATAAGCACTAGTTAGCTACCGTACACTACGCCTTGACGCATGCCAAACAACCGCAGCACGAATACTAACTAATACTTATCTGAAATGACGGAGGGCTACGACAGGTTTTTCTGAAAACCTATTGCGTAATGAACTTGATATCGTTGTAGAATCAAATGATTTTAAAATGGAGTGCTTTTGAGGCTTTTCTAGTTTTGCTAAAGGAGTCACTCCCGGTGAAGGGATCGTCGGTCCTTTCCTCGTTGAATGAGGTGCGGGATATATCATATATATCACTGTGCAAAGCAAAAACTCTTAAAAGCAATCAAAAGACAAACCGAGTGTGTAGCATCTGCCAGTTATTGCTAAAGGAGTCACTCCCGGTGAAGGGATCTCGGTCCTTTCCTCATCGAATAAGGTGCAGGATATATCATATATACCGCTGTGCAAAGCAAAAACTGTAGCTACCTGTTTTATTTTGAAATGCGATTCTACAACATCTTAGGTTTCTTTTATTTCATTAATCACATTAATGATGTCCCATCAATTAAAGTACCTAAACATCACAGATAAATACGACGTACACTTATGCCATCCGCATTCGCCTGGATGTCCCCTCGTGCACCGTTAGGTTAGGTAACTAACGGCAGAGCGGGGCAGGGCTAGCGCGGGTGTAAAACATAAGTAACGTCTATATAATATATCATATATACTATATACTGTATCTATCACAGAACATCACATGATCACATCACAGATATCGCAGCAGAAGAAACATATGAAATATTGGATATACTAGGACGTCCGTGTTTTCAATACGAGCCAGTATAAAACACGGATTCCACGGTCGTGATGAATAGCCAAACCCACACCCCTAGACCCCTACGAGAGCGGCAAGCAACCCTACCAATTCTAGAGTTAGGAGACTCGGACTCGACTCCTCGAGTTAGTCTCCCACTGGACTCCAGAACCCGGTTACTTGTGCTCCCCTCTTTGGGTCTATCCTAGTGCGGAAAAGTAAATAATATACAAACGGTGACAACTTCCGCAACCTGGAAGCGCCCCAATAAAAAAATATTACATACAAGTTTTTACATGAATGAAAAGGAAAAACTCTCATCTCACATAAAAACCCCCGGCTATTCAAACACGACGATCCAATATAACATATCCAGCAACATATAACATCACATGTCATCAACGTAAGTAAATATGCGCATCCCAATTGTCGTTGACATATAGCAACGAAACCGGCGATATCACATATTACACTTACGGTCACAGAAAAGAAAGTGTAAAACTACAACAGTTGGAATCCGCAACCACCTCAGACATCGGATGCCTGACCAAATGAATTACTTGGACATCGCATGCCTAACAATTCTAAACCCCGCATTTTAGTCTCATTATCGAAAACACTTTTCAATACCAAGTCGGGTAATTCAACAAGATTCCCGACATCCTGATCGAATGCTCGTCGTGAACTTCAGTAGACGGCTGCACCCCTGATACCGTCGACGAAGTGCACCAAGGAGGAACACCGCTACCGCGAGCACCCGAACGGATGCTTTCGGCGACGGGGTTCTCCTACAGTCACTTGGTCGGGGCTATGGAGTGAGGCTGTCTATTAAGTTTACCCGGCGAGTATCCGCGTACACTACGTGATTGCGACGGACTTTTGATCACATCAAAATTCCGTGGGAACCGATCAAGTGAGACTAAACTGCTATGTTTATAACATTCATTCAGTTATCTCATAACTTCTTGTGAATTCCAATTATTGTATCCCATTCCAGATAAATAGAAAATGTTAAACTTTCCGATCGAACATTCTAACACCCAAGTTTTCCCGATACAAATCAACTCATGAAATAAGTCTAACAACATTCCGTTCGTGCCTCAGTACCAATGGTCCAGCCGTAGAAGGGTCAAGCCAACGCCTCACATGTGGCACGCCGTACTGCCCTAAACCCGAAGGTTCAAAGGGCAGTTCAAGACGGTCACATAATCGAGTTAAGGTTTGTTGTCTTCTAGAGGGACCATCGCGTTACTTGCACTACTTAGAACATCGTTAAACTACGGAAAAATCCAACACTTGGAAATTTCCCGACAGGGGAAAAATTGGGTATTTATATCCGGTCGAACTATTTAACATATTATAAAAATTTATCCGGAAAGCCAAATAGACAAAATTTGATACCCCGATCGAAACACCGAATCCCCAAAACAACTGCAGAAAATTCAACTCTTGAATAATTTTTAAAAATACCCAGAGAACTCAGCACAGCAAACTAATAATTACTGTGCAAATTTTGGTCAACGATGCAACAGTGTTGCCGCGGAACCGCCGCGCTACGTGGGATAAGGCCGCGGTTCCGCAGCTGTTTGATGGAATTACGACTAAAATTTTTCACCGTAATTCTTAGAAAACCCTGCTTATTTTTCTGCATATTTTTAATTTGGAAAAATCCCAATTTTTGGAAAAAGGACAGAGAGCATTTTGGGTTTGGGTTTCCGGGTTCGTTCGGGTTTCAAAATCCGTCTAGACTTCGCCTAAGGCTCTAGCTAGGCTCTGATACCACTGTAGGGTTCCTAGGCATCCTAGTGAGGTCTCACAAGGCATCAACCATGCCAATTTCAAAAAATCTAGGTGCCGAGAAACCCGACTACGGATCGTTTGCTAGATATTTAGGCGAAAATGCAAACTAGTTAACAATTAACTAAGGGAATACAGAAATACAACCTTTGTAGATCCGTTTGTCCACCTCCATTGCTCCGCAACGAAGTGCCTTCGCTGTCCAAGTGAACTCCCGGGCTCTAGCGTCGGCTTCGTCGAAGAATAAGCGAGCTAGGTCGTCGATGTCCATGCCGAAGATGATCTACGTCGAGGCATCGCTAGATCAAGCTCCACCTTCACCTTGCCATAAAAACTTGTGAAGGAAACACACTCTACTACTTGGCAAGAGGTAGAGGATGAAGAAATAGGAAGTGGGTTCACTTTAGAATTGGATTTCTCACTCATATGCTCAATATGCCATTAATGAAGACAAGCTTCTTCATGAAGAAGAAGAAGAGCAAGAAAAAGATAAAAGTTATGATAAGTTTATTTAGAATAGAAAAGAATAATAAACTTATCATAATTTTCACCATGGTTAGGTGTAGAGAATTAACTTAGGTTAGATCAATGGTTAGGGTCAAAAGAAGAAGACAAAATGGTTAAGTGGTCAAAGTTTCATGAAGCTTCAATAAGCTTCATGAAGAATAAAGAAAGAAAACCATTTTGTTTTTCTTCTTTTATGCTTTAATTATTTTCCAAAATGAATAAGAAAATAATTAAAAGAATATGCAAAACCCTAATCATCATCTTGACCATAGTTCTATTCTATACACTTAACCAAAAACCATGCATCATCAAACATGATACAAGTAAGTGCACAAAACTGTATCGTATATACAATGTGCACACCCGAGCGAGAAAATCCATTTAAAGTGAACCGATACTAGTTAATGCAAAGTAATATATCAAATATATAATTATGCATTAAATCATTAAATCAACACTTGATTCAATGATCCGGTCATGTCGCACATAACCGTCTGGTATCATCAGTAACAACTTATCGAATCAACACTTGATCCGATAACTCGGCTATATCGCATATAACCGATCAATGTCACATCACGAGAATCGAATACAGTATCACATACTGGTATTATTCTCGGTCCCGCACATATCTCATATGCGCTCCTATTTCGTTTCGCTTGAGCCAGGAAACCTCTGTGTAGGACTCTAAAGACTCGTCAGTACGCCGGCAGCAGATGATGATCATATCAAACATCCACAAGCCGCAAGCGGTCTGCTAAAGTAACGGCCACCCGGGTATTGAGCGATCTGAAGATCGACGAGCAAGCCGCTCACACTCCAGTGAATCCGACCAGTAACACTACCGTACAGTCCGGTCTGATCGTCTGATATGTCGCATATCTCGCCTAGGGGTGGTAAACGTCAGACCCCAATAGCTCGATAAGTCGTGTCGATATGAGGTCTATAACACTTCGAGAAACTACTGGTAATACTTACCAGTAAATCTCAGCAACCCTGGCCAGGGATTTCCTATTATAGCCAATCGAACACAGCGCAACATCAACTCCCTATACCGGGAGAGACGAATCCCCTCCTATCGCTCATTGCCTCCATGTGACTCGGGACTGTACCCAAAAACCACCGTTTTGCACGCCCTCTTGGACGTGGTAAGATGGAAATCAAAGCACAGTAGGAACCACACAAGACTCTATGACGATCTCGGGTCAACAGACTACTCTGTACCAGTGTCACCAGAGAACTGCCATCTGACGTGAGGTATAATACCATCTGGAAGTTCTCGGCGAGTCCGTCCAGTGTACCCAGTCTTCACTGAGCACCCGTATATCATCTCTGATGTCAAACACCAATGGATATGGGATCATCCATCGCCCATCTGTATGGGTCGAGAAGGTACACGCTAGTCTACTCTGGTATATCGATGCCCTGTCTCGATACACCCACGACTAGGGACTTTGAAGGATGTACTTATGGACTACCATGTCCCCACTAGTATGATCCGCATCATAGTCCAGGTAGTCAAGTACAGATCCTAAGGGCTTTACCAACATGTAACAGGGAGACAATCAGTATACACGTTAAGGTAAAGATCAACCAGATAGCATACTATCATGTCGAGCAAGAAAGTCCTCCCTATATATGTCCCAGCATCCACTGCAATATACATCCTATGTATAGCAATGGCCTCTAGGGCATACATATAACTAACACGGAGAATCGACTTGGGAACGAGAATACGAGATTTGACAGAAGTTTCCACACCTCTTCTCGTAGATTCATGTTTGTTTGTCTTTTCTTGTTTCGGGAATTTCGAGGACGGAATTCTTTTGTAGTTGGGTATAATGTAACACCCTAGTTTATTTATACCAGTTCTATTTTGGGTATTTCTTTATTTATGGCTATTTCTTTATTTATTGTTTTTTGGGGGCGAATAATATAATTGGCATCTGTATTTGCATCCGACCCGACCCGCATGCTGGAAACCCGTATTGATTCCTATTTTAAATTTATCCCGGCTAGTTATGAGAATCCGTGTACTTTCCTATTTTATATCCTGTTCACCTGCATTATATCTGACATTTGCATTTTTTCAATATAACATTTAAAGTCAAATAAAATATTTTAAACATATCTAGCATGGCCTGCATGATACCCCTGACTCTGTGGTAGCATCCGTATCTCGTGTTCTCGTCCCGTTCGGTGAAACGGACTCGTTTGGATAGCTACGTGCACGCTGCGTGCACCCGTTCTTGGGGGTATGCATTTTCGTTACCCGGATATCCTATTTTGGTGTTGGTTAATACGTATATTAACCGTATTTTCAAACCATAATTTTAGACCCGACCCGGGCGTGTTTTGGACTATTTTTGTATTAGCCAAAATCTCAAATTTAACTAATATTTTATCTTTACTGTTTTAAACTGTATATTTTATTTCTTTTTAATTTTTTAAAAAGATTTTTCTTAACAGAAACTCACCGAACTCTCTCTCTCTCTTCCTCTCTCCTCTGCATATATATATTATATTTATTTATATTTTTTTATTATAAATACACAACCTCTCTCTCTCACTCACTATTCATCTTCTTAAAAATTTCTTCTCCGCGACCACGAGAAACCCTAACCCTCGTGCCCGCGCCCCTCGCCTCACCGGTGCTTCGTTCCCATCGCCTCCATCATCTCACCTCACCCTCTTCCACCTCACCTCCTCTTCTTCCCCCTACCAACCCTGAGCTTGCACACCCTCGAACCACCCAAGAACCATCACCGTGCCTGCACCCACTGCCGGAGATCGCTTCGTTGTCACCACCCTCGTCTGTGCCCCTCACCCATGGCAACCTATGACCACCACCTCCATCACTCCCTCTTCTCTAAAGCCCGAGCTTTTCTCTACACAGAACCTACGCCTGAACCCCGACCTCGTCGCCGTTCCCTCACCTCTGGCGACCCAGCTTCATTCCGTCATCATCATCATCATCATCTCCCTTTCGTCTTCCTCTCTGAACCCAGAGCACCAAACCACCACAGCTTTTTCTTTCTTCTTCTTCTTCTTCTTCTACTTCTTCTTCTCTTTTCTTGGTTCTTGATTCCGGTGATCACCGCCGGAGCCGTGCTCGACACCGATGATCCGGGCGACTCAGTGGACGTTCCCAGCCAGCGTGGTCACGTTCTTGCTTTGCCTGGACCTATCCCGTGTGCGCGTGTGTATATTGCGACATTTACCCGACGTTGGACGCTGCGTATACACCCCGTCGTGTGATCCGTTCAGGCAAGTTTACCTTGCTACATGCTATGATACATATTTTGCATCCATATGAATAAAAATATCACATGTTGAATGCATTGTACATCCATATTATTGTTTTACTGTTTTTAGATATCTGTACGCATCCATATCATTAATTTCATATTTGGTTGCATGCAAGTTAGCTTGATACATGCTATATTATTATACTCGCATCTATATTAATAAAAATATTGCATATTTAATGTATGTGCATCCATGTTACAGTTTTACCGTTTTTCCGATATCCGTTCGCATCCGTATCATTTATTGCATATTTAGCTGCATGCCATATCATATTATTTCATATTATTGTTATATTAGCACCCTATGCTTGATAATGTGTATCCTACTTAGTCATGGAGTTGTAGATGTGATCCCTGATAAACACTTGTGCATCCGTATTTTACCGTGTTTCGATACTAGTTACATTTTACTGTTGGGCATCCATTGGATACACTGTACACCACCTGACATGACCTGATACGCCACTGCTTGATTTGATACCTGATCCTATTACTAATGCCGACAACCGTGACTTGTTGTCCCGATGGACGTTACTGTTGTCTTTATAGACAAAACCTGTACCTGCTTGATCCTGTGTTGGCATTAGATATCGATTTGCAATACCTGACTTAAACACATAACCTTGGAGGTAAGGGGAAATCAAAAATGTAACCGAACGTAACTCAAAGGGCTATTATATCGTTTGCCGTTTTTCCGGGCGTTACGGAATATATCGTTTGCCGTTTTTCCGGGCGTTACAGAATATATTGTTTGCCGTTTTTCCGGGCGTTACGGAATAATCCTGTTACCGTGGTCCCGTGGGGAATGAACGGGGCATAGATCGATGGGTTATGATGAGGATTACATTAATTGATTTCAAATACTTTAGAATAGATAAACCGGTAGTATAGTTTAGATTACTCACTGCACTTCACCTGCACGTATACAATTCACTGTTGCATATCCATGTTTACTGATTTTATTCTTGTCATCGCTCATATTCATGCCTGCATATCTCGTGCATCCTGTTCATTTATTATTGTTGATATTATGACGCACTGACGTCTGGGTTTTGCATGGCCCAGATCCTCTGTCTCTTTCGCAGGCTGATCAGGAGTATTTCTGCCGTCAGGCCGAGCAGTGAGGATCCTGTTAGTATCTAGTTTAGTTTAGTTTTATTTCCGTACTTTCATTTCCTGATGTGAGCCCGTATTTAGGACGTACTTTCCAGATGTTATTGTTTATTGGATTTATTGCTTCCGCATATTATTTCATGACTCGTTTATTCTGGATTATGGACATGTACTAGATAGTTTATATTTTTTATTGTTCATGATATCTTATAGACAGCCGTAGTGTGACTGTGGAGGGATGTTTCCTAGCCACAGGTAGCATGGTTGGCTCTGTCACGTGCCGATCTTAGCGCACTCTGGGAAGCAGGGCGTGACAGAAGTCAATTCCTTTTTCTCTTTTTCTAACAATAAAATTTGGTTTTCAAGGAATCTATTTCGAAATATTACTGTATTAAGTTGAGATGAAGACTAGGAGAAATATCATTAAGTTGATCATGTGTATCAACAACAGAAGAATCACTCTCATTGTCATCACTATTAAATACATCATCTCTAAATGTTCTTTTAGCTCTTTCAACCCACTATCCTCAAAATTAAATACCTTATCGTGAGAAACTCCTTGAATTATACCGACTTCGCGATTTTGATCATATATGTTGCTTTATTGTCTTTCTAGGTTAAAAATATTTAATTCCATTTTTATATTTCCAAAGGTAAGCTGTGTAAGTCGATGTCGCGCACCCCACGTACTTGTGGGAAGGCAGAATTTACAAAAACGATTTTCTTACTTCGCAACACCGACTTTAACTCTAGGATCTTTACAGAAATCTTAACTAGCTATACTACTTGGAGGTTTAACTACTCGGTAAGAATTTTATACCTCCTTGTTATTTGTCCTTCGGGTCTTCTCCTCCTCCTCTTCTTGAGCTTCTCGAAGATCCGGATCATGCTTGATCATCGGCCTCCTCATGTCGAAGATGATCCATCCGAGAGTCTATACTTCAAGCTCCAACCTCTAAACCGAGATAACTAAGGTACCTAGTTCGCCAAGCTAGGTAGCTTAGAAGATATAGAGTGTCTAATGGAGTATTTAATCTCAATAGACCTAATAATTCACAACACATGTGAAGGTTTTAGGTCTTGAGGAAGAAGGAGAGAAAAATTGGAGAGAGAAAGCAAATGAACAAATGAGCTAGGTTTTGGTCAAGTGAAGAATGGCTCATACAATACTCACATGAAGCATGGATTATTTTCCAATTGAAAATAGCAACCATACTTCAATAGGAAAAACAAACCAATAAACAACTGTAATGAGCCATGCTTCACCCCATGCCATAAATATCTCCATTTTTCACCTTATTAATTTATTTCTAAAAATAGATAAATCCAAATAATGAGGTGTCCCCTTCTAGAAACATCTCTTGTGAAATTACAATAATGCCCTCACCGTATATACGTACCCGTATTCGTATTCTGAAAAATACGAATATAATGAGATAATAAAAACCCAATAATACAATACTAGAATCCGGCTTAAACCAAAACCCACCAGTATTATCCATCCGAACAACATCCGTGCAGCTAGTGCACGTATATGATAGCAACCCTGCCGTAAAACTATGCGGCCTCTACATCGTTTCGCCCGAAGAAGAGAAACCCTCTGTGTGGGACTCTAAAGACTCGACAGTATGCTGGTAGTAGGTTTAACTACAAGTCCATCAGCGGTACTAGCTGCACGTAACGGCACTAGCTGCACGTAACGGCTACCCAGGTATCTGTCGATAAGAAGGCCGATGAGCAAACTCATCCGAACTCCTACTGAGCCTATCTGTGACAATCTTCGTACAATCTGATCTGTTCGTCTAAGAGTATCGCATATCGGACCTAAGGGTTATAACCGTCAGACCCCTAATAGTGCAATAAGTCGTGCCGGTGTAGAGCCCAAAACACTCTAATAAACTACTGGAGTACCTACCAGTAAATCTCGCTTGCCCTGGCCAGGGACTTTGTGTAATAGCTTTCCGAACACAGCGTGATATCAACCCCCAATACCGAGAGAGACGAATCCTATCTAACCACTACTGCCTCCAAGTGCTTCAGGACTGCACCCAACCACTACCTGTTTGCACGACTCATTTGAGCCGTGGTAGAGTAGTGATCTAAGTACAGTGGGAACACATTCGAGACGAATAGTGATGTCAAGTCAGCGGACTAACCTGTACTCATGCCACCCGGGAACTGCTAACTGACGATAGGTATAATACCAACCTGCAGTTCCCCGCGAGTCCGTCCAGTATAACTCATAACCCAATAAGCACATGTATACTATTTCCGGTATGACATACCAATGGCTGTGGGACAGGCCATCTCCCCTGCTGGGATGAGAAGTGTATACACTAGTCTAATCTGGAGTATCGATACCCTGTCTCAATAATCCTACGACTAGGGACCAGTATAAGGATGTGCTTATAGACTACACAGCCCCCACTAGTGTGACCGCCATCACAACGCTGGTAGTCAAGCAAAGATCCTAAGGGCTCTATCAATATGTATTAGCGCTATACTAAAAGAAACATATACACATATTGAGATAGAATCAAACCAAGTAGCATATACTATATTGAGCAGGACTGTTATTATATCTGTGTATATCCCAAGCTTCTAAAAATATAATATACAATCCAGTACTATACAATAATGGCCTTTATGGCATATATCACTAACAATCTCCCACTTGCACTAAAGCCATGTATTGGCATATCGCAGACCTATCATCTTGGACCTTTCGAATTGTGTCTGAGGGATGGCCTTTGTGAGTAGATCTGCGGTGTTGTTCTCCATCTTTACTCTCCGCACCTCGATCTCTCGGCGATCAACGATCTCCCTGATCAGGTGGCACCGTCTCATGATGTGTCTGGACTTCTGATGGGACCTTGGTTCCTTCGCTAAAGCTATAGCCCTGTTGTTGTCACAATACAAAGGTATTGGATCAACAATGGATGGAACCACCTGAAGTTCTGTCATGAACTTCTTCATCCAGACTTCTTCCTTCATGGCGTCACATGCAGCGATATACTCCACTTCCATCGTCGAGTTAGCAACGGTGTCCTGCTTGGAGCTCTTCTAACAGACCGCCCCTCCATTAAGGGTAAAGACATAACCCGACATCGACTTGGAGTCATCCTTGTCACTCTGGAAGCCGGCGTCAGCGAAAGCCACGATCTGGAGGTCTTTACTGCCGTACACCAAGAACATCTCCTTAGTCTTTCTCAGGTACTTAGAATGTTCTTTACTGCTATCCAGTACTTCTCCCCATCTGTAAGTCCACGTTGCCCACCCCGGTGCTTGCGGGGAAGCGGAAACGTTATGAAAAATCTGATTTTTACAACACTAGGCAACATGGACTATGTAAAGGAGGGATCTTTGCTAAACAAAACTAACTATAAAGCTAAAAATTTTAGCTACTCGGAAAAGGGGTTATACCTAGGTCTTCAAGTCCTTCTCTTCTTGCTCCTTGGAGTGAAAGAACGGATTGTCTCGTCGCCTTCTCTTGCCGAAGAAAGATCCACCCGAGGGCCTCTACTTTTGGCTCCAACTTCAAACTAGAAGTAACTAAGGTGCTTGGTGTGCTAAACCTAGGACCATAGAAAGAGTAGAGAGTATTTTTGAAGGGATTATCTCAAGCTCAAATGGTTCTCAACTCATGAGAGGGGAGAGCTAGAGAGAGAGGAAGAGGAGGAGAGAGAATGAAAATGATAGAATAGGATAGTTTTACAACCATCTCACATATATGTGATTTATGAAAAATAGATAATTAGCTAAAGATAATTGTCATGGTTAATCAAGAAATGACCATTATCATTTCACATTAAATGCTTTTGCAAGGATCAAAGAGTATCTTTCATATGGAATGATGATGGTCAACTTGTCATCCTAGGTCAACAAGTCAAGTATAGTCAAATGGTCAACAACCCTAACCATGCACAATTATAATTAACTAATATTAATAAATCATAATTCACACATAAACATTAGGGTTAAGAAAATGACAATGGTCATCAACCCTAATGAAAGTCCTCTGCCTCTGTCTCAGTCAATTGTGCATACACACCCGTATCTGTGTTCCGAGGAACACGAATACAATGAGATAAGACCAATCCCAAATCATATACTAGGATTCGGCTTAAACCAAAGCCCGCTAGTATAAGCTGTCCGGACACCAAACGTGCACAAGTGCGCGGATGTGAACGAACCCTGTCGCAAAACCATGCGACCTCTACTCATTTTGCCTAAAGGCGAATAACCCTCTGTGTGGGACTCTAAAGACTCGACACTACGCTGGCAGTGGGTTTAACCACAGACCGCAAGCGGCACTAGCTGTACATAACGGTCCCCAGGTAGATGCCGATAAGAAGACTGACGAGCTAAACCCATCTGAACTCCTACTGAGCTTGTATGTGACAGTCTCCGTACAGTCCGGTCTGTTCGTCTAAGAACATCGCATGGCGGGCCTAGGGGGGCTGTAAACGTCAGTCCCCTACTAGCGGTACAAGTCGTGCCGGAGTGAAGCCCAGAACACCTGAGATAACACTGGAAACCTACCAGTCTATCTCGCTTGCCCTGGCCAGGGACTTTGTGTAATGGCTCTCCTAGACACAACGCGATATCAACCCCCAATACCGGGAGAGACGAATCCTGTCTAACCGTCACTGCCTCCAAGTGCTTCGGGACTGCACCCAAAAACTACCTGTTTGCATGACTCCTTTGAGCCGTGGTAGGGTAGTAATCAAAGTACAGTGGGAACACACTCGAGGCGAAGTGAGAGTGTCAAGTCAACGGACTAAGCTGTACTCATGTCACCTGGGAACTGATAACTGACGATAGGTATAATACCAACCAACAGTTCCCGACGAGTCCTGTCCAGTGTACTCGTAACCTAACGAGCATCCGCATACTATCTCAAGTACGACGTACTGACGGCTGTGGGACAGGCCGTCTCCCAAGCTGGGATGAGAAGCGCATACGCTAGTCTACTCCGGAGTATCGATGCCCTGTCTCGATAGTCCTATGACTAGGGACCTGCATAAGGATGTGCTTATAGATTACCCAGCCCCCACGAGTGTGACTGCCATCACAACGCTGGTAATCAAGCAAAGATCCTAAGGGCTCCACTAATGTGTAAAGGCGATATGCTAAAAGAAACACATGCACATATTAAAGCAGAAACAAACCAAGTAGCATACTACTATTTTGAGCAAGATTGTCAATACAAGGTTAATATCCCAAGCTTCCATCAAGTAATATACATGCTAGTATGATACAGTAATGGCCTCTAGGGCATATACACTAACAATCTCCCACTTGCACTAAGGCCATGTACTGGCGTATCGAAGACCTATCATCTCGATCAGCCGCTCGAACTGAGTCTGGGGTAAGGCCTTCGTGAATGGATCAGCAGTGTTATCTTCCGTAGCAACTCTCCGAACCACGATCTCCTAGCGACCCACGATCTCCCTGATCAGGTGATACCGCCTCAAGATGTGCCTGGACTTCTGATGGGACCTGGGTTCCTTCGCTAAAGCTATAGCCCCGTTGTTGTCGCAATACAGAGGTACTGGATCAACAATGGACGGAACCACCTGAAGTTCTATTAGGAACTTCCTTATCCAGACGACTTCTTTTGCGGCATCTGCAGCAGCGATATATTCCTCTTCCATCGTCGAGTCAGCAACGGTTTCCTGTTTGGAACTCTTCCAACACACCGTCCCTCCATAGAGGGTAAAGACATAACCCGACATGGACTTGGAATCTTCCTTGTCACTCTGAAAGCTGGAGTCAGCAAAGGCCTCGATCTGGAGGTCTTTTCCGCCATACACCAAGAACATCTCCTTAGTCCTTCTCAGGTACTTGAGAATGTTCTTTACCGCTATCCAGTGTTTCTCCCCAGGGTTTGACTGATACCGGCTTACCACACTCAGTGCATAAGCTACATCTGGTCTGGTACACAACATCGCATACATTATAGAGCCTACCGCAGAAGCGTAGGGTATAATAGACATGCGATCCCTTTCCAAATCAGTCTTGGGAGACATCTCTTTGGAGAGGGTGATCCCGTGACAAGCCGGTAGATTACCGCGCTTGGAATCTTCTATACTGAATCTTTTCAGTATGGTGTCGATGTACCTGGACTGTGAAAGTCCTAATATCATCTTGGATCTGTCACGGTAGATCCGGATCCCCAGAATGTATGAGGCATCACCCAGGTCTTTCATGGAGAACCTGTGTGACAAGAACCCTTTGATAGATTGTAGCATAGGAATGTCATTTCCTATCAAGAGAATGTCATCCACGTATAATACGAGGAATACAACAGTTCTTGCTACAAATCTACTATAGATGCATGGTTCATTTGGATTTTTGATAAAGCCAAATTCTTTGACCATCTCATCAAAATAGATGTTCCAACTCCGCGATGCCTGCTTTAGTCCATAGATGGACTTAAGCAACTTGCACACCTTTCCGCTGCTCCCACTCTGAATGAAACCCTCTGGCTGGTCCATATAGACACACTCCTCTAAATTTCCATTTAGAAAAGCGGTCTTTACGTCCATTTGCCAAATCTCATAATCTTGGAAAGCAGCAATGGCAAGAAGGATCCGAATGGATTTCAGCATAGCCACTGGAGAAAAGGTTTCGTCATAGTCCAAGCCAGGTCTTTGACGGAAACCCTTTGCAACAAGTCTAGCTTTATAGGTCTTAACCTGTCCATCTACACCAATCTTCCTTTTGAAAATCCACTTGCATCCTACGGATTTTACCCCATCTGGAGCAATGTCCAACGTCCATACTTTGTTGGTGTACATGGACTCCATTTCGGTCCGCATTGCATTCAGCCATTTTACCGAGTCAACGCTCTGAATGGCCTGCTGGAAGCTAGTCGGCTCATCACTATCAATGATGCAATCCTCTCTATCTTCGTCTATGAGAAAATCATAGTATCTCTCAGGCGGATGATACTGCCTACTACTTCTGCGGAGCGGCGTAGGAATGTCCTGATCTTTCGAACTCTCTGGTTCTACTAAGCTTTCAGTAATAGCTCGTGGTTCTGGAATTTCTTCCAGTTCTACTGCGCTCCCACTTATCTGATTTTCCAAAAACTCAGTTTCCAAGAAGTGGGCATGACGAGAAACAAAAACCTTTTGTTCCTCTTCGCAATAGAAGAAATATCCCTTGGAGTTCTTTGGATATCCCACAAACTTGCACTGTACTGAGCGTGCCTCGAGTTTGTCCGCATGCTGCTTTTTGACAAAAGCTGGACATCCCCATGTCTTAATGTGATTAAGATAGGGTCTCTTCCCACACCACATCTGATATGGTGTAGTAGGCACAGTCTTAGTTGGAACCCGGTTCAAAAGGTATGCTGCTGATTCTAGTGCATATCCCCAGAATGATCGCGGTAACTCAGCGTTACTCATCCTGGACCGTACCATATCCAATAGGGTTCGGTTCCGTCTCTCCGATACACCGTTATGTTGCGGAGTGTATGGAAGAGTAAGCCGAGAGAGAATTCCATTCTCTTTTAAGTAATCCAGGAACTCGGCACTCAAGTATTCACCACCTCGATCAGATCTCAGTGTCTTGATACTTTTGCCTGTTTGTTTTTCTACTTCATTCTTATATTCTTGGAATTTTCCAAAGGCTTCGGATTTATGTTTCATTAGGAAAACATATCCGTACCTTGAAAAGTCATCTGTAAAAGTAATGAAGTAAGAATAACCGCTTCGTGCATGCGTAGACATTGGACCGCATACGTCGCTATGTACGAGTCCCAAGAGCTCGCTCGCTCTTACTCCGTGTCCAGTGAACGGAGTCTTTGTCATCTTTCCTTTGAGACAGGATTGACAAGTTGCATATGATTGATATTCGAACGGATCCAAATATCCTTCTGTATGTAACTTCGTCAACCTTCTCTCATTGATGTGACCCAGTCTACAATGCCATAAGAAAGTCTGATTTGTTTCCGGAGACTTTCTTTTGTGTGTATTCTGGACATTGAAAATCTGTGGTTGGTTTAATACGTATATACGATTGCTCAATGTACCTGATCCAATCAGAACTTGATTAAGGTGAATGTTTACAACATTACTTACAAATGCAAATTCATAACCTTCTTTAGAAATTAAAGATACAGAAATGATATTACAAGTTGCATTGGGTACAAAAAAGAAATTACGTAAAACCAAAACATGTCCATCTGACATTCCCAGGTGATAGTCTCCCACGGCCTCAACATCCATGCTAGCTCCGTTTGCAACTTTGAGGGTCATGTCACCTGCCTTCAAAAACCTACGCTTTCTCAACGCCTGCAAAGAATTACAGATATGAGATCCTGATCCGGTATCCAATACCCAGGACATAGAGTTTATTGATAGACAGTTTTCAATAACATACACAGCTGAAGCTGAAGCCGTAACTTGCTTCAGATCCTGTGTTCTGGCCTTCCAAGCCCTGCAATCTTTCTTCCAGTGTCCACTCTTGTGACAGTAAAAGCACTCTTCCTTATCCACAAGCTTCCCCTCTACCTTTGTTGCTTTTGCCTTTCCCTTCGTATCCACTTTACTAATACCGCCCCTTGGTTTGGCGGGGGTTTTCTTCTTCTTTCCCTTGGCTTTCGCCTTGGACCTAGAAGAGGAAGATCCTCCTACAAACAAAGTGGATGTTTCCTTACCTTTCTGTAGGGTGCCCTCTGCACTCTTCAGCATGTTGAAGAGTTCTGAAAGTTCAAATTCCTTTTCCTGCAAGTTGACGTTCAGGATGAACTGGGCGTAAGTGGAAGGAAGGGACTGGAGAATCAAGTCCGTATAGAGCTCATTCTCCAACGTGGTCCCAAGGTCCGCGAGCTCCTCTATGTAGCCAATCATCTTAAGCACGTGTTCCGCTACCGATGATCCGACGGCCAATCTTGCCGAAAACAACTTCTTCGACACTTCGTATCTGGCGATACGAGACTGCTCTCCATACAGTTCTTTTGTATAGAGAAATATGGATTCGAGGTCCATATTCTCGTGCTTCCTCTGATATTCATTGTCCATAGAAGCAAGCACGAGGCACTTGGCCTTCGTGCAGTCGATTTCCCAGGTCTTATGGATTTCCCTATCCACGACGCTGTTTTTGGGACCTGGGATAGGGGGAGCTTTGGTGGTAAGAAGATACCCCAACTTGTCATAAGTGATTGCCATTTTGACATTCCTGAGCCAATTTTTGTAGTTTGGCCCTGTCAGTATGTTTTTATCTAGAAGTAACTTAAGTCCAGCATGATAATTGGTCGCTGCAATTAGGAGAGAGAGAAGAAAAACTTTAGCATGATGCTCTTGCAAGTTTAGAGTGGTTTTTAATTTGTCTAAACAGGATGGCTCCCACTGTCTCTCGAATCCCTAGTCAAACCATAAAGGAAGAACTAGTCGGGATCAATCTCACCATACAATACTTGCTTAACCGTTCAGCCAGGCCAGTGTCGGTACTTCGAGAGAGGTTTTCCAACGCTTTCGTGAAGTTCCTTAATTAAGTAACCTCTTTTCCCTGTGGGCGTAGCCCCGCTAACACCTTTCTAGACACCTACTTGGTTTATAGCATTGATCGTTAAGTGAGAAAGTTCCCGAGGAGTAGCATATACTCACAGTAGGATCGGGATCCAAATATCATCGCATGACAAAACTGAAGGAATCCTACCAGAATCATCACACTCCAAATGGTATGCAACGCTAGCAAGTTTCAGTTCTTTTGAAACTCCCGATGTGGATTTTTGCCCCATGCTCTTATGACCTTGACTTTGGCCAACAAATCATAAGTTACATGTCAAGTTCTACCCGTCATTCTCCAGGTTAATTTGAGCCCACCCGCACATACCCTTGACTTTGGCCAACAAGGTAGAACGACTGCCCCAAACCAACACATCTATCTATGCTGCACATGAATACCCAATAGCTACCAATCACTATGCCTTGACTTTGGCCAACAAACATAGCTTGAATACTTATTGACCATTCATGTGAAACGACGGAGGGCTACGAATGGTTTTGGAGAAACCGTGAATGTAGTGAACTTGATATAATCGATGGAACGAGATAGCTTTCAAAAGGAGTGGCTCAAGCTCCGCATTTAAAATTTGGTTTTGAAAAGAACCGAGTGGTTTTGAAAGTGTTCTAACGACTTTTACTTGGTTTATTTTTTCTTGCATTAATTCCAATGCGTCCCATCATTTAATCCTACCATTGCAGAAAACAACGAAAATATGACGTACGCTTATGCCATCCGCATTCGCCACGGGGCCCCGTCATCATCCGTTAGGTTACTTAACTAACGACAGAGCGGGAGTTGGACTAGCGCGGATGCAAAACATAAGCAATGCCTAAATAGATATCATATAGATATATATAAACATTCGTCACATGCAATGATAACCATTCCAGATCACAGATGAATACATTGGATATACTAGGAATCCGCATTTCGTACGAGCCTGTAACGAAGAACGGATTACACGGTCGCGATGAATAGACAAACCCCACCCTAGACCTCTACGGGTGCGGCAAACTACCCGCCAAGTACCCGAAGCGAAGCAACCTCCCTCAACACCGTGAGTAGGCCACTCGGCACTTCGAGATACCCGGTAGTTTGTGCACCCCACCTTGGGTCTATCCTAGGAGCAAAAATCAGTAAAAAGAAATTATACAAAGACGGCTACAACCCTGACCCGGTTGTGCGGCCATACAAATAATATTACATCAAATTACATATTACAAGAATTGAAAGAATAAGAAAACTCTCATCTCACAACCCCCCGGCTATTCATCCGCGACAATCCAACGAATTCATATACACAAACCATCAATCATTACATATCACAGATATGTATAACCCCCACTAATCGACGTATAGCGATTAGCAGACGTTCAATACATATATCACATCACAGATATAACCTATTAGTCAAAGTGTAAAGAAATTTGATCAAAATACGGATTTGTGACCACCCCAAAAACTAACTTGTTCTCTGGAAAATCTAGGCAGAAACAAACCATCTCAAAAATCACAAAACAGCCCCAGAAGTAAACTGCAGGAAAAACGATCCACGGCCGAGTCAACTCGGCTGCGGATCCGCGGCAGAGCAAGCTTCTGCCGCCCGCGGTGAGTTGGTCGGTTCAGTGGTTCGTTTTTCTTGCCTGTACTTAGAAAAGCCTGAGCCGATTTTTAAGACATGATTTATTATTTTTAAAGCAGGTTTTAAAAATCGGCAGAAAGTTAGGGTTTTGAAAAAGTGTTTTGCGATTTTTTCCGATCGAAGTTCTATATACTTTGCTAACTAGTTAGTTTGTGTTTAGCTAGGCTCTGATACCACTGTAAGTCCACGTTGTCCACCCCGGTGCTTGCGGGGAGGCGGAAACGTTATGAAAAATCTGATTTTTACAACACTAGGCAACATGGACTATGTAAAAGAGGGATCTTTGCTAAACAAAACTAACTACAAAGCTAAAAAGTTTAGCTACTCGGAAAAGGGGTTATACCTAGGTCTTCAAGTCCTTCTCTTCTTGCTCCTTAGAGTGAAAGAACGGATTGTCTCGTCGCCTTCTCTTGCCGAAGAAAGATCCACCCGAGGGCCTCTACCTTTGGCTCCAACTTCAAACTAGAAGTAACTAAGGTGCTTGGTGTGCTAAACCTAGGACCATAGAAAGAGTAGAGAGTATTTTTGAAGGGATTATCTCAAGCTTAAATGATTCTCAACTCATGAGAGGGGAGAGCGAGAGAGAGAGGAAGAGGAGGAGAGAGAATGAAAATGATAGAATAGGATAGTTTTACAACCATCTCACATATATGTGATTTATGAAAAATAGATAATTAGCTAAAGATAATTGTCATGGTTAATCAAGAAATGACCATTATCATTTCACATTAAATGCTTTTGCAAGGATCAAAGAGTATCTTTCATATGGAATGATGATGGTCAACTTGTCAACCTAGGTCAACAAGTCAAGTATAGTCAAATGGTCAACAACCCTAACCATGCACAATTATAATTAACTAATATTAATAAATCATAATTCACACATAAACATTAGGGTTAAGAAAATGACAATGGTCATCAACCCTAATGAAAGTCCTCTGCCTCTGTCTCAGTCAACTGTGCATACACACCCGTATCTGTGTTCCGAGGAACACGAATACAATGAGATAAGACCAATCCCAAATCATATACTAGGATTCGGCTTAAACCAAAGCCCGCTAGTATAAGCTGTCCGGACACCAAACGTGCACAAGTGCGCGGATGTGAACGAACCCTGTCGCAAAACCATGCGACCTCTACTTATTTTGCCTAAAGGCGAATAACCCTCTGTGTGGGACTCTAAAGACTCGACACTACGCTGGCAGTGGGTTTAACCACAGACCGCAAGCGGCACTAGCTGTACATAACGGTCCCCAGGTAGATGCCGATAAGAAGACTGATGAGCTAAACCCATCTGAACTCCTACTGAGCTTGTATGTGACAGTCTCCGTACAGTCCGGTCTGTTCGTCTAAGAACATCGCATGGCGGGCCTAGGGGGCGGTAAACGTCAGTCCCTTACTAGCGGTACAAGTCGTGCCGGAGTGAAGCCCAGAACACCTGAGATAACACTGGAAACCTACCAGTCTATCTCTCTTGCCCTGGCCAGGGACTTTGTGTAATGGCTCACCTAGACACAGCGCGATATCAACCCCTAATACCGGGAGAGACGAATCCTGTCTAACCGTCACTGCCTCCAAGTGCTTCGGGACTGCACCCAAAAACTACCTGTTTGCACGACTCCTTTGAGCCGTGGTAGGGTAGTAATCAAAGTACAGTGGGAACACACTCGAGGCGAAGTGACAGTGTCAAGTCAACGGACTAAGCTGTACTCATGTCACCTGGGAACTGATAACTGACGATAGGTATAATACCAACCAACAGTTCCCGACGAGTCCTGTCCAGTGTACTCGTAACCTAACGAGCACCCGCATACTATCTCAAGTACGACGTACTGACGGCTGTGGGACAGGACATCTCCCAAGCTGGGATGAGAAGCGCATACGCTAGTCTACTCCGGAGTATCGATGCCCTGTCTCGATAGTCCTACGACTAGGGACCTGCATAAGGATGTGCTTATAGATTACCCAGCCCCCACGAGTGTGACTGCCATCACAACGCTGGTAATCAAGCAAAGATCCTAAGGGCTCCACTAATGTGTAAAGGCGATATGCTAAAAGAAACACATGCACACATTAAAGCAGAAACAAACCAAGTAGCATACTACTATTTTGAGCAAGATTGTCAATACAAGGTGGATATCCCAAGCTTCCATCAAGTAATATACATGCTAGTATGATACGGTAATGGCCTCTAGGGCATATACACTAACAGGTTTGACCGATATGATAGGGGATAACGCGAACTTGCCATCAAGACGAGGAAAAGGTTTGCTAAAGCCGTATCACTGGGGATGAAGCTACCACCTTCTCAAGAAAACAGTACTGACAAAGCAAAAATGCACCCCTCCTATTGCTTATATCATCGAAAGGTTTCGCACCCCACCGAAGAGTGCAAAGCTTTCAATAAATGGTGGCAGGGGTATGTCGCTCACCGGCAACATTTTAAACGGGAGAAGTGCAAAACTCGTCGGGAGCGGAAAAGTACGACCGAGGTGCCTAGAAGAACTACCAGAGATTGTCGCATGGTTAACGCCGGGAAAGCCAAGTTCTCACATTCGGGAGCGGCTCTGACGAGAAAATGGAGCTTAGCCCTCTCTTTAAAGAGTCCACCTCGGGAAAAGAGGAAGAGCCGAAAGCCTGCGAAAATATCCGGTTGCGTAATCGTACGCTACCCGAAAAGAATCTCGGACCCTCAAATAAAAAAGATAAGGGAAAAGAAAAGGTTTCTGAGGATATCGCCCTGGATGACCAAGTCATGGAAGAGCTAACTACCAAAGACCCGCCAAAGAAAAATAAAGTGGACTACAACGTTCTGGCACACTTGAGGAAGTTACCCTCGCAACTCAGTATCCTCGATGCCCTTTTATTATCAAAAGAAGCAAGAGATTCATTAATCAAGGCACTACAGGAGCCGGAGCAATTCCAAGCTTTTCTCGTCGAAGAAAAGATGAAGGACGAGCTGGAGGAAGTACACACAGCCGATGTCACCTTCGGTGATGAAGACCTCCTCTTTGGGACGTGTGAACACAACCGCCCCCTCTATGTCTCAGGATACTGCCATGATATAAAGATAGGCAAAATCCTGGTCGACAATGGATCCTCCGTTAATCTCCTCAATGTCCGGGTATTGAAGGAAATCAGCATCAGCGTCCAGCACCTCGCTCGGGATAAGATCACCATCTCCGGGTTCGACTCTCAGCCATCACGGACTCTCGGGTCTGTGATACTGACATTACGCTTTGGGCTACTCGTCACGGACATCAAATTCCACGTCATAGATGCCAAGACATGCTATAATGCTTTGCTCGGCCGACCCTGGTTACACGAGTACAACATCATCTCTTCTACACAACATCAGTGTATGAAATATTTTAAGGATGGTCTTGAGTATACCGTAACAGGAGAGTTGAACCCATTCTCCGTAAACGAGGTCCGCAAGTACGAAGATGCAAAATACTTCTTACCGGATTTCGAGGACACGGAGAGGTGTCACAAGCCAGAGAACAAAGCTAACGCCACCATTCCGGTCTTCGGGAGCGATACCGAGGAGGACGAAGAAATAGTCTATTCCGGGCCGCCCCAACACAACAAGCCGGGACCGTCTGCTCCTCTGTTGGTCTTTGCAGCGATTCGGAAGATGTCACGCCCCGCTTCCCGGTGTACGGCGAAGGGGACGCGACGAGGTCCGCTACGTATATACTCAGAAGTACATACGCTAAGCGTATCTAAGCAATATAAAAGTAAATCACAAGAGACAGGAAATATAGAAATAACAGCAACTTTATTAATAACATTCTTTTGTACAATGCATGAAAAGTAAATACAACTGAAATGAAAAGCGATGCCTAAACAGTGGCATAACAGGAAATGAAAATACTGAATAGAACAAGGTACAATATCTAGAGCTCGGGGTCTTCGTGGAACTGCTCCAACTCTTCACCGGTGGGATCGATCTTTGCTGGGTCCAAAGCACCTAACGACATTCAAAGAAGAAAGAAATAGAATGTCGTCAGCGAACAGGTCGCTCGGTAAGTCCCAAAGATAAGGAAGAATTAGACAAGACAGAATAAGAGGTATCTTCTAAAGACTAATATTGTAGAGTATTGTGTTCACGCTGTTGTTTGTAGCTTGGTACGGAAGGATGCCAGTGTATACGAGAGGGGTCTTAGTATGCTAGAGACCAGAGCAAATGAAAGTACAAGGCTCCGTTATACAACCCGGAACAACGGCAATTGGATTCATGTTAGATGTCTTAATCTTACCGCCTCGTGCCACCTTTAACACCTTCTGCACCAATCTACCCCTTAAACCCCGTAGTGTTTTGATAGTATTGTGTAAGTTGGATGACTGACCAAAACCATGATATCAGTAAACAGATTGTAACTGGATAATCAGGTAAATGGAATAACGGAATAATGGATAAATATCCATGGTTTGATTCAGTCAAGTTGTATAGTTTGTTAACAGGATTCTGGGATTCATGTGTTATATTGAGTTGTAATATTAAAGAATATAGATTGACTTGAATCATATTCAAGTCAGAAATAATCAGACTCAAATCCGAGTCAGACCAAAAGAAATGTAAGTCTAAGTTCTATTTTTGTTAGGGTCTTTATTGTAATTTATAAAACTTGAGGGGGTTTTATGTAAAAATACTTTTGTATAGTTTTCAAGATACACCTCAAGTATTTATTACTCGTCTTTATTGTTATAATGAGTGTAACTTTATTTTGTGATATTTCTAGTGAAAATTACATAAATAAAGGTATTAATTTGTAATATTGATTTATTTGAAATTCAAGGTATTTTAATGTAACTTTTAATCTTGTAATTTTTAGGAAAATGTGGAAACTTTATCTTATAATAAAATAGGTGTTTAAATGATAAATATACATATGTTTATACAAGAATAATTTTTAATAAATATTTTATTTTCCAAAAATCTTATTTTTCTTAAATGTCGTATTTTAAACCTTTCGAGACCGAATGCTCCTTGCGGAGGTCTGCATCTCGCACTACTAAGCCCGAGGGTGCACGATAAACCGTACTATCCCTATCGAGTTCCCCAAAAGTGGGTTGTAGTGGCGCTTTACAAAGATTTTATAAATACCAGTCATTTAGAAAATGGTTTTATAAATATAAGGTATTTATTTGTAAAAGGGTGTAAATTTCCGTATTTTAGATTCTAGGATTTCCTAAGCCAACTAGCCTATTTCTAAATGGTCTAAACGACACGTCATTAGAAGCCTCAAATCGCCTCTTCACCGCCAATTGTGGCCAGGTAAGTACAAGTGAGGAAGGAGGGATCCGCTCATGAATCGTGAGACGGGCCTTTTAAAGTTACCTAAGCTCACTTGCCTAGCCTAGACACCACAAAGTCAGGTTTAGATAAACGATCGATGTCCATGACATATCGTATTTTCCTATTAAAAGATTTTGTTTTAAAAGTGTATACAACTTAGAACTTTCAGAAAAGGTTTATAAAGAAAAGGGTATTTTAATATAAAGTCTTGTATTATCGTATTCTAAGTTTTGATGATATCAATTAGGGTTTTTATTTGCGTGTGTGTGGAGGTAGGTCATTACCTCATGATCTATTTTAAGGTATAGCAATGTTAAAGGGTTAAAAGAGATAAACTAAACATGGTGGTATTTAAGTGCGAAAATACGGTATTTGCAAAAGTTATCATTTCATGTGAGAAACTTTATCCAAATTGATTTTTAAGTGATTAGTAGTCAACATGAATATGTTTAAGCATTATGGAATTAGTGACAAGTGAGTTTTGATAGAAAAATCGAATCGGAAATCGGTTTATTCCGATTTCCGTCGGGTTTTAAAAAGTCGTATTTTATGAAAGAATAGAAAGGTAGAAAAGAGGGACTTACGGGTTTGGACAACGCTAGAGAGTGCTAGGAAGGTAGTGGGTTTGCCGGCGCGTCGAAACGTCTTCGAGAGCTCCTAGCACGATCACCGGAAAGTCGCCGTCGATTTCGTCAGCGCTTCGCCTTTCGCTCGTTTTCTAATGTACCGAGTTCTCTTGAAATTTTTAGAGAGTGGACTTAGGAATGTAGGGTGAAAGGGTAGAGGGTATGGGGGTTTATATAGGGTCAGGCTAGGGTTAGGGTTTTAATTAAAAAAAATATAAAAATATATAAAAAACATTAAAAAATCATTAAATTTTGGAGTAAAAGAGGTTTAATGGGCATTTGATAACTGATCTGGGAATTTAGTGTATGCAGGTGAGAAGACCAGGTCAACACGGAGAAATTCCGTGTTGACGACTCGGCCGTCTGGCCGAGTCCGGCCGGCGGCGCCGGCTTGAGTCGGCCGGTCCGCCGGCCGACTCGGCCGAGTCGGGCCGAGTCGAGGGCTCGTCGGGTGGGGGATCTTCTGGGGGGAATTTTGGTGCATCTAACTTTTTGCCTTCAGTTCAAGTTTTGTGAGTTATTGCGGTTTGACTGTTGACTTTCCGAAAATTTAAAACAAAATAAATACAAAAATAATGTGGGGCAGGGGATTTGAACTCTGGTGGCTTGGTTCAGCAGTGCAAAGTGTTACCAATGAGCTACAAGCTCCTTCTTGTAATTATGGTGTTATTTAATTACTTAAAATGATAGAAGCAAGAGTAAATACTCCAAGTATACATTAAATTTAAAGTAATTTCTTGTACACTAAAAATGGAGTTATTACATTCTTGTAGCTTGTAATTAAAAACAAAATAATTACCTATATCTTGTGCTCAGGCTAAAATACCCCTTTGTGGATTTTGAAAAATTTAAAAAAATTTTTGCATAGAAAAAGTGTATAAGAAAATTAGGGTTGTTACAGAAGATGAAGTCCACGCTATATTCTCTGCTCGGCCTTCAATACAAGCTTCCGCTGAAGAAGAGCAAAGTCTGCAAGTCGCCATGGTTCCGCTTAAACATCATAAAGAACTGGATGCGCTCGATACCTACAGCGTAGAGGAGCTGCGAAAGTTCTATGTCCCTCCTAGGCGAGAAGGATAAAAGGCAATTCTATTCTACCGCTCTGAAGAAACCAAAGTGGAGAAAGAAATCTGGCACGGTGCGGATCCTACGCTTGACAGGCTTCAGCCCATTCATTTGCCTAAATATTATACAGAAGGCTTGAAGAGGCTGCTGAAGCGCCACGGGATACCCTTTAAACAGACCACTCGAAAAGCCAAATTTTATGACAGGATTTGGAACGTCCCCGGAACTCAGCACAAGTTGCCTAGTGGGAGGATGGAAACAATCGGGCTTGGATACATTCGATCCAAGAAACGAGAGCTACTCCACGATTGCTACGTCGTGCATGACTTCAATGAAGAAGGGGATGCTCAATGGGAGGATGCTAATCCTGAACCAGAAAAAGTTCCTTATGCAAAGGTGCCCAGTCCGTCATTCGAAGAACAAATGAACAGGCTTATAAGAGAAGCTGGTCAAAAAGTCTGAGACAACCACAACTGCGAAATGGCCATCTACGAGAAAACCAAAATGCAACGCCTCCTACAACAGGCCGCGAAAGATGAAAGTGCCGCTCCCTGTCAACCTGTGGTAAAAAGGGCTCGGCGCAAAGGCAGAAACAAGTCGAAAAGCGAAAAAGGCGCTCGACAGCAACAAAGCGGGACTAAGAAGCCACTCAAGCGGGAATCGAGCGGTCCGGATCTATCCTTTGTAAAGAAGATGAGTCGAGCATACTCTTTTCCTCGGGACAAGACGAAGAAGATACTTGACCGAGCTATAAAATACCAGATGCTTACACTGCCGGAGTCCAAGCACCCCGAACAAGCAGGCGAAGTCTCTCACCCAAATTATTGCTCTTATCACCGAGTAATAGGGCACTCTCTCGAAGACTGCTTCACCTTCAAGAATTGGGTCGAAGATCAGTATCAGCTCGGCAAGTTCGCTCTGTCTGACAGCTGGAGGGTAACACCACCACAGAAGCATGAACCCAAAGCTACGAGAGCAGAACTAGATCCACATCGGTCTTGGAAGCGAGCTCATACTTGTCACATGATAACAATATCAAAAGAAAGGTCCGAGAACATGGATAACCTTCCCTGGTGCTTCGAAAACAGCAACGACAAGGAGATCTCAGAATTTTCACCAGCACCGAAAGAGCTGGAGGATGGAATACATACTACTGCAGATAACCTCAAGAAAATTGAGTTGGGGACGGCGAATGACCTGCGACCGATATTCGTCAGCGAGCTGCTATCTGAAGAAAGGGTGGCTACATTAAAGGACGTGCTTATGCAGTATAAAGATTGCTTTGCATGGAACTATTCCGAGATGCCAGGACTAGATCTAGAAATTGCTGTGCATAAATTGGCGATATCCCCGGACGTTAAGCCGATCAAACAAGCACCAAGAAGAATGCGGCTCGAGCTTGAGATGAGCATCAACGCCGAGGTAAAGAAGCTAATCGACTCTGGGTTTATCCAGGAAGTTCAGTATCCCGATTGGATCGCCAACATCGTCCCGGTGATGAAGAAAAATGGGACTGCGCGTATCTGTGTGGACTTCCGGGATCTCAATAAAGCTTGCCCTAAGGACGATTTCCCAGTGCCAGTCACTGAGCTGATGATAGATAACACGTCCACTCACGAAGTTTTCTCCTTCATGGACGGCTCATCAGGATATAATCAGATAAAGATGCATCCCGAAGACCAGAAGCACACCGCTTTCCGGACCCCTCTGGGAATATTCTGCTACAAGGTGATGTCCTTCGGTTTAAAGAATGCCGGTGCCACCTATCAGAGGGCCATGACGAAGATCTTCGATGACCTCATACATGAAATCGTCGAATGCTATATCGACGACCTCGTGGTGAAAAGCAAATCGTACGAGGAACATCTCGAGCAACTGAAGATCGTATTTCAACGCCTTCGACAATACAACTTGAAGATGAATCCTCTCAAGTGCGCATTCGGAGTTTCCTCGGGCAAATTCCTAGGATTCATCGTCCAACACCGAGGTATCGAGATAGATCCGTCAAAGATCAAGGCGATCATGGAAATGCCTCCGCCAAGGACTCTCAAGCAATTGCGGTCTCTCCAAGGGAAACTCGCGTACATACGGCAATTTATAGCCAATCTTTCAGGCAAGTGTCGTCCTTATAGCCACTTGATGAAGAAGGGAACCCTGTTCGTCTGGGATCAAAAATGCCAAAGCGCACTAGATGAAATCAAGCAGTACTTCCAGAATCCGCCAGTGTTGGCTGCTCCGGTTAAGGGAAAGCCTCTCATCCTTTATGCAACGGCCCTCGAAGGTTCCTTAGGATCATTATAGGCTTAAGAGAACGACCAAGGGAAAGAAAGAGCACTCTACTATTTGAGTCGGGTTCTACTGGGGGAAGAAAGCAACTATTCCCCCATCGAAAAACACTGCCTGGCGTTGATCTTCGCGGTAACAAAGCTCAGACACTACGCGTTGGCGCACGAAGTACGTCTCATTTCGAAGGTGGACCCTCTTAAATATTTAATGTCGAAGGCCATATTGACAGGGAGACTCGCTAAATGGGCCTTGCTCTTAATGGAGTTTTCAATAACCTATCAGCCTCTCAAAGCAGTGAAAGGCCAGGCCATCGCCGACTTCCTCGCTGAGCATCCGATACCGGCTGATTCCCCTTTGAATTGCGAGCTGCCAGACGAACATGCGTTTGCTGCAATCGACGGTAGTAATACCCGATGGGAACTCTATTTTGATGGAGCGTCTTCCATGAAGAAGCGCAAACAAAGCACCCCTATAATCAAATCGGGGGTGGGCCTCATCTTCGTAACCCCACAAGGAGGGATAATGCGCTTCGCCTTCTCCTTGACAGAGACAAGGACGAATAATGAAGCTGTCACGACCCGAAAGTACGGAACATGACCGGCACTTAAACTACGAACGTCTCGAGGCGTACGTAATCTAAGTAAACCGAAAACCCAGAAATCCAAACCAAGAAAATAGTAGAGTGCAGGAAAAACAACTTAAAACAAGTAATTTCAATAGCATAAGACGAATTATGCGGTTTTTAAAACATCAAAAATTTACTGAAAATTTCGGCAGAGTCTCCTTTGTAAATACTGGCCCCCAGACGGGATACAACATGAATAGTATACGAAATCAAGAAAAGGGCATCCCCAAGCGGGAGCTAGCTCTTCGTCAATCGACGGTCACAACCACACAAACAATATAATATACAACGCCAACGGCGAGGATCAAAACTCAAAAGGAAACTCAAAACCACCAGAAAAATAACGAGCGACTCTAAGGTCGAAAGAATAACCAACACTGGTCTCTATCTCAATAAATACATGTTTGGTTGATGGAATTCTAGATACAACAGAATAATGATATACAAGATAAATAATGGGGGTATGATACAAGTAAACCCACCTACTAGCAAATTACCCGAATGAAACTATGCCCGCAAAGCCGTAATGAACCTGTACGGCAACCTACAAGAAACTGGGGCACAACGGGGGTGAGTTGCCAACTCGTGAATAGAAAAACATCTACGCACAGAAATCGCATAAATAACGCAATCCTAGGTCAATGATCATAATATATCCTCAAATATATATAACATGCAGCCTATAACAATGGCTAGGGTAAATATCTAACCCGAGTGTAAACTCATGTGCCCGTGTCAGTGCCTCAGGTAGCAATATATCATATGAATGAGGTATGAATGCATGAAAACAGAATACATGTAAATGAAGAAACTGTTTTCATAAATTAGTGATATTTCCTTCATATTTTAAACTGAGGTATCATAATTAAAATCAGTATCAACAGTGTCTTGCATCGACACAAAACATAAATCTCACTGTCTCGAAATATCAATGTCTCAATCTCAATATCTAGGGCGCCGTCAGTCCAGACCGGCCCCTACCATCCATCTCAAGACCACGACGGTATCCTCCGGATATCCGACGCGTCGGGTAATATCACCGGTAGGTAGTGCTCCCCAGCCAGGCTCAACGTCAACACCACATTCCTCTTGCCCCGGGGTACCATACCGGGCCCACCATGTACCCGTGACGGTTCCTCCACTCCTCGACACGGATCTCCAAAACCACAGCAAACTCATGGTGGACGACACTTTACATCACTAGAAAACCGCAACATTTTATATTTTAAAAGATCATAAGTTGTAAATTTTGCGGCTTTCTCCGAAATCCAGAAATATCATAAATCTCAAGAAATCATCACAAGTGCATATGTCAATGATAATGAACTAGGCATGAACAACTGAATAACAGTATGCATGAAGTGGTAGGTAATAACTACAATGTCTAATATGGCATATAAGGGAAGTACACTAATATCATGTCAACACCACTAGCTAACAATCTAAGTCAAGCAATTATATTCTCTAAAGTGTACGTGACATGGCAATTACCGATGAAGATGTGTGTGAGCCGGCAAGTAGGTGTACGTGGTACATACGCATCATCGGTAATGGTGCTGGTGTCCTAACAGCATGATATCAATAATGGAATATGCAGCAAAATAAATATGCGAGGCAGAGCGAACAGCAATAAGGTGCGGGAGCTGAGTACTAGACACAATGATAACTAATCTGCAATAATCTAATATAAGTCCTACAAATGGTGCCTTTTGAAATAACACGAATCATGGGGTTTTGAAAATAGGGGCTACGGTGTTTTTTATGAAAAGATACGTCGTTTTTGAAATATCCGTAGATTCCCTTGAGCTGTCTTTAAAAATGCCCACGATTCGTTAGTTTTTGAAATAGGTAAGAAGTCTAATCTAATCTAACAGCTACACTAAACTATACGGCTGAACTACAAGCTGAACTACAGGTAAGGAAACCGCCTATCATCTGAGTCGATACATATACATACCTGTATATGTATAGTCGGTGATCTCGCCTCAATAATATCATATCCGATACCATATCTATAATCAGGCATCCCAAGTCAAGAGTGCGGATCAATCATCAATATAGCTCGTACGTAAATCCGTCGTACGGCATCCCAATCTGGGTACGGGTCAATATCACATTCATCATTCTATTCACCTGGTATCCTCTTTATCAAATATCATGATCGGGGTACTGATCTACGTCTAGTACCATACTGATACCGCCTACGTATGCATGGACGTGTGTGAAACACTACGTCAAGGACCCGCTACAACGTCATGTCGTATCTAAGATACGAACCCTGCTATATCACCGATCTCACGGCCTCAAATCAAATCTCATCGACTCATCATAAATCTCAAGTACTATCATCCTCAATCCGTATGTGAACACATAGTCCCATACCCATGTGAACACATAACTATATAATCCCGTATAAGCGCAAATGAAAGAAGAAAGTATGCAAGTATGGGTGTGTGTGTGCATGTGTGGTGCGACCACTACTCTAGGGTTTCGCGACACTAAATCATCCAAGAACACCAAATATCTATATCATCGATAATATCAAACAAATTATAGTCAAAATATATATATATATGTGTGTATACGTATTCGTATACATCACCACGAACTGCGGGGATGCTAACGCCATCCACCCGACTTCTCCCCGTAGATATAAATCTACTCACTTGGTCCTCGCTCGCCGGTGCCGACGTCGCCACGCGCTTGCTTGTCGTCTCGAAGTCCACGTGGGGGTACCTACATATCATAACACACCATATCGCATTAAAACTAAATTCGAGATCGAAACGGCATACGAAAATCAAATCGGCACGCGTATCACGCATAGGTTCAAACCTATCGCCTACGCATGCAAGAATAGTAAAACCAACCCTCGATGTCGATGTACAAACGTCAAACCATCGAGAAAATCCAATCACACTCATTTGCACATTCACGAACACTAATTTTAATATAAACTAGGTTAAAACTCACAAAAACCCCATTTTCACTTAAAAAGTCATTTTTCCGAAAATCTAGCAAGCACAATTCGCCGTTTTTGTACAAAACATGATGTTTAAATGAAAGTAGCGGCCAATATACTTATTAAATATCTTAAATAAGTCGTATAAACAATTTCCGGAATTTAATCTCATTAAATTCCAAAAATCCTAATATTCTAGTTTACAAAAATACCCTTTTTTAACAATTTCAAAGCAAAAATGCACAAACTACAATCTAGCTTAGATTTGCATGATCCAAAGCATTAAACCACACTTAATAAAGTTAATGAAGCCAAGAAAACCCTAATCACATTTTTAATCCCAAGAATTTAACAAATTTCAAAAACCTAGTAAGCAATTAGCAATTTAACACAATTTTTCAAGTAACAACTTGTAATTAACAACTAGATTAGTTTTCTACAAAACTAATTATGTTAAACCACTTCACTAAACCATGCACAATCAAACACAACTCATTTCCACAACAAACCCTAACTTGAAATCCAAAACTTGCAATTAAACTCACATATCCAAGTTAACACTTAATTTAAATTAGCTTTAAGAAACAAGTAACAATTTAAGCAAAAAGTTTTAGAATTATACCCAAAAATATATGAAGGTCCACAAGCATCCATGGCCTCCCAAAATGCTCTCTTTTCACAAGAATCCATGCTATACGGGCTAAGCTAAAATGGGTAGGAGTCGGATTTGGGTTTTGGGATTTTTTTGATGGATTTAGAAGCAATTTTTCATGAAGTTTTGAAGAGAAAAGAGAGGGGAAATTGGAGGGGGGGGGCTGCTGCTGTGGGATGCAGGGAATTTCGGCCAGAAATGGATGTGAGGAGAGAGAGGGAGGTAGAGAAAATGGGGTGGGGGGACAAAGTCAAGGTCAAGCAAAGTCAAAAGTCTAACTACTTTATCCATTTTCTATTCTTTTCTTTTCTTTCTTTTCCTTTGAAAACCAAGTGGGGACAAGAGAGGGGGCTGCTGAATTCAGCCATGGGGGGAGTAAGTGGGGGTGTGTGGGTGTGGGTACGGATGTGGGGTGATGAAAAATGATAAATACAATACCCCAAACATCCATTTACGCTAAAAAAAAGCCTTTTTTCCTCAATAATTTCTAAACCGTTTTGGCAAATGATTTCGTTCCAAAAACCACATGATAAAATTTTACTTAATGTTTTATGATGCACAAAATTTGTTTCAATTCATTCCAATTTGTAATTTTCCCTAATTAAATGTATTAGTGACGGCTTAAATAATAATAAAATAATATTTTTTTCAGAAAATTTGAAATTTCACCAGCGGCTCAATAAACACCAAATAATAGCAATTACATAGCTAGAATATGTATATTTAATTTTTATAATAAGATATTTGTATTTTGACTTTTTACAGAAAACCCCCTTATTTTACCGATTTTTTTCGAAATTTCACCGAAACGATTTTCAAAACGCTACAATCTTCCCCCCTTAAAGAAATTCGGTCCCCGAATTTAAATTCAAACTCCCCCAAATACTAAAACATCTAAGAAAACCCATCAAGTCGTCGGGGCTCCGAAATTGTAAATACATAAAAAAAATCGTAGCGCAGCGCATGCGCTTGAAAAATGAGCATATAACTCAAATCAAAACTCCGTCAAGCATCCCGCAATCATCGGAGTCATGGAGAAGACATCAATGCCAAATCCAAATCAAAACCAATATGACATAACTCGAAACTATACATGTAAATATCGAATCTATATATGTAAGTATCTGAAGGAAATGCATGCCAAATCTCTTTATGTCGCTGTGCACGCGTATAACACTGCACAGTGGCGGACGTCTAACATAAAGAAATAACTATATACATATATACCTTTGTTTGAAATGTACGTTCCGCCGTTTTGGAAACAATTTAGAAGGGTCTCCTTATTTTAAACATTTCGTGTCATATCAGACACGTAGGTAAATACTGAGGCTATAGCTCGCTTTTTTTTTGGAAATCCCTTCAATAACTATCAATGCATGCAAAATATATTCAGGTACTGTCCTCTGACTAGTCCTGCTCAGTATGAAAACACATAGCAATATCATAAAAACGTACTGTTCTATACGAAATCAATCCCTAAAATATGCACATGAATGCTACGTGCGTCTGGTGCGCACGGAAATCAAAATCCATGAATGTGCCATACATGCGCACAGAAACAACATCTAAGTGCATCGGGTGTGCATGAAACATCTGTCGTAGGCAACATGTGTGCCTGACAGCAAAATCAGGTGCATCTGACATGCACGAAAAATCTCAATTTAGTGCATCTGGTGTGCACCAAAATCGCATCTCAAGACATGCGCTCAACATGCGCGAAAATCCAAATCAGGTGCATCCATCACGCACGAAATCATGAAATCCAATATCAAGCGCCGAACGTGCGCAAAATCAATCAGGTGCACAAGGTGCACAAAATAAATATCGAGTATCATAATCGAAATCGAAGTCCAGTGCATCTAAGTGCACATAAGGCGTATCACTGCACTGCAAGCATATATAAACTATACCGAGTGCAGGAACGAAATCGTGTGCATGCATACGCACAAAACCAACTCAACTGTTTAAAACCGTAATATCACAAACATGTGAAACTAAAGCACGAAAACGATATCAAGTGCAACACTGTGCAAAGGTCGTAAATCCTCAATCATCAAAATCAAATCATACGAATAAATCACCCAAAACATCGTAATCAATAATGGCGGAATAGTGCCGCTCAAGTGCATCCTCTAAGAATCTCGGCCAACTGTCGTGGTCACTAGTGGGACGTCTCGTCGATGATCATGAACTCTGTCCTGCTGGTGTGCGTAACCATGACCACTCCTGGGTCAAGGTCTTCACTGTGAATTACCAATCTTTCGGTCCATCGGCTCATCGGCCCTGTCAGGTGTGCTAACGGGGACGATTCCGTTCTGGCACTTCTCTGGTCATCTCTTGGTCAATCATCGTGACCACTCGTAAGACAGCATATCACTGGCGTCGGCTTCTGGCTCTCTGAATGTACGTGACACATCTGATCCTGGGTGTAAGTATCATTGCAGCAGTGTCCTGGAAGGAATCCTGCTCATGGTCTCTTCCATGTCTCGTCTCTGCCAACTGTCCGGAAGTCGTTGTCCTTTCCTATATCTGCATCTTTCTCTGGAACGACTGCATACTCATCGCGACTCCTTCTGGAAGGTAAGTCCAAGTACCATGCCTCGGCATGTGCATCGCCTCTCTGATGTCGGCGAAGTGGAACATCATCTCATCTAGATCTGGTGCGAACCTCTTACTCCACTTTTCTCTAATGTCGTCTTCTTTGGACTCGTCTCGTCGCGCCTGCATGGACTGAGCTCCAACGGCTATCCTCGTATCTGGAGTCTCCCAAGAATGCATCTCACCACCTAGCATCCGATTGAAGTCGAACCATTCGATCGATTCGTCAAAACCTCATAATCCCCCAAGAGCTCAACATCTTGGTACAGTTTAATAGTATCGAATATATATACCACAGCATCGGTGGTCCAGCCGTAGAAGGGCAAACCCAAGCCTCACTAATGGCGCCGTGGAACTGCCGCAAACCCGAAGGTTCAAAGGCTTTCATACGGTCATTAAGTCGAGTTAGGGTTTCATTCTTCTAGAAGGACCATAGAATTGCCTGCATGTCTTTCCGACTACTTTAAACTTGGAATAATAGGTTTCTGACATTCGATCGTCTCTGTCGACTCCCAACGTCTCCGCGTGAAGTCGTCTCTAGCTGGAATCAATCTATCTGATGACCTCGCATCGGGGTAAGCGAACGAACCACCTGTCCTAGTCATTCATCATCGGGTGACTAGCGACCTTGTATCATCTATTCGTACAACTCGCCCCGCAATAGCTCCAACATATGGGGCGATATCTCGTCGCCCGCAACAACTGGCTCGCTCGTCTGCACGCTGAACAGTGCCTCAATCATCAGGAGTAAGCAACACACCAACTGTCATCAAAATCTGGCTGGCCTCCATCATCGGCTCAATTCTCTAGTGTCGACCAGCACCTCCAAGTAACCTCATAAGGGCGATCCGCCAAACGCTCGTGGCGTGGAAACACAGTAAGAAGACACATCTCTGCAATCGTGTCGCCGGAATTTCGCCCTGGTCAGTCCTCGTTCGTGACGAGCTTGTGCTGACCGCAACTCTAGCCGTAGCTCTCCCTGCCGTAACCGTAGCAGCAAAACCAAACTGGTACCGATGAGGCTAGATCGGAAAGAACATAATACTGAACAAAGAAATGTACATCCTAAGGCTTCTTAAGTGGAGTAGCGTATCGTAAATATGCCGCGGAACATACCCACGGTACGTCACTCTACTTTAGTCACCTATTCCATCAACCAAGGGTCATCCTACGCTCCGAAGGTTAAAACCTAACGCTCTGATACCAACTTTGTCACGACCCAAAAGTATGGAACATGACCGGCACTTAAACTACGAACGTCTCGAGGCGTACGTAATCTAAGTAAACCGAAAACCCAGAAATCCAAACCAAGAAAATAGTAGAGTGCAGGAAAAACAACTTAAAGCAAGTAATTTCAATAGCATAAGCCGAATTATGCGGTTTTTAAAACATCAAAAATTTACTGAAAATTTCGGCAGAGTCTCCTTTGTAAATACTGGCCCCCAAACGGGATACAACATGAATAGTATACGAAATCAAGAAAAGGGCATCCCCAAGCGGGAGCTAGCTCTTCGTCAATCGACGGTCACAACCACACAAACAATATAATATACAACGCCAACGGCGAGGATCAAAACTCAAAAGGAAACTCAAAACCACCAGAAAAATAACGAGCGACTCTAAGGTCGAAAGAATAACCAACACTGGTCTCTATCTCAATAAATACATGTTTGGTTGATGGAATTCTAGATACAACAGAATAATGATATACAAGATAAATAATGGGGGTATGATACAAGTAAACCCACCTACTAGCAAATCACCCGAATGAAACTATGCCCACAAAGCCGTAATGAACCTGTACGGCAACCTGCAAGAAACTGGGGCACAACGGGGGTGAGTTGCCAACTCGTGAATAGAAAAACATCTACGCACAGAAATCGCATAAATAACGCAATCCTAGGTCAATGATCATAATATATCCTCAAATATATATAACATGCAGCCTATAACAATGGCTAGGGTAAATATCTAACCCGAGTGTAAACTCATGTGCCCGTGTCAGTGCCTCAGGTAGCAATATATCATATGAATGAGGTATGAATGCATGAAAACAGAATACATGTAAATGAAGAAACTGTTTTCATAAATTAGTGAGATTTCCTTCATATTTTAAACTGAGGTATCATAATTAAAATCAGTATCAACAGTGTCTAGCATCGATACAAAACATAAATCTCACTGTCTCGAAATATCAATGTCTCAATCTCAATATCTAGGGCGCCGTCAGTCCAGACCGGCCCCTACCATCCATCTCAAGACCACGACGGTATCCTCCGGATATCCGACGCGTCGGGTAATATCACCGGTAGGTAGTGCTCCCCAGCCAGGCTCAACATCAACACCACATTCCTCTTGCCCCGGGGTACCATACCGGGCCCACCATATACCCGTGACGGTTCCTCCACTCCTCGACACGGATCTCCAAAACCACAGCAAACTCATGGTGGACGACACTTTACATCACTAGAAAACCGCAACATTTTATATTTTAAAAGATCATAAGTTGTAAATTTTGCGGCTTTCCCCGAAATCCAGAAATATCATAAATCTCAAGAAATCATCACAAGTGCATATGTCAATGATAATGAACTAGGCATGAACAACTGAATAACAGTATGCATGAAGTGGTAGGTAATAACTACAATGTCTAATATGGCATATAAGGGAAGTACACTAATATCATGTCAACACTACTAGCTAACAATCTAAGTCAAGCAATTATATTCTCTAAAGTGTACGTGACATGGCAATTACCGATGAAGATGTGTGTGAGCCGGCAAGTAGGTGTACGTGGTACATACGCATCATCGGTAATGGTGCTGGTGTCCTAACAGCATGATATCAATAATGGAATATGCAGCAAAATAAATATGCGAGGCAGAGCGAACAGCAATAAGGTGCGGGAGCTGAGTACTAGACACAACGATAACTAATCTGCAATAATCTAATATAAGTCCTACAAATGGTGTCTTTTGAAATAACACGAATCATGGGGTTTTGAAAATAGGGGCTACGGTGTTTTTTATGGAAAAGATACGTCGTTTTTGAAATATCCGTAGATTCCCTTGAGCTGTCTTTAAAAATGCCCATGATTCGTTAGTTTTTGAAATAGGTAAGAAGTCTAATCTAATCTAACAGCTACACTAAACTATACGGCTGAACTACAAGCTGAACTACAGGTAAGGAAACCGCCTATCATCTGAGTCGATACATATACATACCTGTATATGTATAGTCGGTGATCTCGCCTCAATAATATCATATCCGATACCATATCTATAATCAGGCATCCCAAGTCAAGAGTGCGGATCAATCATCAATATAGCTCGTACGTAAATCCGTCGTACGGCATCCCAATCTGGGTACGGGTCAATATCACATTCATCATACTATTCACCTGGTATCCTCTTTATCAAATATCATGATCGGGGTACTGATCTACGTCTAGTACCATACTGATACCGCCTACGTATGCATGGACGTGTGTGAAACACTACGTCAAGGACCCGCTACAACGTCATGTCGTATCTAAGATACGAACCCTGCTATATCACCGATCTCACGGCCTCAAATCAAATCTCATCGACTCATCATAAATCTCAAGTACTATCATCCTCAATCCGTATGTGAACACATAGTCCCATACCCATGTGAACACATACTATATAATCCCGTATAAGCGCAAATGAAAGAAGAAAGTATGCAAGTATGGGTGTGTGTGAGTGCATGTGTGGTGCGACCACTACTCTAGGGTTTCGCGACACTAAATCATCCAAGAACATCAAATATCTATATCATCGATAATATCAAACAAATTATAGTCAAAATATATATATATATGTGTGTATACGTATTTGTATACATCACCACGAACTGCGGGGATGCTAACGCCATCCACCCGACTTCTCCCCGTAGATATAAATCTACTCACCTGGTCCTCGCTCGCCGGTGCCGACGTCGCCACGCGCTTGCTTGTCGTCTTGAAGTCCACGTGGGGGTACCTACATATCATAACACACCATATCGCAATAAAACTAAATTCGAGATCGAAACGGCATACGAAAATCAAATCGGCACGCGTATCACGCATAGGTTCAAACCTATCGCCTACGCATGCAAGAATAGTAAAACCAACCCTCGATGTCGATGTACAAACGTCAAACCATCGAGAAAAATCCAATCACACTCATTTGCACATTCACGAACACTAATTTTAATATAAACTAGGTTAAAACTCACAAAAACCCCATTTTCACTTAAAAAGTCATTTTTCCGAAAATCTAGCAAGCACAATTCGCCGTTTTTGTACAAAACATGATGTTTAAATGAAAGTAGCGGCCAATATACTTATTAAATATCTTAAATAAGTCGTATAAACAATTTCCGGAATTTAATCTCATTAAATTCCAAAAATCCTAATATTCTAGTTTACAAAAATACCCTTTTTTAACAATTTCAAAGCAAAAATGCACAAACTACAATCTAGCTTAGATTTGCATGATCCAAAGCATTAAACCACACTTAATAAAGTTAATGAAGCCAAGAAAACCCTAATCACATTTTTAATCCCAAGAATTTAACAAATTTCAAAAACCTAGTAAGCAATTAGCAATTTAACACAATTTTTCAAGTAACAACTTGTAATTAACAACTAGATTAGTTTTCTACAAAACTAATTATGTTAAACCACTTCACTAAACCATGCACAATCAAACACAACTCATTTCCACAACAAACCCTAACTTGAAATCCAAAACTTGCAATTAAACTCACATATCCAAGTTAACACTTAATTTAAATTAGCTTTAAGAAACAAGTAACAATTTAAGCAAAAAGTTTTAGAATTATACCCAAAAATATATGAAGGTCCACAAGCATCCATGGCCTCCCAAAATGCTCTCTTTTCACAAGGATCCATGCTATACGGGCTAAGCTAAAATGGGTAGGAGTCGGATTTGGGTTTTGGGATTTTTTTGATGGATTTAGAAGCAATTTTTCATGAAGTTTTGAAGAGAAAAGAGAGGGGAAATTGGAGGGGGTGCTGCTGCTGTGGGATGCAGGAAGTTTCGGCCAGAAATGGGTGTGTGGAGAGAGAGGGAGGTAGAGAAAATGGGGGGGGGGGACAAAGTCAAGGTCAAGCTAAGTCAAAAGTCTAACTACTTTATCCATTTTCTATTCTTTTCTTCTATTTCTTTTCCTTTGAAAACCAAGTGGGGACAAGAGAGGGGGCTGCTGAATTTAGCCATGGGGGGAGTAAGTGGGGGTGTGTGGGTGTGGGTACGGGTGTGGGGTGATGAAAAATGATAAATACAATACCCCAAACATCCATTTACGCTAAAAAAAAGCCTTTTTTCCTCAATAATTTCTAAACCGTTTTGGCAAATGATTTCGTTCCAAAAACCACATGATAAAATTTTATTTAATGTTTTATGATGCACAAAATTTGTTTCAACTCATTCCAATTTGTAATTTTCCCTAATTAAATGTATTAGTGACGGCTTAAATAATAATAAAATAATATTTTTTTCAGAAAATTTGAAATTTCACCAGCGGCTCAATAAACACCAAATAATAGCAATTACATAGCTAGAATATGTATATTTAATTTTTATAATAAGATATTTGTATTTTGACTTTTTACAGAAAACCCCCTTATTTTACCGATTTTTTTCGAAATTTCACCGAAACGATTTTCAAAACGCTACAATCTTCCCCCCTTAAAGAAATTCGGTCCCCGAATTTAAATTCAAACTCCCCCAAATACTAAAACATCTAAGAAAACCCATCAAGTCGTCGGGGCTCCGAAATTGTAAATACATAAAAAAAATCGTAGCGCAGCGCATGCGCTTGAAAAATGAGCATATAACTCAAATCAAAACTCCGTCAAGCATCCCGCAATCATCGGAGTCATGGAGAAGACATCAATGCCAAATCCAAATCAAAACCAATATGACATAACTCGAAACTATACATGTAAATATCGAATCTATATATGTAAGTATCTGAAGGAAATGAATGCCAAATCTCTTTATGTCGCTGTGCACGCGTATAACACTGCACAGTGGCGGACGTCTAACATAAAGAAATAACTATATACATATATACCTTTGTTTGAAATGTACGTTCCGCCGTTTTGGAAACAATTTAGAAGGGTCTCCTTATTTTAAACATTTCGTGTCATATCAGACACGTAGGTAAATACTGAGGCTATAGCTCGCTTTTTTTTTGGAAATCCCTTCAATAACTATCAATGCATGCAAAATATATTCAGGTACTGTCCTCTGACTAGTCCTGCTCAGTATGAAAACACATAGCAATATCATAAAAACGTACTGTTCTATACGAAATCAATCCCCAAAATATGCACATGAATGCTACGTGCGTCTGGTGCGCACGGAAATCAAAATCCATGAATGTGCCATACATGCGCACAGAAACAACATCTAAGTGCATCGGGTGTGCACGAAACATCTGTCGTAGGCAACATGTGTGCCTGACAGCAAAATCAGGTGCATCTGACATGCACGAAAAATCTCAATTTAGTGCATCTGGTTTGCACCAAAATCGCATCTCAAGACATGCGCTCAACATGCGCGAAAATCCAAATCAGGTGCATCCATCGCGCACGAAATCATGAAATCCAATATCAAGCGCCGAACGTGCGCAAAATCAATCAGGTGCACAAGGTGCACAAAACAAATATCGAGTATCATAATCGAAATCGAAGTCCAGTGCATCTAAGTGCACATAAGGCGTATCACTGCACTGCAAGCATATATAAACTATACCGAGTGCAGGAACGAAATCGTGTGCATGCATACGCACAAAACCAACTCAACTGTTTAAAACCGTAATATCACAAACATGTGAAACTAAAGCACGAAAACGATATCAAGTGCAACACTGTGCAAAGGTCGTAAATCCTCAATCATCAAAATCAAATCATACGAATAAATCACCCAAAACATCGTAATCAATAATGGCGGAATAGTGCCGCTCAAGTGCATCCTCTAAGAATCTCGGCCAACTGTCGTGGTCACTAGTGGGACGTCTCGTCGATGATCATGAACTCTGTCCTGCTGGTGTGCGTAACCATGACCACTCCTGGGTCAAGGTCTTCACTGTGAATTACCAATCTTTCGGTCCATCGGCTCATCGGCCCTGTCAGGTGTGCTAACGGGGACGATTCCGTTCTGGCACTTCTCTGGTCATCTCTTGGTCAATCATCGCGACCACTCGTAAGACAGCATATCACTGGCGTCGGCCTCTGGCTCTCTGAATATACGTGACACATCTGATCCTGGGTGCAAGTATCATTGCAGCAGTGTCCTGGAAGGAATCCTGCTCATGGTCTCTTCCATATCTCGTCTCTGCCAACTGTCCGGAAGTCGTTGTCCTTTCCTATATCTGCATCTTGCTCTGGAACGACTGCATACTCATCGCGACTCCTTCTGGAAGGTAAGTCCAAGTACCATGCCTCGGCATGCGCATCGCCTCTCTGATGTCGGCGGAGTGGAACATCATCTCATCTAGATCTGGTGCGAACCTCTTACTCCACTTTTCTCTAATGTCGTCTTCTTTGGACTCGTCTCGTCGCGGCTGCATGGACTGAGCTCCAACGGCTATCCTCGTATCTGGAGTCTCCCAAGAATGCATCTCACCACCTAGCATCCGATTGAAGTCGAACCATTCGATCGATTCGTCAAAACCTCATAATCCCCCAAGAGCTCAACATCTTGGTACAGTTTAATAGTATCGAATATATATACCACAGCATCGGTGGTCCAGCCGTAGAAGGGCAAACCCAAGCCTCACTAATGGCGCCGTGGAACTGCCGCAAACCCGAAGGTTCAAAGGCTTTCATACGGTCATTAAGTCGAGTTAGGGTTTCATTCTTCTAGAGGGACCATAGAATTGCCTGCATGTCTTTCCGACTACTTTAAACTTGGAATAATAGGTTTCTGACATTCGATCGTCTCTGTCGACTCCCAACGTCTCCGCGTGAAGTCGTCTCTAGCTGGAATCAATCTATCTGATGACCTCGCATCGGGGTAAGCGAACGAACCACCTGTCCTAGTCATTCATCATCGGGTGACTAGCGACCTTGTATCATCTATTCGTACAACTCGCCCCGCAATAGCTCCAACATATGGGGCGATATCTCGTCGCCCGCAGCAACAACTGGCTCGCTCGTCTGCACGCTGAACAGTGCCTCAATCATCAGGAGTAAGCAACACACCAACTGTCATCAAATCTGGCTGGCCTCCATCATCGGCTCAATTCTCTAGTGTCGACCAGCACCTCCAAGTAACCTCATAAGGGCGATCCGCCAAACGCTCGTGGCGTGGAAACACAGTAAGAAGACACATCTCTGCAATCGTGTCGCCGGAATTTCGCCCTGGTCAGTCCTCGTTCGTGACGAGCTTGTGCTGACCGCAACTCTAGCCGTAGCTCTCCCTGCCGTAACCGTAGCAGCAAAACCAAACTGGTACCGATGAGGCTAGATCGGAAAGAACATAATACTGAACAAAGAAATGTACATCCTAAGGCTTCTTAAGTGGAGTAGCGTATCGTAAATATGCCGCGGAACATACCCACGGTACGTCACTCTACTTTAGTCACCTATTCCATCAACCAAGGGTCATCCTACGCTCCGAAGGTTAAAACCTAACGCTCTGATTCCAACTTTGTCACGACCCGAAAGTACGGAACATGACCGGCACTTAAACTACGAACGTCTCGAGGCGTACGTAATCTAAGTAAACCGAAAACCCAGAAATCCAAACCAAGAAAATAGTAGAGTGCAGGAAAAACAACTTAAAGCAAGTAATTTCAATAGCATAAGCCGAATTATGCGGTTTTTAAAACATCAAAAATTTACTGAAAATTTCGGCAGAGTCTCCTTTGTAAATACTGGCCCCCAAACGGGATACAACATGAATAGTATACGAAATCAAGAAAAGGGCATCCCCAAGCGAGAGCTAGCTCTTCGTCAATCGACGGTCACAACCACACAAACAATATAATATACAACGCCAACGGCGAGGATCAAAACTCAAAAGGAAACTCAAAACCACCAGAAAAATAACGAGCGACTCTAAGGTCGAAAGAATAACCAACACTGGTCTCTATCTCAATAAATACATGTTTGGTTGATGGAATTCTAGATACAACAAAATAATGATATACAAGATAAATAATGGGGGTATGATACAAGTAAACCCACCTACTAGCAAATCACCCGAATGAAACTATGCCCACAAAGCCGTAATGAACCTGTACGGCAACCTGCAAGAAACTGGGGCACAACGGGGGTGAGTTGCCAACTCGTGAATAGAAAAACATCTACGCACAGAAATCGCATAAATAACGCAATCCTAGGTCAATGATCATAATATATCCTCAAATATATATAACATGCAGCCTATAACAATGGCTAGGGTAAATATCTAACCCGAGTGTAAACTCATGTGCCCGTGTCAGTGCCTCAGGTAGCAATATATCATATGAATGAGGTATGAATGCATGAAAACAGAATACATGTAAATGAAGAAACTGTTTTCATAAATTAGTGAGATTTCCTTCATATTTTAAACTGAGGTATCATAATTAAAATCAGTATCAACAGTGTCTAGCATCGACACAAAACATAAATCTCACTGTCTCGAAATATCAATGTCTCAATCTCAATATCTAGGGCGCCGTCAGTCCAGACCGGCCCCTACCATCCATCTCAAGACCACGACGGTATCCTCCGGATATCCGACGCGTCGGGTAATATCACCGGTAGGTAGTGCTCCCCAGCCAGGCTCAACGTCAACACCACATTCCTCTTGCCCCGGGGTACCATACCGGGCCCACCATGTACCCGTGACGGTTCCTCCACTCCTCGACACGGATCTCCAAAACCACAGCAAACTCATGGTGGACGACACTTTACATCACTAGAAAACCGCAACATTTTATATTTTAAAAGATCATAAGTTGTAAATTTTGCGGCTTTCCCCGAAATCCAGAAATATCATAAATCTCAAGAAATCATCACAAGTGCATATGTCAATGATAATGAACTAGGCATGAACAACTGAATAACAGTATGCATGAAGTGGTAGGTAATAACTACAATGTCTAATATGGCATATAAGGGAAGTACACTAATATCATGTCAACACTACTAGCTAACAATCTAAGTCAAGCAATTATATTCTCTAAAGTGTACGTGACATGGCAATTACCGATGAAGATGTGTGTGAGCCGGCAAGTAGGTGTACGTGGTACATACGCATCATCGGTAATGGTGCTGGTGTCCTAACAGCATGATATCAATAATGGAATATGCAGCAAAATAAATATGCGAGGCAGAGCGAACAGCAATAAGGTGCGGGAGCTGAGTACTAGACACAACGATAACTAATCTGCAATAATCTAATATAAGTCCTACAAATGGTGCCTTTTGAAATAACACGAATCATGGGGTTTTGAAAATAGGGGCTACGGTGTTTTTTATGAAAAGATACGTCGTTTTTGAAATATCCGTAGATTCCCTTGAGCTGTCTTTAAAAATGCCCACGATTCGTTAGTTTTTGAAATAGGTAAGAAGTCTAATCTAATCTAACAGCTACACTAAACTATACGGCTGAACTACAAGCTGAACTACAGGTAAGGAAACCGCCTATCATCTGAGTCGATACATATACATACCTGTATATGTATAGTCGGTGATCTCGCCTCAATAATATCATATCCGATACCATATCTATAATCAGGCATCCCAAGTCAAGAGTGCGGATCAATCATCAATATAGCTCGTAAGTAAATCCGTCGTACGGCATCCCAATCTGGGTACGGGTCAATATCATATTCATCATACTATTCACCTGGTATCCTCTTTATCAAATATCATGATCGGGGTACTGATCTACGTCTAGTACCATACTGATACCGCCTACGTATGCATGGACGTGTGTGAAACACTACGTCAAGGACCCGCTACAACGTCATGTCGTATCTAAGATACGAACCCTGCTATATCACCGATCTCACGGCCTCAAATCAAATCTCACCGACTCATCATAAATCTCAAGTACTATCATCCTCAATCCGTATGTGAACACATAGTCCCATACCCATGTGAACACATAACTATATAATCCCGTATAAGCGCAAATGAAAGAAGAAAGTATGCAAGTATGGGTGTGTGTGTGCATGTGTGGTGCGACCACTACTCTAGGGTTTCGCGACACTAAATCATCCAAGAACACCAAATATCTATATCATCGATAATATCAAACAAATTATAGTCAAAATATATATATATGTGTGTATACGTATTCGTATACATCACCACGAACTGCGGGGATGCTATACGCCATCCACCCGACTTCTCCCCGTAGATATAAATCTACTCACCTGGTCCTCGCTCGCCGGTGCCGACGTCGCCACGCGCTTGCTTGTCGTCTCGAAGTCCACGTGGGGGTACCTACATATCATAACGCACCATATCGCATTAAAACTAAATTCGAGATCGAAACGGCATACGAAAATAAAATCGGCACGCGTATCACGCATAGGTTCAAACCTATCGCCTACGCATGCAAGAATAGTAAAACCAACCCTCGATGTCGATGTACAAACGTCAAACCATCGAGAAAAATCCAATCACACTCATTTGCACATTCACGAACACTAATTTTAATATAAACTAGGTTAAAACTCACAAAAACCCCATTTTCACTTAAAAAGTCATTTTTCCGAAAATCTAGCAAGCACAATTCGCCGTTTTTGTACAAAACATGATGTTTAAATGAAAGTAGCGGCCAATATACTTATTAAATATCTTAAATAAGTCGTATAAACAATTTCCGGAATTTAATCTCATTAAATTCCAAAAATCCTAATATTCTAGTTTACAAAAATACCCTTTTTTAACAATTTCAAAGCAAAAATGCACAAACTACAATCTAGCTTAGATTTGCATGATCCAAAGCATTAAACCACACTTAATAAAGTTAATGAAGCCAAGAAAACCCTAATCACATTTTTAATCCCAAGAATTTAACAAATTTCAAAAACCTAGTAAGCAATTAGCAATTTAACACAATTTTTCAAGTAACAACTTGTAATTAACAACTAGATTAGTTTTCTACAAAACTAATTATGTTAAACCACTTCACTAAACCATGCACAATCAAACACAACTCATTTCCACAACAAACCCTAACTTGAAATCCAAAACTTGCAATTAAACTCACATATCCAAGTTAACACTTAATTTAAATTAGCTTTAAGAAACAAGTAACAATTTAAGCAAAAAGTTTTAGAATTATACCCAAAAATATATGAAGGTCCACAAGCATCCATGGCCTCCCAAAATGCTCTCTTTTCACAAGGATCCATGCTATACGGGCTAAGCTAAAATGGGTAGGAGTCGGATTTGGGTTTTGGGATTTTTTTGATGGATTTAGAAGCAATTTTTCATGAAGTTTTGAAGAGAAAAGAGAGGGGAAATTGGAGGGGGTGCTGCTGCTGTGGGATGCAGGAAGTTTCGGCCAGAAATGGGTGTGTGGAGAGAGAGGGAGGTAGAGAAAATGGGGGGGGGGGACAAAGTCAAGGTCAAGCTAAGTCAAAAGTCTAACTACTTTATCCATTTTCTATTCTTTTCTTCTATTTCTTTTCCTTTGAAAACCAAGTGGGGACAAGAGAGGGGGCTGCTGAATTTAGCCATGGGGGGAGTAAGTGGGGGTGTGTGGGTGTGGGTACGGGTGTGGGGTGATGAAAAATGATAAATACAATACCCCAAACATCCATTTACGCTAAAAAAAAGCCTTTTTTCCTCAATAATTTCTAAACCGTTTTGGCAAATGATTTCGTTCCAAAAACCACATGATAAAATTTTATTTAATGTTTTATGATGCACAAAATTTGTTTCAACTCATTCCAATTTGTAATTTTCCCTAATTAAATGTATTAGTGACGGCTTAAATAATAATAAAATAATATTTTTTTCAGAAAATTTGAAATTTCACCAGCGGCTCAATAAACACCAAATAATAGCAATTACATAGCTAGAATATGTATATTTAATTTTTATAATAAGATATTTGTATTTTGACTTTTTACAGAAAACCCCCTTATTTTACCGATTTTTTTCGAAATTTCACCGAAACGATTTTCAAAACGCTACAATCTTCCCCCCTTAAAGAAATTCGGTCCCCGAATTTAAATTCAAACTCCCCCAAATACTAAAACATCTAAGAAAACCCATCAAGTCGTCGGGGCTCCGAAATTGTAAATACATAAAAAAAATCGTAGCGCAGCGCATGCGCTTGAAAAATGAGCATATAACTCAAATCAAAACTCCGTCAAGCATCCCGCAATCATCGGAGTCATGGAGAAGACATCAATGCCAAATCCAAATCAAAACCAATATGACATAACTCGAAACTATACATGTAAATATCGAATCTATATATGTAAGTATCTGAAGGAAATGAATGCCAAATCTCTTTATGTCGCTGTGCACGCGTATAACACTGCACAGTGGCGGACGTCTAACATAAAGAAATAACTATATACATATATACCTTTGTTTGAAATGTACGTTCCGCCGTTTTGGAAACAATTTAGAAGGGTCTCCTTATTTTAAACATTTCGTGTCATATCAGACACGTAGGTAAATACTGAGGCTATAGCTCGCTTTTTTTTTGGAAATCCCTTCAATAACTATCAATGCATGCAAAATATATTCAGGTACTGTCCTCTGACTAGTCCTGCTCAGTATGAAAACACATAGCAATATCATAAAAACGTACTGTTCTATACGAAATCAATCCCCAAAATATGCACATGAATGCTACGTGCGTCTGGTGCGCACGGAAATCAAAATCCATGAATGTGCCATACATGCGCACAGAAACAACATCTAAGTGCATCGGGTGTGCACGAAACATCTGTCGTAGGCAACATGTGTGCCTGACAGCAAAATCAGGTGCATCTGACATGCACGAAAAATCTCAATTTAGTGCATCTGGTTTGCACCAAAATCGCATCTCAAGACATGCGCTCAACATGCGCGAAAATCCAAATCAGGTGCATCCATCGCGCACGAAATCATGAAATCCAATATCAAGCGCCGAACGTGCGCAAAATCAATCAGGTGCACAAGGTGCACAAAACAAATATCGAGTATCATAATCGAAATCGAAGTCCAGTGCATCTAAGTGCACATAAGGCGTATCACTGCACTGCAAGCATATATAAACTATACCGAGTGCAGGAACGAAATCGTGTGCATGCATACGCACAAAACCAACTCAACTGTTTAAAACCGTAATATCACAAACATGTGAAACTAAAGCACGAAAACGATATCAAGTGCAACACTGTGCAAAGGTCGTAAATCCTCAATCATCAAAATCAAATCATACGAATAAATCACCCAAAACATCGTAATCAATAATGGCGGAATAGTGCCGCTCAAGTGCATCCTCTAAGAATCTCGGCCAACTGTCGTGGTCACTAGTGGGACGTCTCGTCGATGATCATGAACTCTGTCCTGCTGGTGTGCGTAACCATGACCACTCCTGGGTCAAGGTCTTCACTGTGAATTACCAATCTTTCGGTCCATCGGCTCATCGGCCCTGTCAGGTGTGCTAACGGGGACGATTCCGTTCTGGCACTTCTCTGGTCATCTCTTGGTCAATCATCGCGACCACTCGTAAGACAGCATATCACTGGCGTCGGCCTCTGGCTCTCTGAATATACGTGACACATCTGATCCTGGGTGCAAGTATCATTGCAGCAGTGTCCTGGAAGGAATCCTGCTCATGGTCTCTTCCATATCTCGTCTCTGCCAACTGTCCGGAAGTCGTTGTCCTTTCCTATATCTGCATCTTGCTCTGGAACGACTGCATACTCATCGCGACTCCTTCTGGAAGGTAAGTCCAAGTACCATGCCTCGGCATGCGCATCGCCTCTCTGATGTCGGCGGAGTGGAACATCATCTCATCTAGATCTGGTGCGAACCTCTTACTCCACTTTTCTCTAATGTCGTCTTCTTTGGACTCGTCTCGTCGCGGCTGCATGGACTGAGCTCCAACGGCTATCCTCGTATCTGGAGTCTCCCAAGAATGCATCTCACCACCTAGCATCCGATTGAAGTCGAACCATTCGATCGATTCGTCAAAACCTCATAATCCCCCAAGAGCTCAACATCTTGGTACAGTTTAATAGTATCGAATATATATACCACAGCATCGGTGGTCCAGCCGTAGAAGGGCAAACCCAAGCCTCACTAATGGCGCCGTGGAACTGCCGCAAACCCGAAGGTTCAAAGGCTTTCATACGGTCATTAAGTCGAGTTAGGGTTTCATTCTTCTAGAGGGACCATAGAATTGCCTGCATGTCTTTCCGACTACTTTAAACTTGGAATAATAGGTTTCTGACATTCGATCGTCTCTGTCGACTCCCAACGTCTCCGCGTGAAGTCGTCTCTAGCTGGAATCAATCTATCTGATGACCTCGCATCGGGGTAAGCGAACGAACCACCTGTCCTAGTCATTCATCATCGGGTGACTAGCGACCTTGTATCATCTATTCGTACAACTCGCCCCGCAATAGCTCCAACATATGGGGCGATATCTCGTCGCCCGCAGCAACAACTGGCTCGCTCGTCTGCACGCTGAACAGTGCCTCAATCATCAGGAGTAAGCAACACACCAACTGTCATCAAATCTGGCTGGCCTCCATCATCGGCTCAATTCTCTAGTGTCGACCAGCACCTCCAAGTAACCTCATAAGGGCGATCCGCCAAACGCTCGTGGCGTGGAAACACAGTAAGAAGACACATCTCTGCAATCGTGTCGCCGGAATTTCGCCCTGGTCAGTCCTCGTTCGTGACGAGCTTGTGCTGACCGCAACTCTAGCCGTAGCTCTCCCTGCCGTAACCGTAGCAGCAAAACCAAACTGGTACCGATGAGGCTAGATCGGAAAGAACATAATACTGAACAAAGAAATGTACATCCTAAGGCTTCTTAAGTGGAGTAGCGTATCGTAAATATGCCGCGGAACATACCCACGGTACGTCACTCTACTTTAGTCACCTATTCCATCAACCAAGGGTCATCCTACGCTCCGAAGGTTAAAACCTAACGCTCTGATTCCAACTTTGTCACGACCCGAAAGTACGGAACATGACCGGCACTTAAACTACGAACGTCTCGAGGCGTACGTAATCTAAGTAAACCGAAAACCCAGAAATCCAAACCAAGAAAATAGTAGAGTGCAGGAAAAACAACTTAAAGCAAGTAATTTCAATAGCATAAGCCGAATTATGCGGTTTTTAAAACATCAAAAATTTACTGAAAATTTCGGCAGAGTCTCCTTTGTAAATACTGGCCCCCCAAACGGGATACAACATGAATAGTATACGAAATCAAGAAAAGGGCATCCCCAAGCGAGAGCTAGCTCTTCGTCAATCGACGGTCACAACCACACAAACAATATAATATACAACGCCAACGGCGAGGATCAAAACTCAAAAGGAAACTCAAAACCACCAGAAAAATAACGAGCGACTCTAAGGTCGAAAGAATAACCAACACTGGTCTCTATCTCAATAAATACATGTTTGGTTGATGGAATTCTAGATACAACAAAATAATGATATACAAGATAAATAATGGGGGTATGATACAAGTAAACCCACCTACTAGCAAATCACCCGAATGAAACTATGCCCACAAAGCCGTAATGAACCTGTACGGCAACCTGCAAGAAACTGGGGCACAACGGGGGTGAGTTGCCAACTCGTGAATAGAAAAACATCTACGCACAGAAATCGCATAAATAACGCAATCCTAGGTCAATGATCATAATATATCCTCAAATATATATAACATGCAGCCTATAACAATGGCTAGGGTAAATATCTAACCCGAGTGTAAACTCATGTGCCCGTGTCAGTGCCTCAGGTAGCAATATATCATATGAATGAGGTATGAATGCATGAAAACAGAATACATGTAAATGAAGAAACTGTTTTCATAAATTAGTGAGATTTCCTTCATATTTTAAACTGAGGTATCATAATTAAAATCAGTATCAACAGTGTCTAGCATCGACACAAAACATAAATCTCACTGTCTCGAAATATCAATGTCTCAATCTCAATATCTAGGGCGCCGTCAGTCCAGACCGGCCCCTACCATCCATCTCAAGACCACGACGGTATCCTCCGGATATCCGACGCGTCGGGTAATATCACCGGTAGGTAGTGCTCCCCAGCCAGGCTCAACGTCAACACCACATTCCTCTTGCCCCGGGGTACCATACCGGGCCCACCATGTACCCGTGACGGTTCCTCCACTCCTCGACACGGATCTCCAAAACCACAGCAAACTCATGGTGGACGACACTTTACATCACTAGAAAACCGCAACATTTTATATTTTAAAAGATCATAAGTTGTAAATTTTGCGGCTTTCCCCGAAATCCAGAAATATCATAAATCTCAAGAAATCATCACAAGTGCATATGTCAATGATAATGAACTAGGCATGAACAACTGAATAACAGTATGCATGAAGTGGTAGGTAATAACTACAATGTCTAATATGGCATATAAGGGAAGTACACTAATATCATGTCAACACTACTAGCTAACAATCTAAGTCAAGCAATTATATTCTCTAAAGTGTACGTGACATGGCAATTACCGATGAAGATGTGTGTGAGCCGGCAAGTAGGTGTACGTGGTACATACGCATCATCGGTAATGGTGCTGGTGTCCTAACAGCATGATATCAATAATGGAATATGCAGCAAAATAAATATGCGAGGCAGAGCGAACAGCAATAAGGTGCGGGAGCTGAGTACTAGACACAACGATAACTAATCTGCAATAATCTAATATAAGTCCTACAAATGGTGCCTTTTGAAATAACACGAATCATGGGGTTTTGAAAATAGGGGCTACGGTGTTTTTTATGAAAAGATACGTCGTTTTTGAAATATCCGTAGATTCCCTTGAGCTGTCTTTAAAAATGCCCACGATTCGTTAGTTTTTGAAATAGGTAAGAAGTCTAATCTAATCTAACAGCTACACTAAACTATACGGCTGAACTATAAGCTGAACTACAGGTAAGGAAACCGCCTATCATCTGAGTCGATACATATACATACCTGTATATGTATAGTCGGTGATCTCGCCTCAATAATATCATATCCGATACCATATCTATAATCAGGCATCCCAAGTCAAGAGTGCGGATCAATCATCAATATAGCTCGTAAGTAAATCCGTCGTACGGCATCCCAATCTGGGTACGGGTCAATATCATATTCATCATACTATTCACCTGGTATCCTCTTTATCAAATATCATGATCGGGGTACTGATCTACGTCTAGTACCATACTGATACCGCCTACGTATGCATGGACGTGTGTGAAACACTACGTCAAGGACCCGCTACAACGTCATGTCGTATCTAAGATACGAACCCTGCTATATCACCGATCTCACGGCCTCAAATCAAATCTCACCGACTCATCATAAATCTCAAGTACTATCATCCTCAATCCGTATGTGAACACATAGTCCCATACCCATGTGAACACATAACTATATAATCCCGTATAAGCGCAAATGAAAGAAGAAAGTATGCAAGTATGGGTGTGTGTGTGCATGTGTGGTGCGACCACTACTCTAGGGTTTCGCGACACTAAATCATCCAAGAACACCAAATATCTATATCATCGATAATATCAAACAAATTATAGTCAAAATATATATATATGTGTGTATACGTATTCGTATACATCACCACGAACTGCGGGGATGCTATACGCCATCCACCCGACTTCTCCCCGTAGATATAAATCTACTCACCTGGTCCTCGCTCGCCGGTGCCGACGTCGCCACGCGCTTGCTTGTCGTCTCGAAGTCCACGTGGGGGTACCTACATATCATAACGCACCATATCGCATTAAAACTAAATTCGAGATCGAAACGGCATACGAAAATAAAATCGGCACGCGTATCACGCATAGGTTCAAACCTATCGCCTACGCATGCAAGAATAGTAAAACCAACCCTCGATGTCGATGTACAAACGTCAAACCATCGAGAAAAATCCAATCACACTCATTTGCACATTCACGAACACTAATTTTAATATAAACTAGGTTAAAACTCACAAAAACCCCATTTTCACTTAAAAAGTCATTTTTCCGAAAATCTAGCAAGCACAATTCGCCGTTTTTGTACAAAACATGATGTTTAAATGAAAGTAGCGGCCAATATACTTATTAAATATCTTAAATAAGTCGTATAAACAATTTCTGGAATTTAATCTCATTAAATTCCAAAAATCCTAATATTCTAGTTTACAAAAATACCCTTTTTTAACAATTTCAAAGCAAAAATGCACAAACTACAATCTAGCTTAGATTTGCATGATCCAAAGCATTAAACCACACTTAATAAAGTTAATGAAGCCAAGAAAACCCTAATCACATTTTTAATCCCAAGAATTTAACAAATTTCAAAAACCTAGTAAGCAATTAGCAATTTAACACAATTTTTCAAGTAACAACTTGTAATTAACAACTAGATTAGTTTTCTACAAAACTAATTATGTTAAACCACTTCACTAAACCATGCACAATCAAACACAACTCATTTCCACAACAAACCCTAACTTGAAATCCAAAACTTGCAATTAAACTCACATATCCAAGTTAACACTTAATTTAAATTAGCTTTAAGAAACAAGTAACAATTTAAGCAAAAAGTTTTAGAATTATACCCAAAAATATATGAAGGTCCACAAGCATCCATGGCCTCCCAAAATGCTCTCTTTTCACAAGGATCCATGCTATACGGGCTAAGCTAAAATGGGTAGGAGTCGGATTTGGGTTTTGGGATTTTTTTGATGGATTTAGAAGCAATTTTTCATGAAGTTTTGAAGAGAAAAGAGAGGGGAAATTGGAGGGGGGGGCTGCTGCTGTGGGATGCAGGGAATTTCGGCCAGAAATGGGTGTGAGGAGAGAGAGGGAGGTAGAGAAAATTGGGGGGGGGGACAAAGTCAAGGTCAAGCAAAGTCAAAAGTCTAACTACTTTATCCATTTTCTATTCTTTTCTTTTATTTCTTTTCCTTTGAAAACCAAGTGGGGACAAGAGAGGGGGCTGCTGAATTCAGCCATGGGGGGAGTAAGTGGGGGTGTGTGGGTGTGGATACGGGTGTGGGGTGATGAAAAATGATAAATACAATACCCCAAACATCCATTTACGCTAAAAAAAAGCCTTTTTTCCTCAATAATTTCTAAACCGTTTTGGCAAATGATTTCGTTCCAAAAACCACATGATAAAATTTTATTTAATGTTTTATGATGCATAAAATTTGTTTCAACTCATTCCAATTTGTAATTTTCCCTAATTAAATGTATTAGTGACGGCTTAAATAATAATAAAATAATATTTTTTTCAGAAAATTTGAAATTTCACCAGCGGCTCAATAAACACCAAATAATAGCAATTACATAGCTAGAATATGTATATTTAATTTTTATAATAAGATATTTGTATTTTGACTTTTTACAGAAAACCCCCTTATTTTACCGATTTTTTTCGAAATTTCACCGAAACGATTTTCAAAACGCTACAGAAGCCTAATACGAAGCTTTGATAGCAGGCCTCGAGATCGCCATCGACATGGGAATCGAAACCCTTGTCATATACGGAGACTCCCAACTGGTCGTCAGTCAAGTAAATAGCGACTACCAAACTTGCAAACCAGAGTTGGTAAAATATGGCGAGAGAGTACAACAATTGCTAACTCAAATCCCCTCCTACATGCTGGAAAGCATACCACGCGCGGAAAATAGCAAAGCAGATGCACTAGCCAAGCTCGCTAAAGAGCTAGCCGACGAAAACCTCGATGGCGTGAGGATCGTTGTGCAAAGCCGTCGGGTTCTTACACCGGTGGAGATATCTCCGGAATCATCCGAGGAAAAGGAAACGACCGAGCAGACGGCTTTACAAATAAAAGACCAAGAAACGGTCGAGGATTGGAGAGAAGTATTTATAGACTACTTCAAATCCCGTCGAACACCTGAGGACGCGTCTTCAAAACATCAGCTCATGAAGCGAGCCCTATCTTTCGCCTTCATCAATGATACTCTGTACAAGAGGTCGTTCGATTCTCTGTGGTTAAGATGCCTGGGACCTGACGAAGCAAGAAGAGTCGTCCAAGAAGTTCACGACGGACTTTGCGGTTCTCATCAAGCGGTCCCGAAGATGAAGTTGAAGATTAAACGAATGAGCTACTATTGGCCTACGATGATTCAGGACTGTCTCGAATATGCGAAGCAATGCCACTCATGCCATATTCATGGGGACTTCATCCATCAGCACCCAAATCCTCTACACCCAACAGTGGCTAGCTGGCCATTCGAAATGTGGGGAACTGACATAGTCGGCCCTATCGAACCAGCATCATCTAGGGGACATCGTTTCATCCTAGCGACCACTGATTACTTCTCCAAATAGGTAGAAGCATTACCGTTGAGGGAAGTGAAGACGGAGAATATCCTCCATTTCTTCAAGACGCACGTCATTTATCGGTTTAGAACGGCAAGACGGATCATCTTCGATAATGGGCCAGCCTACAGAAGCCACAAGATCATCCGCTTCGCGCAACAACACAACATAGACTGGAGATACTCCTCAGTTTATAATCCCCGCGCTAACGGTCTAGCTGAGGCTTTCAGCAAGACCTTGACGAAGATTGTGAAGAAGACGGTGTACCGAAATAAGAAGCACTGGCATGAGAGACTGCAAGAAGCTCTCTGGGCGTATCGAACTACGTTCAAAACGGCTACGAACACAACGCCGTACGCGTTGGTATTTGGTACAGAAGCAGTACTCCCCCTCGAGATAGAGTTACCCTCTCTACGAGTGGCAGTCCACTACGAGCTGACGGACGAAGAAAATGCCCACCTTCAGCTTGAGGAGCTTGATGCCCTTGATGAAACCCGACTCATAGCGCAACAAAATCTGGAGGCTTATAAAGCAAAGATGACGCGCTCATATGAAAGATTAACCAGGCCGAGGACATTCCGCCGAGGCGAACTCGTGCTAGTGGTCAAAAGACCTATGATCCCTAATCGCGCCAAGCGGGGAAAATTCGAGCCAAACTATGAAGGCCCGTAAATCATAGACAAGGTCTACCAGGGTGGAGCCTATTTACTCATGAATATGCACGGTGAAAGGCCTTTCAGACCGATAAACGGTCGCTTCCTAAAGAAATACTACGCCTAATGAGTCACAGCCTAGGTCAATGATAGATGACGACGACTATGTCCGCTCGCTATCTTCCTAAGCCCAAACTCTATAAGTAGTAGCCATCTTTCTTCAACAGCGGACCGAAACGTCCTTAAACTAATCACGGACCACTACGTCCTAAAACTAGCTGACGACCGAAACGTCTTTAAACTACTACCGCAGCATCCTCAGGCTGACGAGACAAAAAAAAGAGAATAAAAAAATATATAATAAAAAAAATAAATAAAAAATGGTATGTCCATAAGCAAAGTGGGCACGGATGAAAACCCGAAAGGGCTCCGTGAGTAAAAACAGCAGGGCTACCGGCGAGTATTTGTGAAAACCTAAAAGGGCGCAACCTCGTTAGAAAAAAAAGAATAAAAAAAAATAATAAAAAAAATAATAAATAAAAAAAACAAAAAAAATGGTATGTCCATAAGCAAAAAGGGCACGGATGAAAACCCGAAAATGGCTCCGTGAGTAAAAACAGCAGGGCTACCGGCGAGTGTTTGTGAAAACCCGAAAGGGCGCAACCTCGTTAAAGGACACTTGCAGGGTCCTCTCGACCTTGTAAGGAGAAACCACCCGCGTGAGATCCTTACGACTCACAAGGGAGCAACATACTTAGGGATCTCCACGATTCCTAAGGAGAAAATACACTTGCGAGATCCTCACGACTCGTAAGGAGAACTCTCTTATGGGACCCTCACGGCTCATAAGATTTGAAAGTCTTAAGTTATAGAGACCTAAACCTGTGCTTAAGCAACCCCCACAACCTTCGATACTGCCCTACAAGTGGTTCAATACTGACCCTTGTATACAATCCACGGGCACGAATAAACATTTCCCTAACCAAGTCCTACCCGTGACTGGGGATATGTCCATACGGTGAACAACCTTTGTAAGTCCTCTCGGCTTATAAGGAGAAAACCCTTTTGTAAGATCCTTACGACTTACAGAGAAACATACACTTAGGAATCCTCATGATCCCTAAGGAGAAAACGCACCTACAAGATCCTCACGACTTGTAGGGAGAAATACCTTTGTGAGACCCTTACGGCTCATGAAGTCAAAAGCCTTAGTCGACGGGATCCTAACCTTCTTCGCTAAGCCACCTTTGTTCGACATCGACAAAGGCAAATGATGATTCGCTCCTGGCAATATCCCAGTGGTAGCGATGCTGATGCCTAAATCGGTATCAAATTCCATGTCCTTTCACGGCAAATGATGATTCGCTCCTGGCAATATTCCAGTTGTAGCGATGCTGATGCTGAGATTGGCACCAGATTCCAAGTTCTACACTCGCGATAAAAATCAGCGAGCTAAAAAAAAATGCATACGAAATAGCCGAAATGATGGGGCAACTTGCAACAAAATCAGCAAGTAAAAAAAAATGAAAGCATGCGAAAAATAGCCGAAATGATGGGGCAACTCGCAATAAAAAGCAGCGAGTGAAAATAAAACAAATAGCCGAAATGATTGGGCACCGCGAAAAATAGCCAAAATGATTGGACAATCTCGACCTTCGCGATATAAAAGCTGAAATGATAGAGCATCGCGGAAATAAAATAATAATAATAAAAAAAATGAATAAAATTTATGCCCTACAGGCGATATCACTGCAATCCCTGTATACAATCAAGGGGCGCAAACAAAGAAGGAATCACACCTTTCCTCCCCGTGCTCCATCAGAAAACGGAGCCAAGTCTTGACGGCAACTCATATAGGGCCTGAAAGATCACCGGAGATCATCTCACCCCATCTTGGAGTGATCACCACTTCGACGTTCGTCTCTACACAATAGAAGAAATATCACTGCAGCGTCCCTCCTCCAACAGGATTCGGACACACCACAGCAAGAGAAGCGAAGGCCAAATTCCTAGCTTCAGGGTCTTGATGGTAACTCATATAAAACCTGAAAGACCACCAGAGATAATCTCAACCCCTGGGAAATCAGTGTCCTTGGCAACCTTCTCAACTTCAGGAAAACCAGTGTCCTTGACGAGAGCACCTTGATTCGCGTCGGCCCGCAGAGAAACTAGTGTCTTTGCAGGAACACTCCGATTCGTTTCAACCTCGAGGAAACCAGTGTCCTCGGCAAAATGTTAGTTGTATGTATGCCCTAGAGGCCAGTATTGTACAGATGATGTATATTATATTGGATGCTTGGACATATATAGAGATGACTTTCTTGCTCGATATGATAGTATGCTATCTGGTTACTCTTTATCTTAACATGTACACTAGTCTCTTTATACTGTCTTATAGTTACATGTTGGTAAAGCCCTTAGGATTTGTACTTGACTACCTGGACTATGATGCAGATCATACTAGTGGGGACATGGTAGTCCATAAGTACATCCTTCAAGGTCCCTAGTCGTGGGTGTATCGAGACGGGGCATCGATATACCAGTGTAAACTAGCGTATACGCTTCTCGACCCATGTGATGGGCGATGGATGATCCCATATCCATTGGTGTTTGACATCAGAGATGGTATACGGGTGCTCAGTGGAGACTGAGTACACTGGACGGACTCGCCGAGAACTCCCAGATGGTATTATACCTCACGTCAGATGGCAGTTCTCAGGTGACACTTGTACAGGTTAGTCTGTAGACCCGAGATTGTCATAGAGTCTTGTGTGATTCCCACTGTGCTTTGATCTCCACTTTACCACGTCCATGAGGGCGTGCAAAACGGTGGTCTTTGGGTACAGTCCCGAGTCACATGGAGGCAATGAGCGATAGGAGGGGTTTCGTCTCTCCCGGTATTGGGGGTTGATGTTGCGCAGTGCTCGATTGGCCATAACAGGGAAGTCCCTGGCCAGGGCTGATCAGAGATTTGCTGGTAAGTGTTACCAGTAGTTTCTCGACCCGTTACGAGCCTCATATCGGCACGACTTATCGGGTTATTGGGGTCTGACGTTTACCACCCCTAGACTTGACATGCGACATATCAGACGAAGAGACCGGACTGTACGGTAAGTGTTACTGGTCGGATTCGCAGGAGTGTGAGCGGGCTAGCTCGTCGATCTTCTGATCGCTCAATACCCGGGTGGCCGTCACGTTTAGCAGACCGCTTGCGGCTTGTGAGTGCTTGATATGATCATCATCTACTACCGGCGTATTGACGAGTCTTTAGAGTCCTACACAGAGGTTTCCTGGTTCAAGAGAAACGAAATAGGAGCGCATATGAGATATGTGCGGGACCGAGAATAATGCGTGTATGTGATACCGAATTTGATTCTCGTGATTAATGTTTCGATTGGTTATATGCGATATAACCTAGTTATCGAATCGAAGATCGATTCGATAAGCCGATACATTGAATACTAGTCGGTCATGTGCGACATGACCGGATCATTGAATCAAGTGTTGATTTAATGATTTAATGTATAATTATATATTTGATATATTACTTTTCATTAACTAGTATTGGTTCACTTTAAACGGATTTTTCTCACTTGGTGTGCACATTGTATATGTGATATGTTTTGTGTACACTTGTTTGTATCATGATTGATGATGCATAATAACTTGGCTTTGTGTGAAGAATTGAACCATGGTTATGATAAGGGTTAGGGTTTTTGATTATTCACTTAATTATTTATCCATTAATTATTCATTTAATTAGGTGAAAGAAAACAAAAAGGGTTTCTTTTCTTCATGAAGCTTATTGAAGCTTCATGAAACTTTGACCAAAGTCATCCCTTTTGTCTTCATCCTTAACCCTAACCACTAATTTAACCTTGGTCAATTCTCTACACATAACCATGGTTTACTTTATGATAAGTATTGATTTTCCTTTTTATTTCAATTACTTATCATAACAATTCCATCATCTTCTTCTTCTTCTTCAAGTAAAGAACCTTGATGCCATTAATGGCAACTTGAGTTCTAGTGAGTAAAATCCAAATCTAAAGTGAACCCACCTCCTATTTCTTCATCCTCTACCTCTTGCCAAGTGGTTTTGGGTGTTTTCTTCACAAGTTTCACTACTTGGTGAAGTCGGAGCTTGAACTAGTGCAACCTCGACGTAGATCGTCTTTGACACGAAGCCGACGACCTTACTCGCCCGTTTTCCCGATGAAGCCGACGAATGAGTCTAGGATTCATGATGGACAGCGAGAGCACACCCACGTGGAGCTAAGGAAGTGGAAATCCGGATCTACAAAGGTTGTAGCATCTAACTTCTAGTTAAATAGTTAACTAGTTTCTTGTTTCGCCTAAACATCTAGTCTAAGATCCGTAGTCTAGGGTTTCTCGGCACCATTTTTTTTAAATTGGCATGTTCGATGCCTTGTGAGAACTCTATAGGGTGCCTAGGAACCTTTCACTGGTATCAGAGCCTAGCTAGAGCCTTAGGCGAAGTCTAGACGCAATTTGAAGCCCGATCGAACCCGAAAACCACACTTTAAGATGCTCTCTGGACTTTTTCTAAATTCTGGGATTTTTCCAGATTAAAAATTGCTAAAAAATTCAGCAGGGAAATATATGAATTACGGTGCAAAAATTTCTTCATGAACAGTCTAAAGCGCGGCGGATCCGCGGCCTAAGCCTCCTTAGCCGGCGGATCCGCGGCTGCTTTATTAAATTATTATATAATTTTTGCACAGTAACTGATATCTTCTGGTGTTGGATTTTCTGGGAATTTTTAAAATTTATTCAAGAGTTGAATTTTCTGGGGTTGCTTTGGGGATTCGGTGTTTCGATCGGGGTATCAAATTTCGTCTTTGTGTACTTCCGGATAATTTTTAGAATATGTTAAAAAGTTTGACCGGATATAAATACCCAATTTTTCCCCTGTCGGGAGATTTCCAAATGTTGGATTTCTCTGTGGTTTAAACACGTTCTGAGTAGTGCAAGTAACGCGATGGTCCCTCTAGAAGACAACAAACCTTAACTCGATTATGTGACCGTCTTGAACTGCCCTTTGAACCTTCGGGTTTGGGGCAGTACGGCGTGCCACATGTGAGGCGTTGGCTTGACCACGGCTGGACCGTTGGTACTGAGGCATGAAATGAATGTCTTTGAACCTATTTCATGTGTTGATCGGTGTCGGGAAAACTTGGGTGTTCGAATGTTCGATCGGAAAGTTTAATATATTCTATTTGTCCGGAATTGGATACAATAATTGGAATTCACAAGTAGTTATGAGATAACTGAATGAATGTTATAAATCTAGCAATTTAGTCCCATATGATATTGAAAAGAGTTTTCGATAATGAGACTAAAATGCGGGATTTATATCTGTTAGGCATGCGATGTCTAAAGAAGTTGCGGATTCCAATTGTTGTAGTTTTACACTTTCTTTTCTGTGACCGTAAGTGTAGTATGTTCATATCGCCGGTTTCGTTGCTATACGTCAACGACAATTGGGGTATGCATACTTACTTACGTTGATGACATGTGATGTTCTGTGTTGCTGGATATGTTATATTGGATCGTCGTGTTCGAATAGCCGGGGGTTTTTATGTGAGATGAGTGTTTTTCATTTTCATTCATGTAAAAACTTGTATGTAATATTCTTTTATTTGGGGCACTTCCAGGTAGCGGAAGTTGTCACCCTTTGTATATTATTTACTTTTCCGCATTAGGATAGACCCAAGGAGGGGAGCACAAGTAACCGGGTTCTGGGGTCCAGTGGGAGACCAACTCGAGGAGTCGAGTCCGGGTCTCCTAACCCTAGAATTGGCAGGGTTGCTTGCCGCTCTCGTAGGGGTCTAAGGGTGTGGGATGGGCTATTCATCACGACCGTGGAATCCGTGTTTTATACTGGCTCGTATTGAAAACACGGACGTCCTAGTATATCCAATATTTCATATGTTTATTCTGCTGCGATATCTGTGTTGTGACTCTCTGATGGATATAGTATATAGTATATATGATATATTATATAGACGTTACTTATGTTTTACACCCGCGCTAGCCCTGCCCTGCTCTGTCGTTAGTTACCTAACCTAACGGTGCACGAGGGGACATCGAGGCGAATGCGGATGGCATAAGTGTACGTCATATCTATCTGTGATGTTTAGGTATTTAAATGATGGGACTTCATTAATGTGATTAATGAAAGATAAGAAACCTTAGATGTTGTGGAATCGAATTTTAAAATAAAACAGGTAGCTACAGTTCTTGCTTGCATAGCGATATATATGATATATCCCGCACCTCATTCGACGAGGAAAGGACCGAGATCCCTTCACCGGGAGTGACTCCTTTAGCAATAACTGGCAGATGCTACACACTCGGTTTGCTTTTGACTGCTTTTGGGTTTTTGCTTTGCACAGCGATATATATGATATATCCCGCACCTCATTCAACGAGGAAAGGACCGAGATCCCTTCACCGGGAGTGACTCCTTTAGCAAAACTAGAAAAGCCTCAAAATCACTCCATTTCAAAACTCCATTTGATTCTACAACGATATCAAGTTCATTACGCAATAGGTTTTCAGAAAAACCTGTCGTAGCCCTCCGTCATTTCAGATAAGTACTATTTAGTATTCGTGCTGCGGTTGTTTGGCATGCGTCAAGGCGTAGTGTACGGTAGCTAACTAGTATTTATCTGCTTATGCATATGATGCAGATTGGATTAGGGTATTCGCACGGCGTTGTTTGGCATGCGTCAAGGGTCGTGCGGGTGGGTTTAATTCAATCAGGAAATGACGGGTTGAACTTGACTAGCGGACTATGGGTTGTTTGGCATGCGTCAAGGTCATAGCACGCTAGGGGCAAAAGATTATCGGGAATTTCAAGTGTTGAAATTTGCAATGAGATTGCATACCTTCTATGAGATAGTTGGATCCCGATACCCACTGCGAGTAAGAGTTACTCCTGGGAGAGTTTTACACATTACAATTAGCCGATCAAGTAGGTGTCTAGAAAGGTGTTAACGAGGTTACGCCTCTGGGAAAACGAGGTTTACATTAATTAGGTTCGTGCGAAAGCACGGGGGACCTCCCTCAAAGTACCGACACTGGCCTGGCTGAAAGATTGGCGAACTTGTAGTGTGTAATTAATCCCGGTTGGTCTTTCCTTTTAGGGTTTGAAGGAAGATTTGATAAAAAGCAGTGGGAGCCATCCTGATTAGATAAGATAATAACCAATCTGATCTTGCACGAGCTTACGCTAAAGTGTTTTCTTCTCTCTCTCTCCAGGTAGCGACCATTTCATGCCTTAATCAAGATAATAATATGGATGTATTGACCGAACCCGCATGTTATACTGTGCTGGGGAACGTTGGTTCCGTTCCTTCTTATAAGAGTTATAGGAATGAACAGGAAATAGGGGAATACCAGGATTCCATGCCACCCGAATGAAGAAAGTACATGTTGATGCATTTTCTTCGGGTGTGTTCGTTACAGAGAACTGTTTCTCCATTTGCTCCACGTCCTGGGTATTAGATACCGGGTCAGGATCCCATATATGTAATCAGTTACATGGGCTTAGGAAAGGTAGAGAACTTGGAGAAGGTGATAAAGACATTAGAGTCGGAAATGGTGCAATTGTTGCAGCTAAGACTGTCGGGGAATATCACCTTACATTACCAACTGGTAATACATTGGTTCTGAACGAATGCTATTACATGCCGAACCTGATATGCAACATTATATCGGTTTCTTTACTGACTAAAGAGGGATATAATTTTGTATTACAGGATAATGTTATGAACATTTTCCGTAACCAAAAGTTGGTTGGATCAGGCACGTTGTGCAATGGCATTTATGTTCTAAACCAATCAACAGTTCTGAGCATAACAAACACACACAAGAGGAAGAGTTCTGAACTGAACGAATCCTTCTTGTGGCATTGTAGACTGGGTCACATCAATGCGACACGACTGGCTAAGTTGCATAAGGATGGATATTTAAATCCGTTTGAATTTTCATCCTATGACACTTGCCAGTCATGTCTCAAAGGCAAGATGACCAAAGCTCCGTTTACGGGACACGGAGAAAGAGTTACCGAACTCTTAGGACTGATACATAGCGATGTATGCGGTCCCATGTCTACACATGCCAGGGATGGTTCTTCGTACTTCATTACATTCACTGACGATCTCTCTAGATTCGGATATGTGTTCCTGATGAAACACAAATCAGAAGCTTTTGAGAAATTTAGAGAATATAAACAAGAAGTCGAGAACCAAACCGGAAAAAGTATTAAAATCCTACGATCTGATCGAGGAGGAGAATACTTAAGCAATGAATTCCTGGAATTCCTAAAAGAGAATGGGATTCTCTCTCAGCTTACTCCTCCTTATACACCACAGCACAACGGTGTATCTGAACGGAGAAACCGCACCCTATTAGATATGGTGCGCTCAATGATGAGTACAGCTGAGTTACCTATTTCCTTCTGGGGATATGCGCTTGAGACAGCCATGGACCTATTGAATAGAGTTCCTACCAAATCAGTGCCTACCACTCCATATGAGATATGGAAAGGGAAGAGACCACATCTTAATTATATTAAGATATGGGGTTGTCCAGCCTATGTCAAAAGACAAAATCCGGACAAACTCAAGGCAAGATCTGTCCTATGTAAGTTTGTAGGATATCCCAAAAATTCACAAGGGTATATCTTCTACCACCCCGAGGAACAAAAGGTGTTCGTTTCTCGACATGCCACTTTCTTAGAAAAAAGTTTTCTTATGAAACAGATAAGTGGCATTGAGGTAGAACTGGAAGAGGTTCCAGCGACACAGACTACAACAGAAGATTTGGTTGAACCAGAGGATTTCGTAGTTCCCGATGAACCCCAGCCACTCCGCCGATCTAGTAGGGTTCCTCGCCAACCTGAGAGATACTACGGTTTTCTCATGGATGGAGGGAGCGAGGATTGCATCATGGAGGATGATGACCCAACTAGCTTCGAGCAGGCCATCACGATTAGGGACTCAGTGAAATGGCTGGATGCTATGCGGTCCGAGATGGAATCCATGTACACCAACAAAGTATGGACTTTGGAAGTTGCTCCTGAAGGGGTAAAACCCATTGGGAGCAAGTGGATCTTCAAGAAGAAACTTGGTGTAGATGGGAAAGTGGAGACTTTCAAAGCTAGACTTGTAGCAAAGGGTTTTCGTCAAAGACCAGGTGTGGACTATGACGAAACCTTTTCTCCAGTGGCTATGCTTAAATCCATCCGGATCATGCTTGCCATTGCTGCCTTTCATGACTACGAAATCTGGCAAATGGATGTTAAGACCGCCTTTCTAAATGGTGATTTAGAAGAGTGCGTGTACATGACTCAGCCAGAGGGCTTCGTAGACAGTGGGAGCAGCGGGAAGGTGTGCAAGCTGCTTAAATCCATTTATGGATTAAAGCAAGCATCGCGGAGTTGGAACATCTGCTTTGATGTCGTTATCAAAGAGTTTGATTTCGTCAAAAATCCAGATGAACCTTGTATCTACAAGAAGGTGGCAGAGAGTAAGGTTGTCTTCCTCGTATTGTACGTTGACGACATACTCTTGATAGGAAATGATATTCCTATGCTGCAAGCGGTCAAGCTCTTCTTATCACAAAGATTCTTAATGAAAGATCTTGGTGATGCCTCCTGCATATTGGGAATTAGGATCTATAGAGATAGATCCAAAAGGATTTTGGGATTGTCCCAATCCAGGTACATTGACACCATACTAAAGAGATTTAGTATGGAAGAGTCCAAGCGTGGGAACTTGCCCACGATCTCTGGAGTCACTCTCTCCAAAGAGATGTCTCCCAAGACTGATTTGGAGAGAGCTCGCAAGCAAGGGATACCCTATGCTTCGGCAGTAGGATCTATCATGTATACGATGCTATGTACCAGACCCGATGTAGCATACTCACGAAGTGTAGTGAGCAGGTATCAAGCTGATCCTGGAGAGAGTCACTGGACAGCTGTGAAGAGCATTCTCAAGTACTTGCGAAGGACTAGAGATATGTTCTTGGTGTATGGTAACGGAGAGCTCCAAGTGGAGTCCTTTACCGATTCGAGCTTCCAGAGTGATAAGGACGACTCTAAGTCGCAGTCGGGCTTTGTCTTTACCCTTTACGGAGGGGCGGTTAGCTGGAAGAGTTCCAAGCAGGAAACCGTGGCAGACTCGACGATGGAGGCTGAATACATCGCTGCCAACGATGCTGCCAAAGAGGCTGTCTGGATCAAGAAGTTCATTACTGAACTTGGAGTGGTTCCATCCATTGAGCATCCAATACCTTTGTATTGCGATAACAATGGAGCGGTGGCTTTGGCCAAGGAACCCAGGTCCCATCAGCGATCCAGGCATATTCTGAGGCGGTATCACCTGATCCGGGAGATAGTTGATCGCCGGGAGATCGAGGTCAGGAGGGTTGACACGAAGAACAACACCGCGGATCCACTCACGAAGGCCATTCCCCAGATACAGTTTGAGAGACTCTTCGGGATGCTCGGTATGCGATACTACAGCAGCTGGCCCTAGTGCAAGTGGGAGATTGTTAGTTGTATGTATGCCCTAGAGGCCAGTATTGTACAGATGATGTATATTATATTGGATGCTTGGACATATATAGAGATGACTTTCTTGCTCGATATGATAGTATGCTATCTGGTTACTCTTTATCTTAACATGTACACTAGTCTCTTTATACTGTCTTATAGTTACATGTTGGTAAAGCCCTTAGGATTTGTACTTGACTACATGGACTATGATGCAGATCATACTAGTGGGGACATGGTAGTCTAAAAGTACATCCTTCAAGGTCCCTAGTCGTGGGTGTATCGAGACGGGGCATCGATATACCAGTGTAGACTAGGGTATACGCTTCTCAACCCATGTGATGGGCGATGGATGATCCCATATCCATTGGTGTTTGACATCAGAGATGGTATACGGGTGCTCAGTGGAGACTGAGTACACTGGACGGACTCGCCGAGAACACCCAGATGGTATTATACCTCACGTCAGATGGCAGTTCTCAGGTGACACTTGTACAGGTTAGTATGTAGACCCGAGATCGTCATAGAGTCTTGTGTGATTCCCACTGTGCTTTGATCTCCACCTTACCACGTCCATGAGGGCGTGCAAAACGGTGGTCTTTGGGTACAGTCCCGAGTCACATGGAGTCAATGAGCGATAGGAAGGGTTTCGTCTCTCCCGGTATTGGGGGTTGATGTTGCGCAGTGCTCGATTGGCCATAACAGGGAAGTCCCTGGCCAGGGCTGATCAGAGATTTGCTGGTAAGTGTTACCAGTAGTTTCTCGACCCGTTACGAGCCTCATATCGGCACGACTTATCGGGTTATTGGGGTCTGACGTTTACCACCCCTAGACTTGACATGCGACATATCAGACGAAGAGACCGGACTGTACGGTAAGTGTTACTGGTCGGATTCGCAGGAGTGTGAGCGGGCTAGCTCGTCGATCTTCTGATCGCTCAATACCCGGGTGGCCGTCACGTTTAGCAGACCGCTTGCGGCTTGTGGGTGCTTGATATGATCATCATCTACTACCGGCGTATTGACGAGTCTTTAGAGTCCTACACAGAGGTTTCCTGGTTCAAGCGAAACGAAATAGGAGCGCATATGAGATATGTGCGGGACCGAGAATAATGCGTGTATGTGATACCGAATTTGATTCTCGTGATTAATGTTTCGATTGGTTATATGCGATATAACCTAGTTATCGAATCGAAGATCGATTCGATAAGCCGATACATTGAATACTAGTCGGTCATGTGCGACATGACCGGATCATTGAATCAAGTGTTGATTTAATGATTTAATGTATAATTATATATTTGATATATTACTTTGCATTAACTAGTATTGGTTCACTTTAAACGGATTTTTCTCACTTGGTGTGCACATTGTATATGTGATATGTTTTGTGTACACTTGTTTGTATCATGATTGATGATGCATAATAACTTGGCTTTGTGTGAAGAATTGAACCATGGTTATGATAAGGGTTAGGGTTTTTGATTATTCACTTAATTATTTATCCATTAATTATTCATTTAATTAGGTGAAAGAAAACAAAAAGGGTTTCTTTTCTTCATGAAGCTTATTGAAGCTTCATGAAACTTTGACCAAAGACATCCCTTTTGTCTTCATCCTTAACCCTAACCACTAATTTAACCTTGGTCAATTCTCTACACATAACCATGGTTTAATTTATGATAAGTATTGATTTTCCTTTTTATTTCAATTACTTATCATAACAATTCCATCATCTTCTTCTTCTTCTTCAAGTAAAGAACCTTGATGCCATTAATGGCAACTTGAGTTCTAGTGAGTAAAATCCAAATCTAAAGTGAACCCACCTCCTATTTCTTCATCCTCTACCTCTTGCCAAGTGGTTTTGGGTGTTTTCTTCACAAGTTTCACTACTTGGTGAAGTCGGAGCTTGAACTAGTGCAACCTAGACGTAGATCGTCTTTGACACGAAGCTGACGACCTTGCTCGCCCGTTTTCCCGATGAAGCCGATGAATGAGTCTAGGATTCATGATGGACAGCGAGAGCACACCCACGTGGAGCTAAGGAAGTGGAAATCCGGATCTACAAAGATTGTAGCATCTAACTTCTAGTTAAATAGTTAACTAGTTTCTTGTTTCGCCTAAACATCTAGTCTAAGATCCGTAGTCTAGGGTTTCTCGGCACCATTTTTTTTAAATTGGCATGTTCGATGCCTTGTGAGAACTCTATAGGGTGCCTAGGAACCTTTCACAAAATACTTCGACTCAGGGAAACCCGTGTCCTTGACGAGAGCTCCTCGATTCGCGTCGGCCCGCAGAGAAACTAGCGTCTTTGCAGGAATACCCCGATTCGTTTCAACCCCAGGGAAGTCAGTGTCCTTGGCAAATGCCTCAATTCAGGGAAACTAGCGTCCTTGATGAGAGCTTCTTGATTCGCGTCGGCCCGCAGAGAAACCGGCGTCTTTGCAGGAATACCCCGATTCGTTTCAACCCCAGGGAAATCAGTGTCCTTGGCAACCTCCTCAACTCAGGGAAATTAGCGTCCTTGATGAGAGCTTCTCGATTCGCGTCGACCCGCAGAGAAATCAGTGTCTTTGCAGGAATACCTCGACTCGTCTCAACCCCAGGGAAATCAGTGTCCTTGGCAACCTCCTCGACTCAGGGAAACTAGTGTCCTTGACGAGAGCACCTCGATTCGCGTCGGCCCGCAGAGAAACTAGCGTCTTTGCAGGAATACCCCGATTCGTTTCAGCCCCAGGGAAATCAGTGTCCTTGGCAACTTCCTCAACTCAGGGAAATTAGCGTCGTTGATGAGAGCTTCTTGATTCGCGTCGACCCGCAGAGAAACCAGTGTCTTTGCAGGAATACTTCGATTCGTTTCAACTTCGAGGAAACCAGTGTCCTCGGCAAAATACCTCGACTCAGGGAAATTAGTGTCCTTGACGAGAGCTGCTCGATTCGTCTTGACTCGTGAGGAAATTAGTGTCTTCGCGAGGACTTCCCGATTCGTCTTGACTTGCAAGATAAAGCCTTAGGCAGCAGGGATTAAAAAACTTATTTCCTAAGCACTGGGACCCTGCAAGTCGGTCTAAAACGGTCTCTTGCATACTATCCATGGGTCTCACTCTCCAAAGTTGAATCTTGACAAGGAGGGAAACAACCGCTTACGAGTCCTCTCGACTCGTAAGAGGGAAAATTCTCTTTTAAGATCCTTACGACTTATAAGAGAAAACGCACTTAGAAATCCTCACGATTCCTAAGGAGAAAATACACCTACGAGATCCTCTCGATCCGTAGGGAGAAAGGTCTTTATGAGACCCTCACGGCTCATAAAATTGAAAACTCTTAGGCAGCAGATCTGAACCTGCGGCCTAAGCCATCACTACCTCTTGAAACCAAGACGGGATGGTCGCTCTATCATTTTTCAACCATGTTTACTAAGATAGCATGCTGATAATAAAAGAAGGAAGAAAGGGCGGAGATGACACAAGACATTACAAAAGGAAATGTGTATATCTTTATTCATGAATTCAATTAAGTACAAGGTGAATCGTATAAAGAATAAAGAATATGTACAAACTATTCAAAAATTACAAGTGTATAAATGGTACAAAAGGTTCAAGGAGAAGGAAGCGTCTTAAATAGCCCCATCAGTTGCTCGCGCATTTCCTTTAAAGCCTTCTCCTGGTCGGCCGCCACTGCCAGTTCTGCTTCCACTTGAGCCCGCTGCTGTAGGAAGGTTGAGAGCTGCTCCTCAACTGCTTGCTGAGCAGTGTTGCGACCTTGGGCATCACGCCCAGCGGAATCGAGCTTCTGCTTCAGTGCTAGCCCATCAGAAAGACTTTGCAGAAGGCCCTCGAAGATAGCCTTCACCCGGGAAGCATTCGCATCGGCTTCAGCACGCAGCCGAGCAGTCTCGCTTGAAGACTCCTGGCATTCCCTCAGCCTTAAAGATGCTTCTTGTTCCAAATAGCGGAAGTAAGAAGCGCTTTCCTCAATCCATGCCGCCCGTTGAGTACTCGCGGCCAAGATTTCGGAGGCAGGATGCATCGACTCCAGTTGATGCAGGCGGGCCTCGATCTCCCTGCAGTGATTAACCCAAGACTTGACGATGCCTTCATTATGAAAATTTACAAGCGTCGCCAGCATCGGATTAACTTCCGCAGCGAAATCTGCGGCAGATGGGGGAACGTCCGCGTCAAGCTCTTCAACGTATCCGCTCAGCATTCCCAAACTCATCGCAGCATTCTTTGAATACGGACGTCTTAAGAAGGGGCCTGCCGGCATTATAATGCGGGACTCAAGAGGGACCGGAACCGGAACGATAGCTGCAAAAACAAAACACAGTCAAATGATGCTTCAAGAAATATAGAAGAGTCATCAATTAGGGAATTTACTATACCAGCGGCAGCAGACGGCAAAGTCGGGAGGGCCGGTGGCGCGACCGATCTTTCCTCTCCTCCTTCGATTTGTAGCACTGCAATCAGGGCGAAGAAAAATCAGAAACAAGTTCATTCTTGGAAAAGGAAAGAGTACTAATTGAAAGCTATACTCACCAGCGCCACTGGAGGAAGCAAGCTCCAACGGGAAGGAGAAGTGTGGGCGCAGCACCTGATAAAGGTGATCAAAAAGTACTCCTGCAAAGACGCAATGGTACGACATTAGTACATAAATTGTGCGGCCGAAAGATAAAACTAAGGGGTCACGAATCCATACCCTCCGGCATCTGCGATGGTACGAGAGAAGGCTGAGAGGTGGCCACCGCCAAGTCAGTAGCTGACGGCGCTCCCTCAAGCAATGGAGCGTCAGCACTGGCTGCACCTGCGTTAAAAACAAAGATAAGCCTGTCAGGAAGGATTGCAAGATAAAAACAAAAAGACCGTAACCCGAAATTTACATGATGAGCCGCCAGCCGAAACGGAGGCATCTCCTTCCTCCATCGACACGAGTCTACCTCCCGTGGCCTCATCACCAGACTCTACGGGGGCCGTCGTCGTGCTCGCGATGCTAGGAGACGGCGGAGGACCGTAGACGGGGAGAGCAATGATGGGAACATTGCTAGACTCTCGAGAAAGAGCGGTTGGCTTGTCCTCGGGAGTCATGCCCGTCTCACCCGCTACGCCCTCGGGCTCGGCGTTCGCTGCTGTCTCGTCCGCCGTCTCAATGGGGTCGCCGGTCTCAGGCGCTCCGTCCGCTGCTGCCCCAGACTCAGTTATAGCAACTGTCTCATTTGCCGCTACCTTGGGCTCGGCATCGACGGCCTTCTCTGGCACAGTTTCCTCAGCCCCCAACTCGGGTCCAGCAACCCCGGCGACGTTGCCCACCGTCGGCTCGGGTTCAGCCGGTGCCTCTTTCTCTGTCCCCTTAGGCTCGACGGTTCCCGCCGCTCTCTTAGTTGGACTTGGCCCTGCAAAACAAGATGTATCAGAAACGATAGTTTTACAACTCTTATAATAAAGCCTTGAAAAACACGTTACCTGAGGTGGATCGATCGTTGGTCTCCCGAACCGCACGCGCCGCCTGTCTATGAGCGGTAGACAGGCCGACCGGGGGCTCTTCCGAAGGAGTATCAACACGAGGAACGGTGCTTGGGCCCGCCCCCACGGCCAAAGCAGCTCTGCGCTCCTTCGCCTCGCGCCTCAACCGCTTCCTCTCTTCCCGGGTCGTCAAGACGGACCTCTTCGAAGCTTCCTTCATCAAGGCGTCATCGTCCGTGTACAGAGATGCCTCAAGAGCCTTCAAGGCATCCCTTATCGGCTTTTCGAGTCGGGTCTCTCGCGGCAGCCCCGAAGAGGCCGGGATTTCAGTAGCTGGCCCAGGAAGAGTCCCTGCATCGGCTTGCGCGACCCCTGCAAAAGGGCAAAGAAAAGATTAGATTGACCATAAAAAGGAGAATAAAAAAAAACTCGGTGAGCCGAGACGTACCAACGCCAGATAAAGCGCGCTTCCTTTCCTCCTCCTGGAAGGGTTTTAGAGAGGCAGCGATTGCTTCTTCGGAAGTGACACCTGTTAAAAAGGGGGAAAAAGCATTAGTCAAAGATAATGATAAAATGCGGTGAAATGACGAAGAGTGCAGCTAATTATTACCTGACTGAGTGAGTTTAGCCAACATCGCTTCGAGTCTGGCTATTCGCTCAGAAGCCGCAATGGCGGCCGCCAGATCGGTGTCTGCTGGATCTACCGAGAAGCCCTCATTACTGCCGTACTCGCTTATGCCTTCAGTAAGAGGCACCTGAGGCTTTAAACCGAGGATGGCATCGAGAGAGAGGACCGACTTCTTCTTCTTTTGCGCACGGGCCCCGGTCGGCGCCAAGATCATTTTACGCTTTGCAGGCACCTTAGGGCGGCGGGTCCCGATATCCGCGCCCACGCCAGACTCCGGCAAAACCACATTTACCGTCTCCACTGGAGCACGGGGCACTGGTGACACGTCCATAGTAGCACAAGGTAATCCGCGCGGAGGACTCAACACGCGCGGTGGTCCAGCTCCAACATCCTTCATTGGAGGAACGACCGGGGTCCTTTGCTTCAGGAGAGCCTTGCGGTCGCCGCCGGGAGGCGCACCCTTACGGTCAACCAACATGTGCTTCTCCTCACGGATAACTGGACCCATTGCGTGCGCGTACCAAGCCACATACGCATGGAGGACCCGGGGGACGGAGCTCAGCTCGCTGATGAAAAAGTGGGAGCCCGTATTCAGCCGCGTAAAATGGTGCATCGCGCTCCGTATCCCCTCCCTGCTGGCCACGGGCTCTTCCAAAAATGCCTCCAGCGGGACCCCTGGTTATAGCTTGATTGTTGGGCGAACCGGTGGGGTTATACCTCATGAAAAGCGCCATCTCGTTCTGCCTGAACACCAGGTAGCCCGGCCGAATGGAGTAGAGGTGAAGAATCTCCCGGGCTTTCAGTACGGAGGCCCCGTCCTTGAAGCCGTCACGCAGTGCCACCACCGCCTTGGAGGTTTCTGAGTCGATAGTTATGACTTTATCTATAAATGAAATCTTCGCTCCGACCAGGTGTGGATGAAGGAGCAACCCCCTAGCCTCCCGTGGAGGCGCATTCACGATCGAGGCACCGATCAGTCGCACGACTCTTGGGAGTCTGCACTTCTCAAAAAACGAAAGGCTTTTGTGGATGCCGAATACCCCGTGCACATGCATTTCCATCCACGAAGTGAAGTAGTGCATCGGGAAATTGGCAGGCTGCCCCCCGGGTTCTTTAGCGTCCGCCGCCACGCTAAGTCCATTATATAGGTGAGCCAACCCGGCGATTCCTATTGATAACTGCAGGCCAACCACCGTCCGATGCGCTGGGTAGAAAACGGACGGCCGCATGTAGCATGGGTGCATGGGGAGCGCGAAGCTGCACAGCCACAATCCCAGGAACCCTAAAAAGAAGGTCTCCTCATCAATGCCCGGGGCGGCGATTTCTGACAAGGGCATGATGGCGGCATCGGGGAGATAGAAATCCTTCTGATCGTCTTCCGATATTGGTCGACGATCTAAGCCGAAGCCGAAAGGGTCATCGAGCTTGGCGAACTTTTCACTCCGCTCCGATAGAATCTCCGGTCGAAGGAAGCGGGCGATAAAATCTGCGAAACTGACTCCCCAGACACCTGATTCTAGATAGAGCCCTTCGTATATGTTCAACACCTTCACCAAGCCCGGAAACTGGTGATGAATAGCATTCTCCGGCGTCAAATAAAACACCAGCGGCTTGGTGGCGAAGACGTATTCGTCAGGAGGAAGCAGCTCCTCGTAATGCTCCCCCCTCACCGGCAAACCCGAGATTTCGACGAACTCTTCCAGGGAGATGGAGACTTCCCTGTCCGTCATAAGGAAGGTGTGGGTGGGGATGTTCCGTTGTTCGATGAAGGCCTTAACCCACCACGTCGGAGGAGCGGAGTACTCAAAAAGCGAGACGTAGATTGCCGAGTACAGACCAATCTTCATCAGATGAGTCCTCTTCGCCGATAGGATGTACCTGGCCCACTGCAGATATCCGGCCGGTTGTCGCAGGGTCAATCCAATGTTGTAAGCCTGTCCTCAAGGGCGTGCCTCACCCTGACATATTCGCCTCCCTAAAATGTCCACGGCCGGCGGCGGCTGCACGGGAATGGCACCAATCGCAGGCTGGAGAAGATCCTTCGAATTTCAGTTCTTGACCTCCACGGCATACTTCACCGGGGGTTCGTCCGCATAGGGGATCGACGAGATGGGCTCAGACGGCGTCGCGGAACCGAAGCTTCGGTGACCCTTGATGATATCATTATACCACCTGCCCCACAGGTGAAGGTTCTTGTGCTCGGGGTCATGATTCTTAATGAGGGCGAGCACCTCCTAATCCACTGGCGCTTCAGGGAATCCTTCCTCTGAGCGAACAAACGGGAATGACAGGTCAGCAGACATATTTCCTGCAGAGGGACAAAAATCAGCCGTCAGTGTTGTAATTCCAACGCTTGGCATTTTAAAATTTATACCACACTGCAATGCAGTGGGTAGGGGACCAAAGGGGGACCCACAAAATCTAGATGACAGTGTATCAGTTAATAAGACAGCCCCATCATTGGATGATACTGTCAATTAATGAGGAGATCCCTAAAAGAATATTCTTATTAATGAGAAATCCCTAGAGACAAGGAGAAAATCTCCTCTTTTAGAGCAAAGCTCTGTCACAGAGTGACACTTGTCAAACTCTGGTCTCAAAGGGATAAAATTCCCTAAAAGAGCCTAGCTCTGTAATAATGATGGAAAAATCCATCAAAAGGAAAATTTAACTCCTAAAAAATTAAAAAATTCTGGGATCTTAAAGATCCATGAAAACTCTTAAGAGTTCTTCATTTTTAGATCAAAAGATCTATGTTTTGTCCATGAGCAAAGCACTGTTCATGGGTTAAAAACCCAGAAACAAGATTCCTTTAGATCTATGGATTCTTGAGAGTAAGGCTCTGTTGGTGAAACCCCAAAGGGGTTTTCTTTAGATCAGAAGATCTATGAGAGCAAGGCTCTGTTGGTTAAGAATAATTAAAATTAATTTAATTTAAGATTAATTTTACCTAAAGTTTTTTTAAAGGTTCTAACTTTGGAAATGAGAGCAAGGCTCTGGAGTTCTTGAAAGCAAGAGCAAGGCTCTGAAGTTCTGAGATTTAAAATTCTTGAAGATGGTGAACATCTGTTGAGGACTAAGGGTCCTATTTATAGGCGCTTGCGCCCCTTCAACTCCGGGGTTGATCCGACAGTTGGGATCTTGCCACCGCTGCACTCACATGTGGGCCACGGTGGGGGGGCATTTGTTTCCCCCAATCAGAGCAAAGCTCTGTTTGAATTTCAAAAATTCAAAAATTGTAGTAACGCTTCAGATTCCCTGCGCTGCGCGCAACGCGCCACGTGTCAAAAGCTGACACGCCAGCGCGGCGCCCGAGGCAGCGCACCCAATCAGAGCAAGACTCTATTTAAAGTAAAAAATTAAAGGAAGCAACGCTTCAGATAATCTGCGCTCTGCGCTGCGCGACACGTGTCAGCGCAGTTGCGCTGCGCTCTACGCTGCGTGACATGTGTCAGCGCAGTTGCGCTGCGCTCTGCGCTGCGCGACACGTGTCAAGCGCAGGTACGCTTGCGCCAAACAGAAAAATTATGAAAGATCTTTCTGATCTTATTAAAACAATAAGATTCTCTTATGTAAAACAGAAGCCCTTGGATCAAAGATCCAACGGTGTGGAAAAATCCCTAAATCACTCAAAGAAAGATCTCTTTAACTAATTCAACAAATCTATTGGCACTATATAAAGGCCCCTAAACTTCAAGTCTAAAACACATTGAAACACAGAGAAAATTCACAAAAGCTCTTATAAGAACTTTGAGAATAATTCAGAAAGGAAGAAAGAAAAAGGTAAAACCTTTAGAAAAAGAAGAATTTTCTTCTAAAAAAAAAGATCAATGATCTAAGAACAAGATCAAAGATCTTCAATAAAAAATGATAAATAAAAAGAAGTAATTTACTTCTTCTTTAGATCATTTGATCTATAAAGGCATTGCCTTTTGATGAACCATTGGTTCTGGAATCTTAAAAGATTCTATTCTTTAATTAAAAGTGCCCTGCACTTGTAAATCTGCACTGTTGCGCTCTTGGGTTGGCGCAAGCCACCAGAGAGCGCCACGTGTCAGCCTCAGAACAAACTGCGCCTTGCGCTTTAAAAAAAGAGCATTGCTCTCTTAAATTGGCGCACTGCACCAGAGCGCGCCACGTGTCAGCAGCGCGACAGCGCAGTGCACCGGCGCAGCCCACTGCGCTTGCACTCACCAGAGTGCGACACGTGTCACCTCCACATGCGCTTGCGCTCATTAATTGGCGCAGAGCGCCTGACAGGCCACGTGGCCACTGTCAGATCTATAATGCTTTGCATTACTTAAAGAGGGCCGAGCCCAATTAAAAAAAGGCCTAGCATGCCTAATAAAATGTAATGCATTATTTTTTTTAAAAGGGCAGAGCCCAAACAAAGGTCTGTCAGACCAAAACAGATGCTGTGCATCATTCAAAGGGCAAAGCCCAAGCCAAGGCCTAACAGGCCAACTACAAATAAAAATGTTGAACATTTTTCAACTGGACTTAGCCCAATTCTGGCCGTAAGTCCTCAAATTAAATTGACTGAGCACGGCTGCTCTCTTAAATCAATTTACACCCGGTTCAAGGGCACATCTCCGAGCTCCTCTGACATCTGTCGTTGTAATCCCTCAACGTCGTCAGAGAGGTGACGGGTCCCGACAACCACACATCGATGCGGACTGTGGGGTCCTTAAACTCATGGACTTATGCATCCTTAAACCAACAATACAGACTGTAGGGTCCTTAAACTCATGGACTTATGCGTCCTTAAACCAACAATACGGACTGTGGGGTCCTTAAACTCATGGACTTATGCATCCTTAAACCAACAACACGGATTGTGGGGTCCTTAAACTCATGGACTTATGCGTCCTTAAACCAACACCTGCCCCCAAAATGGGAACGATGGACCGCCATGTCCCTAAACTGGCAGTGGACCACCATGTCTCTAAACTGGCAGTGGACCACCATGTCCCTAAAATGGCGATGGACCACCATGTCCCTAAACTGGAATAATAGAACCCCCAAATGCTCTTTTATCGGATCTAAACGATCCCATTTAAGTTGATCTTAGCCTCAAATATGGTTAACGTATCCTTTAACCTTCAAACAGACTTTAGTCCCAAATTGGACTACAGATCCCCCAATCAACTTTGGTTCAAGGGTAAATCTCTGAACTCCTCTGACACCTGTCGTTGTAATCCTTCAACATCGTCAGAGAGGTGATGGGTTCCGACGGCCATACATGCAATGGACCACTACGTCCCTAAACTGGAACAATAGAGCCCCCAAATGCTCTTTTGTCGGATCTAAACGATCGCGTTTAAGTTGATCTTAGCCTCAATATGGTTAACGTATTCTTAAACTAAAACCCCAAACCCAAATCTAAGTAAATACGGATTTGGACCAATCCACGTCCTACGGGCGACGGTATAATTTAGTCTCCGTATACAATCCACGGGCATCCACAAACAAAACAAACACACATGACACGAAGTGAAATTCTGGAGAAGGAGAAAGTTGTTACCGCGATGCGGTAGCATAATTAACTGCATGGGCTTGCGCCTGCAGGGAAGAGCGTCTCCACAATCAAAAACCCCTCAAGCGAGGGGGAATCTGACGGAGTCTGCTATATCGGCCGCATCCGTCTAAACCTCTGATACACGGTGCCATAAATCAACTTGGCATCTTCGGAGAGGTGGACGGATAAAACCAAATAGTATCTGCCCCGAATCTCAGGCAAGACGAACCTACGCGGTCGCGCCTCTGTATTCGGAGGGGAACAATATCGATATACCTTGACTGTGAAAATCCTAACATCCTCTTAGATCTATCACAATAGATCTGGATCCCCAGAATGTAGGAGGCATAATCCAGGTCTTTTATGGAGAACTTTTATGACAAGAATCTTTTGACTGATTGTAGCATAGGAATGCCATTTCCTATGAGAAGAATGTTATCCACGTACAAGACGAGGAATACCACAGTTCTCGCTACAATCTTACTATAAATATATGGTTCATCTGGATTTTTGATAAAGTCGAATTCCTTGACCGTCTCATCAAAACAGATGTTCCAACTCCGCGATACCTGTTTTAATCCATAAATGGACTTAAGCAACTTGCACACTCTTCCGCTGCTCCCACTCTCTATAAAACCCTCCGGATGATCCATATAAACACACTCTTCCAAATTTCCATTCAGAAAAGTGGTCTTTACATCCATCTGCCAAATTTCATAATCATAGAAGGCAGCAATGGTAAGTAGGATCCGAATGAATTTGAGCATAGTCACTAGAGAAAAGGTTTCATCATAATCCAACCAGGTCTTTGACGAAATTTTTTTGCAACAAGTCTAGCCTTATAGGTTTCAACCTGTCCATCTACACCAATTTTCTTTCTGAAGATCCATTTGCAGCCTACGTGTTTTACTCCTTCTGGAGCATCGTCCAAAGTCCATACTTTGTTGGGGTACATGGACTCTATTTCGGTCCGCATTGCATCCAGTCATTTTACCGAGTCTCTGCACCTAATGGCTTGTTGGAAACTAGTTGGCTCATCATCGTCGATGATGCAATTCTCTCTATCCCCGTCTATGAGAAAACCGTAGTATCTCTCGGGGGGGTGAGGCTGCCTACTAGTCCTGCGGAGTAGCGCAGGGATGTCCGATTCTTTTGAAACTACTGGTTCCTCCATGCTTTCAGTAATAGCTTGTGGTTCTGGAATTTCTTCCAGTTCTAATGCGCTCCCACTTATTTCTTTTTCAAGAAATCTAGTTTCCAAAAAGTGGGCATGCCAAGAAACAAAGACCTTTTGTTCCTCCGCGTAATAGAAAAGATACCCCTTAGAGTTTTTTGGGTATCCCACAAACTTACACAGTACTGAGCGTGCCTCGAGCTTGTCCGCATGCTTCTTTTTAACAAAAGCTGGACATCCCCATATCTTGAGATACTTAAGACAGAGTTTCTTCCCACTCCACATTTCATATGTTGTGGTAGGCACAGACTTAATAGGAACCTTGTTCAAAAGATATACAGTTGATTCTAGTGCATAACCCCAGAAGGATCACGGTAACTCAGCGTTACTCATCATGGAACGTACCATATCCAATAAGGTACGATTCCGCCTTTCCGATACACCGTTGTGTTGAGGTATGTATGGAGGAGTAAGCTGAGAGAGAATTCCATTCTCTTTTAAGTAATCCAGGAACTCAGCACTTAAGTATTCACCACCTCGATCAGATCTAAGTGTCTTCATACTTTTGCTTGTTTGTTTTTCCACTTCATTCTTATATTCCTAGAATTTCTCAAAGGCCTCAGATTTATGTTTCATTAAGAATACATGTCCATACCTTGAGAAATCATCCGTAAAAGTAATGAAGTAGGAATAACCACTTCTTGTATGTGTAGACATTGGACCACACACGTCGCTGTGTATGAGTCCTAAGAGCTCGCTTGCTCTTACCTCGAGTCCAGTGAATGGAGTCTTTGTCATCTTTCCTTTGAGACATGATTGACAAGTTATATAAAACAGATATTCAAACGGATCCAAATATCCCTCTTTATGTAACTTCGTCAACCGTGTTTCATTGATGTGACCCAGTCTACAATACCATAAGAAAGCTTGATTTAATTCTGGAGACTTTCTTTTAATTGTGTTCTGGACGTTGAAAACCTGAGCTTGATTTAATACGTATATACCGTTATCTAGTGTACCTGACCCAATCAAAGCATGATTAAGGTGGATATGGACGGCATCGCTTACAAATGTAAAATCATAAGCTTCTTTAGATAGTAAAGATATATAGATGATATTACATGTCAAACTAGATACACAAAAACAGTTACGCAAAACCAAAGTCTGCCCACTTGTCAATCCTGGGTGATATTCCCCTACGGATACAACATCCACGTTCATTCCGTTAGCAACCCTGAGAGTCATATCACCTGCCTTGATAACTCTACGGTTGCTCAGAGCCTGTAATGAATTACATATATGAGATCCTGATCCGGTATCTAGTATCTAGGAAGTATAGTTAATTGACAGACAATTTTCAATCATAAACACACCTGAAGCCGAAGCCACAACGTGCTTCGAATCCTGGTTTCTGGCTTTCCAGCCTTGCAGTCCTTCTCCAAACGACCTTTCCCGTGATAATAGAAACATTCCTCCTTCCCTACTGTCGGCCCCGAAACTTTTGCCTTGCCTTTTCTCTCTACCTTGTTGACACCGCCTTTCGGCTTGGTGGGGGCCTTCTTCTTCTTCCCCTTGGCTTTCGCCTTGGATTTAGAAGAGAAAGATTCCCCAATAAGCAGTATGGGTGTCTCTCTAGTTTTCTGTAAGGTACCCTCTGCACTCCTCAACATGTTAAGCAGTTCTGGAAATGAAATTTCCTTACCCTGAATGTTGAAATTCAAGATAAACTGGGCATAGGTAGAAGGGAGGGACAGTAGAATCAAGTCTGTATACAACTCGTTCTCCAACGTGGTCCCAAGGTCCCTGAGCTCTTCAATAGCTGATTATCTTAAGAACGTGGTCCCCTACAGATGACCCGACAGCCAATCTCACCTGAAACAATTTCTTCGAGGTCTCATATCTTACGATACGAGATTGATCTTCATATAAATCTTTGGTAGTAAGGAGGTAGCCCAGCTTGTCATAGGCAATGGCCATCTGGACATTCCTCAGCCAATCTTTAAAGTTTGGCCCAGTCAATTTATTTTTATCTAGCAGTAAGTTAAACCCAGCCATTTTGGTCGCTGCAGTCAAGAGAGAGAGAGAAGAAAACACTTAGCATGATACTCTTACAAGTTTAGATTGGTTATTACTTTATCTAAACATGATGGCTCCCACTGTTTCTCGAATTTTCCTTCAAACCATAAAAGAAGAATTAGTCAGGATTAATTTCACCCTTATAATTCTTGCTTAATCTTTCCGCCAGGCCAGTGTCGGTACTTTGAGGGAGGTTTTCCAATGCTTTCGTGAAATTTTTTAATTACATAACCTCTTTTTCTTGGGGGTGTAGCCCCGCTAACACCATTCTAGGCATCTACTTGGTTTATAACATTAATTGTTTAGTGAAAAACTCTCCTTAAGAGTAGCGGATACTCACAGTAGGATCGGGATCCAAATATTATCGTGTGATAACTTTGAAGGAATCCTACCAAAATCATCACACTCCAAATAGTATGCAACACTAGCAAGTTTCCTTTTCCTTTGAAACTCCCGATGTGGATTTTTCCCCCAGACGCTTATGACCTTGACGAAAGCTAACATATCATAGGAAGCAAGTGAAGTTCTACCCGTCATTGTCCAGGTTAATTTAAACCCATCCGTACAAACTCTTGACGAAGGCCAAAATAGCTGTACGACTGTCCCAAATTAACGCATCTATCTATACTACGGATGAATACCCGGCAGCCACTAATCACTATGTCTTGGCGAAGGTCAAAATATATAGCTTGAATACTACTGAATACCAATCTGAAATGACAGAGGGCTACGGCTGGTTTTGGCGAAATCGTGAACGTAATGAACTTGATATAGTCGAAGGAACGATGATAGCTTTTAAAAGGAGTGATTTAGGCTCCGCATTTAAAAGTTGTTTTTCAAGAAAACCGAGTGGTTTTGAAATTGTTCCAATGATTTAAATTTGGTTTGTTTTCTTTGCATTAATCAATATTAATGCGGTCCCATCATTTAACCCTATCATTGCAAAAAAGAAACGAAAATAGAACGTATGCTTATGCCATCCGTATTCGCCACGGGGCCCCGTCATGCACCGTTAGGTTACTTAATTAACCGTAGAGCGGGGGATGGACTAGCGTGGGTGCAAAACATAAGCAACGCTTATTATATGCAATATATATATATATCCATTCGTCTCACACAATAATAGGCATTCCAGATCACATATCACAAATGAATATATTGGATATACTAGGATTTCTGTATTTCGTTTTAGCCTATAACGAAAGACGTATTCCACGGTCGTGATGAATAGCCAAACCCCTTCTTAGACCCCTATGGGTGCGGCAAACTACCCGCCAAATTCCCGAACTAAAGCAACCTCCCTCAATAAAATGAGTAGGCCACTCGGCACTTCAAAAACCCGGTAGTTTGTGCACCCCATCTTGGTTCTATCCTAGGTGCAAGAAAAAGTAAATGAAATAATACAACGGTGGCTACAATCTCAACCCGGATGTGCTCCGCAAAAATAATATTATATCAATTTACAAATTTACATGAATGAAAGAAAAGAACACTCTTCTCACATCCCCCGACTATTCATTCACGACGATCCAATACTTCATATACACAAACCATCAACAAGATATAAATTTGTGCAACTCCTACTAATCGACATATAGCAATTCGTAGATGATTAACAACACATATACAAACTGAAACTTATAAACGATGTTAAAACTGCTAGTTCGAAATACTCCGTATTGCCCCAACACAAAGATAACAGAATATGAAATCTAGGCAAAATCAAAAAAAACCTAAAAACCTAAATCCAAGATTACAGAACACCACCAAAAACCCAAGACCCAAATCTTTAGTTGGACAGGCCAGGCCGGGAAAATTGGACATTTGGCCGGCCAAATTTTAGATTTTGGGGCTTGTTTTTCTATGGTGTTCTAGTTAGAATAAGAAGAGCATTCTGCAATTGTTTAAAGAAAATTTAGAGGCACTTTTGAAATCGACAAAAACTTGGATTTGGTTTTAACCGTTTCGGAGTTATTTCGGTTTCGTAACTTTAAACTTTGTTTAATATGCTAGTTAAGATTTGAGTAGGTTCTGATACCACTGTAAGTTGATGTCGCGCACCCCACGCACTTGTGGGGAGGCGGAATTTACAAAAACGATTTTCTTACTTCGCAACACCGACTTTAACTCCAGGATCTTTACAGAAACCTTAACTAGCTATACTACTTAAAGGTTTAACTACTTGGTAAGAGTTTTATACCTCCTTATTCTTTGTCCTTCGGGTCTTCTTCTCCTCCTCTCCTTGATCTCTTCGAAGATCCGGATCGCGCTTGATCATCGGCATCCTCATGTCGAAGATGATCTACCCGAGAGTTTATACTTCAAGCTCTAATCTCTAAACCGAGGTAACTAAGGTACCTAGTTCGCTAAGGTAGGTAGCTTAGAAGATGTAGAGTGTCTAATGGAGTATTTAATCTCAATAGACCTAATGATTCACAACACATGTGGAGGTTTTAGGTCTTGAGGAAGAAGGGGAGAAAAATTGGAGAGAGAAAGCAAATGAACAAATGAGATAGGTTTTGGCCAAGTGAAGAATGGCTCATACAATACTCACATGAAGCATGGATTATTTTCCAATTGAAAATGGCAACCATGCTTCAATAGCAAACACAAACCAATAAACAAATGTAATGAGCCATGCTTCACCCCATGCCACAAATATCTCCATTTTCCACCTCATTAATCTATTTCTAAAAATAGATAAATTCAAATAATAAGGTGTCCTCTTCTAGAAGCATCTCTTATGAAATTACGAGAATGCCCTCACCGTATATACATACCCGCATTCATATTCCAAAAAATACGAATACAGTGAGATAATAATAATCCAATAATACAATACTAGAATCCGGCTTAAACCAAAGCCCACTAGTATTATCCGTTCGAATAACATCCGTGCAGCTAGTGCACGTATATGATCGCAACCCTGTCGTAAAACCATACGGCCTCTACATCGTTTCGCCCGAAGCAGGAAAACCTTCTGTGTGGGACTCTAAGACTCGACAGTACGCTGACAGTGGGTTTAACCATAAGTCCGTCAGCGGTACTAGCTGCACATAACAGCTACCCAGGTATCCGTCGATAAGAAGGTCGATGAGCAAACTCATCCAAACTCCTATTGAGTCTATCTGTGACAATCTCCGTACCATCCGGTCTTTTCCTCTAAGAGTATCGCATATCGGGCCTAGGGGGTGGTAACCGTCAGACCCCTAATAGCGCAATAAGTTGTGCCGGAGTAAAGCCCAAAACACCCTAAGAAACTACTGGAGTATCTACCAGTAAATCTCGCTTGCCCTGGCCGGAGACTTTGTGTAGTGGCTTTCCGAACACAGCGTGATATAAACCCCCAATACCGGGAGAGATGAATCCTATCTAACCACCACTGCCTCTAAGTGCTTCGGGACTGTATGTAACAACTACCTGTTTGCATGACTTATTTGAGCCGTGGTAGGGTAGTGATCTAAGTACAGTGGGAACGCACTCGAGACGAATAGTGATGTTAAGTCAGCGGACTAACATGTACTCATGCCACCCGGGAACTGCTAACTGACGATAGGTATAATACCAACCAGCAGTTCCCCCGCGAGTCCATTCAGTGTAACTTATAACCCAATGAACACCTATATACTATCTCCGGTACGACATACCAATGGCTGTGGGACAGGACATCTCCCCTGCTGGGATGAGAAGCGTATACACTAGTCTACTCTGGAGTATCGATGCCCTGTCTCGATAATCCTACGACTGGGGACCAGTATAAGGATGTGCTTATAGACTACCTAGCCCCACTAGTGTGACTGCCATCACAACGCTGGTAGCCAAGCAAAGATCCTAAGGGCTCTATCAATATGTATTAGCGATATGCTAAAAGAAACATATACACATATTGAGATAGAATCAAACCAAGTAGCATAATACCATATTGAGCAAGAATGTTATTATATCTGTGTATATCCCAAGCTTCCAAAAATATAATATACAATCCAGTAATATACAATAATGGCCTCTGGGGTATATATCACTAACAAGCTGCATAGAACCATTACGACAGTTGATCAACGCGTTTGAGGTGGCTAAGAATGGTCAACCCAAGATCACTGGAATTTGGTTCCTAGGGTTAGATATGGGTTGTATTTCTAGAACAATGAAGTCTAAAGGGAATATAAATTCCCCTATCTTAAGTAACACATCTTTAATTTCACCTTTCGGTTTCTTAATGGATCGGTCGGGAAATTGTAAAGTAATTTTCATGGGTTGAAGATCACCCAATCCTAGCTGTTCATAGACTGAAAAATGTAGAAAGTTCACACTAGTTCCTAGATCAAGTAAAGCTCGATTTATGACCTTGACACCTATAATACAAGAAATGGTTGGACAACCGGAATCTTTATACTTTATGGTTATTGTATTATGGATGACGTCACTAATATTGTCAACTAGAAAAATCTTCTTAGGCACTCGTGTTTGCCTCTTTTTAGTGCATAGGTCTTTAAAAAACTTAGTATACGAAGGAACTTGGTTAATCATGTCCAAAAGAGAGACGTTGACCTTAATTTGTTTAAACAGCCCCTTCATCTTTTCTATCTTAGCAGCTTGCTTCTTGGCCTTTGAACGTTTTGGATATGGTGCTCTAGGCTTAAGAGGGGTATCTATAGATGATGGGTAGGGTGGAGATATGGGTGCATCAATAGATGTCGGCTGTGTAAACGGGATCGGAGACTGCTGCTCCTCATTAGCCGGAATCTTTGAACTTTCGGACATCCTAACCTTATTATCAACTTATTTAATCGATCGCAAGGTAGTTATGGTAATTGCTTGCGCTGGATTTGTATGTGTATTTTTAGGATTCATAACGGGTTGATTAGGTAGGGTTCCTTGCTTATGTCCTCCTAATGCTGCAGCTAACTGATCGATTTGCTTTTTTATTTTAGAGATAGATTGTTTAATTGGCGATATCTCATTTTCAAAATAGGTGGCCATTTGCTTCTCAATACTAATATAATTATTCTCATTCCCACCCCTTTGATAAGCATTAGATTGGGTAGGATTGGATGGAGGACCTTGTCTTTGATTTTGGAATTGTTGACTAGTGTTACCTTGAGTCCATTGCAAGTTAGGGTGGTTCCTCCATCCTTGGTTGTAGCTTTGAGAATAAGGATTATTATTGTTGTTACATTGATAGATAATATTAGTGGTCTCTTGACCTTGAGGGCCATTTAAAATAGGACATTCTTCCGAAAGGTGGAAAGAGTTTTGACAGTTAAGACAAGGAGAGGGTTGACTGTTCTGAGCAATGGGGGCGGGGGTAGTTGATTGCTTTTCTATTGATTTCTGAATGGCAGCTAACTGGGCTTGCATTCTAATTGTAGCTTCAACCGTGTGGATCCCACCTTTAGAATTAGTTGACCTTCTCTCACTAGAACTCTCCCACTGCATGGTCTTATCAGACAATTCTTCTAAAAAGTCCCATGCCTCATCCTCTTTCTTCATCATAAAATCCCGTTGACACATGGACTCAATCATAGACTTGGATTCCATGGCATCATAGACTATTTTTACATAACTTCCACTTAGCTATACCATGATGAGGGCATTTTATGAGAAGATCCTTGAAACGTTCGAAATACTTCCAAAAAGATTCTCCATGTTTTTGCGAAAAAGTCCTAATTTCATTTCGAAATTTAGCGGTTTTAAAATGTGGGTAGAACTTTTTAAGAAATGTCTTCGTAAACTCATCCTATGTCTTGATTGTATTGGCTGGCATACTGTAAAATGAATGCTTAACTTTATCAGTGAGGACAAAAGAAATAAGTCTAAGCTTAACTGCATCTTGCTTCAACTGCTTAAATTTAAACATTTGACATAAATCCTCAAACTCCCTACATAGATATCTTCGGATTCTAAATCATGAAACTTAGGAAGTGAGTTTATGAAAGTAGATTTTATTTCATAGCCACCGGCTGCTAATGGTAATACCATGCAAGATTGCAGTGATATGCAGACAGGATAACATCTATCCTGTAGGGTGCGTGTAGTGGGCACAATTTCAACCATAGTATCTATAAAATCAAGACAAGTCAAACGATTTGTTTCGTCTCGACCCCACACATGCATACACCGTACGTAAATTTTTTTTATATGCAAAAGTTAAGATGCAGAAATTAAACTAGAGATTCTAATAAATCATAATCGAAGATGCACAAACAAGCTAGATCTAGGGTTACCTAGGTCAAGTTACTAGACCCGCTCCTAACTGCCAAGAGAAAAATTGCGGGATAGATCCTCTAACAGCTCTTTAACAACATTGAAGCCAGATCAGTGCCAGTTAAGTTGGAGGGTTCCGCTATACGAATCACCGAAATAACGGGCCTTAATTAAATAACCACAACTAGTCACACGTCACTAGACACCTCAAGATTGAATCGGATAACCGTTAGATTAGCTATAACCTTCTCTTATCCTATTGAGCGCGATATGTTCTTAGAGGTTGAAGTCTAGATATTTTTTTAATTTAATGTAGGTTAATGCAGATACTCAGTTGTGATTTGTGGTCCTAGAAAAGATGATGAAATCCCCACCTAATCTGGATTTGGGTTGTTGTCCCTTAGAATATTTTTAAATATGCAGTGCAATTTAAAACGATTAAAAATTTAAAATCTAAATTAATTTTTTTTATATGGTGCAAAGAATCCTCCAAATATCTGTTAGTTGGAATCAAATCGAGATTTTGGAAAGAACGAGATCTTACCTAAATTTTCCTTCTGTTCGTCTCAATCATCTCTTCCTAAAAGTTTGTCTCGATTCCTGAAATTTTAAACAGAAATTTTGCAGAATCAAATGCACTCAAGAAAATCTAATCTAATTTACAACTAAAATCTAAAACTTAAATTTAATGTAATTAGACTACACCTCCCTGGCAACGGCACCAAAAACTTGATGGGGATTTTATTAGTCTCCAAATTTAACCGTAAGTATACAACTTATCGCAGTTGTACTTGAGAATCATCCCCACAGAGAGGTGTGTTCACTACTTTTAAATTAAGTTAAATTTGAGTTGTTTTAAAATCTAAAAATTTAAAATGAAAAATAAAATAAGAGTTGGTTTTCAAGAGAGAGAAAAATCTAAGGTTTTTATTTGCTTTATTTCTATGTTGGTTTACAAGATTCATTTTCTTTTCTAATCTAGTTCTAATATGTTTTCATTAATTATAACTAATCATAGGTTATATTTAAATTATAAACATAGCCTATCAAAATTATAATATCATCTAGATTATATTAAAACCCTAGTTTTAATTATTTAGAAGTAACCTGGTTTTAATCTTCAATAAATATTTGTAGGTGATATACATTTATTATCTTTTCGATTAATCTAGATATCTTTGTTGGGGTCAAAATTTGCACCCCGGTTGACTAAGTCAATGTCAAAGTCAACCCCAAGCCCACGTGGGCCCAAGACCAGGCCAAGTAGGCCCATGCCCAAGTCGAGCCCGCGGCCGGCCTCCCCTATGCCAAAATAAAAATCATGTAATAAATAATTTTGATATAATTTTTTATGCATGAATGTAAAAAAAATGGGCATAAAGCCAAATTTTTGTAAAGCCCATGGCTTATGTGCAAAAAAAATGAGCACATGAGGCATGGGATGGACAAAATACCATTTTGTAAAGCCCAAAGGGCTATATGTAAATGTGTAAGCCTATATAAGGCAACATGATGATGAATAAAATATATACTTTTCATTCTCTCAAACTCTAGGGTTTTATGTGCCTTCTCCTTCCTCAAGGTTCTAAAACCTTCTTCCCCTTTTGAATTAAATCAAGAGTTTTAATCTTCTTTTTCCAAAAATAAATAGTTTTTCACCACAAAATCCATAAAGGGGAGCTCAGATCTTCCATTAGATCTCAAAAAGGGAAGATTTTTAAATCTTACCCCCCTTCTTGTTCTCCAAGATCCGGCCGACAGAAGAGGAAGAGGGAGACCCATCTCCAGAGATTCCATTTTGAGAAAGATCCAAGACTCAGGGGAGAAAAAAGGGGGTCTCCTTGAGCATTTACAAGGATTTTTTGGAGTTTAACTCCACAAATCAAAACTTCTGGGAGTTTAACTCCATAAAAGAAGAAGAAGAAGTCTTTCTTTCTAGGAGTTCAACTCCATAAGTCAAATCGGGAGCACAACTCGCAGTGCAGGGACCAAGTCTCTTTTCCTGCTGACGCCCAGCGCCCACGTGTTGGATATAGTGCCCTCAAAGTCAATTATTGGATCGCAGGCACGTGACTGCAATGATTGCTAGCTAAGACGTAGAAATACGGAGTTCAAGTTCAGTGCCAAAGACGTGGGAAGATAGACCCACATTTCGCGGCTACACCGCGACGGCCAAAACAAAGCAAACGGTCTACTTTAAGATTCTGGAGCAGTTCCAGTGAGCAAATTCATATTCAGGGTCTTAAAAACAGCAGAGAACACCCAATAAAGCACATACAAGAAAATTGAAGCTTCAAAGCCTCAATATAGCCGCGGAACCGCGGCCGTTGCATGCGTTTGGCCGCGGAACCGCGGCCATCTGTTGGCTTCAGGGTTTCAGTTTTTTTTGGTGAGTCTCTCTTCTCTCTCCCACTCCTCTGGACTCCAATAAATTGTGTTTTTTGCAGCCTTCTTTGCGCAAACTCTCTTCCCCCTTCCAATAAACTGTTCTTGTGCAGGATTCTTTGCGCCGCGCTAAAAAATAAAAAAATTGTTTGCAGTTGATTTGTTATCGCTTTGCATTCTTTAATACGGATTTAAGGGGCTTGAAACCAATCCAGATTGGGTGGGGATTTCATCACCCTTCCCAGGACCCCAAAAATCACAAAAGCATATGCATTGTCCATTATAAATTAAAAAAATACTAGACTTCTGCCCTAAGGACTTCGCGCTCATTAGGAGAAGATAAACCGTGTTTAGAACCTCGCTTAACGGTATATTGTTTACGGGGTGTCTAGGAAAGTGTTAACGGCGCAACCGTCAAAAGAGAAAGGGTTATTTAATTAAGGAACTTCGCGAAAGCGTTGGAAAACCTCCCCTTATCTCTGCACTTACCTGGCCTCGTGATCAGTGTATCTTAAGCCCGTTTCTCGACATTGTTTAACTTCGACAATCAAGTTCTGGAGCAGGTCTAGCAGACCTAGGTGACCCTAGATCTAGGTGTGATTGTGCATATCTTGTTTGTGATTGCTTAAGCCGTATATCCGTACATATTTCTGTAAATCTCTTTCTAAAAAAAAAAAAAGGAAAAAAAACAAAAACTTTTATAAAAACTTGCCCTTTGTCGCCAAATCCCTTTTTCACCCTCCACCCATCGTTTTCTCCATTGACGTTTTCTTACCCTCACCTTCTCGCTTTGACTATACTAAACTCGTTTAGTGTATGTCCGCTTGGACTCGGGACACTAGCGCCCGTCTAGTCCGCATTACGTTAGTCGCTACCGACTACGCGATCGACTCCGAAGTCGATATTCCGTCTACTCCTCTTTCACCCCTTCCTTTGCCGGCCAACTCCGACGTTGACCGGAATTCTGTTCATACATCTTCACCTTCACCTTCACCAACCTCTTCTTCCGCGATGTCAGGATTTAATCCGAACATCTCTTTGACTACCCCTGGATTGGCTCCACCTCCTACGGAGACCAATATTCCACCACCACCGCCTGTTGTAGCGCCGCAGCGAATCGCGCTCCAGGATCGTTTCTATCCCACCCGTTCTGCACTTCCCACCTGCCTTTCTCTTCCACCGGCCAATGGGGATAATTTTGAAATTAAGCCCCACTTCATCAACATGCTTCTACAATTTCATAGGCTTGAATCTGAAGATGCCTATATCTTCATCAATAAATTTCAAAACGTCTGTGCCATGATGAAAACCACCCAGCTGTCGGACGATGCTATACGTCTACGGGTCATTCCGTTCACTTTATGCGATCTTGCTGAAAAATGGCTGTATAGCACCGCTTCCCACTCCATAACCAGCTGGGACAAGTTTGTTAAAGCGTTTCTCAAAAAGTTCTATCCGAATCATAAAACCGCAAGGATTCGAAATGAAATCAACCAATTCTCTCAGCTTCCTTCTGAACCCTTCTGGAAGTGCTTTGACCGGTACAAAGACCTTCTTGTTCAGTGTCCTCACCACGGTATAGAGAAATGGCAACTTTGCCAAACCTTATACGAGGGCCTGAACCCAGCAACGAAGCAGTTGTTGGAAACCATCTGTCAGGGCCACTTCCTATCGAAATCTGACGAGGAAGCGTGGCAGTTCTTTGACGACCTTGCGGAGCAAACGCTACAATGGGAGAGCACCAGACCGACTTCTTCTTCTTCTACCTCCACTTCTACCGGTCAGTCTAGGGTAGAAATTCACCAACTTGATGTCTCTATTGCGATGAAAGCTGAAATGGCTGCAATAACAAGAAAGCTTGAAGCGATAGAGAGCAAATTTTCTTCTCCTGCTCCTGCCCCTGTTCTCCCCCTTCATACCATTTGCGCTTGTTGTTCCGATCCTTCTCACTTGACCGAAGAGTGTCCTTACAATCTACCCTCGCAAGGACAGGATCAAGTTAATGCTGCATTCCAGCAAAGACCGAGGAATGATCCATACTCTTCCACCTACAATCCCGGTTGGAGGAACCACCCCAATTTCGCCTGGAATCAGAATCAGCATCAATTCCAGGGCAACAATTTCCAAAGGGGCCCTCCGCCGCAACAACAAGCGCAACAACAAACTCAGTTTCAGCAGCCCTTCCAACCCCAACCTTTCCAAAATCAGACGAACAACTTTGCACCCAACAATTCTTTTCCACCAAACAACTTTGTTCCGTCAAACAACGATAAGGTTTCCTCGCTCGAACGAAGTCTGGAGGCGTTCGTTAAACAATCGACTCAATCCACCGCAAACATCCAGTCTTCCATTCAATCTTTAGTGCAACACACTGCCGCACACGGGCAAAGCATCAAGACCTTCGAGGCCCAGATTGCACAACTGAATGCGGCCTTAAGCGAGCGAGAGAAGGGGAAGCTCCCGTCCCAACCACTCCCAAATCCCGGTCACCCACATAATGCACATGTTGCTCTTGAACAACAGAACCATAATGTGAGTGCCGTGACTACACTGAGATCGGGAAGGATGCTGCAAAACAACATCGGTACACGGATCAATGATGACACCCCGGCCGCTTCTTCTTCTACTTCTTCTTCTTCTTCATCTCCTGCTTCTTCGTCTTCTGAGCCTGTTCTCCGTTCTTCACAAGGCTCTCCTTCCTCTTCTTCTGCTTTGAATGGACCCACTTCTCACTCCACGAAAACACCTGTTCTGGGATCCGTTCGAACTCCACAATCTCCTCCTCCAGCATTAGACTCAACCAATTTTCAAAATGTTCCATTTCCAAACCGGTTGAGGTCTAATAAACAAAATCCTCAAATGGAGAAGATTCTGGAGTTATTTAAGCAGGTTAACATTAACATTCCTCTTTTAGATGCTGTCCAACAAGTCCCATCCTACGCGAAAATCTTAAAGGACTTGTGCACGAAAAAGAGGAAATCTCAGGTACCAAAGAAAGTTTTCTTGGCTAGTGCTGTGAGTGATGCTCTTACCCAATCTTTACCACAAAAATGGAAGGACCCTGGCTGTCCTACGATTTCAATCACCATTGGGGATATGAACATCAACCGCGCACTATTAGATCTTGGTGCCAGTGTTAACCTGCTTCCGTATTCAGTATACGAGCAATTAGGCGTCGGAGAGCTGAAACCCACGCACTGCACTCTCCAAATGGCCGACCGATCGATCACCCATCCTAGGGGTGAGCTAGAGGATGTGTTAATAAAAGTCGGGGACTTCATATTCCCCGTTGACTTCATTGTATTAGACACACAGCCTGTAGCTAACCCCCGGAATCAAATTCCGGTGATACTCAGCCGCCCATTTCTTGCAACCTCAAATGCTGTGATCAATTGTCGCAATGGTTCGATGAACCTCTCTTTTGGAAACATGACGATTGAACTCAACATTTTTAGGTTGGGAATCAGCCCGCCGAACCTAATGCTCATATACTGGATGTCTGCTCGATCCAGGAGATCACCCCAGAAGAGTGTGAATTCGAGGAGTTTCTGTTTGATCACGATAATCTTGACGCCACTAGTGCGTTTCTCTTCGAACCTGCTGCTGTTTCTGCGCCCGACAACGACTACGAGTGTTTCACGTTTTCAAACGATCTGAGCCGCGCACAACCCGAGTTTGAATCTTTCGAATTTCCGGATGAGTTACCTGAACCATCCGACTCGGTCGCTTACACTCGTTTTGAACCTTTGCTGGAGTCCTTTGAGTTCGAGACCTTTGCACCAATCTTGCCTTCCATCGTTTCACCTCCAACGCTCGAACTCAAGCCTTTGCCGTCTCACCTTAAGTACGCTTACTTAGGTGAGAACGAGACCCTCCCTGTCATCATCTCGGCTTCTCTAGCTCCCGAGCAAGAGAAAGCCCTTCTCGCGGTCTTGCACAGCAACAGGCAAGCTTTTGACTGGTCCATGGCGGACATCAAGGGGATTAGTCCCCTGATCGTTGAGCATCACATTCATCTGATGGATGATGCCAAACCAGCCCAGGATCCACAAAGACGTCTCAATCCAGTCATGAAAGAGGCTGTGAAGAAGGAGATCGTAAAATGTCTAGATATTGGTATCATTTACCCTATCTCTGATAGCCAGTGGGTTAGCCCCATTCATGTTGTCCCCAAGAAGTCGGGCATCACGGTCATCACTAACGAGGCGAACGAGTTAATCCCTACTCGCACCCAAACTGGGTGGCGAGTATGCATCAATTACAGAAAACTCAACGCCGCAACGCGGAAAGACCACTTTCCGCTACCCTTCATTGACCAGATGCTCGAACGATTGGCCGGACACGAGTACTACTGCTTTCTTGATGGCTACTCCGGCTATAATCAAATTCCCATCGCCGAAAAAGACCAGGACAAGACCACTTTCACTTGTCCTTTCGGCACGTTTGCATATCGTCGCATGCCTTTTGGGTTATGCAATGCGCCAACTACCTTCCAGCGGTGTATGATGGGTATCTTCTCAGACATGGTGGAAATTTTTTTGGAGATTTTCATGGATGACTTCTCCATCTTCGGCGATTCCTTCAATGAGTGTTTGCTGCATCTTTACGCTGTCCTTACCCGATGTAAGGACAAGAATCTCACTTTGAACTGGGAGAAATGCCACTTCATGGTGCGTGAAGGTATTGTCTTAGGACATATCATCTCGCAAAATGGCATAGAGGTCGACAAAGCAAAGATTGAGGTCATTTCCAATCTGCCTCCTCCCCGATGCGTCAGAGATATCCGAGCCTTCCTTGGCCATGCCGGTTTCTATAGACGGTTCATCAAGGACTTTAGCAAGATTGCTAGGCCCTTGACTCTTTTGCTGGCCAAGGACACGCCATTCGACTTCAACTCGAGCTGTATGACTACATTCGAGTCATTGAAACGCTCACTCACTTCTGCTCCCGTTCTTTCCTCACCTGACTGGACGCATCCATTCGAGATTATGTGCGATGCATCCGACTTTGCCATTGGTGCTGTCCTTGGACAACACATCAACAAGATGCCGCACGTAATCTATTATGCGAGCCGAACCCTGAACGACGCACAACTCAATTATACAACAACTGAGAAGGAATTCTTAGCTGTTGTATTTGCTTTAGAAAAGTTCAGGTCCTACCTTATCGGCTCTCCAGTCATTGTCTACACAGACCATTCTGCTCTGCGCCATCTTTTTGCGAAGAAAGATGCAAAATCTCGGTTAATACGTTGGATCCTCTTGCTTAAAGAGTTTGACCTTGTCATTAAGGACAAACGAGGATGTGAAAACGTAGTTGCCGACCATCTCTCATGACTTCCTTCTTCGCCTTCGCTTCCAATTCCAATCAACGACGTTTTCCCGGATGAACAGCTCTTGACAGTATCTTGCGAACCCTGGTTCGCAGATATTGTGAACTATTTGGCCACAGGATTACTACCGACTGAATGGTCAAGTCAGGACAGACTTCGCTTCTTATCCCAAGTAAAACACTTTTACTGGGACGAACCCTATCTGTTCAAGTACTGTCCCGACTAGATTATTCGTCGGTGTGTCCCTGATGAGGAATTCAAGAGTGTGCTGTCATTTTGCCACGATCAAGCGTGTGGCGAGCATTTTGGGCCCAGAAAGACAGCTGAGAAGATCTTGCAATGTGGTTTCTACTGGCCACAAATTTTCAAAGACGCTCATGACTATTGCAAGACTTGCTCCCGGTGCCAACACATGGGCCGGATATCCCGGAGGAACGAGATGCCGCTCCAACCGATCTTGGTTGTGGAGATTTTCGATGTTTGGGGGATAGATTTCATGGGGCCGTTTCCCAGCTCTTTCGGGAACTTGTACATCCTTCTCGCTGTTGATTACGTCTCTAAATGGGTCGAGGCTGTGTCCAGCCAGACTAACGACAATAAGGTTGTCGTTAGGTTCCTTAAAGAAAACATTTTCTCCCGTTTTGGGCACCCCCGAGCGATCATTAGCGACAATGGAAGTCATTTCTGCAATAAGACTTTCCAGGCCTTGATGCAGAAGTATTCCATTAATCATAAGCTCTCTACGCCCTACCACCCCCAAACCTGCGGGCAGGCCGAAGTTTCAAATCGGCAAATCAAGCAGATACTGGAGAAGACGGTTTCCAAGAACCGTAAGGATTGGTCGCTGAAACTCACCGATGCCCTTTGGGCATTTCAAACCGCTTATAAGACCGACCTTGGCATGTCTCCCTATCGGCTTGTGTACGGAAAAGCCTGCCACCTACCTGTCGAAATAGAGCATCGCGCATTTTGGGCGATAAAGGAGCTGAATCTGTCTCTCGAGGATGCGGGCAGCCATCGGAAGCTGCAGTTGAACGAACTGAGCGAGCTTAGGGATGAGGCTTACGACAACGCGGTTGTCGTTAAAAACCGAACGAAGGTGTTTCACGATAAACACCTTTTGCGCAAAACCTTCGTACCTGGTCAGCAGGTACTGCTTTACGACACCCGACTTCACTTTCATCCAGGAAAGCTCAGATCTCGCTGGAAAGGGCCGTATTTTGTGCGGAATGTATATCCGCAGGGCGCTGTGGATTTGGAAAATCCAAAGGACGGTTCATTTTTCAAATTGAACGGACACCGATGCAAACCGTACCTTAGCGCCGAACCAACAGAGGAGCTCCTGTTCTTACAGGAGCCGGTTTACCCTGAATGATCTTCCTCTGCCTACCTCCAAACTTCGGTTATCCAGCCAAGAACAGTGGACACTGTTCCAAATAAGTTTGGGGGTATGTATAAACCATTTTGTATATATTTGTGTATATTCTTTTTCTTTTTCTTTTTCTTTAAAAACAAAAACAAAAAAAAAATTGTGTATCGCTAACCGACAATTTTGTCCCTACAAATGATCTCTTCATGCAACGACAGTGAGGACACTGTCCAGTTTAAGTTTGGGGGTATGCTCGGTACGCATTTCTTACCTTCGCATTCATATGTATATTTTGCATCTGCATATTAAATCCATAAAATCCATAAAAATCTGAAAATTTTCTAAAAATATAAAAACTTTTCTGTCAAGTTAGCTAGTGGAAGAACTATGATTCAACATTTCGACGGTTTTTGTTTGAAAAAATAGGAATAACTAAATCTTATGTTTAGATTTTGAAAACCTGAAAGATAACTCTCCTTTGGAGTTAACTATAGCTGATATACGTCTTTACATCACACTACACGTGTCGTGAGTTTTTGGAAATTAGATGACAAGTCTTTTATGTTTAAAAACTTTTAAACAGATAAATGATTTTCTGAGGATCAAATAGGCTTGTTCTGAAATAAGTAATGTCAAGAATAGTTTATGAAGTAAAGCGAATATGAAGGAATATTATTGATGCCATAATTGGAACTAAGTCTGAAAAATAACCCATCTGAAACTTGATTGGAATGATTACACACCGAACCCACTAAACACGTCTTTTATCCAAAAAATAATTGAACTGCCGGTTATGTCTCCGTTCGTATTAAATCATCTCATTTTCACGCCAAACTGTCTTTTGTTTTTGGACCTAGGTAACTTGAGTAATTAAGTCCGCTGGGGTGTTTCTACACCTAATGCCCTAAAACCAACTGGTTTGGGTGTATTGGCCCAAAGCTCGCTAAGAAGCCTAGAAAGTCCAGATTAAAACAAAGTCAAGCAAGTGTTCTCTCCGAGTTAAAATTCCTAACGGTTCTTTGTGTGAGAATAATCTTGATAAAAGACAGGCTTTTATAAAATTTTTTTTAACGGAGATATGAAGGTTTTATTCTATGATAAAGACTATTGCACGTTCACAGAGGTGTGTATGAAATGAAAACAAGAAAAAGGTGGAGTGAAAAATACGACTTAGTTTCCTGTTAAGAAAGATAGAAATTCTGAAGTTGAAACCTTACTGGAAAACGAAACTTGAAAAATGCTTAACTCTTTATAAAACTTATGTGATCCTTTTAAAACTGTTATCTGGGCTTTAGTGTGCGACATGATGACTTTAATCGATCCTTCTGGAACTTAACGACACTATTTGCACTGCACGTAAAGACATATAAAATCTGTAGTTAAATAAGAAGCGAGGTGTGAAAAATAAAGGTTCGATGGTCTAGACTTAGGATTATAGAATTGTTATTTTCTGAAACAAAACTTTAGGATTTGAATCTTAGTTATTTTACAAAACCAACTTGACTGGATTTTGTGGGTAGTATCCGCTGAAAACCCTCAGGAGACAACACTCCTCCTACTAGGGACACCTAGAGGTTTAACGGCTTGTTGCACATGCTCAGTGCAATCGCGTTCCCTGCGAAAGTGAGATTAGGAAATTTTTTGTGAATAAATTGGCTTTGCTCGGGACAAGCAAATGATAAGTTTGGGGGTATTTGTTCATATCATATTTTTTGCATTTTCATACCGCCCAATTTTTATCACATTGCATATCGGTAGATACTCTTGAGCCGTGTTTGCTAGTCAATTGCAGGATACAGGTTCTCGGTTCTAAAACGGTGAAATTCATAGAAAACACGACAAAATCCGGGTTCCTGCCAACCACTGAGAAAACACGGTCTCCGCTCTTCATCCGTATGTTGCCAGATACCAGTTTAGGAAGACAAAATGGCAAATCAATGTCGTTTTCATGCACAAGGCTCAATGGCAGCACAAGATCCAAGAAATCTACGCGGAGCTCGAGGAAATCATGACAAAAACATCCACATCAAAACACCTTTGGCTCAACAGAAATTCTGGAAAAATCGTGAAGACAATTTGAGAAAACACATATACCAGAATTAAGTACAGAGAAAACCAGGGAACCGCAGAAAATTGGAGGGCCCAACTCAACCATAAGACCGCGGAACCGCGGCCAAAGGGGGGTCTAGGCCGCGGTTCCGCGGCCGTCTTGGCTTGTCGGCTGAAGATTTTTTAGGGGCTTTTTGGTCATTTCATGTTGTGCCAGGATGTTGCCCTAGATTTCCATTTCTCAGCCTATAAATAGCCCAGAACTTTGTGAAGGAAAGGGTCCATAATCTTGTATTTTCTTTTCTAGGTTTAGTGTTGTTTCTTCTTTCTCTTCTCATCTCTTCTCCATTAAAACTTGTAGTGAGCTTGTGAGTGAAGAATGATGAATAAAGAAGAACCGTTTATTATTTTGCTTGTCTTATTATCTTGTTAATTGTTGTAATTTTCATTTGTTAACTAGTTGTTGTTATTTCTTGTTGTTTCTTTCTTCTCTCTTTTTCTTTATCCTTAACACAACCATGATGCTTACGCTTGATCCTTGCCGAGGTGAGGTCGCAAATAGCTAGTTGTTATCTTCTAATCTCTTTCTTTCTATCTTCCTCTTTTGTTTTGTTTTATTTTTCCGTATCATGATGTGTGAGTAGTTTCATACTTGTTAGGGTAGGATAAGGGAAGTTTGAGAGAAGGAAATCTCTCTCACTCTTTCCTTGCCCAACAGCTTAATTCGACTCCCGTTAATTGAACCACAATCCGCTCCTTACGGCACCCTATCCTACATGATAGCGGTGATTCCGTAATGAGACCGGTTGTGGTTGAATTAACCGGAGGTTATGGCTAAGAGCCAAGAACGGACGGACAAGCACCAAAAGGAAGAACTTATGCGTTGGAAAGCCTAGCTTATACTCGCAAGTTCCTTCCTAGTCGTGCTAATCCCCGTTGTTGCCGATTACCGTAACACAGATATTAAGAGGGGCAACGAAAGATGTGGGAGACTCCTAACTCAAACTAACCTAATCCTAACCCTAACAAGCTCTCTTTACATATCACTTTAACACTTAGATAATCACAAACAAATCTGGAAATCTGGACTTAACTCGTCAAAGCACATAGAAAAAGACTCCCATCTCCCTGCGGACGACCCGTACTCAACCGGCTAGCTACAAGCGAAACCGTCTTGATTGCGGTATTTAACTAAAACTTGAACACGCAGAACCACTACCAATCAAGCGAAACCGTCTTAGCCACTAAACTCGAACTTCGTATTTTCCTGCACACTTGCACAAAAAATAATCAAAAATAACAAGATGATTTTTTTTTTTACAAAGTATATTTTTTTGTTTTGTTTTTCGGTTATATTCACAAGTTAACCCGAAATTACACAAGGAAATAAACTACCGTCTCCCCGGCAACGGCGCCATTTGATTGGTAGTGGTTTTGCGTGTTCAAGTTTTAGTTAAATACCGCAATCAAGACGGTTTCGCTTGTAGCTAGCCGGTTGAGTACGGGTCGTCCGCAGGGAGATGGGAGTCTTTTTCTATGTGATTTAACGAGTTAAGTCCAGATTTCCAGATTTGTTTGTGATTATCTAAGTGTTAAAGTGATATGTAAAGAGAGCTTGTTAGGGTTAGGATTAGGTTAGTTTGAGTTAGGAGTCTCCCACATCTTTCGTTGCCCCTCTTAATATCGGTGTTACGGTAATCGGCAACAACGGGGATTAGCACGACTAGGAAGGAACTTGCGAGTATAAGCTAGGCTTTCCAACGCATAAGTTCTTCCTTTTGGTGCTTGTCCGTTCGTTCTTGGCTCTTAGCCATAACCTCCGGTTAATTCAACCACAACCGGTCTCATTACGGAATCACCGCTATCATGTAGGATAGGGTGCCGTAAGGAGCGGATTGTGGTTCAATTAACGGGAGTCGAATTAAGCTGTTGGGCAAGAAAAGAGTGAGAGAGATTTCCTTCTCTCAAACTTCCCTTATCCTACCCTAACAAGTATGAAACTACTCACACATCATGATACGGAAAAATAAAACAAAACAAAAGAGGAAGATAGAAAGAAAGAGATTAGAAGATAACAACTAGCTATTTGCGACCTCACCTCGGCAAGGATCAAGCGTAAGCATCATGGTTGTGTTAAGGATAAAGAAAAAGAGAGAAGAAAGAAACAACAAGAAATAACAACAACTAGTTAACAAATGAAAATTACAACAATTAACAAGATAATAAGACAAGCAAAATAATAAACGGTTCTTCTTTATTCATCATTCTTCACTCACAAGCTCACTACAAGTTTTAATGGAGAAGAGATGAGAAGAGGAAGAAGAAACAACACTAAACCTAGAAAAGAAAATACAAGATTATGGACCCTTTCCTTCACAAAGTTCTGGGCTATTTATAGGCTGAGAAATGGAAATCTAGGGCAACATCCTGGCACAACATGAAATGACCAAAAAGCCCCTAAAAAATCTTCAGCCGACAAGCCAAGACGGCCGCGGAACCGCGGCCTAGACCCCCCTTTGGCCGCGGTTCCGCGGTCTTATGGTTGAGTTGGGCCCTCCAATTTTCTGTGGTTCCCTGGTTTTCTCTGTACTTAATTCTGGTATATGTGTTTTCTCAAATTGTCATCACGATTTTTCCAGAATTTCTGTTGAGCCAAAGGTGTTTTGATGTGGATGTTTTTGTCATGATTTCCTCGAGCTCCGCGTAGATTTCTTGGATCTTGTGTTGCCATTGAGCCTTGTGCATGAAAACGACATTGATTTGCCATTTTGTCTTCCTAAACTGGTATCTGGCAACATACGGATGAAGAGCGGAGACCGTGTTTTCTCAGTGGTTGGCAGGAACCCGGATTTTGTCGTATTTTCCATGAATTTCACTGTTTTAGAACCGAGAACCTGTATCCTGCAATTGACTAGCAAACATGGCTCAAGAGTATCTACCGATATGCAATGTGATAAAAATTGGGCGGTATGAAAATGCAAAAAATCTGATATGAACAATTGCGGAGGACCTATACCGGTAGGACAGTCTTACTCGAGATGATAGTATGCTATCTGGTTTGCCTTTATCAGTCGTGTACAGGTTCAGGTGACTGATCACTGTTACACTTTGATATAGCCCTTAGGATCTTGCTTTACTACCAACAGTATGATGGCGATCATATACGTGAGAGTTGGGTGGTTTATAAGCATATCCCTAATTGTGGTCCCTAGTCGTTGGAGTTTCGAGACAGTGCATCGATACTCCGGAGTAGACTAGTGTATACAGTCGAGACCCCAACGAGGGGTGGTGGCCGGTCTCACAAGCCACTGGTGTCAGTTGGATCACCTAAGATGTATACAGATGCTCATTGGGTTATGAGTACACCGGACAGGACTCGCCGGGAACCTGCTAGTTGGTATTATACATATCGTTAGATAGCAGTTCCCTGGTGACATGCGTACAGGTTAGTTCATCGACCTGAGGTCGTCATTTGTTTCGTGTGAGTTCCCACTGTGCTTTGATTTCTACCCTACCATGGCTCAAAAGAGTCGTGCAAACAGGTATTTTTTGGGTACAGTCCCGAGCCACATGGAGGCAAGTGAGCGGATCGGCAGGGGATTTGTCTCTCCCGGTATTGGGGGTGAGATCGCGCTGTGTCTAGGAGAGCCATTACACAAAGCCCACGGCCGTGGCAGGAGATTTACTGGTAGGTACTCCAGTAGTATCTCAGGGTGTTTTTAGGCTACACTCCGACACGACTTATACTGCTATTGGGGGTTTGACGTTACCAGCCCCTAGGCAGATATGCGATACTCATAGGCGAACTGATCGGACTGTATATACATTGCCACCGTTAGGCTCAGTAGGGTTTCCGGATGAGTTTGCTCATCGGCCTCCCTTGAGGTCAGTCCATGGGCAGCCGTTATGCACAGCTGGTGCCGCTGACGGCTTGTGGTTAAACCCACTGCCAGGGTACTGATGAGTCATTAGAGTCCCCCACAGACAGTTTCCCAAGTTCGGGCGAAACGTTGTAGAGGCCATATGGTTTTATGGCAGGGTTCGGAAAATGCACGTGCGTTTACGCACGTGTCATATTTCGGGCAGATAGTACTGGTGGGCTTTGGTTTAAGCCGGATCTGAGTATTATACTGTGTAGATATAATATCTTTGTCTCAGTTGCATTTGTATTCGGTCGTAATAAAAATGCGGGTATGTTTATACTGTTACGGGGTTATCCTGAAATTCGTTTCGGGATCGCTTTTGGAAGTTGCCAGTTTCCAGTTTCCGTATTTGACATTTGGTTAAAATGCGGATTTATCTTTCCGTCACTCGGGTGAGTCATGAGGGTAAGTCATGCTTCTAGAAGCTTCTAGATTGGTGACTAGGTTCATGAATCTTTGGTTGCATTAATTAGGTGGTGACTAGGTTTAGATGAGTCATTGTTTCCATTAATGCATTTTGTAAAGCTTAGGATATTTCTCCTTGATCTTTTGCTTATGGTTACCCTCCCTTGCTCCTACCCTCACCTCCCTCCTCCTATATAGTGGCCGGCCATTCTCTTGGTGGAAGATATGTTTGTTGATTGATAAAAAAAGTTTATGTATTTGGTTCATGAAAATTAGTAAGCCAATTTCTCATTTACCCGATTCAAATGGCAACTTCATTAACCGTTCGTCCATGGCTTTGGACGAAGCGAGTCAAAGTGTTCTACTCATTCTCTACATCAATCTTGGTCATCTCTTTTAGGAAACTTGATGACCGAGTTGCCTCGGGTCAGAGGCGGGAGCCCGTTTAAAGATCCGTTGACGTGGTGCCACCTGGACGAGGAGATCGGAGATCGACGAGATCGGAGCAGCCGCAACAAAGCGTGGGATGATGGTTAAAGAACGAAGGACTCGGATCATTCGGTATAACCTTTCTACCCTCTTTGTAGTTTGTTAGTTTAGCAATAATGGCAGATCCGGGTTATAGTATACGATAGCGCCAGTTAAAAGTTTTTGTTCCGCATTTGGCGTCTGTTAGACGGCCGGGGCGCTACCGTAGACTTACAGTGGTATCAGAGCCTCGCCATTAAGCTTTACTAACTTGTGCTAACGCGTTTAAAATATCGATCGAACCGAATTTCAAAAACTACATTTTTCTGTACTAAAGTTTCTGTCGATTTTAAACTTAGTCTAAAAATTATTTTGATCATCCTAGAAAATTGAGCAGGTTTTTTTAAGCACATGGTAAAAATTTGGTCACGTGATCCTACAGGACCGCCACGGATCCACGGTCAAACATATGGTTTGACCGCGCATCCGCGGCCAGTCTGTGGGACCAGTGGTCCAAATTTGTACAGTGGCTTCTATAGAGGAAATTGTGGTTTTTGGTATATTTCTTTTGGGCCCAGCTTTTTTACTGTACTGCAGATGTATGTGGGGCCCACTTCGTGAAATTTAGTCGATCGAAATTTAAACGCGTTAGTTTACAGTACTTACATTATATCTCTGACCGTGAATGTCATTCGAGCGGTAAACTGCGTCTGATTGCTATAGTTCTTTTAGACGGGTTTGCGAACGTGACATTCGCGTTGATGTTCTGTGTTGTGCTGTGATGTTGCGGATTTGTCGTGGTGGATAGCAGTGTGCAATGGTAGTGCAGTTTGGATTTATTTGTACATTTGATATTGCGGGGCGAGCGTCCAACATGTGGACTGCCGTCACTGCCTGTTTGTATAATATTCTTTTGGGGCACGACCGGGCTGAGGTCGATGTACCCGTTGTACATATTATTTATTTCTGTACTAGGTTTACCCCACGACGGGGTGCACGGATAGCCGAGTTCTGGAGGGCAACGGTTCCGCATCTCATGGCTTTGAGAGGCAGAGGGGCCTCACTCTAGAATTGGAAGACTATTCGCCGCACTCGTTGGGGGTACAGGTTGACCCAAGGAGGGGTGCTCAAGTTACCAGATTCCGTGAAGTGATGGGTGGTCCATTCACTTTACTGTAGGGGGCTGCCTCGCTTCAGGTTTTGGCGGGTAACTTGCCGCACCCGTAGGGGTCTAGGTTTCATTGCACAGGCTATCCACACGACCAGGGGAACGTCGGGTTTCAGCAGCGGCTCTGTGAAACTCGGGGATCCCAGATTATCTGTATTGTTCTGTGATGCTTATTACTTTTCTGTAATGTTGCATATTATCACGCCTGGAGCGATTATTGTATATTGGTATATATACTAGTAGATGTTGTATATGTTTTTCACCCGCGCTAGTCCAGTCCCCGCTCTGTCGTTAGTTAAGTAACCTAACGGGTAATGACGGGACCCAGTGACGAATGCGGATGGCATATACGTACATTTTATTTTCGTTCTTTTCTGGTGTGATTAACTGATGGGACTGCGTTGATTCTTATCAATGCAAAGAAAACAAACAAACCTGTTTGGATGTTGTTGGAATAGTTTTAAAAAGTGTTATTACAAGGACGTTTTCTTTTGTTTTGCATAGCGGTATTCGGTGGGAATATCCTGCACCTCATTCGACGAGGCAAGGGCCGATATCCCTTCACTGGGAATGACCCCTTGGGCAGAAGTTTGCGTCAGGGTAATAACTTCACTATAGTCGATTACAAGTTGCTTTGCATCGCGGTATTCAGTTGGAATATCCTGCACCTCATTCCACGAGGAAAGAGCCGAGATCCCTTCACCGGGAGTGACCTCTTTAGCAAAAGATTTTCGCCACTATATTTTTTATAAAAAGCTATCAGGTTCCTTCAGCGATATCAAGTTCACTACGTTAAAGGTTTTTCGCCAAAAACCAGCCGTAGCCCTCCGTCATTTCTTTTGGGTATTCAGTAGTATTCAAGCTATGTATTTTGACCTAACGCCAAGGCATGGTGTTTGGTAGCTACTGGGTATTCATTTGTTGCACAGATAGATGAGTTGGTTTGGGACAGCCGTTCTGCCATTTTGACCTAACGCCAAGGGCATGTGCGGGTGGGTTCAAATTGACAAGATAATGATGGGTAGAACTTGGCATGTGACTTATGACATTTTGACCTAACGCCAAGGTCATAAGAGCATGGGGCAAAAATCATATCGGGAGTTTCTAAAGAAACTGAAACTTGCCAAGTATGCGCATACCTTCTGGAGTGTGATAACATGAGTGGATTCCGTCACGTTATCATGCGATGAGAGTTGGATCCCGATTCTCACTGTTGAGTTGGTTTACTCTTCGGGTGATCCCGATTGATTCTTCTTTTAGGTTTGGAGAAGAATTTGACAGTACAGTGGGAGGTTTTCTGATTAGATAAAGTGATAACCATTCTGATCTAGGTTAGAGTGCATGCAGAGTGTTTCTTCTCTCTCTCTCTCTTTGGCAGCGACCTTTGACCGACCCTTGACTGACCCTAGACTATGACTCAGTGACCAAGTTGACCGAACCTTCTTAAAATACTGGCTTTTGGATTGTCTGAGTTGCATAAGTCATTGCCGCTCCTTCTTTTACCCTTTGCATTTCTCAGAACACCCCGTATTACTACGGACATCCACTTCCACTGGATAGATCCATCGTATAGTTATATACGAACTCGAAGGGACTTCTTCGAGGATGGATCAAGGTTCAGGAAAAATAGAATTGGTTTATTCAGTTGTCTTTTATTATCACCTTCTCTCAGGTTGCGAGGGCTCCTTAGTTTAGGAGAGTACACCTATTACGCTTATTGGATAGTCTTATTCCAAACCATAGGCAGGTGCCGAAAGGTAGGGAATGAAGAAAACCAATTAGCCTAAGTAGGGTGTACAGAAGGTAATAACTAAAGACAAAATAAAGGGATTGGAAAAAGGGCAAAGTAAATTGCGACTGTTATCATTCACGACCAAACCGCATACTTCATCGCCACTCCTATTTCACCTTTGTTTTTTCCCCCAGTTCGAGAGAAATAGAATAAGGTATTATTCAGTTGTCTTTTATCATCACCTTCTCTCAAGTTGCGAGTACTCCTAGGATTAGGAGAGTACACCTATTATGCTTACTGGATAGTCTTCTTCCAAACCATAGGCTGGTGCCGAACGGTAGGGAAGGAAGAAAACCATTTAGCCTAACGATGGTGTACAGAAGGTAACGACTAAAGACAAATAAAGGGATTTGGAGAGATGGCAAAGAAATATACGGTTATAGTCATGAATTGGATTATGGAAGAGGCATTACTAGGAATACCAGGATACTCCTACGAAACATTTTCATGTTTCAGTGCATTGTTAAAGGAAAACTGATTTCCCGATTAGATACTTACTTCAGGGTATGTATTTACCAGGTTTCATTCTCATATCTGTATGGTTTTACAGATGATGAGTGGGAGTAAGTTATTGGGAATAAGGTGATCATCCTCATTATATCGGAATTCGTTGTAATTGGTGATATTTGAGGAAATCGCCTGGGTACAGTTTCAACCTACGACGCATAGGTTTTGAGTTATTCAACTCAACGGACTTATACAGAGTATTGTATGTTGTCCAGTGTCCATCAGGACAAAGGGGTAGGTCCTCGTACTATGTTCTGTTTACTTATGACTTCTCTAGTTTTTAGACAAGTGTTTCGTAGAAATACAAGGTCTAAGTTTTGAGAAGTTGTGGGTATAAGAATAAAGTAGAGAACCAGATGTCGCAAGTATCGGGATTCTTCAAAGAGATCAAAAATGTAGATTCTTGTGATTGGTATTCAGATGATAGTAATAGTTTTGAGAAACTTGTTTCTCTTTCAGGTTACTCATAATTGGATGGATTCCTAAGTTGAGTAAGGCTGGTTAGCCTCTCTCCATTAAGTTGATATGCACTGGAGACAACTGCATGATTAGAATCTGGTTCCAATTAAATAAGTGCCAAAGTTTCTATATTGGATATAGAATGGTTCATATCTTAAGGATGTTAAGGTACGGGGAGTTGTCCGGCTTATGCTTAAAACCAGACTCTGGATAAGTCAGGGCACGTTTCTGTAATGGCAGTTTGTGGGTTGGCCCGGGCTATGACGAGGGTTGACTTTTTACCATCTGGAAGATCAATAGTGATATTGTTCTTGACTCGCCATAGTTTTAGTAAAATGGATTTTTTCAGAAAACAATAGTGGGAGTATGGTAGAACTGGAAGTGATTCCAGAACCGCAAACGATTACGGAAAATTTAATAGGACCTAAAGATTCAATCAGGTTTGACATTCTTTTAGCCACTCCGCAGATATGGTGGGTAACCTCTGACACCTGAGAGGTATTTTGGTAGCCTCAAGGACAGTGACAGGGAGGTTTTTGTTTACCCAAACTTGACACTACTGTTGTTCCAGACTATGAGACCCGGTAGGAGGATAAGTATAGCGTCATTCTAAACTAGCTTTAGAAGTGCACATATATATTATTCTGTCAGAGGGTTGTCGTAGTCAGTGGGAGCAGCGGAAGCATAGTGGGCAAGTAGCTTATGTCTGTTTATAGACTAGAGCAGTTATAGCGGAGATAGATCATCTAGTTTTGATGTGATAGTCATAGGTTTGACTTCATTAGAGCAGGGGATGGATTTGTTAAGAAGGTAGTAGGGTATGATGTCATGGTATTTGGATGACATACACAGAGTAGGAAGTAAAATTCCTATACTACGATCGGTTGTACTGTGGTCGTCACACAGTTGTTTCTCCAGACAGGATATGGATATAATATCTGACATTCTGGTTTCTAGATCTATGGTTGTAGATCTAGATTTGGGTAGTTTCCCAATGTGGGTACTTTGACAGTATTCTGATAGTTTTTAGAATAGTTGACTCCTGGCATGGTGGTGTACCTGCAGATGATGGAGTCACCCTCTCTAAAGGTGTCTTACAGACTAAAGGGGAGAGGGATGGGCATGATTGGCAGATCACTTGCTTAGGCAATTGAGTCAATCGTGAGATGTCAAGTACCACACCAGATGTTGTTTTTTGCACTAGATACAATAAGTTTGTATTAATCCAATCCTGGAGAAACATAAGGAAGCAGTTTTGGAACATAAGTGCATGTTCTACGGATTTGATGACATCAGCCTTCTTCGGGAGACGATTATCATTCCAGGCTTCAAAGGTGACATGGTTGACAGAGTGATTGTCAGAGTTATAGTTTTCCCTCTGACAAGAGACAGTATTATGGACAGGTGGTCCAAGAGGATACTGTGGGAGGCATGGTGCAGGATACTGATTAGGTTCAGTGATCGGTACAGTCTAAGAAGTTTGGATTTGGAGTTCATTTATGAACTAGGTCCCATCAGATATCCATACATATTCTAAGACAGGTATTACTCAATTCGGGAGATGGCTTTCTCCGCGAACTTGAGATTAAGAGAGACATAGAAAGAAACATCAAGGCGGATCCACTCACTGAGGCTATTTCTCGAACACAATAGTTTTTCAAACGGGCTTTGTGAAACTGATTAGTAGAGGAGTTGGATGTTCGGTTTCACACGGGCTGTGAGTATGCGACATTGCAATAATTAGCCTTAAATGCAAGTGGGAGATTGTTGGATGTAGTGCCCTCAAAGTCAATTATTGGATCACAGGCACGTGATTGCAATGATTGCGGAGGACCTATACCGGTAGGACAGTCTTACTCGAGATGATAGTATGCTATCTGGTTTGCCTTTATCAGTCGTATACAGGTTCAGGTGACTTATCACTGTTACACTTTGATAGAGCCCTTAGGATCTTGCTTTACTACCAACAGTATGATGGCGATCATATACATGAGAGTTGGGTGGTTTATAAGCATATCCCTAATTGTGGTCCCTAGTCGTAGGAGTTTCGAGACAGGGCATCGATACTCCAGAGTAGACTAGTGTATACAGTCGAGACCCCGACGAGGGGCGGTGGCCGGTCTCACAAGCCACTGGTGTCAGTTGGATCACTTAAGATGTATACAGGTGCTCATTGGGTTATGAGTACACCGGACAGGACTCGCCGGGAACCTGCTAGTTGGTATTATACCTATCGTCAGATAGCAGTTCCCTGGTGACATGTGTACAAGTTAGTTCATCGACCTGAGGTCGTCATTTGTCTCGTGTGAGTTCCCACTGTGCTTTGATTTCTACCCTACTACGGCTCAAAGGAGTCGTGCAAACAGGTATTTTTTGGGTACAGTTCCGAGCCACATGGAGGCAAGTGAGCGGATCGGCAGGGGATTCGTCTCTCCCGGTATTGGGGGTGAGATCGCGCTGTGTCTAGGAGAGCCATTACACAAAGCCCACGGCTGTGGCAGGAGATTTACTGGTAGGTACTCCAGTAGTATCTCAAGGTGTTTTTAGGCTACACTCCGACACGACTTATACTGCTATTGGGGGTCTGACGTTACCAGCCCCCTAGGCAGATATGCGATGCTCATAGGCGAATGGACCGGACTGTATATACATTGTCACTGTTAGGCTTAGTAGGGTTTCCGGATGAGTTCGTTCATCGGCCTCCCTTGAGGTCAGTCCATGGGCGGCCGTTACGCACAGCTAGTGCTGCTGACGGCTTGTGGTTAAACCCACTGCCAGGGTACTGACGAGTCATTAGAGTCCCCCACAGACAGTTTCCCAAGTTCGGGCGAAACATTGTAGAGGCCGTATGGTTTTATGGCAGGGTTCGTAAAATGCACGTGCATTTACGCACGTGTCATATTTCGGGCAGATAATACTGGTGGGCTTTGGTTTAAGCCGGATCCGAGTATTATACTGTGTAGATATAATATCTTTGTCTCAGTTGCATTTGTATTCGGTCGTAATACAAATGCGGGTATGTTTATACTGTTACAGGGTTATCCTGAAATTCGTTTCGGGATCGCTTTTGGAAGTTGCCAGTTTCCAGTTTCCAGTTTCCGTATTTGACATTCGGTTAAAATGCGGATTTATCTTTCCGTCACTCGGGTGAGTCATGAGGGTGAGTCGTGCTTCTAGAAGCTTCTAGATTGGTGACTAGGTTCATGAATCTTTGGTTGCATTAATTAGGTGGTGACTAGGTTTAGATGAGTCATTGTTTCCATTAATGCATTTTGTAAAGCTTAGGATATTTCTCCTTGATCTTTTGCTTATGGTTACCCTCCCTTGCTCGTACCCTCACCTCCCTCCTCCTATATAGTGGCCGACCATTCTCTTGGTGGAAGATATGGTTGTTGATTGAAAAAAATGTTTATGTATTTGGTTCATCAAAATTAGTAAGCCAATTTCTCATTTACCCGATTGAAATGGCAACTTCATTAACCGTTCGTCCATCGCTTTGGACGAAGCGAGACAAAGTGTTCTACTCATTCTCTACATCAATCTTGGTCATCTCTTTTAGCAAACTTGATGACCGAGTTGCCTCGGGTCAGAGGCGGGAGCCCGTTTAAAGATCCGTTGACGTGGTGCCACCTGGACCAGGAGATCGGAGATCGACGAGATCGGAGCAGCCGCAACAAAGCGTGGGATGATGGTTAAAGAACGAAGGACTCGGATCGTTCGGTATAACCTTTCTACCTTCTTTGTAGTTTGTTAGTTTAGCAATAATGGCAGATCCGGGTTATAGTATACGATAGCGCCAGTTAAAAGTTTTTGTTCCGCATTTGGCGTCTGTTAGACGGCCGGGGCGCTACCGTAGACTTACACTACGTGCCAAGCACGTGGGGCGCTGGCGCCCAGCGCCAGCGTGCCATGCATGTGGGGCGCAGGCGCCCAGCGCCTAACGCGCTAGCGCCCTACGTGCTAGCGCCCACGTGCCAAGCACGTGAGGCGCCAGCGCCCAGCGCCTGCATGCCATGCACGTGAGGCGCTGGCCCCCATACGTCTTTTGGACGCTTTTTCTCCTTCTTATATATATGTATATATGTGTGTGTGTGTGTATATATATATACACACACACTCTCCACGACACTGCCCCTGTTGGGAAAAAAATTCTAACGGGGCGCTGCCCTGCACCCCGCAATAGGGCTGCTAGCCCCTTTGACCCCCAGCCCGCTATCCGGGTAGTGGGGCCCCGCAGAGATAGTGGGGCCCCACTAAAAACTCTGCGGGGCCCCCGATATATCCAAAACCCTTTCAAAACATACGTACACTGCACATTGACTTCGCATGACCTGTTTGATCCTTTAATCAGAGGTTCCCTTGCTCCAAATGCGAGGGGTAATTAACGGCAGATTAGTTCGCGGTTGCCGGAGATTCGGATCCCCACAATCAATAAACCCCAGCCTACCCTAGGCAGGGGGAATCTGTAATGCGCCTGACAAGTGCGCGCATATTCCCATCTTAATGGGGTGACGAAAAACACCCTACAGATTCTGGCACGCTCGGTGGGACCAATCTCTCCTCCTATATTTCGGATTAAACGTTCATGCGAACTCAATCAATATACATATCGTTTGTATGTATTGAAATCATGCTTATTTGTACAGGTTACCGTTTTCCAATCGCAATCTTCGGACTTAGTAAAATGTCTCCAAGGACAAGCTCAGCTCTCAGCACAACTCCCATCTCCTACACAATGAAGATGGACTCCAGGACGGTCCTTTCGGCCAGTCTCGGGGGACAGTGGGAGGAGCCACTGCTACCATTTGGCTCTATTCTGTTCATGCCAGCTAACGCCGTCCCTGATCTTCAAGCTCCGGTAACCGACAAACCGGCTTCGAAAGGCAAAAGGCCAAATGTGGTAATCTCGAGGGCGCCCCAGCCTAAACGCGAGTCGGTGTTCAAACGGCTCTCTACGGCCCCAGCTGGGGGCAAAGCCATCAGAACAAAAGAAGTTGTCAGACGTCGTGGGCAAGCCCAGGCGATACCTTCGACAGACACGCGGGCGGATGTCTTCTCAAGCCTCCCCATCACTCAGCCTATGGCGGCTTCCCGAAGAGCAGAAGCCTGCCAAGCACTCAAGGCAGAGAAGCTGAGGTAAAAGCGGCTCAGATACAGAGCCAACAAAAGGGTTAGGGCTTTGGCCATATTAAAATTTATGAATTTCCAAAGCCCGGACCGCTCCGCGAAACCAGCTGCCAGTGATGAAAGGATGGCTGAATGTGTTATCTACACCGTCTACATGGTGGGCACGCGTCCCAGCGACAACCTTCGCAGCAAAAGCAAGGATGGGGCCACCACATCTCAAATCCAATCTGGTGTGAATATGGCTGCCACATTCTAAGACCAGCCTCCTCTGGAAGGTAATGAAGACCCTTCCAGTGTGGCTTATAAGCAGAGAGAGCCCTCAGTTCATTAGGAGTCGGGCTTGGAAAGCGAAGATGAGCCAATCTTCCATCCTAAGAACGCAGAGCAGCAACTTCTCCAAGGGCTCCGAAAATAGCTCGGAAGTAAAGATAAGGAGATGGCCAAACTTTACTCCAAAATTGATGACTTGACGAATGTCGTCTTGCAGCTCACGGCCTGACTTGCCTCTCAGTCACCCAATCAAGCGCAAGGCTCTGCTCATGAACCGGAAAACGGTGTCCCAAGGCAGCCGACGTCTATTCCCTCAAATCCAAAGGTGGGTGGACCGCATGAAAGTCAGTCGCATCCTATCTCGGGAAATGTCTTGGCTACCGATGACAGTAGCCCGCTAACTCAAGATCAAATCATGGATTTGGTTTCCAACAAAGTCAAAACCTTGGTAGCCAAAATCGAAGCGCAAAAAGATATCAACAGTAGTAGGAAACCATATCCTGCTCAGTATGATCTGGTAGAATTTCCTAGCGACCATGTCATCCCTAAATTCGGAAGATTCGATGGGACGGGAAATGCGAATCAGCACATCGCCCACTTTAAAGCCTCATGCGGGAATACTAGGGGCAATAATGCGCTTCTCCTCGGCCAGTTCGTTAATGGCTTGACCGATGTTGCTTTCGACTGGTACGCGAGCATACCGGATGGCTCCGTCACAACTTTCGTCCAAATGGAATCTCTGTTTCGGCAGAAGTTCATGAGCGTCAGCGATAAGATCACCATTGCCGATCTCGTAAGGACCAAGCCAAAGAACAACGAAAGCAGCACGGATTTTATAATCCGATGGTGCAATCTCTTCGTCAAATATGAACCGCCGATAGAGCAGGACCAATCTGTCAGTCTCCTCGTCCGAAATCTCAACAATTGGATGGCCCCGTTTCTATGCACCGCGGGTCTCAAAACATTCCAAGTGCTGAACAGGAAAGTTCAAATATTGGAACGCTCAAAGAAGAAGTGCTCCTCTGACTCCCAAAATAACAATAGGCCTTGGAGAAACCGAAAGGAAGAAAATCGTAAAGGCGGAAATTCCGACGATATTGAATCTTTCAACACTTCGGCTAACCGAAATAAGAGAGGGATGAGCGGACCTAAAACCAACCAGCCTCGGAAGCCAGTGTTTGGAGAATGAGGTGAATCTCCACTGAAAGAGAAACTGGATAAGGTCTATTCCTTCAAAAGGGACAAAGTCCATAAGATATTCAAGGACGCCCTAAGAAACAGTCTACAACTGCCAGAATCAAAGAGCCCGGAAGAAGCGAACATGACCGACGACCCCAAATATTTCCCCTATCACAGAGTGATAGGCCATGCCATTGAGGACTGCTTCGTCTTCAAAGATTGGGTCGAAAAGCAATACAAGGCAGGAGAGATAGAACTGTCTAAAGATGTGTTGGCAAGCAGTCAAGCTGCGACCGCCAACTTCATACAAAATAGCTGACCACCATGTCATTAAACTGGGAACAATCGACCTTGTTCCCTGATAAAAATCAGGAAATACCTCAATGAGGTATTACGTGCTCACACGTGACCAAGGGTCACGTGTTGACACGTGATAGTTCCCTATGATCTCCACTTTATAGAATTAAATTCTAAATCAAACAAAAGTGTAAACAAAACAGATAAGGAAAGACCCCAATGGGACATCACGTGCTCACACGTGACCAAGGGTCACGTGCTGACACGTGACGGTCCTTTAGCTTTGTTAAAAGGCAGAATTAAATTCTGAATAAAAGAAGGTCACGTGCCAACACGTGACAGGTCCCCCAGCTCTTTAATTGATAGAATTGAATTCTATTTGAATGGTCAAACGTTGGGATCACGTGCCCACACGTGACGGGCTTTAAAAGCCTTAATGAGATAATAGAATTAAAATTCTAATTAAGGGAAATCAAAGACCCTAACTGGGAAAGTATTTCTTTAAATCTTTCCAAACAAACAAAAAGGGATCATGCTCTGTAAAGTGGAGCATCGTTGGATTAAAAATCCAATGGTGATTAAAAAATCACCAATTTATGGAAAGATTGTATATAAGAAAAGATCTCCCTAAATTTCACTAAAAATAACAAACAGAATATCTTCTGGATTAAAAATCCAATGGTGAATAAAATTCACCGAGTGATCTAAAAGATCATGTTAGTTACGAAAAACAAAAAAAATCATTCAATAAAAGTTTCACTAAACAAATTGATTCTTTTCCTTCTCCTATAAATAGGAGCTAAGAAGAGAAGAAGGATATAGAATTTTGAGATCTTGAAATTTTCTGACGGAAAATAGCAGAGAGAAAAGAAAGGAGAATTCAATTCTCAAGAAAAGAAAACCATAGGTGGGAAAAGGGAAAGGGATCAAAATTTCATAAAACAGAAAGAGAATTTAATTCTCAATCTAAGAGTTTAACTCTTCTACAAAAGAACATAGTTCTTCCTCTGGTTGAAGATCTGCAGAAGCAAATCTCCCCACAGGTTGAGAATTTAATTCTCATCGGGGAGATTCTGTCATGCAGATCCAAAACTTAGAGTGAGAATTGAGTTTAAAGAATTTAATTCTCCCAAACTTACAGGAATTTAATTCCTCCAAGATAAAACTAGGGTTTAACCCTATATGAGAATTTAATTCTCCCAAACTCACAGGAATTTAATTCCTCCAAGATAAAACTAGGGTTTAACCCTATATGAGAATTTAATTCTCCCAAACTCACAGGAATTTAATTCCTCCAAGATAAAACTAGGGTTTAACCCTATATGAGAATTCAATTCTCCCAAACTCACAGGAATTTAATTCCTCCAAGATAGAATCAGGGTGTAACCCTACATAAATTCTTCCGCATATATAGGAATTTAATTCCTCTGAAAACATAATTAGGGTTTAATCCTACAGAGAATTTAATTCTTAAAATAAAGAGACTTGAAAGATCTCCATGCACGTAAAGAACATTGGTCACGTGATGACACGCGACCCCAATCCGCAGTGATCAGAAAGAAAGAATAAAGCTAGGTCACGTGCCCCCACGTGACCCCTGAACAAATCCCCCAAAATGAGAAGAAAACAGCTTGGAGGCAATGCCTCACGTGCCACCACGTGACTTCCAAAATAAAGAAAATAAAAGCAAAGGCAATTGATCAGTCGAAAATATTGCATCATTTAACCGGCAATTTCCCTATCATTTGCACTCATTTAGAAGTGTTCGGTATTCATATTTCACATATTAGCAAATCAGTCATAAAATATCAGATTGCATGTGTTAGACTTTTAAACCGGCACTTTAAGGGAAATTGACCACATTTCATGGCATCGCATCATCCCTGTATTGCGCAACACTTGTGTCGAGATTTGTGCAGAAAATTGCAGGAGCAAAGTTAAAAGAAGCTGATAAAAAATACACCAACTCCATGTTTTCAGATCTGGTAGCAATTCAGAAGGAAATATACAAATCAACATATCAAAGAAAGTCCCACAACTCAGGCCCAACAAGCACCAGAGAACCCAAGCACCAATTCTCCAAAAGAGCCGCGGAACCGCGGCGGGAGCCGGCTTGAGCCGCGGTTCCGCGGCGGTTTGGACACATCAGCAAGTCATTTTCAGTGCAAAATTCATCTCTCAGGGCCCACATCACTTTAATGCATGTCAAATTCCAGAATTCTCCAGAGTCTTCTGCCAGATCAGCAAAGATCATTAAGCTAATCCTAATTAAGCTCCTAACTAATCACATCTAGAAGCTTCTCCTCAACAAACTTTTGGAGGGAAATTCAAATCTCTTCTAACTAACTTTTGGAGGGAAATTCAAATTCTAATCCTAGATCTAGGGTTTAGGGAAGTCTATAAATAGAAGCCTAGACCTAGGGTTAAGGGGAATCTTGATTAGTTATTAATCAATAGTTCATTAGTTCCTTAATCTTTACCTCTTTCTTCATCTTCTTCCACAAGTCTAGTGACAAGGCTTGTGCAAAACCCTAACCCTAATTCCACTCCAAATTCAAGATCTTGAGTACCAAATCAAGTGAGAAGCCTTCAACCTTTTATGAGTCGAGCCGATCTTCAATCGGGCAAGTGATCCAAGCCGATCCGCGACTCACGGAGACGAGCGAAGCCAAATCGACGATCGAGTTCTTCCTCTTGTAGTTCTTGAGCGAATGTAATGAAATTGTTGATATAAATAAAAGGTGAAATTCTTTAATCTTGCTTTCTTTAAATTCTTGCATCATGATTCGATCTCAATTTGTAATTGTAGTTCTTGTTGTGATGTTTGATGTAAAACTCCGCTCGTCAAGGAGTCGAGACGATCAATAGAATGATGATGTAACAAATCTTAATACGATTCTTGAGTCCTACGAGCTTTGTAAACCCTAGAAAGTTCAAGAATCGATGACCTAGTTTCGTTGCGATGCTTTCTTAATTGTGATCGCTCGAAATTAGGGATCTACGATCGTTTCTTGAATTTACTAGAGGCTAGAATGTGAATGATATCGACGAAAGAACAAGGGAGAAGATGAAACCCTAGTTTCATAAGAAATCCCTAATTTCTCGATCGATCATCATCGATTTAGTATCAATTCATCGAAGGATAAGAATACGTCATTGTAAGATTACATCACATCTATAGATCCGATCGATTCCTACGAGCCTCATTTCGATTCTTGATATTTGGTTGGAAAAAAATCATCAAACTATCAATTCTTGATTCTATCTTTTTCTTGTTATTAGATCTATATTTTCTAATTCTTGAACTTCAAATATAAATCATGAATTGTTTGTTTTCTTTTCTTTAAAGTTTCAACTCATCTAAATCAAAAGACGAACTATTACACTTTCCCTGTGGACGATCCGCACTTACTAACGCGCTACAACCGACACCGTTATTGATTGCGGTCAAAATATTTTTGGTTGTGATTTCTTTACAATTTTCATACTACACAATCCTAAAAACCAAACAATAAAATGGCGCCGTTGCCGGGGATAGTGCGCTAATTGTTCGTATTTTTGAAATTTGAGTTGAAAGATTTATTCCGTTATAATTTCTAGATATAAACTCGCACAGACCCTAATACGTGTGTTGTGATTTGATTGCGAGGAAATCTGGAACTTGTGGAGCTGTGGAAAATTTTTTCTGCAAACTCCAGAGAGCTGTGTAAGTGAACAGGAGCTTGTGCACAAAATTTTGTGCAGTGATCCCACTACATCACCGCGATTCCGCGGCATTAGCCTGCATACGCGGCGGAATCGCCGCAAGTCTGCTTCATCACTGCACCAAACTTTCTCTGTAAGCTTCTCACTTTCTTATCTCTCCCCTCGTCTGCTCCAATTAACATTTTGTGCAGGTTTCTTTGCAAATAATCGCAGCGCCGCGCAAAAAGCAAAAATTAAATTGTGCTTGTTTCGATTTTGTGGCTGTTTGCATAATTAATACGGAAAATTAAGGGGCAAAGACCAAATCCAGATTAGGTGGGGAGTTCATTACCCTTCCTAAGCCCCAAAAATTGCAAAACTTGCATCCGCATTGACCCACATTAACTAAAAAATATCTAGAGATGACTCTAAGGACCGTCGCGCTCACTTAGGACAGAAGAAGGCCGTGGGTAATTCATTGCTTATCCACGTTTTCTTGTGGTGTCTAAGGCAAGTGTATCGAAGGCTAGTGGTTATTAATTAGGCCCACTACTTACATAGTGGAGTACCTTCCCACTTACCTGGCACTTACCTGGCCACAGGGGGACAAAGAGGCAGTGGAGGATTCTATCCTGCGACTTGTCTTCTGGCAGTTAGGAGCGGTCTAGAGATTTGACCTAGGTGACCCCTAGAATTAGGGTTTTGTGTGTTGCATTTGTTGTGTTGCATCATTTTTTCAAAAATCCGTCCTATTTTCAAAACAAACACCGCATTCATTCATCATTCCCCTAATTATAAATTCACGCTGCCACTTGTACTAACCCTTTTTAGTGCAAGATAGGCTGGAAAACGGGATTCTAGTGCCTGTTAGTCCGCGTCCTTTCGATCGACCCAAAAGTCGGTATTTCTGCATTTACCCTTTCTTTACCCACCACCACACCCACATCGATGGATCCGTCTCCATCGAACTTCTTTACCACTACTCTGCCGCCGTCCGTTGGTGCGCAGAATCCACCTCGCATCTCTCTCCAAGAGAGGTGCTATCCTACACGAGGCCCACTTTCCACTTGTCTTTCCACACCACCAGCCAACGGGGACAATTTTCAAATAAAACCCCAATACATCAACCTTCTACCAAAATATCACGGTCTCGAGTCTGAGGACGCATACGTGTTTATCACGAAATTCGAAAATGTATGCGCAATGATGGGTACTTCACAGCTTTCTGTGGATACTATGCGTCTACGTCTTCTCCCATTTACCTTGTGCGATTTAGCCGAGAAGTGGCTATATAACACTACCGCACATTCCATTTCAAATTGGGATTAATTCGTCAAAGCATTCCTGAAGAAATTTTACCCACATCAAAAGACAGCTCGAGTCCGTAGCGAAATCTATCAATTCACCCAGCTTCCAAATGAAACATTTTCAAAATGTCTTGAACGCTTCAAGGATCTGTTAGTCCAATGTCCACATCACGGCATCCCAAGATGGGAACTGTGCCGAATCATTTATGAGGGCATTACTCCTAACACAAGACAGAGCCTTGAATCCATGTGTCAAGGCAATTTTATGACCAAAGATGATGGGGAAGCATGGAAATTCATAGAAGATTTCACTGAAAAATCTTTACAGTGGGAGGGTATGAGTCAATCGTCTAGGGATGGCAATAATATTTCCATAGGAGTTAGAGCTGACATTGCAGCTATACACAAGAAACTCGAGACTATGGAAAACAAATTTTTAGCCGCCACCCTAAATCAAATGTCACTCTCCAAAACTGTATGTGGATGCTGTTCTGATCCTTCTCATTTGACGAAAGAATGTCCACTTAATTCTCCGTTTCAAGGTCACGAGCATACCAATGCAGCATTTCAAAGACCTAAAATCGACCCATTTTCTTCCACATATAATCAGGGTTGGAGGAATCACCCTAACTTTGCTTGGAACCAATCCCAATTTCAAAACACGGTTCCAACCCAAAACAATTTCCAAAGGGTCCCTCCACCACAACAGCAACCACCACTTCATTTGAGTCAGCACCCCTTTCAAGCACAAAATTTTCAAAATCCGGTCAACACACCTCCACTGTCTAGTCCTTTGCATTTGACCGGGACTGATGAAACCTATTCATTTGCACAATGCATGAATTTGGTCTTAACAAATATCATGCAAGTTTCGGCTGAAATGAAGTCTTCTGTCGATAAAATTGAGAAAAACTCAGCGTCCCAAGCTGAGAATATTAAATCGATGGAAGAAGAAATTTCACGATTAAGAGCCGAAATGAGTGCAAGAGAGAAAGGGAAACTTCCAGCTCAACCTTTACCCAATCCTGGCTATTCACATCATGTGGATGCAATCACGTTGAGATATGGAAGAGTGCTTGACAATCATGTTGGGGAAGAGTTTGATGACACTGATAAATCAATCAATACCACCCCGGCTGAGACCTTTCCTTCCACTTCTACTTCTAATTCTAACCCCAGTTCTTCCACCCCACCACCTTCTTGCGAGCCTATTCTTCGTTTCCCACAAGGCTCGCCACCTCAGCCCATCTCTTCTAGTTCTCCACAGACGATCCCCACTCCTCTTTTGGGATCATGTCTACCGCCACTTCCTTCTCCTATGATGGACCCAGCGCTTATTGCTAAAGCACCTTATCCTAATCGGTTAAGGGCTAACACACTGAGTCCACATATGGAGAAGATTATGAACATTTTTAAGCAAGTTAACATCAACATCCCTCTCCTAGATGCCATCCAACAAGTTCCGTCCTATGCGAAAACTCTTAAGAACTTGTGCACTAGGAAGAGGAAGACTCAAGTGCCCAAGAAGATTTTTATGGCAAAGACGGTAGACACGGCTTTCCCCCAACAATTACCGAGGAAACGTACGGATCCTGGATATCCTACGATTTCCATTTCTATTGGGGAAAAACACATCAACCATGCTCTACTAGACCTTGGCGCTAGTGTTAACTTGCTTCCATATTCAGTCTATGAGCAACTAGGTATCGGAGAGTTGAAGCCAACCCATTGCACTCTCCAGATGGCTGACCGATCAATCACCAAACCTAGGGGTGAACTGGAGGATGTGTTAATAAAAATCGGGGAATTTATATTCCCTGTGGATTTTATTGTAATTGATACACAGCCTGTAGAGAACCCACGGAATCAAATTCCGGTGATTTTAGGTCGCCCCTTTTTGGCCACTTCCAACGCTATCATCAACTGTCGTAATGGTTCTATGACCCTATCTTTCGGGAATAGGTCAATTGAGCTGAACATTTACAAGTTGGGAAGTGTACCCTCCGATCCTACTGCTCAGGTCTGTTCTGTCGACTTAATGGATGTCGACAGCAGCGAATTTGATGATCATCTTGATACTGATCTAGACTCTTTTCATACGTTATTGTTTGACCCAATTATGTATCATACACATACGGACTCTTCCACCGAGATGTCCGGGTCAACAATTAACACTGATTATGAACTGTTCTTAAAGTCTGAAGATCACCCCGCATTTTGTGATGACATTATTCATCGGGGTATTGATGGAACTTTTGAGGAGATCTTCGCTGATGAACTCGCATTTTTGAATGACACGGGTGTTGAGATGAATCATGTCCCAATCATTGAAATTGAACCTCCACCCCTTCTTCTGAATTGTAAAAAGAATGCGAGTAATCCATTACACTCACTGCATCGTCTCTCCAAAATGAGACGCACACACATTCTTTTCTACCCCTTTTCCTTTCCACACTTCTTCTTCCACCAACCAGAGCACTGCATTGATAAAATTTTCTATTGGTTAGTGTTGATATTCGGTCTTTGCAAAGCTTGGCATCAACCAATAATTCTTGACCCCCTCATGTGATTTTCAAAAGATTAACATTGCATAACTCAAGTTTGGGGGGGTATGATCGGGCTCCTGAAAAGAAATTTTTACAAAATTTTGAGCCAAGAATAAGTTTGGGGGAGGTTCTTCACTTAAATATTTTGCCCCCACTAATAAATTCCTCCCAAGCTTACAGGTTTTTTCGAGATTTAGCAGATGACAACAGTGAGGACACTGTTGAAAACAAGTTTGGGGGAGGTTTATGCTTATTTTCGCATCATTTGCATAAGCACAAAACATTTTTTGGAAACCTATAAAAATTTAAAAAATTTCAAAACTATAAAAATATTTTTTGTACATAAATAAGATAATAAAAGATTAGATAGTGAAAAATTACATCCATAAGATTAGAAAAATTTAAGAAAACTAAGAAAATTAGAAGTTTTCTTATACGAACTAGTAATAAGTAGTTATGAGCCGTTGTCCCAAGAGTTAGTAAGATGAAGGAAGTCACTAATCTGAGGATAAAAATAAGTCTGAAAAAATAGTTTCTATTCTGGAAGCCAAACATTTTGAACGTTGATACCCTGCTATTCGCACTTACACACGTCTTGAAGCCCGGGATAGTAGAGGATACCTTGAAATGCTCTTGTCTTAAAGCCGATGTATGAAGGAAATAAAAAGAAAAAAAAGTGAATAAAAAATATAAAATGGTGAGAAAAATGGACACTGGTTTTGTTATCACCAAGGGCAATAAAAAATTTATAGCAAGGGTGCCTCTTCACCTAGTGCCCTAAGGCCAACTGGTCTGGGAGTCACTGCTATGCTTGAGGTGGTGCAAGACGAGGAAAATACACCAAGTAAGCAAGCACAGGAGTAATCGGTCGGTTAGTACCTCAAGAAGTATTAACGGTCACATGAAAGTGTGTGAGCAATCTCATCTAAATATTCATTAATTAAAAAGTACTGAGGCTGATGGGCAAGAGTATGATAGCTTGAATTGAATTCTCCGGGTGTAGGGATGTCCTTTACACACACGCAGGGTTATATGATCGATGTTTGGAAGAAAGATAGGAATGAATAATAAGACGATGTTTTATCGAGAGAGGACGTGATTTCTAACATCTTTTCATGACTATTAAGATAGGGCTCATGACAACCGAAAAGCTAGCTTAGTTGGAAACCCTAATTTTCAAGGCTTTTCTTTTACGATTCTTTTCTTTAAATGTAAAATTCATGATCTTCCTTTTATTATTGGATTTTGTGGGTGCAATCCGCTGAAATCCCTCAGGAGACAACACTCCTCCTACTAGGGACACCTAGAGGTTTAAAGGCTTGTTGCACGTGCTCAGTGCAATCGTGTTGCCTACGAAAGTGTGCTAGTTAGTTTTTCTCTTTCTTTATTTTCTCCTTCTCTTTTTAATAAAACAATTCGCTCGAGACAATCGAAAATAAGTTTGGGGGAATTTGATCAGTCGAAAATATTGCATCTTTTAACCGGCAATTTCCCTATCATTTGCACTCATTTAGAAGTGTTCGGTATTCATATTTCACAAATTAGCAAATCAGTCATAAAATATCATGTGTTAGACTTTTAAACCGGCACTTTAAGGGAAATTGACCACATTTCATGGCATCGCATCATCCCTGTATTGCGCAACACTTGTGTCGAGATTTGTGCAGAAAATTGCAGGAGCAAAGTCAAAAGAAGCTGATCAAAAATACACCAAATCCATGTTTTCAGATCTGGTAGCAATTCAGAAGGAAATATACAAATCAACATATCAAAGAAAGTCCCACAACTCAGGCCCAACAAGAACCAAAGAACCCAAGCCCCAACTCTCCAAAAGAGCCGCGGAACCGCGGCGGGAGACGGCTTGAGCCGCGGTGTAGGGTTCCTAGGCACTCCCAAGAGGTCTCACAAGGCATCAACCATGCCAATTTCAAATTTTAACGGTGCCGAGAAACCCTAATATGGATCGTTGGCTAGATGTCTAGGCGAAAAAGAAACTAGTTTACATCTAAACTAAAAGAACGGAAATACAACCTTTGTAGATCCGGTCCTCCACCTCCACGGCTCCGTGATGAAGTCCTCTCCGCTGTCCAAATCAAAATCCGGGCTCTAGCGTCGACTTCATCGGAGAAATGGGCGGGCAAGGTTGTCGGCTTCGTGCCGAAGATGATCTACGTCGAAGCATCACAAGATCAAGCTCCCACTTCACCAAGTCATGAAACTTGTGAAGAAAACACACTCTACTACTTGGCAAGAGGTAGAGGATGAAGAAATAGGAAGTGGGTTCACTTTAGAATTGGATTTCTCACTCACTTTCATCAATCACCATTGATGAAGTCAAGGTTTCTTCTTTGAAGAAGATGAAGAAGAAGAAGATAATATTATGATAAGTTCAACCTAAAATGAAAAGAATAATGAATTCTTATCATAATAGAACCATGGTTTGGTGTAGAGAATTAATTAGGGTTAAGTGGAATGGTTAGGGTTAAGGATGAGACAAAGTGGTCACAAAGTCAAAGTATTCATGAAGCTTCATGAAAGAACAAAGAATGCCACCATTTTATCATTTCCTTTTCTTTTTCCAAAAGAATAAATAAATGAATAAAATGAATAAGCAAATAATAAACCCTAACCATTTCATTAACCAAGGTTTAATTCTTTATACTTAACCAATTTTACATGCACTATCAAACATGATACAAGCATGTGCACAAAATCATATCACATATATAATGCGCACATCCGAGCGAGAAAATCCATTTAAAGTGAACCGATACTAGTTAATGCAAAGTAATATATCAAATATATAATTATACATTAAATCATTAAATCAACACTTGATTTAACGATCCGGTCATATCGCATATAACCGACTAGTATCAAATATATCGGCTTATCGAATCAATACTTGATTCGATAACTAGGTTATATCGCATATAACCATTCGATGCATTCATCGCGAGAATAGAATACGGTATCACATACACGCATTATTCTCGGTCCCGCACATATCTCATATGCGCTCCTATTTCGTTTCGCTTGAGCCAGGAAACCTCTGTGTAGGACTCTAAAGACTCGTCAATACGCCGGTAGCAGATGATGATCATATCAAACATCCACAAGCCGCAAGCGGTCTGCTAAACGTAACGGCCACCCGGGTATTGAGCGATCAGAAGATCGACGAGCAAGCCCGCTTATATTCCAGTGAATCCAACCAGCAACACTACCGTACAGTCCGGTCTGTTCGTCTGATATGTCGCATATCTCGCCTAGGGGTGGTACATGTCAGACCCCAATAGCTTGATAAGTCGTGTCGATATGAGGTCCATAACAGTTCGAGAAACTACTGGTAACACTTACCAGTAAATATCAGCAACCCTGGCCAGGGATTTCCTGTTATAGCCAATCGAACACAGCGCAACATCAACTCCCTATACCGGGAGAGACGAATCCCCTCCTATCGCTCATTGCCTCCATGTGACTCAGGACTGTACCCAAAAACCACCGTTTTGCACGCCCTCTTGGACGTGGTAAGATGGAAATCAAAGCACAGTGGGAACCACACAAGACTCTATGACGATCTCGGGTCAACAGACTACTCTGTACCAGTGTCACCAGAGAACTGCCATCTGACGTAAGGTATAATACCATCTGGGAGTTCTCGGCGAGTCCGTCCAGTGTACCCAGTCTCCACTGAGCACCCGTATATCATCTCTGATGTCAAACACCAATGGATATGGAATCATCCATCGCCCATCTGTATGGGTCGAGAAGGTATACGCTAGTCTACTCTGGTATATCGATGCCCCGTCTCGATACACCCACGACTAGGGACTTTGAAGGATGTACTTATGGACTACCATGTCCCCACTAGTATGATCTGCATCATAGTCCAGATAGTCAAGTACACATCCTAAGGGCTTTACCAACATGTAACAGAGAGACAATCAGTGTACACGTTAAGGTAAAGAGCAACCAGATAGCATACTATCATGTCGAGCAAGAAAGTCCTCCCTATATATGTCCCAGCATCCACTACAATATACATCCTATGTATAGTAATGGCCTCTAGGGCATACATATAACTAACAATCTCCCACTTGCACTAGGGCCATCTGATAGCAGTGGTTGTAGTATCTCATACTCAACCATCCCATAAAAATCTCTCTCTGGGAACAGGCCTTTGTGAGTGGATCCGCTGTGTTGTCCTCTGAGTCTACTCTCCTGACCTCGATCCCCTGGAGATCAACCATCTCCATGATCAGGTGATACTGCCTTAGAATATGTCTGGATCACTGATGGGACCTGCGTTCCTTGGCTTAAGCCACAACTCCATTGTCTCACAATGGTGGGAACGTAGTTCATCTCATGAACCAATATACACCCAAACAGCTTCCTTGGTAGCATCTTTAGTAGCGATGTTTCCTGCCTTTATCGTCTAGTATGTCACGGTATCTAGCTTGGAACTCTTCCAACATACCATCCCTTTACTGAGGGTAAAGACAATGCCTGTGACTGACATTCAGTCATCTTTATCACCCTGGAACACTTCCAGTGATTCTTCCCAGGATCAATTGATACCATCTCACTACAACTAGTGAGTATCCTAACATCCAATTAGATCTATCTCATAGATCCAAAACCCAGGATTTAGGAGGTATCATTTTGATCCTATATGGAGAATCATTGTGATAAGCGGAGATTGACCGAGCGTAGCATAGGAAACTCCTTCCCTATCAAGAGTATGTCATCCACGTACTCTATGAGGATCGTCACCATACTCCCTACTATCTTTTTGTTTATACAAGGTTCATCTACCATTTTGATGATATCAACTTCTTTGACTAATCCATCAAAACAGATGTTCCAACTCCACGATGCCTGCTTTATCCTATAAAGCATCTTGCACACGTTTCCGCTGCTCCCACTGTCTACGAAGCCCTCTGGCTGTGTACTTATAGACGCACTCTTCTAAATCAATATTTTGAAAAGCATTCATGACACCCAACCGCCAGATATCGTAGTCATGGTATGTAGCCGTGGCAAGTAGGATCTGTATGGACTTAAGCATAGATACTGGAAAAAGGTTTCATCATTATTCACGCCTGGTTAATGACGAAAACCTTTAACAAGTCTAGCTTTGAAAGTCTCAACTTTTCCATCTACACCAGGTAATCTTCTCAAGATATACTTGCTCCTGATGGGGATTTAACCCTTCAGATATAGCAACCAAAGTCCATACTTTGTTGGTGTATAAGGATTCCATCTCAGATCACTAAGCATCCAGCCATTCTTATAGAGTCTTACTCCTGATGGCCAGCTCGAAACTAGTTGGGTTATCATCTCATGATGCAATCCTCGCTCCCACTGTCATAGAGAAACCGAAATATCTCTCAGGTGGGTGAGGAACCCTACTAGATCCGCGGAGAGGCTGAGGTTCGTTGGAATCTACTGAATCCTTTGGTTCTTTCAAATCATCAGCTGCAGTTTGCATAGCTGGAACCTTTCCAGTTCTACATAACAGACGTTGCCTCGAGCTTGTCCGGATTTTGCTTTTAGACATAGGCCAGACAACCCCAAATCTTAACCATCTTAAGATATGGGCTCTTCCCTTTCCATATCACATATGAAGCGGTAGGCAACTGATTTGATTTGAACCCTATTCAATAGGTATGCAGCTTCTTAAGTGCATAACCTCCTGAAAGGAAACAGGTAACTCAGTAGTACTCATCATAGAGCACACCATATCACATAGGGTGCTATTGCTCTGCCCCGATATACCATCGTGCTATGGTGTATACGGAGGAGTAATGCTGAGAGAGAATCTCATTCTCCTTTAGAATAATCCAGGATTTCCGTGCTCAAGTATTCTCCTCCTCGATCTCATCAAAGGACATAATACTTACACCCGTATTTTGGTTCTCTACTTCTAACTTATATTCTGTGAATATCTCAAAAGGTTCGGATTTGTGTTTCAACAGGAACATATGTCTGAATCTTGAGAGATTATCAGAGAATGTAACGAAGTACAAAGAACCGGTCCTGGCATATGTAGACAGGGGACCTACCATACATCAACATGTATCATCCCAAGAGTTTACTAACTCTTTCTCTGTTTCCAATAAACAGAGCTGAGGTCATTTTATCTTTGTGACATGACTGGCAAGTTTCACAAGATGTAAATTCAAACAGATTTAAATATGCATCTAAATGTAACTTCAGCTAGTCGGGTCGCATTGATATGACCTAGTCTACAATGCCTTAAGAAGAATTCGTTCATTTCTGAACTCTTCCTCTTTTGTGTGTTCGGTATACTAAAGAACTGTAGTTTGATTTAGAACATCAATACTTTTAGATAACGTGCCTGAACCGATCAACTTTTGATATAGGAAATGTTCAAAACATTATCCAACAATACAAAATTTTATCATTTCTTTACTAATAAAGAGATAGATATGATTTTGTATATCAGGTTCGGTATCTAATAACATTCGTTCAGAATCAATGTATATGGAATACAGGGTGACAGTGACCAACAGACTTGGCTGCAACACTTGCCCCGTTTTCTGCCTCATGAAACTTATCACCCGTTCTCAGTTCTCTACCTAGCTGTAGCCCTATGTAACAGATTACATATCTGGGATCCTGATCTGGTATCACATACCCAGGACGTAGAGGATTCAGAGAAACAGTTCTTTTGTAATGAACACACCCGAAGATGATGCATCAACATGCACTCTCTTCGTTTGGGCAGCACGGGAATTCTGGTAATCCCCAATTTCCTGCTCTGTCTTATAACAATTATAAGTTGGAGCTGGGCCAACGTTCCCCAGCTCAGTATAACAAGCGGGTTCGGTCAATATTCCGTATTATTATCTTGATTAAGGCGTGATATGGTCGCTACCTGGAGAGAGAGAGAAGAAAACACTCAGCGTGCGCTCTTGCAAGAATAGATTGGTTATTATTTTATCTAATCAGGATGGCTCCCACTGCTTTTTATCAAATCTTCCTTCAAACCCTAAAAGGAAAGACTAGCCGGGATTAATTACACACTACAAGTTCGCCAATCTTTCAGCCAGGCCAGTGTCGGTACTTTGAGGGAGGTCCCCCGTGCTTTCGCACGAACCTAATTAATGCAAACCTCGTTTTCCCAGAGGCGTAACCTCGTTGACACCTTTCTAGACACCTACTTGATCGGCTAATTGTAATGTATAAAACTCTCCCAGGAGTAACAATTACTCGCAGCGGGTATCGGGATCCAACTATCTCATAGAAGGTATGCAATCTCATTGCAAATTTCAACACTTGAAATTCCCGATAATATTGCCCCGAACGATCTATGACCTTGACAAGGTCAACAAACCATAGACCGCAAGTCAAGTTCAACCCGTCATTTCTTGATTGAATCAAACCCACCCGCACGACCCTTGACAAGGTCAACAAGGCCGCACGACTACCCTAACCCAATCTGCATCATATGCATAAGCAGATAAATACTGGTTAGCTACCGCACACTGCGTCTTGACAAGGTCAACAAACACAGCACGAATACTAAACATGACTTATCTGAAATGACGGAGGGCTACGACAGGTTTTTCTGAAAACCTATTGCGTAATGAACTTGATATCGTTGTAGAATCAAATAATTTTAAAATGGAGTGCTTTTGAGGCTTTTCTAGTTTTGCTAAAGGAGTCACTCCCAGTGAAGGGATCGTCGGTCCTTTCCTCGTCGAATGAGGTGCGGGATATATCATATATATCACTGTGCAAAGCAAAAACTCTTAAAAGCAATCAAAAGACAAACCGAGTGTGTAGCATCTGCCAGTCATTGCTAAAGGAGTCACTCCCGGTGAAGGGATCTCGGTCCTTTCCTCATCGAATAAGGTGCAGGATATATCATATATACCGCTGTGCAAAGCAAGAACTGTAGCTACCTATTTTATTTTTGAAATTCGATTCTACAACATCTTAGGTTTCTTTTTATTTCATTAATCACATTAATGAAGTCCCATCATTTAAGTACCTAAAAATCACAGATAAATACGACGTACACTTATGCCATCCGCATTCGCCTCGATGTCCCCTCGTGCACCGTTAGGTTAGGTAACTAACGGCAGAGCGGGGCAGGACTAGCGCGGGTGTAAAACATAAGTAACGTCTATATAATATATCATATATACTATATACTGTATCTATCACAGAACATCACATGATCACATCACAGATATCGCAGCAGAAGAATCATATGAAATATTGGATATACTAGGACGTCCGTGTTTTCAATACGAGCCAGTATAAAACACGGATTCCACGGTCGTGATGAATAGCCAAACCCACACCCCTAGACCCCTACGAGAGCGGCAAGCAACCCTACCAATTCTAGAGTTAGGAGACCCGGACTCGACTCCTCGAGTTGGTCTCCCACTGGACTCCAGAACCCGGTTACTTGTGCCCTCCTCCTTGGGTCTATCCTAGTGCGGAAAAGAAAATAATGTACAAACGGTGACAACTTCCGCAACCTGGAAGTGCCCCAAATAAAAGAATATTACATACAAGTTTTTACATGAATGAAAAATGAAAAACACTCATCTCACATAAAAAACCCCGGCTATTCAAACACGACGATCCAATATAACATATCCAGCAACACATAATATCACATGTCATCAACATAAGTAAATATGCGCATCCCAATTGTCGTTGATATATAGCAACGAAACCGGCGATATCACATATTACACTTACGGTCACAGAAAAGAAAGTGTAAAACTACAACAGTTGGAATCCGCAACCTCCATAGACATCGCATGCCTAAACAAATGAATTCCTTAGACATCGCATGCCTAACAATTATAAACCCCTCATTTTAGTCTCAAAATCGAAAACACTTTTCAATTCCTAGTCGGGCAATTCAACAGGATTCCCGACAATTTGATCGAATGCTCATCGCAAACTTCAGTAGGCGGCTACACCCCCGATACCGTCGACGAAGTGCACCAAGGCGGAACACCGCTGCCGCGAGCACCCGAACGGATGCTTTCGGCGACGGGGTTCTCCTACAGTCACTTGGTCGGGGCTAAGGGATGTAGCTGTCTAATAAGTTTATCCGACGAGTATCCGCGTACGCTACGTGATTGCGACGGACTTTTGATCACATCAAAATTCCGTGGCAACCGATCAAGTGAGACTAAACTGCTATGTTTATAACATTCATTCAGTTATCTCATAACTCTTTGTGAATTCCAATTATTGTATCCCATTCCGGATAAATAGAAAATGTCAAACTTTCCGATCGAACAATCGAACACCCAAGTTTTCCCGATACAGATCAACACATGAAATAAGTCTAACAACATTCAGTTCGTGCCTCAGTACCAACGGTCCAGCCGTAGAAGGGTCAAGCCAACGCCTCACATGTGGCACGCCGTACTGCCCCAAACCCTAAGGTTCAAAGGACAGTTCAAGACGGTTCAAAGGGCAGTTCAAGCCTTAGAACGTCGTTAAACTACGGAAAAATCCAACACTTAGAAATTTCCCGATAGGGGAAAAATTGGGTATTTATATCCGGTCGAACTTTTTAACATATTCTAAAATTATCCGGAAAGCCACACAGACAAAATTTGATAATCCGATCGAACATTCGAATCCCCAAAACAACCCCAGAAAATTCAACTCTTGAATAAATTTTAGAAATACCCAGAGAACTCTGCACTATTAAATAGGAATTACAATACAAAATGTTAGGGCTGACGTCACAATTTTGCCGCTGAACCGCCGCATAAGCTAGGCTTATGCCGCGGTTCCGCCGCCGATAGCACTGTTCATGAAATAAATTTTGCGCCGTAATTCTTATAATTCCCTGCTGAGTTTTCTGCATATTTTTAATTTGGAAAAAACCCAGTTTTTTAAAAATGTACAGAGAGCCTTTTTTGGAAATGGGTTTCGGGTTCGTTCGGATTTCAAACGTCGTCTGGACTTCGCCTAAGGCTCTAGCTAGGCTCTGATACCACTGTAGGGTTCCTAGGCACTCCCAAGAGGTCTCACAAGGCATCAACCATGCCAATTTCAAATTTTAACGGTGCCGAGAAACCCTAATATGGATCGTTGGCTAGATGTCTAGGCGAAAAAGAAACTAGTTTACATCTAAACTAAAAGAACGGAAATACAACCTTTTTAGATCCGGTCCTCCACCTCCACGGCTCCGTGATGAAGTCCTCTCCGCTGTCCAAATCAAAATCCGGGCTCTAGCGTCGGCTTCATAGGAGAAATGGGCGGGCAAGGTCGTCGGCTTCGTGCCGAAGATGATCTACGTCGAAGCATCACAAGATCAAGCTCCCACTTCACCAATGTTAGTGTTTATGCCCTAGAAGGCCATTACTGTATCATACTAGTTTGTATATTACTTAATGGAAGCTTGGGATATTCACATGTATATAACAGTCTTGCTAAACATGGTAGTATGCTACTTGGTTTTTCTATCTTAATATGTGAGTGTACGTATTGATAGAGCTCTTAGGATCTTGCTTGTCTACCAGCGTTGTGATGGCAGTCACACTAGTGGGGGCTGGGTAGTCTACAAGCACATCCTTATTCAGGTCCCTGGTCGTTGGATTATCGAGACAGAGCATCGATACTCCGGAGTAGACTAGTGTGTACGCTTCTCATCCCAGTTGGGGAGATGGTCTGTCCCACAGCCGTCAGTACGTCGTACTGGAGATAGTATGCAGGTGCTCGTTAGGTTACAAGTACACCGGACAGGACTCACAGGGAACTGTTGGTTGGTTTTATACCAGTCGTCAGTGAACAGTTCCCAGGTGACATGAGTACAGCATAGTCCGCAGACTTGACACTGCTACTTCGCCTCGAGTGTGTTCCACTGTTCTTAGATTGCTACCCTACACGGCTCAAAGGAGTCGTGCACACAGGTAGCAGTTGGGTGCAGTCCCGAGCACTTGGAGGCAGTGGCGGTTAGACAGGATTCGTCTCTCCCGGTATTGGGAGTTGATATCGCGCTGTGTCAGAGAGCCATTACGCAAAGTCCCTGGCCAGGGCAAGCGAGATTTGCTGGTAGGTTCCAGTAGTTTCTCAGGGTGTAATGGGCTTCCCTCCGACACGACTTATACCGCTATTAGGGGACTGACGCTTGCCGCCCCCCTAGGCCCGATATGCGATAGTCTTGGACGAACGGACCGGACTGTATGGAGATTGTCACAGCAGGCTCAGTAGGAGTTCGGATGGGTTTCCTCATCGGCCTTCTTATCGACAACTACCTGGGGACCGTTACGTACAGCTAGTGCCGCTTGCGGTCCGTGGTTAAACCCACTGCCAGCATAGTAGTCGAGTCTCTAGAGTCACACACAGAGAGTTTCCTACTCCAGACGAAACGATATAGAGGTCGTATGGTTTTACGACAAAGGGTTCGGACGCGTATGTGTGTTTACACACTTACGTCGTTTGGACAGTTTTTACCAGTCGGCTTTGGTTTAAGCCAGTTACTGGTATCCAGTTATTGGATTTATACAGTCTAAAGATTTTCCGTATTTTTGCGGATCGGAGGGGCGTTCTCGTAATTACGCGAGAAGCTTCTAGAAGATGGTGACTAAGGAGGTTTAGGTGGCATATACATTGAATGAGATTAGTGAGTCATGAGAATGATTCATCATGGTCATTAATGCATCATAAATGCTTAATGACTCATGATAATGAATCACCACTTGATATTTGTGAAGCATGATTATTCATCACTTATTTTCTTTTCTTGATAAAAGTAAATGCTTCATATATATTATGATAACTTACTATTCTCACTCAATAATATCATTCACACTCTCTCTCCTCAGGCTCTCTCTCTTCAAACCCTAATCCTCACCTCTCATGTGTTGAGAACAAGGATTAGTTAGACTAAACAATCCATAACCCTTACTCTATCTCATCTATCTTCTTTGATTAGCAATCCAAGAAGGTTAGTTGCCTTAAGTTTAGAGGCTAAGCTTGGAGTTTTGCTCTCGGGTGGATCATCTACTACATCGAGAAGGCCGAGGAGGACGAGGAGATCGTAAAGCCGAAGGACTTGGTTCGATAGGTATAATCCCTAAGCATAGTAGTTTAGAACAACTATGTGTTTGGTTAGTTATCGTTTAGCTTCGATTTAAGCGGTTAGTCGATGTTTGTTCACTAAACAAGTTCGTTTTCGAATATTCCGCCTCCCCACAAGTATTAGGGTGTAGTACATCGACTTACAGTGGTATCAGAGCCTCGCTAAACAATAAATAACTTAATTGCAAATTTGTACGAATTTCGAACGGAAAAAACGAAACCGGAAAACACCGAACTGTCAAGTTTCTGTCGAAATTTAAATGAAGTCTAAAAATTTTTCAGGGATGTTCAGAAAGCTTGAAAAGCATCCAGGAGAACACCCAAGAAAATTGGACCCATGACTCGGCTAAAGCGCCGCGGAAGCGTGGCGGATCCCACACGATCCGCCGCGGTTCCGCCGCCGAGTTGCCGAGTCATGAACCCAAATTTCTTGTGTGGATCCCCTGTGATATTTGGTATTTTCTGGAATTTTTAATATTTGCTCAGGTTTCAAGTTTTACAGAGAAGTAATGGAGCAATGTTAAATGCGTTTAATCAATCGAAATTGTACAGTATTTGCATATTGGATTATATCTGTGATTGTTTAATGTGTTCGTAAACCTCCCCTAACTGCTAGTATGTCGGTTGGCAGGGGGTTGCACATTTCTGTAATGGTTTTATCTGTTTGTGCATATGAACTGTATTGGACTGTTGTGGTGTATAGCCGGGGTTTAGAAATGGGTTATTATTTAATTCATTTGTTGTAAATGTAATTTGTTGTAATATTATTTTTGCGGGGCACATCCAGGTTGCGGTTGTAGCCACCGTTGTATTATTTCATTTTACTGTTTCTGCTCCTAGGACTGACCCAAGGTGGGGTGCACAAACTGCCGGGCGGGTAGTTTGCCGTACCCGTAGGGGTCGAGGGTGGGGTAATGGCTATTCATCACAACTGTGTTATCCGTCTTTTCTTGTAGGCTCAAAAGAAATACGGATTGCTTGCAAATCCAATTAAGTTCATCTGTGTTCTGGAATGTATATCATTGCGTCAGACGAATGTAAAATATCTATATATATGATAGCTATTTAGACGTCACTTATGTTTTACACCCGCGCTAGCCCAGCCCCCGCTCTGTCGTTAGTTAAGTAACCTAACGGGTGATGACGGGACCCCGTGGCGAATGCGGATGGCATAAGAGGACGTTGTATTTTCGTTGTTATCTGCAATGATAGGTTAATGATGGGACGCATTATCTATAATGCAAAGAAAAACAAACCAAAGTTTAAATCGTTGGAATAATTTAAAAGAAACCACTCGGTTATTTTTAAAAACAGATATTTTTAAATGCGGAGATTTAACCACTCCTTTTAAAAGCTATCAGGTTCCTTCGGTTATATCAAGTTCACTACGTTCACGGTTTCGCCAAAACCAGTCGTAGCCCTCCGTCATTTCTTATGGATAGTCAGTAGTATTCAAGCTGTGTTTGTTGGCTTTCGTCAAGACATAGTGTTTGGTAGCTGCTGAGTATTCATTTGTTACATAGATAGATGTGTTGGTTTGGGACAGTCGCATTACCTTGTTGGCTTTCGTCAAGGGTATATACGGGTGGGTTCAAATTAACAAGATAATGATGGGCAGAACTTGACATGTGACTTATGATTTGTTGGCTTTCGTCAAGGTCATAAGAGCATGGGGCAAAAACATATATCAGGAATTTCTAAAGAAACTGAAATTTGCAAAGAGATGTATACCATTTGGAGTTTGATGAATGTTGGTAGGATTCCTTCAACATTATCATACGATGATATTTGGATCCTGATCCTACTGTGAGTACATGCTACTTATCGGGATATTCGTCACTTAACGATCAATGCTATAAACCAAGTAGGTGTCCAGAAAGGTGTCAGCGGGGTTACGCCCCCAGAGAAAAGAGGTTATTTAATTAAGGAACTTCGCGAAAGCGTTGGAAAACCTCCCTCGAAGTATCGACACTAGCCTGGCTGAACGGTTAAGCAAGTATTGTACGATGAGAATAGTCCTGGCTAATTCTTCTTTTATGGTTTGAGGAAGGATTCGAGAAACAGTAGGAGCCATCCAGTTTAGATAAACTAAAAACCACTCTAAACTTGCAAGAGCATCATGCTAAAGAGTTTTCTTCTCTCTCTCCTAATTGCAGCGACCCTGAAAATGACTGGACTTAAGTTACTTTTAGAGAAAAATATACTGACAGGGCCAAACTATAAAGATTGGCTGCGGAATGTCAAAATGGCTTTGACCTATGACAAATTGGGGTACATCCTCACCGCTACGGCACCTGCTGTCCCTGGTCCCAAATCCAGCAATGCGGATAAGGAAATCCGTAAAACCTGGGATTTAGATTGCGCGAAAGCCAAGTGCATCGTGCTTGCCTCAATGAACAATGAACATCAGAGGAGGCACGAGGATATGACCCTAGATGGCATATTTCTCCATACAAAGGAACTTTATGGAGAGCAATCTCGTATAGCAAGATACGAGACCTCTAAGAACTTGTTTCAAGCGAGGTTGGCTGTCGGGTCATCGGTAGGAGAACATGTCCTAAAGATGATCGGCTATATTGAAGAGCTCGCAGACCTTGGGACGACTTTGGATAATGAGCTGTATACAGACCTTATTCTCCAGTCCCTTCCTCCCACCTACGCCCAGTTTATCCTGAACTTCAACCTTCAAGGAAAAGAAGTTGAACTTCCGGAACTCCTGAACATGTTAAGGAGTGCAGAGGGCACCTTGCAGAAGGCAAGGGAAACACCCGCTATGTTTGTTGGCGGAGCATCTTCTTCCGGGTCCAAGGCTAGGGCCAATGGAAGGAAGAAGAAGGCCGTCCCCAAACCTAGAGGAGGTGTTAGTAAGGTGGGAGGGAAGGGAAAGAAAAAGTTTGCAGTACCGGTAGTTGGCCAGGATGAGTGCTTCCATTGTCACAGGAAAGGGCACTGGAAGAAGGATTGCAAGGCGTGGAACGCCAAGAACCAGGAACCGAAGCAAGCTGTGGCTTCGACCTCAGTTGTGTTTGTAATTGAGAATTGTCTGTCGATCAACTCTACTTCCTGGGTATTGGATACCGGATCAGGATCTCATATTTGCAATTCATTGCAGGCACTGATAAACCGTAGAGTGCTGAAGGAAGGTGATATGACCCTAAAGGTTGCTAACGGAGCTAGCGTGGGAGCTGCGTCCGTCGGGGATTATCACCTAGGATTGACGAGTGGACACATTTTGGTTTTACATAACTGTTATTTTGTACCAAGCTTAACGTGTAATATCATATCAGTTTCCTTGTTATCAAATAAAGGTTATGATTTCACGTTTGTAAGAGATGTTGTTAACATCCACCTTAATCATGGTTTGATTGGGTCCGGTACTCTAAATAACGGTATATATGTTTTAAACCAACTCCAAATTTTCAATGTCCAGAACACTCTAAAAAGAAAGTCTCCAGATTTAAATAAAGCTTTCTTATGGCATTGTAGACTGGGTCACACAATGAGAGAAGGTTGACTAAGTTGCATAGAGAAGGATATTTGGACTCGTTCGAATATCAAACTTATGACACTTGTCAATCTTGTCTCAAAGGAAAGATGACAAAGACTCCATTCACTGGACAAGGAGTAAGAGCGAGCGAGCTCTTAGGACTCATACACAGCGATGTATGTGGTCCAATGTCTACACATGCGAGAGGTGGTTATTCATACTTCATAACTTTTACAGATGATTTCTCTAGGTATGGACATGTTTTCTTGATGAAGCATAAATCCGAGGCCTTTGAGAAATTCCTGGAATACAAGAGTGAAGTGGAAAACCAAACAGGTAAAAATATTAAGACACTGAGATCTGATCGAGGTGGAGAATACTTAAGTGCCGAGTTCCTAGGTTATCTAAAAGAGAAAGGAATTCTCTCTCCTCTTACTCCTCCATACACTGCACAGCATAACGGTGTATCGGAGAGACGGAATCGAACCCTATTAGATATGGTACGATCCATGATGAGTAATGCTGAGTTACCGCGATCATTCTGGGGTTATGCACTAGAGACAGCTGCATATATTTTGAACAAAGTTCCAACCAAAACTGTGCCTACCACACCATATCAGATATGGAGTGGGAAGAAACCCTGTCTTCAGTACCTGAAGACGTGGGGTTGTCTAGCTTTTGTAAAAAAGCAGCATTCGGACAAGCTCGAGGCACGCTCAGTAGAGTGTAAGTTTGTGGGATATCCAAAGAACTCTATGGGATATTATTTCTATTACGCAGAGGAACAAAAGGTTTTTGTTTCTCGTCATGCCCGCTCCTTAGAAACTGAATTTTTAGAAAATCAGAAGAGTGGGAGCGTAGTAGAACTGGAAGAAATTCCAGAACCACAAACTGCTACTGAAAGTTTGGTAGAACCAGGAGTTCAAGAAGAACAGGACATTCCCGCACCCCTCCGCAGGAGTAGTAGGCCGTCTCATCCGCCTGAGAGATACTACGGTTTTCTCATAGATGGGGATAGAGAGGATTGCATCATAGATGATGATGAACCTACTGACTTCCAGCAGGCCATCCAGAGCGGCGACTCGGTACGATGGCTAGATGCAATGCGGACCGAGATGGAGTCCATGTACACAAACAAAGTATGGACTTTGGACTTTGCTCCAGATGGGGTAAAACCCATAGGATGCAAATGGATCTTCAAGAAAAAGATTGATGTAGATGGACAGGTGGAAACCTATAAGGCTAGACTTGTTGCAAAGGGTTTTCGTCAAAGACCTGGTTTGGACTATGACGAAACTTTTTCTCCAGTGGCTATGCTCAAATCCATTCGGGTCCTTCTTGCTATTGCTGCCTTCCATGATTATGAAATCTGGCAGATGGACGTAAAGACGGCTTTTCTGAATGGAAATTTAGAAGAGAGCGTCTATATGGATCAGCCAGAGGGTTTCAATCAGAGTGGGAGCAGCGGGAAAGTATGCAAGGTGCTTAAGTCCATTTATGGACTAAAGCAGGCATCGCGGAGTTGGAACATCTGTTTTGATGAGACAGTCAAAGAATATGACTTTATCAAAAATCCAGATGAACCGTGTATATATAGTAAAGTTGTAGCCAGAAGTATCGTATTCCTCGTCTTGTACGTGGATGACATTCTATTGATAGGAAATGACATTCCTATGCTACAATCTGTCAAAGGATTCTTGTCACACAGGTTCTCCATGAAAGACCTGGGTGATGCCTCTTACATTCTGGGGATCCGGATCTATCGTGATAGATCCAAGAGGATGTTGGGACTTTCGCAGTCCAGGTATATCGACACTGTACTGAAAAGATTCAGTATGGAAGATTCTAAGTGCGGTAATCTACCGGCTTGTCACGGAATCACCCTCTCCAAAGAGATGTCTCCCAAGACTGATTTGGAAAGGGAACGCATGTCTATTATACCCTATGCTTCTGCAGTAGGCTCTATAATGTATGCGATGTTGTGTACCAGACCAGATGTAGCTTACGCACTGAGCGTGGTAAGCCGGTATCAGTCAGACCCAGGGGAGAAGCACTGGATAGCAGTAAAAAACATTATCAAGTACCTGAGAAGGACTAAGGAGATGTTTTTGGTTTACGGCGGAAAAGACCTCAGGCTGGAGGCCTTTGATGATTCCGGCTTCTAGAGTGATAAGGACGATTCCAAGTCCATGTCGGGTTATGTCTTTACCCTCAATGGAGGGGCGGTGTGCTGGAAGAGCTCCAAGCAGGACACCGTTGCTGACTCGACGATGGAAGTGGAGTATATAGCTGCTTGCGATGCCGCAAAAGAAGCAGTCTGGATGAAGAAGTTCCTAACAGAACTTCAGGTGGTTCCTACCATAGTTGATCCAATACCTCTGTATTGCGACAACAACGGAGCTATAGCTTTAGCGAAGGAACCAAGGTCCCATCAGAAGTCCAGACACATCTTAAGGCGGTATCACCTGATCAGGGAGATCATTGATCGTCAGGAGATCGAGGTTCGGAGAGTTGCTTCTGAAGAGAACATTGCTGATCCATTCACGAAGGCCCTACCCCAGATTCAGTTCGAGAGGCTACTCGAGATCATTGGTCTACGATACGCCAGTACATGGCCCTAGTGCAAGTGGGAGATTGTTAGTGTTTATGCCCTAGAAGGCCATTACTGTATCATACTAGTTTGTATATTACTTAATGGAAGCTTGGGATATTCACATGTATATAACAGTCTTGCTAAACATGGTAGTATGCTACTTGGTTTTTCTATCTTAATATGTGAGTGTACGTATTGATAGAGCTCTTAGGATCTTGCTTGTCTACCAGCATTGTGATGGCAGTCACACTAGTGGGGGCTGGGTAGTCTACAAGCACATCCTTATTCAGGTCCCTGGTCGTTGGATTATCGAGACAGAGCATCGATACTCCGGAGTAGACTAGTGTGTACGCTTCTCATCCCAGTTGGGGAGACGGTCTGTCCCACAGCCGTCAGTACGTCGTACTGGAGATAGTATGCAGGTGCTCGTTAGGTTACGGGTACACCGGACAGGACTCACAGGGAACTGTTGGTTGGTTTTATACCAGTCGTCAGTGAATAGTTCCCAGGTGACATGAGTACAGCATAGTCCGCAGACTTGACACTGCTACTTCGCCTCGAGTGTGTCCCACTGTTCTTAGATTGCTACCCTACCACGGCTCAAAGGAGTCGTGCAAACAGGTAGCAGTTGGGTGCAGTCCCGAGCACTTGGAGGCAGTGGCGGTTAGACAGGATTCGTCTCTCCCGGTATTGGGAGTTGATATCACGCTGTGTCAGAGAGCCATTACACAAAGTCCCTGGCCAGGGCAAGCGAGATTTGCTGGTAGGTTCCAGTAGTTTCTCAGGGTGTAATGGGCTTCCCTCCGACACGACTTATACCGCTATTAGGGGACTGACGCTTGCCGCCCCCTAGGCCCGATATGCGATAGTCTTGGACGAACGGACCGGACTGTATGGAGATTGTCACAGCAGGCTCAGTAGGAGTTCGGATGGGTTTCCTCATCGGCCTTCTTATCGACAACTACCTGGGGACCGTTACGTACAGCTAGTGCCGCTTGCGGTCTGTGGTTAAACCCACTGCCAGCGTAGTAGTCGAGTCTCTAGAGTCCCACACAGAGAGTTTCCTACTCCAGGCGAAACGATATAGAGGTCGTATGGTTTTACGACAAAGGGTTCGGACGCGTATGTGTGTTTACACACTTACGTCGTTTGGACAGTTTTTACCAGTCGGCTTTGGTTTAAGCCAGTTACTGGTATCCGGTTATTGGATTTATACAGTCTAAAGTTTTTCCGTATTTTTGCGGATCGGAGGGGCGTTCTCGTAATTACGCGAGAAGCTTCTAGAAGATGGTGACTAAGGAGGTTTAGGTGGCATATACATTGAATGAGATTAGTGAGTCATGAGAATGATTCATCATGGTCATTAATGCATCATAAATGCTTAATGACTCATGATAATGAATCACCACTTGATATTTGTGAAGCATGATTATTCATCACTTATTTTCTTTTCTTGATAAAAGTAAATGCTTCATATATATTATGATAACTTACTATTCTCACTCAATAATATCATTCACACTCTCTCTCCTCAAGCTCTCTCTCTCTTCAAACCCTAATCCTCACCTCTCATGTGTTGAGAACAAGGATTAGTTAGACTAAACAATCCATAACCTTCACTCTATCTCATCTATCTTCTTTGATTAGCAATCCAAGAAGGTTAGTTGCCTCAAGTTTAGAGGCTAAGCTTGGAGTTTTGCTCTCGGGTGGATCATCTACTACATCGAGAAGGCCGAGGAGGACGAGGAGATCGTAAAGCCGAAGGACTTGGTTCGATAGGTATAATCCCTAAGCATAGTAGTTTAGAACAACTATGTGTTTGGTTAGTTATCGTTTAGCTTCGATTTAAGCGGTTAGTCGATGTTTGTTCACTAAACAAGTTCGTTTTCGAATATTCCGCCTCCCCACAAGTATTGGGGTGTAGTACATCGACTTACAACCAAGTCATGAAACTTGTGAAGAAAACACACTCTACTGCAAGAGGTAGAGGATGAAGAAATAGGAAGTGGGTTCACTTTAGAATTGGATTTCTCACTCACTTTCATCAATCACCATTGATGAAGTCAAGGTTTCTTCTTTGAAGAAGATGAAGATGAAGAAGATAATATTATGATAAGTTCAACCTAAAATGAAAAGAATAATGAAATCATAATAGAACCATGGTTTGGTGTAGAGAATTAATTAGGGTTAAGTGGAATGGTTAGGGTTAAGGATGAGACAAAGTGGTCACAAAGTCAAAGTATTCATGAAGCTTCATGAAAGAACAAAGAATGCCACCATTTTATCATTTCCTTTTCTTTTTCCAAAAGAATAAATAAATGAATAAAATGAATAAGCAAATAATAAACCCTAACCATTTCATTAACCAAGGTTTAATTCTTTATACTTAACCAATTTTACATGCACCATCAAACATGATACAAGCATGTGCACAAAATCATATCACATATATAATGCGCACATCCGAGCGAGAAAATCCATTTAAAGTGAACCGATACTAGTTAATGAAAAGTAATATATCAAATATATAATTATACATTAAATCATTAAATCAACACTTGATTTAACGATCCGGTCATATCGCATATAACCGACTAGTATCAAAGGTATCGGCTTATCGAATCAATACTTGATTCGATAACTAAGTTATATCGCATATAACCATTCGATGCATTCATCGCGAGAATAGAATACGGTATCACATACACGCATTATTCTCGGTCCCGCACATATCTCATATGCGCTCCTATTTCGTTTCGCTTGAGCCAGGAAACCTCTGTGTAGGACTCTAAAGACTCGTCAATACGCCGGTAGCAGATGATGATCATATCAAACATCCACAAGCCGCAAGCGGTCTGCTAAACGTAACGGCCACCCGGGTATTGAGCGATCAGAAGATCGACGAGCAAGCCCGCTCACACTCCAGTGAATCCAACCAGCAACACTACCGTACAGTCCGGTCTGTTCGTCTGATATGTCGCATATCTCGCCTAGGGGTGGTAAACGTCAGACCCCAATAGCTTGATAAGTCGTGTCGATATGAGGTCCATAACAGTTCGAGAAACTACTGGTAACACTTACCAGTAAATCTCAGCAACCCTGGCCAGGGATTTCCTGTTATAGCCAATCGAACACAGCGCAACATCAACTCCCTATACCGGGAGAGACGAATCCCCTCCTATCGCTCATTGCCTCCATGTGACTCGGGACTGTACCCAAAAACCACCGTTTTGCACGCCCTCTTGGACGTGGTAAGATGGAAATCAAAGCACAGTGGGAACCACACAAGACTCTATGACGATCTCGGGTCAACAGACTACTCTGTACCAGTGTCACCAGAGCACTGCCATCAGACGTAAGGTATAATACCATCTGGGAGTTCGCGGCGAGTCCGTCCAGTGTACCCAGTCTCCACTGAGCACCCGTATATCATCTCTGATGTCAAACACCAATGGATATGGGATCATCCATCGCCCATCTGTATGGGTCGAGAAGGTATACGCTAGTCTACTCTGGTATATCGATGCCCCGTCTCGATACACCCACGACTAGGGACTTTGAAGGATGTACTTATGGACTACCATGTCCCCACTAGTATGATCTGCATCATAGTCCAGATAGTCAAGTACACATCCTAAGGGCTTTACCAACATGTAACAGAGAGACAATCAGTGTACACGTTAAGGTAAAGAGCAACCAGATAGCATACTATCATGTCGAGCAAGAAAGTCCTCCCTATATATGTCCCAGCATCCACTACAATATACATCCTATGTATAGTAATGGCCTCTAGGGCATACATATAACTAACACGCGGTTCCGCGGCGGTTTGGACACATCAGCAAGTCATTTTCAGTGTAAAATTCATCTCTCAGGGCACACATCACTTTAATGCATGTCAAATTCCAGAATTCTCCAGAGTCTTCTGCCAGATCATCAAAGATCATTAAGCTAATCCTAATTAAGCTCCTAACTAATCACATCGAGAAGCTTCTCCTCAACAAACTTTTGGAGGGAAATTCAAATCTCTTCTAACTAACTTTTGGAGGGAAATTCAAATTCTAATCCTAGATCTAGGGTTTAGGGAAGTCTATAAATAGAAGCCTAGACCTAGGGTTAAGGGGAATCTTGATTAGTTGTTAATCAATAGTTCATTAGTTCCTTAACCTTTACCTCTTTCTTCATCTTCTTCCACAAGTCTAGTGACAAGGCTTGTGCGAAACCCTAACCCTAATTCCACTCCAAATTCAAGATCTTGAGTACCAAATCAAGTGAGAAGCCTTCAACCTTTTATGAGCCGAGCCGATCTTCAATCGGGCAAGTGATCCAAGCCGATCCGCGACTCACGGAGACGAGCGAAACCAAATCGACGATCGAGTTCTTCCTCTTGTAGTTCTTGAGCGAATGTAATGAAATTGTTGATATAAATAAAAGGTGAAATTCTTTAATCCTGCTTTCTTTAAATTCTTGCATCATGATTCGATCTCAATTTGTAATTGTAGTTCTTGTTGTGATGTTTGATGTAAAACTCCGCTCGTCAAGGAGTCGAGACGATCAATAGAATGATGATGTAACAAATCTTAATACGATTCTTGAGTCCTACGAGCTTTGTAAACCCTAGCAAGTTCAAGAATCGATGACTTAGTTTCGTTGCGATGCTTTCTTGATTGTGATCGCTCGAAATTAGGGATCTACGATCGTTTCTTGAATTTAATAGAGGCTAGAATGTGAATGATATCGACGAAAGAACAAGGGATAAGATGAAACCCTAGTTTCATAAGAAATCCCTAATTTCTCGATCGATCATCATCGATCTAGTATCAATTCATCGAAGGATAAGAATACGTCATTGTAAGATTACATCACATCTATAGATCCGATCGATTCCTACGAGCCTCATTTCGATTCTTGATATTTGGTTGGAAAAAAATCATCAAACTATCAATTCTTGATTCTATCTTTTTCTTGTTATTAGATCTATATTTTCTAATTCTTGAACTTCAAATATAAATCATGAATTGTTTGTTTTCTTTTCTTTAAAATTTCCACTCATCTAAATCAAAAGACGAACGATTACACTTTCCCTGTGGACGATCCTGTAAGTCGATGTACAACACCCCAATACTTGTGGGGAGGCGGAATTTTCAAAAACGAACTTGTTTAGTGAACAAACATCGACTAACCGCTTGAATCGAATCTAAACGATAACTAACCAAACACATAGTTGTTCTAAACTACTATGCTTAGGGATTATACCTATCGAACCAAGTCCTTCGGCTTTACGATCTCCTCGTCCTCCTCGGCCTTCTCGATGTAGTAGATGATCCACCCGAGAGCAAAACTCCAAGCTTAGCCTCTAAACTTGAGGCAACTAACCTTCTTGGATTGCTAATCAAAGAAGATAGATGAGATAGAGTGAGGGTTATGGATTGTTTAGTCTAACTAATCCTTGTTCTCAACACATGAGAGGTGAGGATTAGGGTTTGAAGAGAGTGAGCTTGAGGAGAGAGAATGTGAATGATATTATGAAGTGAGAATAGTAAGTTATCATAATATATATGAAACTTTAAAATTCATCAATAAAAGAAAAACAAATGATGAATAATCAAGTTTCATAAATATCTAATGGTGATTCACAACCATGACTCATTAATCATTTATTGTGCATTAATGATATGGATGAATCACTCTCATGACACACTAAACTCATTCAATGCATATGACACCTAAACCTCCTTAGTCACCATCTTCTAGAAGCTTCTCGCACAATTACGAGAACGCCCCTCCTTTCCGAAAAATACGGAAAAACTTTAGACTGTATAAATCCAATAACCGGATACCGGTAACTGGCTTAAACCAAAGCCGACTGGTAAAAACTGTCCGAAAGTCGTACGTGCGTAAACACACGTATGCGTCCGAACCCTTTGTCGTAAAACTATACGACCTCTATATCGTTTCGCCTGGAGTAGGAAACTCTCTGTGTGGGACTCTAGAGACTCGACTACTACGCTGGCAGTGGGTTTAACCACAGACCGCAAGCGGCACTAGCTGTACGTAACGGTCCCCAGGTAGTTGTCGATAAGAAGGCCGATGAGGAAACCTATCCGAACTCCTACTGAGCCTGCTGTGACAATCTCCATACAGTCCGGTCCGTTCGTCTTTGACTATCGCATATCGGGCCTAGAGGGTGGCAAGCGTCAGTCCCCTAATAGCGGTATAAGTCGTGTCGGAGCGAAGCCCATTACACCCTGAGAAACTACTGGAACCTACCAGCAAATCTCGCTTGCCCTGGCCAGGGACTTTGCGTAATGGCTCTCTGACACAGCGCGATATCAACTCCCAATACCAGGAGAGACGAATCCTGTCTAACCGCCACTGCCTCCAAGTGCTCGGGACTGCACCCAACTGCTACCTGTTTGCACGACTCCTTTGAGCCATGGTAGGGTAGCAATCTAAGAACAGTGGGACACACTCGAGGCGAAGTAGCAGTGTCAAGTCTGCGGACTATGCTGTACTCATGTCACCTAGGAACTGTTCACTGACGACTGGTATAAAACCAACCAACAGTTCCCTGTGAGTCCTGTCCGGTGTACCCGTAACCTAACGAGCACCTGCATACTATCTCCAGTACGACGTACTGACGGCTGTGGGACAGACCATCTCCCCAACTGGGATGAGAAGCGTACACACTAGTCTACTCCGGAGTATCGATGCTCTGTCTCGATAATCCAACGACCAGGGACCTGAATAAGGATGTGCTTGTAGACTACCCAGCCTCCACTAGTGTGACTGCCATCACAACACTGGTAGACAAGCAAGATCCTAAGAGCTCTATCAATACGTACACTCACATATTAAGATAGAAAAACCAAGTAGCATACTACCATGTTTAGAAAGACTGTTATATACATGTGAATATCCCAAGCTTCCATTAAGTAATATACAAACTAGTATGATACAGTAATGGCCTTCTAGGGCATAAACACTAACAATCTCCCACTTGCACTAGGGCCATGTACTGGCATATCGTAGACCGATGATCTCGAGTAGCCTCTCGAACTGAATCTGAGATAGGGCCTTCGTGAATGGATCAGCAATGTTCTCTTCAGAAGCAACTCTCCGAACCTCGATCTCCTGACGATCAATGATCTCCCTGATCAGGTGATACCGCCTTAAGATGTGTCTGGACTTCTGATGGGACCTTGGTTCCTTCGCTAAAGCTATAGCTCCGTTGTTGTCGCAATACAGAGGTATTGGATCAACTATGGTAGGAACCACCTGAAGTTCTGTTAGGAACTTCTTCATCCAGACTGCTTCTTTTGCGGCATCGCAAGCAGCTATATACTCCGCTTCCATCGTCGAGTCAGCAACGGTGTCCTGCTTGGAGCTCTTCCAGCACACCGCCCCTCCATTGAGGGTAAAGACATAACCCGACATGGACTTAGAATCGTCCTTATCACTCTGGAAGCCGGAATCAGCAAAGGCCTCCAACCTGAGGTCTTTTCCGCCGTAAACCAAAAACATCTCCTTAGTCCTTCTCAGGTACTTGAGAATGTTCTTTACTGCTATCCAGTGCTTCTCCCCTGGGTCTGACTGATACCGGCTTACCACGCTCAGTGCGTAAGCTACATCTGGTCTGGTACACAACATCGCATACATTATAGAGCCTACCGCAGAAGCGTAGGGTATAATAGACATGCGTTCCCTTTCCAAATCAGTCTTGGGAGACATCTCTTTAGAGAGGGTGATTCCGTGACAAGCCGGTAGATTACCGCGCTTAGAATCTTCCATACTGAATCTTTTCAGTACAGTGTCGATATACCTGGACTGCGAAAGTCCCAACATCCTCTTGGATCTATCACGATAGATCCGGATCCCCAGAATGTAAGAGGCATCACCCAGGTCTTTCATGGAGAACCTGTGTGACAAGAATCCTTTGACAGATTGTAGCATAGGAATGTCATTTCCTATCAATAGAATGTCATCCACGTACAAGACGAGGAATACGACACTTCTGGCTACAACTTTACTATATATGCACGGTTCATCTGGATTTTTGATAAAGTCATATTCTTTGACTGTCTCATCAAAACAGATGTTCCAACTCCGCGATGCCTGCTTTAGTCCATAAATGGACTTAAGCAGCTTGCATACTTTCCCGCTGCTCCCACTCTGATTGAAACCCTCTGGCTGATCCATATAGACGCTCTCTTCTAAATTTCCATTCAGAAAAGCCGTTTTTACGTCCATCTGCCAGATTTCATAATCATGGAAGGCAGCAATAGCAAGAAGAACCCGAATGGATTTGAGCATAGCCACTGGAGAAAAAGTTTCGTCATAGTCCAAACCAGGTCTTTGACGAAAACCCTTTGCAACAAGTCTAGCCTTATAGGTTTCCACCTGTCCATCTACACCAATCTTTTTCTTGAAGATCCATTTGGATCCTATGGGTTTTACCCCATCTGGAGCAAAGTCCAAAGTCCATACTTTGTTGGTGTACATGGACTCCATCTCGGTCCGCATTGCATCTAGCCATCGTACCGAGTCGCCGCTCTGGATGGCCTGCTGGAAGTCAGTAGGTTCATCATCATCTATGATGCAATCCTCTCTATCCCCATCTATGAGAAAACCGTAGTATCTCTCAGGCGGATGAGACGGCCTACTACTCCTGCGGAGGGGTGCGGGAATGTCCTGTTCTTCTTGAACTCCTGGTTCTACCAAACTTTCAGTAGCAGTTTGTGGTTCTGGAATTTCTTCCAGTTCTATTTCGCTCCCACTTATTTCCTTTTCTAAAAACTGATATTCTAGAAAATGGGCATTACGAGAAACAAACACCTTTTGTTCCTCTGCGTAATAGAATAGATACCCCTTGGAGTTCTTTGGATATCCCACAAACTGACACTTTACTGATCGTGCCTCGAGCTTGTCCACATGCTGCTTTTTAACAAAAGCTGGACATCCCCATATTTTCAGATACTGAAGATAGGGTTTCTTCCCACTCCACATCTGATATGGCGTGGTAGGCACAGTCTTGGTAGGAACCATGTTCAAAAGATATGCCGCTGATTCTAGCGCATAACCCCAGAAAGATCGCGGTAACTCAGCATTACTCATCATGGATCGTACCATATCCAATAGGGTTCGATTCCGTCTCTCCGATACACCGTTATGTTGTGGAGTGTATGGAGGAGTAAGCTGAGAGAGAATTCCTTTCTCTTTTAAGTAACCTAGGAACTCGGCACTCAAGTATTCACCACCTCGATCCGATCTAAGTGTCTTGATACTTTTGCTGGTTTGGTTTTCTACTTCATTCTTATACTCTCGGAATTTCTCAAAAGCCTCGTATTTATGTTTCATCAGATAAATGAATCCGTATCTTGAGTAATCATCCGTGAAAGTAATGAAATAGGAAAAACCACCTCTTGCATGTGTAGACATCGGACCGCATACATCACTGTGTATGAGTCCTAAGAGCTCGCTCGCTCTTACTCCTTGTCCAGTAAATGGAGTCTTTGTCATCTTTCCTTTGAGACAAGATTGACAAGTATCATAAGTTTGATATTCGAACGAGTCCAAATATCCTTCTCTATGCAACTTAGTCAACCTTCTCTCATTGATGTGACCCAGTCTACAATGCCATAAGAAAGCTTTATTTAAATCTGGAGACTTTCTTTTTAGTGTGTTCTGGACATTGAAAATTTGGAGTTGGTTTAAAACATATATACCGTTATTTAGGGTACCGGACCCAATCAAACCATGATTAAGGTGGATGTTGACAACATCTCTTACAAACGTGAAATCATAACCTTTATTTGATAACAAGGAAACTGATATGATATTACACGTTAAGCTTGGTACAAAATAACAGTTATGTAAAACCAAAAAGTGTCCACTCGTCAATCCTAGGTGATAATCCCCGACGGACGCAGCTCCCACGCTAGCTCCGTTAGCAACCTTTAGGGTCATATCACCTTCCTTCAGCACTCTACGGTTTCTCAGTGCCTGCAATGAATTGCAAATATGAGATCCTGATCCGGTATCCAATACCCAGGAAGTAGAGTTGATCGACAGACAATTCTCAATTACAAACACACCTGAAGTCGAAGCCACAGCTTGCTTCGGTTCCTGGTTCTTGGCGTTCCACGCCTTGCAATCCTTCTTCCAGTGCCCTTTCCTGTGACAATGGAAGCACTCATCCTGGCCAACTACCGGTACTGCTAACTTTTTCTTTCCCTTCCCTCCCACCTTACTAACACCTCCTCTAGGTTTGGGTGCGGCCTTCTTCTTCCTTCCTTTGGCCCTAGCCTTGGACCCGGAAGAAGATGCACCGCCAACAAACATAGCGGGTGTTTCCCTTGCCTTCTGCAAGGTGTCCTCTGCACTCCTTAACATGTTCAGGAGTTCCGCAAGTTCAACTTCTTTTCCTTGAAGGTTGAAGTTCAGGATAAACTGGGCGTAGGTGGGAGGAAGGGATTGGAGAATAAGGTCTGTATAGAGCTCATTATCCAAAGTCATCCCAAGGTCTGCGAGCTCTTCAATATAGCCGATCATCTTTAGGACAGTTCTCCTACTGATGACCCGACAGCCAACCTCGCTTGAAACAAGTTCTTAGAGGTCTCGTATCTTGCTATACGAGATTGCTCTCCATAAAGTTCCTTTGTATGGAGAAATATGCCATCTAGGGTTATATCCTCGTACCTCCTCTGATGTTCATTGTTCATTGAGGCAAGCACGATGCACTTGGCTTTCGCGCAATCTAAATCCCAGGTTTTGCGGATTTCCTTATCCGCATTGCTGGATTTGGGACCAGGGACAGCAGGTGCCGTAGCGTTGAGGATGTACCCCAATTTGTCATAGGTCAAAGCCATTTTGACATTCCGCAGCCAATCTTTATAGTTTGGCCCTGTCAGTATATTTTTCTCTAAAAGTAACTTAAGTCCAGTCATTTTCAGGGTCGCTGCAATTAGGAGAGAGAGAAGAAAACTCTTTAGCATGATGCTCTTGCAAGTTTAGAGTGGTTTTTAGTTTATCTAAACTGGATGGCTCCCACTGTTTCTCGAATCCTTCCTCAAACCATAAAAGAAGAATTAGCCAGGACTATTCTCACCGTACAATACTTGCTTAACCGTTCAGCCAGGCCAGTGTCGATACTTCGAGGGAGGTTTTCCAATGCTTTCGCGAAGTTCCTTAATTAAATAACCTCTTTTCTCTGGGGGCGTAACCCCGCTGACACTTTTCTGGACACCTACTTGGTTTATAGCATTGATCGTTAAGTGACGAATATCCTGATAAGTAGCATATACTCACAGTAGGATCGGGATCCAAATATCATCGTATGATAATGTTGAAGAAATCCTACCAACATTCATCAAACTCCAAATGGTATGCAACTCTTTGCAAATTTCAGTTTCTTTAGAAATTCCCGATATATATTTTTGCCCCATGCTCTTATGACCTTGGCGTTGGTCAAAATATCATAAGTCACATGTCAAGTTCTACCCATCATTATCTTGTTAATTTGAACCCATCCGTACATATCCTTGACGTTGGCCAAAATGATCATACGACTGTCCCAAACTAACTCATCTATCTATGCAACAAATGAATACCCAGCAGCTACCAAACACTATGCCTTGGCGTTGGTCAAAATACATAGCTTGAATACTACTGAATACCCAGATGAAATGACGGAGGGCTACGAATGGTTTTGGCGAAACCGTGAACGTAGTGAACTTGATATAACCGAAGGAACCTGATAGCTTTTAAAAGGAGTGGTTAAAGCTCCGCATTTAAAAATATCTGTTTTTAAAATTAACCGAGTGGTTTCTTTTAAATTGTTCCAACGATTTAAACTTTGGTTTGTTTTTCTGTGCATTATAGATAATGCATCCCATCATTAACCTATCATTGCAGAAAACAACGAAAATACAACGTCCTCTTATGCCATCCGCATTCGCCACGGGGTCCCGTCATCACCCGTTAGGTTACTTAACTAACAACAGAGCGGGGGCTGGGCTAGCGCGGGTGTAAAACATAAGTGACGTCTAAATAGCTATCATATATATAGATATTTTACATTCGTCTGACGCAATGATATACATTCCAGAACACAGATGAACTTAATTGGATTTGCAAGCAATCCGTATTTCTTTTGAGCCTGCAAGAAAATACGGATAACACAGTTGTGATGAATAGCCATTACCCCACCCTCGACCCCTACGGGTACAGAAAACTACCCGCCCGGCAGTTTGTGTACCCCACCTTGGGTCAGTCCTAGGAGCATAAACAGTAAAATGAAATAATACAACGGTGGCTACAATCGCAACCTGGATGTGCCCCGCAAAAAATAATATTACAACAAATTACATTTACAACAAATGAATTAAATAATAACCCATTGCAAAACCCCGGCTATACACCACAACAGTCCAATACAGTTCATATGCACAAACAGATAAAACCCATTACAGAAATGTGCAACCCCCTACCAACCGACATACTAGCAGTTAGGGGAGGTTTACGAACACATTATACAATCACAGATATAATCCAACAAGCAAATACTGTATAATTTCGATCGATTAAACACTTTTAATCTTGCTCCAATACTGCTCTGTAAACTTGAAACCTGAGCAAAAATTAAATATTCCAGAAAATCCCAAATATCACAGAGAACCACCACAAGAAAGATGGGTCCCTGAATCGTCAAGTCGGCGGCGGAAGCGCGGCGGGATCAGTGCTATCCGCCGTGGATCCGCGGCGCCGTAGGCGATTCAGGGCACCAAATTTTTTGTGTGTTCTACTACTATCATTTTAAGCTTTCTGAACATCCCTGAAAAATTTTTGGATTTCATTTATAAATCGACAGAAACATGATATTTTAGGGTTTTCCGGTTTCGTTTTTTTCGTTCGAAATTCATACAAATTTGCAAAAAGGTTATTTATTGTTTAGCGAGGCTCTGATACCACTGTAAGTCGATGTACAACACTCCAATACTTGTGGGGAGGCGGAATTTTCAAAAACGAACTTGTTTAGTGAACAAACATCGACTAACCGCTTGAATCGAAGCTAAACGATAACTAACCAAACACATAGTTGTTCTAAACTACTATGCTTAGGGATTATACCTATCGAACCAAGTCCTTCGGCTTTACGATCTCCTCGTCCTCCTCGGCCTTCTCGATGTAGTAGATGATCCACCCGAGAGCAAAACTCCAAGCTTAGCCTCTAAACTTGAGGCAACTAACCTTCTTGGATTGCTAATCAAAGAAGATAGATGAGATAGAGTGAGGGTTATGGATTGTTCAGTCTAACTAATCCTTGTTCTCAACACATGAGAGGTGAGGATTAGGGTTTGAAGAGAGTGAGCTTGAGGAGAGAGAATGTGAATGATATTATGAAGTGAGAATAGTAAGTTATCATAATATATATGAAACTTTAAAATTCATCAATAAAAGAAAAACAAATGATGAATAATCAAGTTTCATAAATATCTAATGGTGATTCACAACCATGACTCATTAATCATTTATTGTGCATTAATGATATGGATGAATCACTCTCATGACTCACTAAACTCATTCAATGCATATGACACCTAAACCTCCTTAGTCACCATCTTCTAGAAGCTTCTCGCACAATTACGAGAACGCCCCTCCTTTCCGCAAAAATACGGAAAAACTTTAGACTGTATAAATCCAATAACCGGATACCAGTAACTGGCTTAAACCAAAGCCGACTGGTAAAAACTGTCCGAAAGTCGTACGTGCGTAAACACACGTATGCGTCCGAACCCTTTGTCGTAAAACCATACGACCTCTATATCGTTTCGCCTGGAGTAGGAAACTCTCTGTGTGGGACTCTAGAGACTCGACTACTACGCTAGCAATGGGTTTAACCACAGACCGCAAGCGGCACTAGCTGTACGTAACGGTCCCTAGGTAGTTGTCGATAAGAAGGCCGATGAGGAAACCCATCCGAACTCCTACTGAGCCTGCTGTGACAATCTCCATACAGTCCGGTCCGTTCGTCTTTGACTATCGCATATCGGGCCTAGGGGGGCGGCAAGCGTCAGTGCCCTAATAGCGGTATAAGTCGTGTAGGAGCGAAGCCCATTACACCCTGAGAAACTACTGGAACCTACCAGCAAATCTCGCTTGCCCTGGCCAGGGACTTTGCGTAATGGCTCTCTGACACAGCGCGATATCAACTCCCAATACCGGGAGAGACGAATCCTGTCTAACCGCCACTGCCTCCAAGTGCTCGGGACTGCACCCAACTGCTACCTGTTTGCACGACTCCTTTGAGCCGTGGTAGGGTAGCAATCTAAGAACAGTGGGACACACTCGAGGCGAAGTAGCAGTATCAAGTCTGCGGACTATGCTGTACTCATGTCACCTGGGAACTGTTCACTGACGACTGGTATAAAACCAACCAACAGTTTCCTGTGAGTCCTGTCCGGTGTACCCGTAACCTAACGAGCACCTGCATACTATCTCCAGTACGACGTACTGACGGCTGTGGGACAGACCATCTCCCCAACTAGGATGAGAAGCGTACACACTAGTCTACTCCGGAGTATCGATGCTCTGTCTCGATAATCCAACGACCAGGGACCTGAATAAGGATGTGCTTGTAGACTACCCAGCCCCCACTAGTGTGACTGCCATCACAACACTGGTAGACAAGCAAGATCCTAAGAGCTCTATCAATACGTATACTCACATATTAAGACAGAAAAACCAAGTAGCATACTACCATGTTTAGCAAGACTGTTATATACATGTGAATATCCCAAGCTTCCATTAAGTAATATACAAACTAGTATGATACAGTAATGGCCTTCTAGGGCATAAACACTAACAGATCCGCACTTACTAACGCGCTACAACCGACACCGTTATTGATTGCGGTCAAAATATTTTTGGTTTTGATTTCTTTACAATTTTCATACCACACAACAAAAATCAACAATCAGCAATGCTGGCTTTGGGCGCTCTCACGTGTCCTCACGTGATCCTGAATAAACATTCTAATAAATCAATGCATGAGTACCCATCACGTGCCCACACGTGATGGCTATGAAAACTAAAAGTGTTTAACATTTATTTGTAGTTCTGAGAACAAAGTAAAGGAGATCTGTCCCCACCTCTCGGTGCCCTCACGTGCCCCCCATGTGACCCCTTCCTTTCCAGTGTTTAATACTATTTTGAGTATTTCATCTCCAGTGTTTAACACTGCTGTCCTCTAGTGTTTAAAACTATTTTAAAGCCAATCTTGGCCAAATTGGCTAAGTTTCCAGAGGCAAAAACCTACCCTTTAACTAAATCTCAAAGTTGAGTAAAACTCAGAACTACAATGTTTAATGCTCAGTCAAAGACAAAAATGTATCAGAGCCCTCAAACTCTGGTTTAGCATTGCTAAATAATGTGGGCTTGAACCCAGACAAATGTTTAATGGTCCAACAAAGAGCCAATATCTAATTGGACTTAGCCCAAACTGGCCATAAGTCCTCAATTTTGATTTAACCGAGCCAATGTGCTCATAATCTAATTAGTTGATTTTAGTTCCAAATTGGACTATAGATCACCCAATCCACTTTGGTTCGAGGGTACATTTCTTCACTCCTTTGATATTTGTCGTTGTAATCCTTCAACGTCTTCAGAGAGGTGACAGGTCCCGACAACCACACATTTCATGGACTGTGGGGTCCTTAAGCCCATGGACTATGATGTTCTTAACCATGACTGTGAGGTCTTTAAACTCACGGACTATGACGTCCTTAACCTTGACTGTGGGGTCTTTAAACTCACGGACTATGATGTACTTAACCTTAACTGTGAGGTCTTTAAACTCATGGACTATGATGTCCTTAACCTCGACAGTGATGTCTTTAAACTAACCATGGACCACCATGTCCTTAAACTAGTAATCAACTGTAATGTCCCTAAACTAAACAATATAGTCCAATCGCTCTTTTGTTGGATCTAAACGATCCTGTTAAGTTGATCTTAGTCTAAAATTAAACTAACGTATCCTTAACAAACGTTTAAGTTGATCTTAGTCTCAAATAAGGCTAACGTATCCTTAAATCCAACCCCTAAACCCAAATCTAAGATGATACGGATTTGGACTAGTCCACGCCCTACGGGTGACAACACAAATTAGTCTCCGTATATAATCCACGGGCAACCAAACACAAAACAAACACCCACGACACGAAGTGACCATCTGGAGAAGGAGAAAGTTGTTACCGCGATACGGTAGCGTAATTAAGTGAAGGGGCTTGCGCTTGTAGGGAAGAGCGTCCTCACAATCAAAAACCCCTCAAACGAGGGGGAATCTGACGAAATCTGCTACATCGGCCGCATCCGTTTAAACCTTCGATACATGGTACCATAAATCAACTTGGCATCTTCGGAGAGGTGGATGGATAGCACCAATTAGCATCTGTCCCGAAATTCAGGCAAGACGGACCTACGCGGCCGCGTCTCCATTTTTGGCGGAGAACAGATTCTGGCACGCCCGGTGGGACCTTTTTCTATTTCCACTCCACACTTCGTCTGTCGTGTTTGCGAACGAATCGCGGTTTGCTAATGGTTGCCCTTGGGTTCGAGGTACTAAGATTTGGCGTCTTGCTTAGTGTAGAAAGCAAAGGATCAATGGCGTCCACTTGCACGAAGTGTTCCAGCTGCAACTGCAACGCACGTTCCGCCTCATCTGGAGGTATAGCTTATGTGCCCCATGCGGCCTCCCTGTTTACAATGCCGATAGAGCAGGTGACGCAGGCTACCACCGGTTTGTTCTTCGGGACCATGCTCCCACCAGTGAACATTAATATCCCGCTGCCGCAAGGAGTGCAAAAGAAGTCGGTCTTTGATCGGCTCACTACTACCACGGCCCCTCTCAACGGGTCGTCCGATATCAAACCAACAGCGTCGGTCTTCGACAGGCTGAGCCTGAACTCCAATGGGCCTGTCAAGAAGCCCACGATAACTGAAGCGGCCATCCTAAAGCGGATAGCCATTCCTGCTCTCGAGGTCACTAAAGAAGCTTCTCCCGTCAAGGGATCGATCTTTATGAGGTTGGCCACCCCGGCTCCCGTTCCTACTCAAAGGTCTATCTTTGAAAGACTGGATACTGCTCGACGGGCGTCGGTCTTCAAGAGGCTGGTACCAGCAGCGCCTCACCAGAACAGGAGGCATGACGAAGTCACCCCTAAAGCTGAAACAATCCTAACTGCTCGACACGCTCGACGTCGCCACTGGCGCCGAGTAAGGAAAGCTGGGGGCAACTCCCCCTCTGGGCTAACTCCACCGGCCCCAACGGTGGAAGTCAATGCTGCTGTTCCAACCGGAAACAGCTTTGAATTGCTGAACAAGGTGCGCAGGAACTCTCCTACCGCCGTACTGAAAAGATCTCCTCCACCTGTGGAGAATGCATCGAAGGCGAAGCTGGAGCAGCCCCTTCAGCGGCTTTCCTCTAAAATCTACAAAGTCTGGCGACAGGTTCAGGACTCAGTAATTGATCAAGATTACCCTCGCCGACAGAAAAAGTTGAAGGTTCAATAAGAAGAGAACCATCTTGCCAAGCCACAAAAGGCAACGGCTGTCTGGGTGCCCGCTGCGACGACCTCCTCGACTTCAACTGATCAAAAGAGAAGGAGGCCAGAGAAAGCCCCTGTGACTGCGGCAAATCGTAAAGACGCTTAGCCCAAACGCCCCAGGTCTGGGGGCATAATGGTGCATACTGTTTATATGGCTTCCGGAAAGGAGGAAAGCCGCACTTCTACGAATCACCGACCGCTCACCCGATCTGTGACAAAAGCCCAGGAGCAGCAACAGAAGCTTCAAGAAATGTTAACGCAAATGGCCGCACTCACCGGGCCAAAAGAAATGCCGGAGGCGTCATCAGAGCAGCGTCATGAACAAGAAACCGATGCTGACTTCCTCCGCAGAGTCCTCGAAAAGAAGGACAGAGAAGCAGCAGAACAAGCGGCTAATATAAAACGAATGTCGCTTCTCTTCCAAGACATGGTCAGGATGATGTTACAGCCAGAACCTCCAGCCGAAGACCCTCCAGTCATCATTGAAGACGATAGAGGGGAGACATCGAACCCTCCTCCGGCTCTTTCAGCAACCAAAGAGGAAACCATTTCCAAGACCACTTTGGACGACTACATTGCTCAGCAAATACGAGCTCACCAGGCGAATGAAGCGGCCGTCCAAGTTGTTAAAACTGGGCGACCATATCCAGACTGGTATGACCAGATAAAGTACCCGCCGAGATATACCATCCATAAATTTCATGTATATAAAGGGACGGGAAATCCGCACCAGCATGTCTCCCAGTTCAGGGCTCTATGTGGTAACACCGGAGGTGATGATAAACCGCTCCTTCGTCAGTTCGTCGGCAGCTTGTCAGAGACGGCATTCGAATGGTATTCTGAACTTCCAAACGACTCTGTCAAGACATTTGCGGAAATGAAACTGCTGTTTACGCAAAGATTCGCGAGCGCTAGCGAGCGTACCCCGATTACCGCATTAATTAACGCCAGGGTAAAACCAGGCGAAACTTGGGTACAATACGCAATACAGTGGCAAAATTTATGGTCAAAATGTGAGCAGCGCATCAAGGAAGCGCCGGTGGTAGGCATGTTCGTGGGCACTCTGGACCCTCATGCAACTATTTCCCAATTCATGATGTTCTTCAAGCTGACCACGTTCCAAGCCTTGATTGACAAGCTATCCCAAATGGACCAGATGGGTCATAGACCGTCTCCTCCGAAGCCGGAGCCGCGGAACGAAAAGGGTAAAAGGAAGGAGACACTCGTTGCGAATACTCAACAGCAGCCCAGTGCCCCAAAACTAACGGATCAACTGGAAGAGAGACGGCGCTACTATAATGAGAAAATGAAGTGTCCTTATTTGTTCCCTCGGGACAAAACGAAGAGACTGTTCGAACCGGCGGTTCGTAACAGGCTCATCAATCTGCCGAATCCGAAACGACCGTTGCAACCCGGCGAGGCTAATGGTCCTAATTATTGCTCTTACCACCAAACAGTAAGCCATCCGATTGAAGATTGCTTCGTCTTTAAGGGATGGATCGAAGACCAATACCAACAAGGCAAGTTTGCGCTGTCTGAGAAGTGGAAAGTAAGCCCACCACAACCGCACATTCCTAAGAAGACGGACACACCGGGGGCATCGTGCTCTTTTGTTGAAGAAGTCCATGGGAGGTCGCTCTTTCAGCCAAAACTAAAAGAATGCTGAACGATCTCCAGACATGCCCGGCGATCAGGTGGAAGAATCCGCTGGAACCCCAGATTATCAAGAGAATGCTGAAACCGCGCCAAACTCCAAAAATTGGTGGCGATATTCAAAACACTCACACCCAGCTGTCAAAGTCTTCAAAGAAGAAAAAGAAGACCATAAAGCCCGTGAAGCCTGGAGACAAGCGCACGGACCTGCAAAAGCAGATTGACGCTGGAAGAGTATAACCAGAAGGCACGGACTCCAATCACACTCCAAGAATTTCTCAGTCACGTCCTTGAAGACAGAGATGATGGAGAAGACTCGTCGGATGAATCTGAAGATTACGTAGCAAGTTGCCATGTGATCTCTCACTCATCGATAAACGATGAAGAAGCTCCTTACACAGAGAAACTGGAGGCAGGTCCTGAGCCGGAACTTCTAGGGCCATCAGACGAAATGATTGATGCGGTTCTGAATGAAGCGCTTCTTAAAAGCAAAGCTGCTCAAGAGCATGAGAAGGTCATATTTGAAAAAGCCAAACGCCGACGACTGGACGAAGGAGTTGAAACACACCCGCCAGATCAAAGTACATCCATCGCAAATAAAAACAGATTCAAGATGAGGAAAAGGTTCGCTAAAGCCATATCGATGGGAATGAAGCTGCCACCCTCCGAAGGAAACATTCTTGGTGAAGCAGAAATGTATCCTAGCTACTGCTTATATCATCGAAAGATTGCGCACCCCACTGAAGAGTTCAACGCTTTTAAAAGATGGTGGCAGGGGTGTATTGCTCACCGGCAACATTTTAAGCGGATGAAACGCAAAACTCGTCGGGAGCGAAGAAGTACGACCGAGGAGCTTGGAAGAACTACCGGCAACTGTCGCATGGTTAACGCCGGGGGATCGCAAGTTCTCACCTTCGGGAGCGACTCTGATAAAGAAATGACTCTTGGCCCTCTATTCAAAGAATCCACCTTGGGAAAAGAGGAAGAACCGAAGACCTGTGAAAATATTCAGCTGCGCAATCGTACGCTGCCAGAAAAGAATCTCAGGCCCTCGAACAGTGGGTCAAATAGGAAAGATAAAGGGAAAGAACAGGTCCCTGAGGATATCATCCTTGATGACCAAGCCGTCGAAGAGCTAACAGCTAAGGACCTGCCAAAGAAAAGTAAGGTGGACTACAACGTTCTGGCACAATTGAGGAAACTACCCTCGCAGCTCAGCATCCTCGACGCCCTTATGCTATCCAAAGAGGCGAGAGATTCATTGATCAAAGCGCTACAAGAGCCAGAGCAATTCCAAGCTTTTCTCGCCGAAGAAAAGATGAAGGACGAGCTGGAAGAAGTGCACACAGCCGATATCACTTTCGGCGATGAAGATCTCCTCCTTGGGACGTGCGAGCACAACCATCCCCTTTATGTCTCCGGATACTGTCATGATATCAAGATAGGCCAAATCCTGATTGACAATGGGTCTTCCGTCAATCTCCTCAACGTGTGAGTGTTGAAGGAAATCTGCATGAGCGTTCAGCACCTCGCTCGTGATAAATTCACCATCTCCGGTTTTGACTCCCAGTCATCACGAACTCTCGGGTCTGTGATACCGATGCTGCGCTTTGGGCTACTTGTCACGGATATTAAATTTCACGTCATTGACGCCAAGACATGCTACAATGCTTTGCTTGGCAGGCCTTGGTTACACGAGTACAATATTATCCCTTCTACACAACATCAGTGTATGAAGTATTTCAAGGATTGTCTCGAGTACACTGTGACGGGGGAGTTGAACCCATTCTCCGTAAACGAAGTCCGAAAGTACGAAGATGCAAAATACTTCTTACCAGATTTTGAGGACACGGAAAGATGTCACAAACCGAAGAACAAAACTATCATCACTATTCCGGTCTTCGGGAGTGATACCGAGGAGGAAGAAGAGATAGTTTATTCAGTGCCACCCCAACGCAACAACCCGGGACCGTCTGCCCCTACGTTGATCTTCGGCAGCGACTCGGAAGATGAGGTTAACGCTATATTTTCCGCTCGGCCATCAATACAAGCCTTCGCTGGCAATAATCAGAGTTTGCAAATTACCATGGTTCCACAAGAACATTACAAGGATCTCGATGCACTTGAAGCTTATGGTGTGCAAGAACTGCAAACATTTTACGTCCCTCCCAATCGAAAAGGTGAACAGGCGATCCTATTCTACCAATCTGGGGAAACTAAAGTGGATAAAGAAATCTGGCACGGCGCCGATTCTATGCTCGACAGGCTCCAGCCCATCCGTCTGCCTAGATATTACTCGGAAGGCTTGAAAAGGCTATTGAAGCGCCAAGGGGTACCCTTCAGACAGATTACTCGACAAGCTCGATTTTACAATAGAATTTGGGACGTCCCCGGAACTCGGCGAAAGTTTCCCAACAGGAGAATGGAAACGGTCGGGCTTGGATATGTCCAATCCAAGAAACGAGAACGAGCCCATGGTAGCTACGTCATACATGACTTCGATGAAGAAGGAGACGCCCTGTTAGAAAACGCTGACCCTGAACCAAAACGGGATCCTAAAATGAAAATGCCGAGTCCGTCGTTTGAAAAACAAATGGACAAGCTCATAAGGGAAGCGGTTCGAAAGGTCCGGGATGACCATAACCGTGAATGGCCATTTACGAGAAAGCCAGGACGCAGTGCCTCCTTCAGCAGGCCGCGAAGAATGACAATGCTCTTCCTTATCAACCCGTCATACAAAAAGCCCGATGCAGAGGCAAAAATAAATCAAAGAGCGGGAAAGGCGTTAGACAGCGACAAAGCGGGACCAAGAAGTCACGCGATCGGGAATCGAGCAATCCGGATTCGTCTCTTATAAAGAAGATGGGTCGAGCATACTCTTTTCCTCAGAACAAAACACGGAAGATACTTGATCTTTCCATAAAACACCAAATGATTACACTTCCGGAGTGCAAACACCCCGAGCAAGCCAACGAGTTCTTTCACCCAGACTATTGCTCTTATCACCGAGCAATAGGACACACTCTCGAAGACTGCTTCACCTTCAAGAACTGGGTCGAAGACCAGTATCAACAGGGCAGGTTCGCTCAATCCAAAAGTTGGAGGGTAATTCCGCCGCAGAAGCATGAACCGAAAGCCATGTGTATAGCGAGAGTAGAACCAGATCAACATTGATTTTGGAAACGATCTCGTACCTATCGCACGATAATGCTGTCAGAAGAAAAGCCCGAGAATATGGATGACCTTCCCTGGTGCTTCGAAAACAATGATGACGAGGTGATCTCAGAGTTTCCACCGGCGCCGAAAGAGCTGGAAGATGGAATACACATTACTGCAGATAACTTCAAGAAAATTGATTTGGGGACGGCAACTGACCCGTGACCAACATTCGTCAGTGAGCTGCTGTCTGAAGAAAGGGTGGTTACGCTAAAAGACGTGCTTATGAAGCATAAAGATTGCTTCGCATGGAACTATTCCGAGATGCCAGGACTAGATCCAGAGATTGCTGTCTGCAAATTGGCAATATCCCCGGACGCCAAGCCAATCAAACAAGCACCGAGAAGAATGCGGCTCGAGCTTGAGATGAGCGTCAACGCCGAGGTCAAGAAGCTAATCGACTCTGGCTTCATCCAAGAGGTTCAGTATCCTGACTGGATCGCCAATATCATCCCGGTGATGAAGAAAAATGGGACAGTGCGCATATGCGTGGACTTTCGGGAACTCAATAAAGCGTGTCCAAAGGACGACTTTCCAGTACCAGTCACTGAGCTGATGATAGATAACACATCCACTCACGAAGTCTTCTCCTTCATGGACGGATCGTCAGGATACAATCAGATAAAGATGCATCCCGAGGACCAGAAGCACACCGCTTCCCGGACCCCTTTGGGTATATTCTGCTACAAGGTGATGCCTTTCGGTCTAAAGAACGCCGGTGCCACCTATCAGAGGGCCATGACGAAGATTTTTGACGACCTCATACATGAAATCGTCGAATGTTATATCGACAACCTCGTAATTAAAATCAAATCATACGAGGAACATCTAGAGCATCTGAAGATCGTATTTCAACGCCTTCGGCAATATAACTTGAAGATGAACTCTCTCAAATGCGCGTTCGGAGTTTTCTCGGGAAAATTCCTACGATTCATTGTCCGACACCGAGACATCGAGATAGATCCGTCAAAGATCAAGGCGATTATGGAAATGCCCCCGCCAAGGACTCTCAAGCAATTGCGGTCTCTCCAAGGGAAGCTCGCGTATATCCGGCGATTTATAGCCAATCTCTCAGACAAGTGCCGTCCTTACAGTCACCTGATGAAGAAGGGAACCCCTTTCGTCTGGGATTGTAAATGCCAAAACGCACTGGACGAAATCAAGCAATACCCACAGAATCCGCCAGTACTGGCCGCTCCCGTTAAAGGAAAACCTCTCATTCTGTATACAACCGCCCTTGAAGGTTCCTTAGACGCATTATGGGCACAAGAGAACGACCAAGGGAAGGAGAGAGCCTCTACTATTTGAGTCGAGTTCTACTGGGGGCAGAAAGCAATTATTCTCCCATCGAAAAACACTGTCTGGCATTGATCTTCACGATAACAAAGCTCAGGCACTATGCGTTGGCGCATGAAGTCCGTATCATATCAAAGGTGGATCCTCTTAAGTATTTGATGTCAAAGGCCATATTGACGGGGTGGCTCGCTAAATGGGCCTTGCCCTTGATGGAGTTCTCGATAACTTATCAGCCTCTTAAGGCGGTGAAAGGCCAGGCCATCGCAGACTTCCTCGCTGAGCATCCGATACCTGCCGATTCTCCTTTGAACTGCGAATTGCCAGACGAACATGCGTTTGACACGATCGACGGGGGTGATACCCGGTGGGAACTTTGCTTCGATGGAGTATCTTCCATGAATAAGCACAAACAAAGCACCCCTATAATTAAATCAGGGGTAGGCCTCATCTTCGTGACTCTACAAGGAGGGATAATGCGCTTTGCCTTCTCCTTAACAGAGCCGAGGACGAACAATGAAGCCGAATATAAAGCTTTGATAGCAGGTCTCGAGATCGCTATCAACATGGGAATTGAAAACCTCCTCATATACGGAGACTCCCAACTGGTCATTAGTCAAGTAAACGGTGACTATCAAACGTGCAAGCCAGAGTTGGTGAAGTACGGCGAGAGAGTACAGCAACTGCTGACTCAAATTCCTTCCTACATATTGGAAAGCATACCGCGTGCGGAGAATAGCAAGGTGGATGCGTTAGCCAAGCTCGCTAAAGAACTGGCTGACGAGAGTCTCGATGACGTGAGGATCATTGTACAAAGCCGTCGGATTCTTGCACCGGTAGAAATATCTCCGGAGTCGTCCAAAGAAAAGGGAGCGACCGAGCAAATGGCTCTGCAAATGAAAGACCAGGAAAAGGCTGAGGATTGGAGAGAAGTCTTTATAGACTACTTCAAATCCCGTCGAACACCTGAAGATGCGTCCTCAAAACATCAGCTCATGAAGCGAGCTCTATCTTTTGCCTTCGTCGATGATACCCTGTATAAAAGATCATTTGATTCTTTGTGGCTAAGATGCCTAGGACCTGAAGAGGCAAAAAGAGTCGTCCAAGAAACTCACGACGGACTCTGCGGTTCTCACCAAGCTGGGCTGAAGATGAAGTTGAAGATTAAAAGGATGGGCTACTATTGGCCCATAATGATTCAGGACTACCTCGAGTATGCGAAGCAATGCCACTTGTGCCAGATCCATGGGGACTTTATCCACCAGCATCCGAATCCACTACATCCGATAATGGCTAGATGGCCATTTGAAATGTGGGGAACTGACATAATTGGCCCCATCGAACCAGCATCGTCCAGAGGACATCGATTCATTTTGGCGACAACTGATTACTTCTCCAAATGGGCAGAAGCAGTACCGCTGAGGGAAGTGACGACGGAGAATATCCTCCATTTCCTCAAGACACACGTCATTTATCGGTTTGGAACTCCGAGACGGATCATCTCCGATAACGGGCCAACCTACAGAAGCCACAAGATCAACCGCTTTGCGCAACAGCATAACATAGACTGGAGATACTCTTCAGTCTATAACCCCCGAGCTAACGGTCTAGCTGAGGCTTTCAACAAGACCTTAACGAAGATCGTGAAAAAGACGGTGTCTCAAAATAAGAGGGATTGGCACGAGAGACTGCATGAAGCTCTTTGGGCGTATAGAACTACGTTCAAAACGGCCACGAACAGAACATCGTATGCATTGGTATTCGGCACAGAAGCAGTACTCCCCCTCGAGATAGAGTTACCCTCTCTACGAGTGACAGTTTACTACGAGCTAACAGACGAAGAAAATGCTCACCTTCGGCTTAAGGAGCTCGACGCCCTTGATGAAACCAGGCTCATGGCGCAGCAAAATCTGGAGGCTTATAAAGCGAAGATGATGCGCTCATATGAGAAATTAAATAGGCCGAGAACATTCCGCCAAGGAGAACTCGTGCTAGTGGTCAAAAGACCTATGATCCTCAACCGTGCCAAGCGGGGAAAATTCGAGCCAAACTATGAAGGCCCGTATATCATAGACAAAGTCTACCAGGGTGGAGCCTATCTACTCATGGACATGCATGGTGAAAGACCTTTCAGGCCAATAAATGGTCGCTTCCTGAAGAAATACTACGCTTGACGAGTCACGACCTAGGTCAACGATAGATGACGACGCCTATGTCCGCTCGCTATCTTTCTAAGCCCAAACTCTATAAGTAGTAACCGTTCACGGACCGAAACGTCCTTAAACTAACAACGGACCGAAACGTCCTTAAACTAACAATGGACCACTATGTCATAAAACTAGCTGTTGACCGAGACGTCGATAAACGACTGTGGATTGCAGCATCCCAACGCTGATACAAAAAAGAAAAGAAAAGAAGGATAAAAGAATTAAGAAAAAGAAAAAGGAAACAGTATGTCCATAAGCAAAATGGGCACGGATGAAAACCCGAAAGGGCTCCGTGAGTAAAAACAGCAGGGATACCGGCGAGTTTTGTGAAAACCCGAAAGGGCGCAATCTCGTTAAAAGACACTTGCATGGTCCTCTCAACTTTATAAGGAGAAACCGCCTGCGTGAGATCCTTACGACTCACAAAGAAGCAACACACTTAGGGATCCCCACGATTCCTAAGGAGAAATTACACTTGCGAGATCCTCACGACTCGTAAGGAGAATCCTCTTATGAGACCCTCACGGATCATAAGATTCAAAAGTCTTAACCTACAGGGATCTGAACCTGTTCTTAAGCGGCCACCACAACCTCCAATACTGCCCTACAAGCGGCTCAATGCTGACCCTTGTATACAATCCACAGGCGCGAATAAACATTTCCCTAACGAAGTCCCATCCGTGACTGGGAATATGTCTACACGGTGAACAACCCTTGTAAGTCCTCTCGACTTATAAGGAGAAAACACTCTTGTAAGATCCTTACGACTTATATGAGAACATGCAATTAGGAATCCTCATGATTCTTAAGGAGAAAACGGACCTACGAGATCCTCATGACTCGCAGCGAGAAATACCTTTATGAGACCCTTACGGCTCATGAAGTCAAAAGCCTTAGTCGACAGGATCCTAACCCTGTTCGGTAAGCCACCTTTGTTCGACACCGACAGAGGCAAATGATGATTCGCTCCTGGCAATATCCTAGTTGTAGCAGTGTTGATGCCGAAATCGGTGTCTAATTCCAAGCATGCAGCAAAGAAGCTAGCGAGCCACACATGCATACGAAATAGCCGAAATGATGGGGCAACTTGCAACAAAATCAGCAAGTAAAAAATGTATGCATGCAAAATAGCCGAAATGATTGGGCACCGCGAAAAACAGCCGAAATGATTGGGCAATCGCGACCTTTGTGATATAAAAGCTGAAATGATAGAGCATCGCGGAAATAAAAAAAATAATATAAAAAAATGAATGAAATTTTTTTCCCTACAGGTTATATCACATCAATCCCTGTATACAATCCAGGGGCGCAAACAAAGAGGGAATCACACCTTTCCTCCCCAGGCCTCATAAGAAGAAGAAGCCAAATCCCAACGGTTCACAGAAAACCTGGAGATCATCTCAACATTCGTCTCATTACAACGGACACAACATCAAGCAAAGTGGAACCACGGCAACTCCCAGTTCAATGACACGGCGGTGCATAGATGACCGAGAGTCAGACCCCGATTCCGTGAAATGCTGATAAAGTCAACCATTCCTGGTTACGCGGAACACGGCAATGACCCCGTGGGAAGCATCCAGAGCAAATTCCTGGTTACGTGGAACGCAGCTTATGTCAATCCTGACCCCGTGGGAAACGTCCAGAGCGGATCCTGGTCCTCGCAGAGCACGGCAATGACCCCGTGTGAAGCATCCAGAGCAGAGCCTGGTCCTCGCAGAACACGGCAATGACCCCGTGGGAAGCATCCAGAGCAAATCCCTGGTTACGTGGAACGCGGCTTATGTCAATCCTGACCCCGTGGGAAATGTCCAGAGCGGATCCTGGTCCTCGCAGAGCATGGCAACGACCCCATGTGAAGCATCCAGAGTGGAGCCTGGTCCTCGCAGAACACGGCAATGACCCCGTGGGAAGCATCCAGAGCAAATTCCTGGTTACGTGGAACGCGGCTTATGTCAATCCTGACCCCATGGAAAACGTCCAGAGCGGATCCTGGTCCTCGCAGAGCATGGCAATGACCCCGTGTGAAGCATCCATAGCAGAGCCTGGTCCTCACAGAACACGGCAATGACCCCGTGGGAAGCATCCAGAGCAAATTCCTGGTTACGTGGAACACGGCTTATGTCAATCCTGACCCTGTGGGAAACGTCCAAAGCGGATCCTGGTCCTCACAGAGCACGGCAATGACCCCGTGTGAAGCATCCAGAGTGGAGCCTGGTCCTCGCAGAACACGGCAATGACCCCATGGGAAGCATCCAGTGCAAATTCCTGGTTACGTGGAACGCGGCTTATGTCAATCCTAACCCCGTGGGAAACGTCCAGAGCGGATCCTGGTCCTCACAAAGCACGGCAATGACCCCGTGTGAAGCATCCCGAGTGGAGCCTGGTCCTCGCAAAACATGGCAATGACCCCGTGGGAAGCATCCGGAGCAAAATTCCTGGTTACGTAGAACGCGGCTTAAGTCAATCATGACCCCGTGGGAAACGTCCAGAGTGGAGCCTGGTCCTCATAGAACACGGCTATGATCCCGTGGGAAGCATCCAGAGCAACTCTTGATTCCGTGAAATGCGGATAAGGGTAACCTCACCCATCACTTGCGGGTCCTCATGACTCGTAAGGGAGCAAATTCTCTTGTGAGATCCTTACGACTTGCAAGAGAAAACACACTTAGGAATCCTCACGATTCTTAAGGAGAAATTACACCTACGGGATTCTCTCGATCGGTAGGGAGAAAATTCTTTATGAGACCCTCACGGCTCATAAAGTTGAAAATTCTTAGGAGGAAGATCTTAACCCTGAATCCTAAGCCATCGTTGTCCTGCAAAGAAATCGAGATAGACTATCCACAGAATACATTAAATAAAAGGGACACACCATCGTGAAGAAAAATATGTCTTTTATTCATGAATCAAAATGTATACAAAGTACAATTCATGAAAGAACAAAAAAATATACACTCATTCAGGAGTATGTACAAAGGAAGAATGAAAAAATATATATACAATTCTTCAAGTCGGCGGGTGATTTAGTAGATTTGCTAGTTCATCCCTTTTTCGCTGAGCCTCGCCTTCATGATTCAGTATCGTCAAAAGACGGGCCTCCGCTTGAGCTTGTTGGGTCTGGTATTGTTAGTTATATGTATGCCCTAGAGGCCATTACTGTATATAGGATGTATATTGTAGTGGATGCTAGGACATATATAGGGATGACTTTCTTGCTCGACATGATAGTATGCTATCTGGTTACTCTTTACCTTAACGTGTATACTGATTGTCTCTCTGTTACATGTTGGTAAAGCCCTTAGGATGTGTACTTGACTACCTGGACTGTGATGCGGATCATACTAGTGGGGACATGGTAGTCTATAAGTACATCCTTCAAAGTCCCTAGTCGTGGGTATATCGAGATGGGGCATCGATATACCAGAGTAGACTAGCGTATACCTTCTCGACCCATACAGATGGGCGATGGATGATCCCATATCCATTGGTGTTTGACATCAGAGATGATATACGGGTGCTCAGTAGAGACTGGGTACACTGGACGGACTCGCCGAGAACTCCCAGATGGTATTATACCTTACGTCAGATGGCAGTTCTCTGGTGACACTGGTACAGAGTAGTCTGTTGACCCGAGATCGTCATAGAGTCTTGTGTGGTTCCCACTGTGCTTTGATTTCCACCTTACCACGTCCAAGAGGGCATGCAAAACGGTGGTTTTTGGGTACAGTCCCGAATCACATGGAGGCAATGAGCGATAGGAGGGGATTCGTCTCTCCCGGTATAGGGAGTTGATGTTGCGCTGTGTTCGATTGGCTATAACAGGAAATCCCTGGCCAGGGTTGCTGAGATTTACTGGTAAGTGTTACCAGTAATTTCTCGAATTGTTATAGACCTCATATCGACACGACTTATCGAGCTATTGGGGTCTGACGTTTACCACCCCTAGGCGAGATATGCGACATATCAGACGATCAGACCGGACTGTACGGTAAGTGTTACTGGTTGGATTCACAGGAGTGTGAGCGGGCTTGCTCGTTGATCTTCTGATCGCTCAATACCCGGGTGGCCGTTACGTTTAGCAGACCGCTTGCGGCTTGTGGGTGATTGATATGATCATCATCTGCTGCCGGCGTATTGACGAGTCTTTAGAGTCCTACACAGAGGTTTCCTGGCTCAAGCGAAACGAAATAGGAGCACATATGAGATATGTGCGGGACCGAGAATAATACCAGTATGTGATATTGTATTCTATTCTCGCGATGAATGTATCGAATGGTTGTATGCGATATAACCTAGTTATCGAATCAAGGATTGATTCGATAAGCCGATACATAGGATACTAGTCGGTTATATGCGATATGACCGGATCGTTAAATCAAGTGTTGATTTAATGATTTAATGTATAATTATATATTTGATATATTACTTTGCATTAACTAGTATTGGTTCATTTTAAAGGGATTTTCTCACTTGAAGTGCACAATGTATATGTGATATACTTTTGTACACAAGTTTGTGTCATGTTTGATGATACAAGCTAACTTGAGTTTGTGTAAAGTTTAAACCATGGTTGTGTAATGGTTAGGGTTTTCTTTTTCTTTATCATTTATTTATTTTGTTTATTTATTTTGCAAAATAAATGAATGGTGGCTTTCTTTGGATGCTAGTTGAAGCTTCATGAAGCTTTGACCAAGTGACCATTTTGTCTCATGAACCATTCCATTTAACCATGATTAACTCTCTACACATTACCATGGTTAATATTATGATAAGAATGATTTTATTATTCTTTTTTATAACAACTTATCATAATATTCATCTTCTTCTTCTTCTTCTTCACATGAAGAAGCTTGCTTCATCAATGGTGATTGATGAAAAAGAGTGAGAAATCCAATTCTAAAGTGAACCCACTTCCTATTTCTTCATCCTCTACCTCTTGCCAAGTAGTATAGGGTGTTTTCTTCACAAGTTTCATGACTTGGTGAAGTGGGAGCTTGATCTTGTGATGCCTCGACGTAGATCATCTTCGGCATCGACATCGACGACCTAGCCCGCCCATTTCTCCGATGAAGCCGACGCTAGTGCCCGGGATTTGATTTGGACAGCAAGGGGACTTCATCGCGGGGCTATGGAGGTGGAGAACCGGATCTACAAAGGTTGTATTTCCGTTCACTTAGTTAATTTGTTAACTAGTTTCATTTGTCGCCTAAAATTCTAGTTAACGATCTAGTCTAGGGTTTCTCGGCACCGTAAAATTTGAAATTGGCATGGTTGATACCTTGTGAGACTTCACTAGTGTGCCTAGGAACTCTACAGTGGTATCAGAGCCAAGCTAGAGCCTTAGGCGATGCGTAGACGGAGTTAGAAATCCGATCGAACCGAAACCCCATTGCAAAATCGCTCTCTGTACATTTTTCAAAACTGTTGAATTTTGTGAATTAAAAATATGTAGAAAAATAAGCAAAAAAAATTAAGAATTACTGTGAAGTTTGGGCTCCTAATTCCATATTTAGACCGCGGAACCGCGGCCAAACCAGGAGTTTGGCGGCGCTTCCGCGGCCCAAATTTGGACTTAGTCCCTCAAATTTCATATATTTATTCTTAGGTCCTTTCTTGGCAATTTTTTATGTGAATTTTTTAATTCCACTCAAGTGTTGAGTTTTCTAGGGTTTTATTGGGGATTCGTTAATTTGATCGGATAATTTAACTTCGTTTATGTTTTTCCGGATATTTTAAAAACTGTTAAAAAGTTCGACTGGATATAAATACCCACTTTTTCCCCTGCCGGGAAATTTCCAAGTGTTGGATCTTTCCGTAGTTTAACGACGTTCTAAGTAGTGCAAGTAACGCGATGGTCCCTCTAGAAGACAACAAACCTTAACTCGATTATGTGACCGTCTTGAACTGCCCTTTGAACCTTCGGGTTTGGGGCAGTACGGCGTGCCACATGTGAGGCGTTGGCTTGACCCTTCTACGGCTGGACCGTTGGTACTGAGGCATGAATTGGATGTTTTTAAACTTGTTTCATGTGTTGAGCTGTTTCGGGAAAACTTGGGTGTTTGAATGTTCGATCGGAAAGTTTAACATTTTCTAATTATCTGGAATGTGATACAATAATTGGAATTCACAATAAGTTATGAGATAACTGAATGAATGTTATAAACATAGCAGTTTAGTCCCACTTGATCGGTTGCCACGGAATTTTGATGTGATCAAAAGTCCGTCGCAATCCCGTAGCGTACGCGGATACTCGCCGGGTAAACTTAATAGACAGCCTCACTCCATAGCCCCGACCAAGTGACTGTAGGAGAACCCCGTCGCCGAAAGCATCCGTTTGGGTGCTCGCGGTAGCGGTGTTCCGCCTTGGTGCACTTCGTCGACGGTATCGGGGGTGCAGCCGTCTATTGAAGTTTGCGACGGGCATTCGATCAGTATGTCGGGAATCTTGTTGAATTGCCCGACTTGATATTGAAAAGTGTTTTCGATTTTGAGACTAAAATGCGGGGTTTATAATTGTTAGGCATGTGATGTCTAAGTATTTCATTTGATTAGGCATGCGATGTCTAAACAGATTGCGGATTCCAACTGTTGTAGTTTTACACTTTCTTTTCTGCGACCGTAAGTGTAATATGTGATATCGCCGGTTTCGTTGCTATATGTCAAGGACAATTGGGATACGCATATTTACTTACGTTGATGACATGTGATGTTATGTGTTGCTGGATATGTTATATTGGATCGTCGTGTTTGAATAGCCGGGGGTTTTTATGTGAGATGAGTGTTTTTCATTTTCATTCATGTAAAAACTTGTATGTAATATTCTTTTATTGAAGCACTTCCAGGTTGCGGAAGTTGTCACCTTTTGTATATTATTTACTTTTCTGCACTAGGATAGACCCAAGGAGGAGAGCACAAGTAACCGGGTTCTAGAGTCCAGTGGGAGACCAACTCGAGGAGTCGAGTCCGGGTCTCCTAACTCTAGAATTGGTAGGGTTGCTTGCCGCTCTCGTAGGGGTCTAGGGGTGTGGGTTTGGCTATTCATCACGACCGTGGAATCCGTGTTTTATACTGGCTCGTATTGAAAACACGGACGTCCTAGTATATCTAATATTTCATATGATTCTTCTGCTGCGATATCTGTGATGTGATCATGTGATAAGTTCTGTGATGGATACTGTATATAGTATATATGATATATTATATAGACGTTACTTATGTTTTACACCAGCGCTAGCCCTGCCCTGCCCTGCCGTTAGTTACCTAACCTAACGGTGCACGAGGGGACATCGAGGCGAATGCGGATGGCATAAGTGTACGTCGTATTTATCTGTGATGTTTAGGTGACTTAAATGATGGGACTTTATTAATGAGATTAATGAAAGTAAAAAGAAACCTAAAGATGTTGTAGAATTGAATTTCAAAATTAAAACAGGTAGCTACAGTTCTTGCTTTGCACAGCGGTATATATGATATATCATGCACCTTATTCGATAAGGAAAGGACCGAGATCCCTTCACCGGGAGTGACTCCTTTAGCAATAACTGGCAGATGCTACAACACTCGGTTTGTCTTTTGACAGCTTCTATAGTTTCTGCTTTGCACAGTGATATATATGATATATCCCGCACCTCATTCGACGAGGAAAGGGCCGACGATCCCTTCACCGGGAGTGACCCCTTTAGCAAAACTAGAAAGGCCTCAAAAGCACTCCATTTTAAAATCATTTGATTCTACAACGATATCAAGTTCATTACGCAATAGGTTTTCAGAAAAACCTGTCGTAGCCCTCCGTCATTTCAGATAAGTAGTAGTTAGTATTCGTGCTGCGTTTGTTGGCCTTTGTCAAGATGTAGGGTCCGGTAGCTGGCTGGTGCTTATCTGCTTATGCATATGATGCAGATTGGGTTAGGGTAGTCGTGCGACCTTGTTGGCCTTTGTCAAGGGTCGTGCGGGTGGGTTTAATTCAATCAAGAAATGACGGGTTGAACTTGACTAGCAGCCTATGATTTGTTGGCCTTTGTCAAGGTCATAGGAGGCTAGGGGCAAAATTATCGGGAATTTCAAGTGTTGAAATTTGCAATGAGATTGCATACCTTCTATGAGATAGTTGGATCCCGATACCCACTGCGAGTAAGAGTTACTCCTGGGAGAATTTTATACATTACAATTAGCCGATCAAGTAGGTGTCTAGAAAGGTGTTAACGAGGTTACGCCTCTGGGAAAACGAGGTTTACATTAATTAGGTTCGTGCGAAGGCACGGGAGACCTCCCTCAAAGTACCGACACTGGCCTGGCTGAAAGATTGGCGAACTTGTAGTGTGTAATTAATCCCGGCTAGTCTTTCCTTTTAGGGTTTGAAGGAAGATTTGACAAAAGCAGTGGGAGCCATCCTGATTAGATAAAATAATAACCAATCTATTCTTGCTAGAGCACACGCTGAGTGTTTTCTTCTCTCTCTCTCCAGGTAGCGATCATATCACGCCTTAATCAAGATAATAATACGGAATATTGACCGAACCCACTTGTTATACTGAGCTGGGGAACGTTGATCCCGCTCCAACTTATAATTGTTATAAGACAGAGCAGAAAATTGGGGAATACCAGATTTCCCGTGCCGCCCAAACGAAGAGAGTGCATGCTGATGCATCATCTTCGGGTGTGTTCATTACAAAGAACTGTTTCTCTGTATCCTCTACGTCCTGGGTATGTGATATCAGATCAGGATACCAGATATGTAATCTGTTACATAGGGCTGCAGATAGGTAGAGAACTGAGAACGGGTGATAAGTTTCATGAGGCAGAAAACGGGGCAAGTGTTGCGGCCAAGTCTGTTGGTCACTGTCACCCTGTATTACCAATACATTGATTCTGAATGAATGTTATTAGATACCGAACCTGATATACAAAATCATATCAGTCTCTTTATCAGTAAAGAAATGATAAAATTTTGTATTGTTGGATAATGTTTTGAACATTTCCTATATCAAAAGTTGATCGATTCAGGCACGTTATCTAAAAGCATTGATGTTCTAAATCAAACTACAGTTCTTTAGTATACGGAACACACACAAGAGGAAGAGTTCAGAAATGAACGAATCCTTCTTGAGGTATTGTAGACTAGGTCATATCAATGCGACCAGACTAGCGGAAGTTAAATATAGATGCATATTTAAATTAGTTTGAATTTACATCTTATGAAACTTGCCAGTCATGTCACAGAGATAAGATGACCATAGCTCCGTTTACTGGAAACAGAGAAAGAGTTAGTGAACTCTTGGGATGATACATGTTGATGTATGTAGGTCCCCTGTCTATAATTGCCAAGACCGGTTCTTTTTACTTCATTACATTCTCTGATGATCTTTCGAGATTCAGACATATGTTCCTGTTGAAACACAAGTCAGAACCTTTTGAGATGTTCACAGAATATAAGTTAGAAGTAGAGAACCAATACGGGTATAAGTATTATGTCCTTTGATGAGGTCAAGGAGGAGAATACTTGAGCACGGAATTCCTGGACTATTCTAAAGGAGAATGAGATTCTCTCTCAGCATTACTCCTCCGTATACACCATAGCACGATGGTATATCGGGGCGGAGCAATCACACCCTATATGATAAGGTGTGCTCTATGATGAGTACTACTGAGTTACCTATTTCCTTTTGGGAGTTATGCACTTGAGAAGCTGCATACCTATTGAATAGGGTTCAAATCAAATCAGTTGCCTACCATTTCATATGTGATATGATAAGGGAAGAGCCCATATCTTAAGTTGGTTAAGATTTGGGGTTGTCCGGGCTATGTCTAAAAGAAAAATCCGGACAAGCTCGAGGCAAGGTCAGTTATGTAGAACTGGAAATGTTCCAGCTTTACAAACTGCAGCTGATGATTTGATAGAACCAAAGGATTCAGTAGAGACCAACGAATTTCAGCCTCTCCGCCGATCTAGTAGGGTTCATCACCCACCTGAGAGATACTTCGGTTACTCTATGACAGTGGGAGCGACGATTGCATCATGAGATGATGACCCAACTAGTTTCGAGCTGGCCATCAGGAGTGTGACTCTGTAAGAATGGCTGGATGCTTAATGATCTGAGATGGAATCCATATACACCAACAAAGTATGGACTTTGGTTGCTATATCTGAAGGGTTAAATCCCCATCAGGAGCAAGTATATCTTGAGAAGATTACTTGGTGTGCATGGAAAAGTTGAGACTTTCAAAGCTAGACTTGTTAAAGGTTTACATCATCGACCAGGCGTGGATAATGATGAAACATTTTCAAGTGGCTATGCTTAAGTCCATCCAGATCCTACTTGCCACGGCTACATACCATGACTACGATATCTAGCGGTTGGGTGCCATGACTGCTTTTCTAAATAATGATTTAGAAGAGATCGTCTATAAGTACACAGCCAGAGGGCTTCGTAGACAGTGGGAGCAGCAGAAACATGTACAAGATGCTTTATAGGATAAAGCAGGCATCGCGGAGTTGGAACATCTGTTTTGATATGGTAAAATGGTAGATGAACCTTGTATTAACAAAAAGGTAGTAGGGAGTATGGTGATGATCCTCGTAAAGTACGTGGATGACATACTCTTGATAGGGAAAGAGTTTCCTATGCTACGCCCGGTCAATCTCCGCTTATCACAAGGATTCTCCATATAGGATCAAAGTGATACCTCCTAAATCCTAAGTATTCATCTATAAGATAGATGTAATTGGATGTTAGGATACTCACTAGATGTAGTGAGATGGTATCAATCGATCCTGGGGAGAATCACTGGAAGGGTTCCAGGGTGATAAAGACGACTGAATGTCAGTCACAGGCATTATCTTTACCCTCAGTGGAGGGACGGTATGTTGGAAGAGTTCCAAGCTAGATACCGTGGCATACTAGACGATTAAGGCTGGATATATCACTACTCAAGATGCTACCAAAGAGACTGTCTGGGTGTATATTTGTTCATGAGATGAACTGAGTTCCTCCCATTGTGTGACAATGGAGTTGTGGCTTATGCCAAGGAACGTCCGTCCCATCAGTGATCCAGACATATTCTAAGGCAGTATCACCTGATCATGGAGATAGTTGATCTCCAGGGTGATCCAGGTTAGGAGAGTAGACTCAGAGGACAGTCCGGCGGATCCACTCACAAAGGCCTTTTCCTGGAGAGAAACAATTATGGGATGGTTGAGTATGAGATACTACAACCACTGCTACAGATGGCCCTAGTGAAAGTGGGAGATTGTTAGTTATATGTATGCCCTAGAGGCCATTACTGTACATAGGATGTATATTGTAGTGGATGCTAGGACATATATAGGGATGACTTTCTTGCTCGACATGATAGTATGCTATCTGGTTACTCTTTACCTTAACGTGTATACTGATTGTCTCTCTGTTACATGTTGGTAAAGCCCTTAGGATGTGTACTTGACTACATGGACTGTGATGCGGATCATACTAGTGGGGACATGGTAGTCTATAAGTACATCCTTCAAAGTCCCTAGTCGTGGGTATATCGAGACGGGGCATCGATATACCAGAGTAGACTAGCATATACCTTCTCGACCCATACAGATGGGCGATGGATGATCCCATATCCATTGGTGTTTGACATCAGAGATGATATACTGGTGCTCAGTAGAGACTGGGTACACTGGACGGACTCGCCGAGAACTCCCAGATGGTATTATACCTTACGTCAGATGGCAGTTCTCTGGTGACACTGGTACAGAGTAGTCTGTTGACCCGAGATCGTCATAGAGTCTTGTGTGGTTCCCACTGTGCTTTGATTTCCACCTTACCACGTCCAAGAGGGCATGCACAACGGTGGTTTTTGGGTACAGTCCCGAATCACATGGAGGCAATGAGCGATAGGAGGGGATTCGTCTCTCCCGGTATAGGGAGTTGATGTTGCGCTGTGTTCGATTGGCTATAACAGGAAATCCCTGACCAGGGTTGCTGAGATTTACTGGTAAGTGTTACCAGTAGTTTCTCGAATTGTTATAGACCTCATATCGACACGACTTATCGAGCTATTGGGGTCTGACGTTTACCACCCCTAGGCGAGATATGCGACATATCAGACGATCAGACCGGACTGTACGGTAAGTGTTACTGGTTGGATTCACAGGAGTGTGAGCGGGCTTGCTCGTTGATCTTCTGATCGCTCAATACCCGGGTGGCCGTTACGTTTAGCAGACCGCTTGCGGCTTGTGGGTGATTGATATGATCATCATCTGCTGCCGGCGTATTGACGAGTCTTTAGAGTCCTACACAGAGGTTTCCTGGCTCAAGCGAAACGAAATAGGAGCACATATGAGATATGTGCGGGACCGAGAATAATACCAGTATGTGATACCGTATTCTATTCTCGCGATGAATGTATCGAATGGTTGTATGCGATATAACCTAGTTATCGAATCAAGGATTGATTCGATAAGCCGATACATAGGATACTAGTCGGTTATATGCGATATGACCGGATCGTTAAATCAAGTGTTGATTTAATGATTTAATGTATAATTATATATTTGATATATTACTTTGCATTAACTAGTATTGGTTCATTTTAAAGGGATTTTCTCACTTGAAGTGCACAATGTATATGTGATATACTTTTGTACACAAGTTTGTGTCATGTTTGATGATACAAGCTAACTTGAGTTTGTGTAAAGTTTAAACCATGGTTGTGTAATGGTTAGGGTTTTCTTTTTCTTTATCATTTATTTATTTTGTTTATTTACTTTGCAAAATAAATGAATGGTGGCTTTCTTTGGATGCTAGTTGAAGCTTCATGAAGCTTTGACCAAGTGACCATTTTGTCTCATGAACCATTCCATTTAACCATGATTAACTCTCTACACATTACCATGGTTAATATTATGAGAAGAATGATTTTATTATTCTTTTTTATAACAAGTTATCATAATATTCATCTTCTTCTTCTTCAAATGAAGAAGCTTGCTTCATCAATGGTGATTGATGAAAAGAGTGAGAAATCCAATTCTAAAGTGAACCCACTTCCTATTTCTTCATCCTCTACCTCTTGCCAAGTAGTATAGGATGTTTTCTTCACAAGTTTCATGACTTGGTGAAGTGGGAGCTTGATCTTGTGATGCCTCTACGTAGATCATCTTCGGCATCGACATCGACGACCTAGCCCGCCCATTTCTCCGATGAAGCCGACGCTAGAGCCCGGGATTTGATTTGGACGGCAAGGGGACTTCATCGCGGGGCTATGGAGGTGGAGAACCGGATCTACAAAGGTTGTATTTCCGTTCACTTAGTTAATTTGTTAACTAGTTTCATTTGTCGCCTAAAATTCTAGTTAACGATCTAGTCTAGGGTTTCTCGGCACCGTAAAATTTGAAATTGGCATGGTTGATGCCTTATAAGACTTCACTAGTGTGCCTAGGAACCCTACAGGTATGAGGAAAGCCGGCCTTCAAGCTCTTTTTCAATAACCTTATGGGCTTCGACCATTTCACGAGTGAATATGGCGGCCTTATCAATGGCTACCACCTCCTTGATGGCCTCTTGAAGCACTCGCCAAAGTTCATATGCTTTAGTGGCCTTAGCCGTAAGGTTGGCTTGAAGCTCCCTCAGCGCTTTAGAAGCCAGCTCCCTCTCTGAAAACTTGCGGTGAGCCTTTTATCACATGATACATGTTCGCAGCACACCGCTTAATCGGCCCCTGTAAGCTCGCCTTCGCGGCCACAACCTTCGAAGGAAGGCATGTACATTCAAGGACATGCAAGCAAGCCTCCACCTGTCGACAAAACTCAACCCAGACTTGCACCAATTTTTCACTATGGTAGGTGGCAAGAAAGGGAAGAGAGCCGTTAGCTTCAGCGGTAAACGCTTCGGCCGTGATCAGACTGCCAGGGCGAAGGTCCTCAATCAGGGATGACAGGGAGTCGAGGCTTAGCTTTGCCATCCATTCCGAGGCATGCAGAGCATAGGGGCCGGGTGGCATGGCGATGCGAGACTTCAGCGTAGTGAGAACTGGAAGAGCTGTTCAGATTTATAAACAGTCAGCAAGACTTGTAAGCAAAGAACAAATGGAACGACGTTAAGACTTTACTTACCCACAGTCAGGCAAGAGAGATCTGAAGGCTCCCCAGGCCCGTCAAGAATCTCAACCTCGTCGTCGGCTTCCAGAACTGTAAAAGACATCAATGTAATTTTATGAAATAATGATAATGCTGTGAAAAAAGGGTAAACAACACCAACCTTGCCCGGAAGAGAGGACCATGCGTTGAGGAGATATCGCCTGCGGAGCAGCCATCTCCAACAGGCGCTGAAAGGACTGCCTGGGAGACAGATCAGCAATAGATGCCGCCAATCCGCGCAATTCTGAAAAGACAGAAGGGTTCAGATAATGGAGAGATTATTAATGTAAAATATAGAAGGCTACCTTCGATGCTCCTCCCATTTTGAGCTGGAGGGATAGCAGCTTCAGCGGCCTCTTCCGTGACCTCAGGCACATCATCGGGGACGTGGACCAATGTAGCGACTTTCGAGCGAGGAGCAGCGGCTGCCACTGCAGGCTCCAGCGGAAGGACGGTAGCCTCGACTACCTTTACCCTAGTCTCCGGGTCGCCCTCAGGAAGATCCATTGGAGCGGCGACCGATAAAGATGCCTCCCCCGAGGGAGCAAGCGCTTCGGGAGCGGGAACCACCGAGGGAGACTCTATCACAAGGGCAACAGTTGCATCGACCCCCTCCACACTGATTGGTGTTTCACTGGAGATATCAGCAGAATCTACGGTCAAAGAGCGACTCAGAGCCTCCGCCGCCGCCGAAGTCCCTGCAAAGTTTGTACGAGGATAAGGATACATATATATGTATGCAAGCAATACAAAATATTATAAAGAGATACATGAACATACTGATGTGCAAGGGAGCTTCTAGTATGGCTTGTTCAAGCCGACGCTCCTTCCTGAGGAGATGTGCTCGCCGAGGTCCGAGGGTAGACTCGTGGCCACCGGTCCACAATGAAAGCGCGTCCTCGGCGTTGGCCGAAACAGCCTGTTTAAGGACCCTTTCACCCCATTCTTCCAAAGGGCCTATGAATCGCCGCCGTATCCATGGAGGGTCTTCGTAAAAGATGACGGCAGGGTCAGGCTTCTTCGGGATCCTTACGTCCATGGATTCGTCTTGTGAGCAACTTATTGCCTCAGCCAATTGTGCGGCTTCCTCGGCAGACGAACCTGGAAAAAGTAGACCACCATTCGATTCTTTCATAGCTAGTGGTTCATCTTGAAGAATAGGCTCGGACTCTATTAAAGAGTCGAGCAGATTGGTGACCGTATTCCTCCGCCTCTTGGACCCAGAACTAACCGCCGAAGACGATCATTTCCTTCCCCGTGGAGCTTTGCCACGGCGTTGACCCACTTCACCTTCAATGTCCTCGCTCGGCGGTGCTACTGAGGACGACACGGCCATTCTTGACGCCGCGGAAAATGATACTGCTACCGGCACCCTATTAGCCCTTGATTGAGCTCGAGTACGCAGTGGCATACCAGCTGTGGGAGTTAAGTCCACTTCCGCCGCCCTCGGAATAAGCACGACAATGGTATCCTTCAAGGGAGGGCGAACCGTTGCACGCGGTTGCGGTGGAACTCCCGTGGCTTGAATCGGAATGGGAGCGATGTATCCGAGAAGCACCCTCTTCTCCTCAGCGATAATTGGACTGACCCGGTGGAGGTACCAGCCCGTGAAAGACCCCACACATCGAGGAATATGATCAGCTTCAGGAATCATGAAGCGAGAACCAGTGTTTAGCCGCATAAAGTGATGAGTGGCGTCACGAACAGCTTCAGGCGATGGGCTAGGCGCCACTGTAAATGCCTCGAAAGGGACGCCCTGATCATATCCAAGTTGCATGGCAAAACGGTGTGGGTTGTACAGCATAAAAAGGGCCGCACCGTTCTGACGAAATACCAGATAGCCTAGTCTGATCACGTACAGGTGCATGGCTTCCCTAGGCTTCAAAGAAGGTACCCCCTCTTTTGATAAGTCGCAGAGCTATTGAATCGGTCCTGAGGGAGCAGATAGGGCTCGATCGATGAATACCATTCTGCCCGTATTAGCATAGGGAGCGATCACCACACGAATGGCCCCAGACTGAGTCGGGTCAGGAGCAGAAGCGTCCACCAGCCGCATGAGTCGCGGAAAAGTGTAGGCGTCATAAAATTTGGTTCTTTGGTGCGCAGCAAAGGCCCCCACACGTGCATCTCAATCCAGGACGTGAAGTAATGAAGAGAGAAATTTACCACATCTACACCTGGAGTTGAGGTATTAGCCGCAGCGCCTAACCCATGATATAGATGCGCTAGCCCTGGAATGCCCACAGCTAGTCGCGTTCCCTCAGCAATGCGATGAGCAGGGTAAATAACCGAGGCACTCATGAAACGGCGATACGTGGGAATGACGAACCAGCTAAGCCAAACGCTGATGAAGCCCACGAAGAAAGTCTCCTCATCCATACCAGGAGCTGCAATCGACTCGAAAGATACCGCCGACATAATGGGAATGTAATACTGCGGCAAGTCCTCTTCTTTAGTCGGCCGCCTGTTTAAACCATACTCAAAAGGGTCGTTATTGTTCGCGAACTTCGGAGCCTTCTTTGATAGGACATCCTCACGAAGGAAAAAAGCGATAAAACTTTTAAAAGTGACGTCCTGCTCCTCTGACTGTGTGAATAGTTTGTCAAAAATGCTTAGGGTCTTGATCAAACTGGGGCGCTTGTGGCGGACGGCGTTCTTGGTCGACAGGCCGTCAAGCATGGCAGGCTCGGTTTCGAAGACATACTCATCGGGAGGCAGTAATTCTTCATAAAGTGTCCCCCTGACCGGCAGCCCTGAGATCTCACGAAATTCTTCCAGAGAAATTGAAACTTCGCGATCCCCTAGAAGGAAGGTGTTGGTGGGATGATTCCATTGGTTCAAGAAGGCCTTAACCCACCAGGCATGGGGAGATTGGTAGTGGAACAAGGATGCATATATCGCCTAATAAAGTCCAACCCTCTGCAGTCACGCGCGATGGGCGGACAGGATGTAACGAGCCCAGAGAAGGTAGCTTGTGGGGTGTCGAGGGGTAAGCCCTATCTTGTAAATCTGTCCCTATGGCTGGGCTTCGCCCTGGCAAATGCGGCGCCCTAAAATATCTATAGCCGGCACCGGATGGTTCGGAATACCAGTTGTTGAAGGCTCAAGCCGTCCCATAGGGGTCCAATTCGGCATCTCCACAGCAAAGGCAGTCCGTGGAGGATCCATGGGCAGAAACAGACGGGTAGGCTCCGTTAGTATCTCGCAAAGAAAACTGCGGCGACCGCGGATGATGTGACCGTACCAGGTCCCCCATAACAGCAAGTTGGTGCGACTCGGGTCATGAGCCCTGATCATCACCATCACTTCCTCGTCATACGGTGACTGAGGAAAAGCAGCCTCCGAGCGAGTGAAAGGGAAGTATGGAAGAGAAGTCATTGTGCCTGAAATAAAAGAAGGGGAAACTGTTAAAGCGAAGCCAACTGTGTATATATATATATGTTTATAAATGTATATATATATAAAAGACAGTGGAAGAAAGCGGCAGAGGACTTATTTTATGGGACCATTGGTTACAAAACACATGGGTCCCACAAAATCAAGATGGCGGCTCACTAATAATGAGGCCAAGCAATCATCATGAGAATAAATGCAAGATTCTCAATGAATTCAAATAACTCTGCACATTCCCCAAAGAAAAATAACCATTACAGAAGGTTTGTGCAAATCGAGAAGGATCTCTCTGGAAATTTCTTTTTTGCAAAGAACAACCCAGAGCAAGAAAACCCCAAGAAGTTCTCTGTGAAGAACTGAGTTCTTTAAAAGGAATTAAATTCCTTTTGAGCAGAGGAATTAAATTCCCAGAAAATTGGCAGAGCTAAGCTCTTGGAAGTGGAATTAAATTCCAGAGAGAGGACAAGTTTCATCATCAATTCCTTAAGATCAGAGAAACCCTAGCAAAAGGGGTTTATTATTTAAAAATTGGACATCTTTGAAGAACTTAGAAAGATGGGTTCTTTGAAGGGGAAAACCCTTGGTGTGGATTTAAAATCCAAAGAGTTTTTTTATATATGGAAGTTCTTCGGCCGCTCAAAACCATTACCTGAAGAAAGGATTCTTTCTTGAATAGAGTTAAACTCTGAAAATTTTGGTACAGAGAACTGAGCTCTGAGAAAGAGAATTAAATTCTCAAAAGGAAATGAACAAGGAAGAAGATGAAAGAGTGGAGGCGCTTCTGAAGAGACCCCTGCATTTATAAGATGTGATGGAGAACGATTCATCTCCCCTATTCCCTAGACAGATCCAACGGTCACAAAGGTGACAGCGTTGCACGCACGTGCAGACACGTGAGAGCAACGCTGTGGGGGCATTTTTCCCTAATAAAAATCAGGAAATACCTCAATGAGGTATCACGTGCTCACACGTGACCAAGGGTCACGTGTTGACACGTGATAGTTCCCTATGATCTCCACTTTATAGAATTAAATTCTAAATCAAACAAAAGTGTAAACAAAACAGCTAAGGAAAGACCCTAACGGGGCATCACGTGCTCACACATGACCAAGGGTCACGTGCTGACACGTGACGGTCCTTTAGCTTTGTTAAAAGGCAGAATTAAATTCTGAATAAAAGGTCACGTGCCAACACGTGACAGGTCCCCCAGCTCTTTAATTGATAGAATTGAATTCTATTTGAATGGTCAAACGTTGGGATCACGTGCCAACACGTGACGGGCTTTAAAAGCCTTAATGAGTTAATAGAATTAAAATTCTAATTAAGGGAAATCAAAGACCCTAACTGGGAAAGTATTTCTTTAAATCTTTCCTAACAAACAAAAAGGGATCATGCTCTGTAAAGTGGAGCACCGTTGGATTAAAAATCCAATGGTGATTAAAAAAACACCAATTTATGGAAAGATTGTATACAAAGAAAGATCTCCCTAAATTTCACCAAAAATAACAAACAAAATATCTTCTGGATTAAAAATCCAATAGTAAATAAAATTCACTGAGTGATCTAAAAGATCATGTTAGTTACGAAAAACAAACAAAATCTTTCAATAAGAGATTCACTAAACAAATTCATTCTTTTCCTTCTCCTATAAATAGGAGATAAGAAGAGAAGAAGGATATAGAATTTTAAGATCTTGAAATTTTCTAAAGGAAAATAGCAGAGAGAAAAGAAAGGAGAATTCAATTCTCAAGAAAAGAAAACCCTAGGTGAGAAAAGGGAAAGGGATCAAAACTTCATAAAACAGAAAGATAATTTAATTCTCAATCTAAAAGTTTAAATCTTCTGCAAAAGAACTTAGTTCTTCCTCTGGTTGAAGATCTGCAGAAGCAAATCTCCCCACAGGTTGAGAATTTAATTCTCATCGGGGAGATTCTGTCATGCAGATCCGAAACTTAGAGGGAGAATTGAGTTTAGAGAATTTAATTCTCCCAAATTCACAGGAATTTAATTCCTCCAAGATAAAACTAGGGTTTAACCCTATATGAGAATTTAATTCTCCCAAACTCACAGGAATTTAATTCCTCCAAGATAAAACTAGGGTTTAACCCTATATGAGAATTTAGTTCTCCCAAACTCACAGGAATTTAATTCCTCCAAGATAAAACTAGGGTTTAACCCTATATGAGAATTCAATTCTCCCAAACTCACAGAAATTTAATTCCTCCAAGACAGAATCAGGGTGTAACCCTACATAAATTCTTCCGCATATATAGGAATTTAATTCCTCTAAAAACATAATTAGGGTTTAACCCTACAGAGAATTTAATTCTTAAAATAAAGAGACTTGAAAGATCTCCATGCACGTAAAGAACATTGGTCACGTGATGACACGTGACCCCAATCCGCAGTGATCAGAAAGAAAGAATAAAGCTAGGTCACGTGCCCCCACGTGACCCCTGAACAAATCCCCCAAAATGAGAAGAAAACAGCTTGGAGGCAATGCCTCACGTGCCCCCACATGACTTCCAAAATAAAGAAAATAAAAAAAAAGGCAATGCTGGCTTTGGGCGCTCTCACGTGATCCCGAATAAACATTCTAATAAATCAATGCATGAGTACCCATCACGTGCCCACACGTGATGGCTATGAAAACTAAAAGTGTTTAACACTTATTTGCAGTTCTATGAACAAAGTAAAGGAGATCTGGCCCCACCTATGGGTGCCCTCACGTGACCCCACGTGACCCCTTCCTTTTTAGTGTTTAACACTATTTTGAGTATTTCGTCTCCAGTGTTTAACACTGCTGTCCTCTAGTGTTTAACACTATTTTAAAGCCAATCTTGGCCAAATTGGCTAAGTTTCCAGAGGCAAAAACCTCCCCTTTAACTAAATCTCAAAGTTGAGTAAAACTCAGAACTACAATGTTTAATGCTCAGTCAAAGACAAAAATGTATCAGAGCCCTCAAACTCTGGTTTAGCATTGCTAAATAATGAGGGCTTGAACCCAGACAAATGTTTAATGGTCCAACAAAGAGCCAATATCTAATTGTACTTAGCCCAAACTGGCCATAAGTCCTCAATTCAGATTTAACTGAGCCAATGTGCTCATAATCTAATTAATTGATCTTAGTTCCAAATTGGACTATAGATCACCCAATCCACTTTGGTTCGAGGATACATATCTTCACTCCATTGATATTTGTCGTTGTAATCCTTCAACGTCTTCAGAGAGGTGACGGGTCCCGACAACCATACATTTCATGGACTGTGGGGTCCTTAAGCCCATGGACTATGATGTCCTTAACCTTGACTGTGAGTTCTTTAAACTCACGGACTATGATGTCTTTAACCTTGACTGTGGGGTCTTTAAACTCACGGACTATGATGTCCTTAACCTTGACTGTGAGGTCTTTAAACTCACGGACTATGATGTCCTTAACCTCGACCGTGATGTCTTTAAACTAACCATGGACCACCATGTTCTTAAACTGGTAATCGACCATAATGTCCCTAAACTATACAATAGAGTCCAATTGCTCTTTTGTTAGATCTAAACGATCCTGCTAAGTTGATCTTAGTCTAAAATTATACTAACGTATCCTTAACAAACGTTTAAGTTGATCTTAGTCTCAAATGAGGCTAACGTATCCTTAAACCCAACCCCCAAACCCAAATCTAAGAAGATACGGATTTAGACTAGTACACGCCCTACGGGCGACAACACAAATTAGTCTCCGTATACAATCAACGGGCAACCAAACACAAAACAAACACCCACGACACGAAGTGACCATCTAGAGAAGGAGAAAGTTGTTACCGTTATGCGGTAGCGTAATTAACTGCAGGGGCTTGCGCCTGCAGGGAAGAGCGTCCCCACAATCAAAAATCCCTCAAACGAGGGGGAATCTGACGAAGTCTGCTATATCGGCCGCATTCGTTTAAACCTTCGATACATGGTACCATAAATCAACTTGGCATCTTCGGAGAGGTGGACGGATAGCACCAATTAGCATATGCCCTGAAATTCAGGCAAGACGGACCTATGCAGTCGCGTCTCCATTTTCGGCGGAGAACGGACCTCTAAGTCGTTAAACTGGGAATGTAAAAAAATGTGTAAATAAAAAAGTGTAAATAAAAAAAATGTGCAAATAAAAAAAGAGAGAAAAGCCGAAATGATAGGGCGGCTCGCAATAAAAATCAGCGAGTAAAATAAAGATGAAAAATAAAGCCGAAATGATAGAGCAACCGCGAATAAATAGCCGAAATTATAGGGCAATTGCGACCTTCACGATTAGAAAAGCTGAAATGATAGAGCAATCGCGGTAAAAAAACCCTCCAGTGGCGAATAATGAATCGTTCCTGGTACCATATTCCAGTGCAGCGATATAGATGCCAACCAAAATTTCAAATTTCTGAATGTTCCAACGGCGTATGATGAGTCGCTCCTGGTACCATATTCCAGTGCAGCGATACAGACGTCAACCAAATTCCAAATCCCAAAACGGCGAATGATGGGTCGTTCCTGATACTATATTCCAGTGCAGCGGTGCAGATGCCAACCAAAATCCAATTTCCCAAAATTCTCCCAGCCCTACGGTCGGTCCCCAAACTGGCTGCCGTATACAATCCACGGGCTCAAATAATTCTCATCATACCCATACCCCACCGCAATCACCAGTCCAGCGGCCAGTCTTCGCTCTTGGAATTATGCTCCATTTGGGAAGACCCACTCATGTGTCCTCACGATACATGAGGAGAACAAACCTTCGTGGGATCTTTACGACTCACAAAGGAAAAACACACTTGGGGGTCCTCACGACTCCTAAGGAGAAAATGCCCCTACGGTATCCTTACGACTCGTAGGGAGAAAATGCTTCTATGGGACCCTTACGGCCCATAAAATTGAAAAAGCTTAAGTGATAGGGTTCTAAACCTGTCTCTTAAGCCATCGCTTCCCAACAGGGAAAGGCAAATGATGAGTTGCACCTGGCATTATTCCAGTGCAGCAATGTAGATGCCGATCTAAAAACCAATTCCCGAATATCCCAACGGTGAATGATGAGTCGCTCCTGGTACCATATTCCAGTACAGCGATGCAGACGCCAACCAAATTCCAAATCCCATACCCCAACGGTGGATGATGAGTCGCTCCTGGTACCATATTCCAGTACAGCAATGCAGACGCCGACAAAGTCCCGAAATTCTTCCGGCCCTATGGTCTGGATCATACATCATGCAAAACTGTATACAATCCACGGGTGTAAAACGATCCCAATCTCTCCCAAGTCTGCCGGCGAGACTACATTCAAAGTCCTGCCAGTGATGAAGATTCAAAAAAAGGGTATGTCCACAAGAAAAATAGGCACGAATGAAAACCCGAAGGGGCTCCGTGAGTAAAAACAGCAGGACTGCCCGCGAGTTTGTGAAAACCCGAAAGGACGCAAACTCGTGAAAAAGAGATGAAATGCACTCGCAAAGTCCTCTCGACTTTGTGAGGAGAAAATTCCCGCGTGAGATCTTTGCGACTCATAAAGGAGCGACGCACTTAGGAGTCCCAACGACTCCTAAGGAGAAAATACACCTACGGGATCCTTACGACTCGTAGGGAGAAAATTCTTTTATGGGACCCTTACGGCTCATAAAATTGAAAAGTCTTAGGGGATAGGGACCTAAAACCTGTTTCCTAAGCCATCGCTTCCTAATAAGCAAACGCAAATGATGATTCGCTCCTGGTACCTGTCACGTCCCGCTTCCCAGTATACGGGTAGAGGACGCGACGAGGCCGCCACGTATTTACTGTGAAGTAAATACGCTAAGCGTATCTAAGAAATATAAAAGAAAAGCAAAAGAGACAAGATATAATGAAACAACAACTTTATTTATTCACATTCTATCTGTACAATACATGGAAAGTAAATACAACTGAAATAAAAAAAACAATGCCTAAACAGTGGCATAACAGAAAAGAAAAGTACTAAAATGGAAAGTGTACAATGACTAGAGCTCGGGGTCTTCACTGAACTGGTCCAAGTCTTCAGCAGTGGGCTCGATCTCTGACGGGTCTAGATCACCTGACGACATTCAAAGAAGAAAGAAAGAGAATGTCGTCAGCGAACAGATCACTCGGTAAGTCCTAAAGATAATTGAGAAATAGAATAGAAAGAATAAGAAGGTATTTTTTAAAGTTATATTATATTGTGATGTTAACGTTGTTGTTTGTAGCTTGGTACAGAAAAATGCCAGTGTATACGAGAGGAGTCTCTATATGCCAGAGACTAGAGGCGAGTATAGTACAAGGAACCGTTTATGCCACGGTACAACAACAACTGGATTCATGTTAGGTGTATTAAGTCTTACTGTCTCGTGCCACTTCTAACACCTTCCGTACCAATCTACCCCTTAAATCCCGAGATGTCTTGTTTGTATTATAAATTGTATTGATTGTATAATTGGATGACTGACCGAAACCATGATATCAGTAAACGGATGTAACCGTAGAATCATGTAAATGGAATAACTGGAGAACTATGTAAATGGAAAATATATCCATGGTTCGGTTCAGTCAAGTTGTATAGATTGATAATTGGATTCATGGATTCATGTTGAATTGTAATATTGAAGATTGTAGATTGTAGATTGTAGATTGTACTTGAATCATATTCAAGTCAGATTATAATGAGACTCACTCTGAGTCAGACAATTAGAAAAGTAAATTGAAGTCCTGATTGTTTTGATGTTATCGGTAACCGCTGCACATGGACGGCAGGATTTGTGTCTTTTTCAAAGACGACTACCGTATTGATAACACCATTATTAAGTTGTCTATCTTTAATAGGCAAGCACCCACTTCTCCGGCTCCCTGAGGCTCAAGAGATTGGTCCCACTTAAACCTATGTTTACTAGGGTCCTTAGGGTAATTTATAGAACTTGAGGGGGTTTTATGTAAAAATACTTTTATATACTTTTCAAAATACACCCCAAGTATTTATTATTCGTTTTTAGAGTTTTAATGAATGTAGATTTTATATTGTGTTATTTCTAGTGAAAATATCCTAATTTCATAAATAAAGGTATTTATTTGTAATATTGATTTGTATGGAATTCATGGTATTTTAGTGTAAAATGATTCTTGTGACATCTTTAGAAAAAAATGGAATATTTATAATAATTCAAAATAGATATTTTTATGTTACATATACATTTATTTATATGAAAATAATTTTTTGTATATATATATAATATTCTAGAAATCTCATTTTCTTAAGATGTTGTATTTTAAATCTTTCGAGACCGAATGCTCCTTGCGGAGGTCTGCATCTCGCACTACTAAGCCCGAGGATGTGCGATAATCCGCACCATCCCATACGGGTTCCCCAAATGGGTTGTAGCGGCGCTTTGCAAAGATTTGTATAAATACTAATCATTAAGGAAAAACGGTTTTATTAATTATGGTATTTATTTGTAAAGATGTCGATTTCCCGTATTTTATGTTCCCAAGGGTATTGTGCTATGTTGCATATGAGTTTGTGAGGAGGTAGGTCATTACCTCGTGATCTACTTAAAGGCATAGCAAGTTTTGTGATGTTAAATGTAGAATTGAAACTATGTGGTATTTATATGAAAAATACGGTAAAATGAAATAGCAATTACTTTATGATATGAAACTTGATCAATATGGTTGATTAGTGATTAATACTCAATATGTAATGGTTTAAGCATAATTGTATTAAAGAAAAATGAGGTTTTATAAAGAAACCGAATCGGAAATCGGATTTGTTCTGATTCCGTCGGGTTTTGTAATTCCGTATTTTTAGAAAGAAAAAAGGAAGATAGAAATGAGACTTACGGTTTTCGATCAAAGGCAAGAGGAAGATGGATCGGGAGGAGTCGCCGGTGCGTCGTTTCGTCGCCGGGATCTCCTAGGGTCGTCGTCGAAATTTCGTCGGCGCTTCGCCTCTTGCTCACTTCGATTGCACACTAGGGTTTTCTAGAGAATTCTTGAGAGTTTGCTCAGAGTTTTGGGGTGAGAGGGTAGAGTGTAGGGTTGATATTTATAGGGTTAGGCTAGGGTTAGGGTAGATGAAGAGTTTAAATTGAAAATTGCAAAAAAAATATATTAAAATTCATTAAAAAAGGAGTAAATGGGCCTTTCTGAATTCTCTCGAACCGATCTGGGAAATTGAAGTGTGCAGGGGGGTAGGGAATGCCAAGAGCCAGCTTTCCCAAGTTGATGACTCGGCGGTCTGGCAGAGTCGAGTGTTCGGGGTGTGTGTTGTCTGTCCACCTTCTCACTGGTATGTTTAGTTTTGTGGGTGTAAGGGGGGTTTTTGTGAGAAATGCACGTGTAACTCTGGTGTCTAAAAATTTCAAAACAAAATAATATTAAAAATAATGTGGGGTATGAGATTTAAACTCTGGTGGCTTGGTTCAGCAGTGCAATGTATTACCAATGAGCTACAAGCTCCTTCTTGTAATTAAATAGCTAATTAATTACTGTTAGTGTATATGCCCTAGAGGCCATTACTGTATCATACTGGTTTGTATATTACTTAATGGAAGCTTGGGATATTCACCTTGTATATACAATCTTGCTCAAAATGGTAGTATGCTACTTGGTTTGTTTCTACTTCAATGTGTACATGTGTTTATTTTGCGATATCACCTATACGCATTAGTGGAGCCCTTAGGATCTTTGCTTGATTACCAGCGTTGTGATGGCAGTCACACTAGTGGGGGCTGGGTAATCTATAAGCACATCCTTATGTAGGTCCCTAGTCGCAGGACTATCGAGACAGGGCATCGATACTCCGGAGTAGACTAGCGCATGCGCTTCTCATCCCAGTGTGGGAGACGGTCTGTCCCACAGCCGTCAGTACGTCGTACTTGAGATAGTATGCGGGTGCTCGTTAGGTTACGAGTACACTGGACAGGACTCGTCGGGAACTGACTAGTTGGTTTTTATACCTATCGTCAGTTATCAGTTCCCAGGTGACATGAGTACAGCTTAGTCCGCTGACTTGACACTGGCACTTCGCCTCGAGTGTGTTCCCACTGTATTTTGACTACTACCCTACCACGGCTCAAAGGAGTCGTGCAAACCGGTGGTAGTTGGGTGCAGTCCCGAAGCACTTGGAGGCAGTGCTGGTTAGACAGGATTCGTCTCTCCCGGTATTGGGGGTTGACATCGTGCTGTGTCTAGGAGAGCCATTACACGAGTAGTCCCTGGCCAGGGCAAGCGAGATATACTGGTAGGCTTCCAGTGTTATCTCAGGGTGTTTTGGGCTTCACTCCGACACGACTTGTACCGCTATTTGGGGACTGACGTTTACCGCCCCCTAGGCCCGACATGCGATGTATCAGACGAACAGACCGGACTGTACGGAGACTGTCACAATCAGACTCAGTAGGAGTTCAGATGGGTTTTACCTCGTCAGTCTTCTTGTCGGCATCTACCTGGGGACCGTTACGCACAGCTAGTGCCGCTTGCGGTCTGTGGTTAAACCCACTGCCAGCGTAGTGTCGAGTCTTTAGAGTCCCACACGGAGGGCTATTCGCCTCTGGGCAAAACTGAGTAGAGGTCGCATGGTTTTGCGGCAGGGTTCGTTCTCATCCATGCACTTGTGCACGTTTGGAGTCCGGACGGTTTATACTAGCAGGCTCTGGTTTGAGCCAGATACTGGTATATGTTTTGGGGTTGCTTTTATCTCTCAGTATTCATGTTCCTCGGAACGAGAATGCAGGTGTGTATGCACAGTTGTTTGAGGCGGAGGAAGAGGACTTTCATTAGGGTTTCGGAACGGGTGCGTATGCACAGTTGACAGTCGTCTTTTTCCAAACCCTAATGGATTTATGAAATATCAATTAATAATAGTAATTAAATGAAATTGTGTCATGGTTGGTTTTGTTGACTTGTTGACCATGGTTGACTTGTTGACCATGGTTGAATATTTGACCATCATCATTACTTTGCAAGGATACTCCTTGATTCTAGCTTACATTCATTTAATGAAGTGATGATAGTGGTCATTCCAAAACCAACCATCAACTATTTCATTTGAATTATTATTATTAATTAGATAATTCTTTTTCTTTTGTTATGGTTGCAAAAAGAAAAAGATAGCTCATTCTATCATATTGATTCTCTCTCCTCACTTCATCTTCTTCTTCCTCAAGCTCAAGGAGAATCCTTCTCATGTGTTGAGAATCCCTCTCCTTGAAAGAAAAACACCCCAAAGATACACTCTACTCTCTCTAGGGTTCAAGGTTTAGCAAGTCGGAGATCCTAGTTCACTCTAAGTTCGAGAAAGAGCCCGAAGGTTGAACCCTTAGGTGGATCCATCTTTGACGGAAGAAGGCTACGAGGAAAGAACCATCAACCTCTACAAGGTTTCAAGAAGAAGGAGTTCAAGTTAGGTATAACCACTTTGCCGAGTAGTTAACTCTCCTTTGCATGTTTGCTAGTTTAGTTTAGTAACGATCCCGACCTTGTTTAGTCCATGTTGCTCCTTGCGACAAAATTTGATTGTTATACCGTTTCCGCCTCCCCGCAAGAACCGGGGATGGCAACGTGGACTTACAGTGGTATCAGAGCCTAACTAAACTTAAACTAGCTTGGTAGCGAAGTGTATGGAAGTTCGAAACGGAAAAATCACAAAAACCGGAAAAACAAAAACCCTAAGTTTCTGTTGAAATTTTTTGTGCTCTAAAATTAAAAAGTTTTACTCCTAAAATAGGCTCAGGGTTTTGTGAGAACACCTACCAAAAACGATCCCATGATTCCTCCAAAGCGCCGCAGTTCCGCGGCAATAGGTAGGGTTTTGCCGCGGAACCGCCGCCGTTTGGGCTCATCATGTGATTGGGTTTTGTGCAGTGTTCTTCTGGTAGGGTTTTGGGATTTTTCAGATGGTTTATTTGTGCCCAGGTTTTCCAGAAAAGAAATTTACTTTTGGGGTCCTATAAATCCGTATTTTTATCGAACTTCGTTACACTTTGTCTATATTGGTTATATCTGTGATGTTTGTATGTATTGAACGTCGGCTAATCGCTATATGACGATTAGTCGGGGTTATACATCTCTGTGATCTGTGTTTGATGATGGTTTGTGTATATGAATGCGTTGGACTGTCGCGGGTGAATAGCCGGGGTGGATGTGAGATGAGTGTTTTCTTTTCTTTCATTCATGTAAAATGTAAATTGATGTGATATTATTATTTGTATGGCCGCACAACCGGGTCGGGGTTGTAGCCGTCATTGTATAATTCTTTTTACTGTTTTTGCTCCTAGGATAGACCCATGGAGGGGTGCACAAACTACCGGGTATCTCGAAGTGCCGAGTGGCCTACTCACGGCGTTGAGGGAGGTTGCTCCACTTCGGATACTTGGCGGGTAGTTTGCCGCACCCGTAGGGGTCTTGGGTGGGGTATTTGGCTATTCACCGCGACCGTGTAATCCGTTTTTCGTTGCAGGCTCGAAAGGATTTCGGATTCCTAGTATATCCAATGTATTCATCTGTGATCTGTAATGTCTATCATTGCTTTATATTTAGGCGTTGCTTATGTTTTACAGCCGCGCTAGCCCAGCCCCCGCTCTGTCGTTAGTTAAGTAACCTAACGGGTGATGACGGGGCCCCGTGGCGAATGCATATGGCATAAGCGTACGTCATATTTTGGTTGTTTTTTGCAATGGTAGGATTAAATGATGGGACGCATTAAAAGAACTAATGCAAGAATATCACGCATTAAAAGAACTAATGCAAGATAATAAACCAAGCTAAAGTCGTTGGAACACTTTCGAAAAACCACTCGGTTCTTTTCAAAACTAACTTTTAAATGCGGAGCTTGAGCCACTCCTTCTAAAAGCTATCTCGTTCCATCGATTATATCAAGTTCACTACGTTCACGGTTTTACCAAAACCATTCGTAGCCCTCCGTCGTTTCACATAAATAGTCAATAGTATTCAAGCTATGTATTTTGGCCAAAGTCAAGGCATAGTGATTGGTAGCTATTGGGTATTCATGTGTAGCATAGATAGATGCGTTGATTTGGGACAGTCGTACTGCCATTTTGGCCAACGTCAAGGGTAGGTACGGATGGATCCAAATTAACCTGGATAGTGACGGGTAGAACTTGACATGTGACTTATGATATTTTGGCCAAAGTCAAGGTCATAAGAGCATGGGGCAAAAATCCACATCGGGAGTTTCATAAGTACTGAAACTTGCTAGATTTGCATACCATTTGGAGTGTGACGATTATGGTAGGATTCCTTCATTTTCGTCACGCGATGATATTTGGATCCCGATCCTACTGTGAGTATATGCTACTCCTCGAGAAATTTCTCACTAAACGATCAATGCTATAAACCTAGTAGGTGTCCAGAAAGGTGTTAGCGGGGCTACGCCCCCAGGGAAAAGAGGTTCTTAAATTAAGGAACTTCGCGAAAGCGTTGGAAAACCTCCCTCGAAGTACCGACACTGGCCTGGCTGAACGGTTAAGCAAGTATTGTGCGGTGGGATTGATCCCGGCTAATTCTTCCTTTATGGTTTGAGGAGGGATTCGAGAGACAGTGGGAGCCATCCTGTTTAGACAAATTAAAAACCATTCTAAACTTGCAAGAGCATCGTGCTGAGTGTTTCTTCTCTCTATCCTAATTGCAGCGACCAAATCGACATGACTGGACTTAAGTTACTGCTAGATAAAAACATACTGACAGGGCCAAACTACAAAGATTGGCTCAGGAATGTCAAAATGGCAATCACTTATGACAAGTTGGGGTATCTTCTTACCACCAAAGCCCCCCCCGTCCCAGGTCCCACCTCCAGCGTCGCGGATAAGGAAATCCGTAAGATTTGGGAGATTGATTGCGCGAAGGCCAAGTGCCTCGTGCTTGCCTCTATGGACAACGAACATCAGAGGAGGCACGAGAATATGGACCTAGAATCCATATTTCTCCATACAAAAGAACTGTATGGAGAGCAGTCCCGTATCGCAAGGTACGAAGTGTCGAAGAAGTTGTTTTCAGCAAGATTGGCCGTCGGATCATCGGTAGCGGAACACGTACTTAAGATGATTGGCTACATTGAGGAGCTCGCAGAACTTGGGACCACGTTGAAGAGTGAGCTCTATACGGACTTAGTTCTCCAGTCCCTTCCTTCCACTTACGCCCAGTTCATACTGAATTTCAACTTGCAAGAAAAGGAAGTTGAACTTTCAGAACTCCTTAACATGCTGAGGAGCGCAGAGGGCACCCTACAGAAAGGTAGGGAAACACCCACTTTGTTTGTAGGAGGATCTTCTTCTTCTAGGTCCAAGGCGAGAGCCAAGGGAAAGAAAAAGAAAGCCCCCGCCAAACCAAGGGGCGGTATTAGTAAAGTGGAAAAGAAGGGAAAAGAAAAAGCAACAAAGTTAGCGGGGAAACTGGTGGGTAAAGAGGAATGCTTCTATTGTCATAAGAGTGGACACTGGAAGAAGGATTGCAGAGCTTGGAAAGCCAGGACATAGGAACTGAAGCAGGTTGCGGCTTCAGCTTCAGGTGTGTATGTTATTGAAAACTGTCTTTCGATAAACTCTACTTCCTGGGTATTGGATACCGGATCAGGATCTCATATCTGTAATTCTTTGCAGGCATTGAGAAATCGTAGGGTTTTGAAGGCAGGTAACATGACCCTCAGAGTTGCAAACGGAGTTAGCATGGATGCTAAAGCCGTGGGGGACTATCACCTGGGAATGTCAGATGGACATGTTTTGGTTTTGCGTAATTGCTTTTTTGTACCCAACGCAACTTGTAATATCATTTCTGTATCTTTGGTTTCTAAAGAAGGTTATGAATTTGCGTTTGTAAGTAATGTTGTAAACATTCACCTTAATCAAGTTCTGATTGGGTCAGGTACACTGAGCAATGGTATATACGTATTAAACCAACCACAGATTTTCAATGTCTAGAATACACACAAAAGAAAGTCTCCAGATATCAATCAGACTTTCTTATGGCATTGTAGACTGGGTCACATCAATGAGAGAAGGTTGACTAAGTTACATACAGAAGGATATTTGGATCCGTTCGAATATCAATCGTATGCCACTTGTCAATTCTGTCTCAAAGGAAAGATGACAAAGACTCCGTTCACTGGACACGGAGTAAGAGCATGCGAGCTCTTGGGACTCGTACACAGCGACGTGTGCGGTCCAATGTCTACACATGCGCGAAGCGGTTATTCTTACTTCATTACTTTTACGGATGACTTTTCAAGATACGGTTATGTCTTCTTAATGAAACATAAGTCCGAAGCTTTTGAAAAGTTCCAGGAATATAAGAATGAAGTAGAAAAACAAACCGGCAAAAGTATCAAGATTCTAAGATCGGATCGAGGTGGAGAATACTTAAGTGCCGAGTTCCTGAATTACTTAAAAGAGAATGGAATTCTCTCTCAGCTTACTCCTCCATACACTCCGCAACATAACGGTGTATCGGAGAGACGGAACCGCACCCTATTGGATATGGTACGGTCCATGATGAGTAATGCTGAGTTACCGCGATCATTCTGGGGGTATGCGCTAGAATCAGCTGCATACCTTTTGAACAGAGTTCCCACTAAGACTGTGCCTACCACACCATATGAGATGTGGTGTGGGAAGAGGCCCCATCTTAATCACATTAAAGCATGGGGATGTCCAGCTTTTGTCAAAAAGCAGTATGCGGACAAGCTCGAGGCACGCTCAGTACAGTGCAAGTTTGTGGGATATCCAAAGAACTCCAAGGGATATTTCTTCTACTGCGATGAGGAACAAAAAGTTCTTGTTTCTCGTCATGCTCATTTTCTAGAATACCAGTTCTTAGAAAAAGAAATTAGTGGGAGCACAGTAGAACTGGAAGAAATTCCAGAACCACGGACTATTACTGAAAGTTTAGTGGAACCAGAAGGTTCAAAAGAACAGGACATTCCTACGCCGCTCCGCAGGAGTAGTAGGCAGTCTCATCCGCCCGAGAGATACTACGGTTTTCTCATAGACGGGGATAGAGAGGATTGCATCATAGATTATGATGAGCCTACTAGCTTCCAGCAGGCCGTTCAGAGCGTTGACTCGGTAAAATGGCTGGATGCAATGCGGACCGAAATGGAGTCCATGTACACCAACAAAGTATGGACGTTGGACATTGCTCCAGACGGGGTAAAACCCGTAGGATGCAAGTGGATCTTCAAAAGGAAGATTGGTGTAGATGGACAGGTTGAGACCTATAAAGCTAGACTTGTAGCAAAGGGTTTCCGTCAAAGACCTGGTTTGGACTATGACGAAACCTTTTCTCCAGTGGCTATGCTGAAATCCATTCGGATCCTTCTTGCCATTGCTGCCTTCCACGATTATGAGATTTGGCAGATGGACGTAAAAACCGCTTTTCTAAATGGAAATTTAGAGGAGTGTGTCTATATGGATCAGCCAGAGAGTTTCATTCAGAGTGGGAGCAGCGGAAAGGTATGCAAGTTGCTTAAGTCCATCTATGGACTAAAGCAGGCATCGCGGAGTTGGAACATCTGTTTTGATGAGACGGTCAAGGAATTTGGCTTTATCAAAAATCCAGATGAACCATGCATCTATTGTAGATTTGTAGCGAGAACTGTAGTATTCCTCGTTTTATACGTGGATGACATTCTCTTAATAGGAAATGACATTCCTATGCTACAATCTGTCAAGGGATTCTTGTCACACAGGTTCTCCATGAAAGACCTGGGTGATGCCTCATACATCCTGGGGATCCGGATCCATCGTGATAGATCCAAGAGGATATTAGGACTTTCACAGTCCAGGTACATCGACACCGTACTGAAAAGATTCAGTATGGAAGATTCCAATCGCGGTAACCTACCGGCTTGTCACGGGATCACCCTCTCTAAAGAGATGTCTCCCAAGACTGATTTGGAGAGGGATCGCATGTCTATTATACCCTACGCTTCTGCGGTAGGCTCTATAATGTATGCGATGTTGTGTACCAGACCGGATGTAGCTTATGCACTGAGTGTGGTAAGCCGGTATCAGTCAAACCCTGGGGAGAAGCACTGGATAGCGGTAAAGAACATTCTCAAGTACCTGAGAAGGACTAAGGAGATGTTCTTGGTGTATGGCGGAAAAGACCTCCTGATCGAGGCCTTTGCTGACTCCAGCTTCCAGAGTGACAAGGATGATTTCAAGTCCATGTCGGGTTTTGTCTTTACCCTCAATGGAGGGGCGGTGTGTTGGAAGAGTTCCAAACAGGAAACCGTTGCAGACTCGACGATGGAAGCGGAATATATCGCTGCATCTGATGCCGCAAAAGAAGCAGTCTGGATGAGGAAGTTCTTGAAAGAACTTCAGGTGGTTCCGTCCATTGTTGATCCAATACCTCTGTATTGCGACAACAACGGGGCTATAGCTTTAGCAAAGGAACCCAGGTCCCATCAGAGATCCAGACACATCTTGAGGCGGTATCACCTGATCAGAGAGATCATGGATCGCAAGGAGATCGAGGTTCGGAGAGTTGCTTCAGAAGAAAACACTGCAGATCCATTCACTAAGGCCCTGCCCCAGACTCAGTTCGAGCGTCTGATCGAGATGATAGGTCTTCGATACGCCAGTACATGGCCTTAGTGCAAGTGGGAGATCGTGGATCGCAAGGAGATCGAGGTTCGGAGAGTTGCTTCAGAAGAAAACGCTGCAGATCCATTCACCAAGGCCCTGCCCCAGACTCAGTTCGAGCGGCTGATCGAGATGATAGGTCTTCGATACGCCAGTACATGGCCTTAGTGCAAGTGGGAGATTGTTAGTGTATATGCCCTAGAGGCCATTACTGTATCATACTGGTTTGTATATTACTTAATGGAAGCTTGGGATATTCACCTTGTATATACAATCTTGCTCAAAATGGTAGTATGCTACTTGGTTTGTTTCTACTTCAATGTGTACATGTGTTTATTTTGCGATATCACCTATACGCATTAGTGGAGCCCTTAGGATCTTTGCTTGATTACCAGCGTTGTGATGGCAGTCACACTAGTGGGGGCTGGGTAATCTATAAGCACATCCTTATGTAGGTCCCTAGTCGCAGGACTATCGAGACAAGGCATCGATACTCCGGAGTAGACTAGCGCATGCGCTTCTCATCCCAGTGTGGGAGACGGTCTGTTCCACAGCCGTCAGTACGTCGTACTTGAGATAGTATGCGGGTGCTCGTTAGGTTACGAGTACACTGGACAGGACTCGTCGGGAACTGACTAGTTGGTTTTTATACCTATCGTCAGTTATCAGTTCCCAGGTGACATGAGTACAGCTTATTCCGCTGACTTGACACTGGCACTTCGCCTCGAGTGTGTTCCCACTGTATTTTGACTACTACCCTACCACGGCTCAAAGGAGTCGTGCAAACCGGTGGTAGTTGGGTGCAGTCCCGAAGCACTTGGAGGCAGTGCCGGTTAGACAGGATTCGTCTCTCCCGGTATTGGGGGTTGACATCGCGCTGTGTCTAGGAGAGCCATTACACGAGTAGTCCCTGGCCAGGGCAAGCGAGATATACTGGTAGGCTTCCAGTGTTATCTCAGGGTGTTTTGGGCTTCACTCCGACACGACTTGTACCGCTATTTGGGGACTGATGTTTACCGCCCCCTAGGCCCGACATGCGATGTATCAGACGAACAGACCGGACTGTACGGAGACTGTCACAATCAGACTCAGTAGGAGTTCAGATGGGTTTTACCTCGTCAGTCTTCTTGTCGGCATCTACCTGGGGACCGTTACGCACAGCTAGTGCCGCTTGCGGTCTGTGGTTAAACCCACTGCCAGCGTAGTGTCGAGTCTTTAGAGTCCCACACGGAGGGCTATTCGCCTCTGGGCAAAACTGAGTAGAGGTCGCATGGTTTTGCGGCAGGGTTCGTTCTCATCCGCGCACTTGTGCACGTTTGGAGTCCGGACGGTTTATACTAGCAGGCTCTGGTTTGAGCCAGATACTGGTATATGTTTTGGGGTTGCTTTTATCTCTCAGTATTCATGTTCCTCGGAACGAGAATGCAGGTGTGTATGCACAGTTGTTTGAGGCGGAGGAAGAGGACTTTCATTAAGGTTTCGGAACGGGTGCGTATGCACAGTTGACAGTCGTCTTTTTCCAAACCCTAATGGATTTATGAAATATCAATTAATAATAGTAATTAAATGAAATTGTGTCATGGTTGGTTTTGTTGACTTGTTGACCATGGTTGACTTGTTGACCATGGTTGAATGTTTGACCATCATCATTACTTTGCAAGGATACTCCTTGATTCTAGCTTACATTCATTTAATGAAGTGATGATAGTGGTCATTCCAAAACCAACCATCAACTATTTCATTTGAATTATTATTATTAATTAGATAATTCTTTTTCTTTTGTTATGGTTGCAAAAAGAAAAAGATAGCTCATTCTATCATATTGATTCTATCTCCTCACTTCATCTTCTTCTTCCTCAAGCTCAAGGAGAATCCTTCTCATGTGTTGAGAATCCCTCTCCTTGAAAGAAAAACACCCCAAAGATACACTCTACTCTCTCTAGGGTTCAAGGTTTAGCAAGCCGGAGATCCTAGTTCACTCTAAGTTCGAGAAAGAGCCCGAAGGTTGAACCCTCAGGTGGATCCATCTTTGACGGAAGAAGGCTACGAGGAAAGAACCATCAACCTCTACAAGGTTTCAAGAAGGAGTTCAAGTTAGGTATAACCACTTTGCCGAGTAGTTAACTCTCCTCTGCATGTTTGCTAGTTTAGTTTAGTAACGATCCCGACCTTGTTTAGTCCATGTTGCTCCTTGCGACAAAATTTGATTGTTATACCGTTTCCGCCTCCCCGCAAGAACCGGGGATGGCAACATGGACTTACAATTACTTATCTTGTGCTCAGGAAATAAATACCCCTTTATGGATTTTTGAAATTTTTTTGTAAAAACTTATATAGGAAATTTAGGATTGTTACATTCTACCCTCCTTATAAAAATTTCATCTTCGAAATTTGTAAAAGGAAAGTGTAACAAATTCAAGAAAGTTTAGTGACTGAAGTACTGACAGTGTGTGAAAAAAATAATAAGGTGGTGCAAGGGTTTTTTAAAATGTGAAAAATGTGAGAAGGAATGAAAGTATGTGAAGGTTTTGATAAGATTGTAAAAGAGGTGAGGGAATTTTGGGTTATGACAGATTCAAAGTATATGATTCAAGGAATATGAAAGATAAGAATCAAGGAACATGATTGTAAAGAATGTTTTAGTTGCTGTTTCTTGTGTTATATTGCTTAGTTTTGTTCACGCAGAACAGAGCTGCATAGTATGGTTCTATACAGCTCTGACCTGCATAGGCCACCAACAAAACCTGTCATACCCCGCTTCCCAGTATATGGGTAGAGGACGCGACGAGTATTTACTGTGAAGTAAATACGTTAAGCGTATCTAAGAAATATAAAAGTAAAGGATAAGAGACAAGATATAATAAAACATCAACTTTGTTTATTCACATTCTTTCTGTACAATACATGGAAAGTAAATACAACTGAAATAAAAAACAATGCCTAAACAATGGCATAACAGAAAAGAAAAGTACTGAAATGGAAAGTGTACAATGACTAGAGCTCGAGGTCTTCACTAAACTGGTCCAAGTCTTCAGCGGTGGGCTCGGTCTCTGACGGGTCCAGATCACCTGACGACATTCAAAGAAGAAAGAAAGAGAATGTCGTTAGCGAACAGATCGCTCGGTAAGTCCCAAAGATAAGGGAGAAATAGAATAGACAGAATAAGAAGGTAGCTTTGAAAGTTATATTATATTGTGATGTTAACGCTGTTGTCTGTAGCTTGGTACAGAAGAATGCCAGTGTATACGAGAGGAGTCTCTATATGCCAGAGACTAGAGGCAAGTATAGTACAAGGAACCGTTTATGCCATGGTACAACAGCAACTGGATTCATGTTAGGTGTATTAAGTCTTACTGTCTCGTGCCACTTCTAACACCTTCCATACCAATCTACCCATTAAACCCCGAGATGTCTTGTTTGTATTGTATTGTATTGTAAATTGTATTGATTGTATAATTGGATGACTGACCGAAACCATGATATCAGTAAACGGATGTAACCGTAGAATCATGTAAATAGAATAACTGGAGAACCATGTAAATGGAAAGTATATCCATGGTTCGGTTCAGTCAAGTTGTATAGATTGATAATTGGATTCATGGATTCATGTTGAATTGTAATATTGAAGATTGTAGATTGTAGATTATAGATTGTACTTGAATCATATTCAAGTCAGATTATAATGAGACTCACTCTGAGTCAGGCAATTAGAAAAGTAAATTGAAGTCCTGATTGTTTTGATATTATCGGTAACCGCTGCACATGGACGGCAGGATTTGTGTCTTTTTCAAAGACGATTACCATATTGATAACACCATTATTAATTTGTCTACCTTAAATAGGCAAGCACCCACTTCTCCAGCTCCCTGAGGCTCAAGAGATTGGTCCCGCTTAAACCTATGTTTACTAGGGTCCATAGTGTAATTTATAGAATTTGATGGGGTTTTATGTAAAAATACTTTTATATACTTTTCAAAATACACCCAAAGTATTTATTATTCGTCTTTAGAGTTGTAATGAATGTAGATTTTATATTGTGTTATTTCTAGTGAAAATATCCTAATTTCATAAATAAAGGTATTTATTTGTAATATTGATTAGTATGGAATTCTTGGTATTTTAGTGTAAAATGATTCTTGTGACATTTTAAGAAAAAAAATGGAATATTTATAATAATTCAAAATAGATATTTTTATGTTACATATATATATATTGATATGAAAATAATTTTTTGTATATATATATATAATATTCTAGAAATCTTATTTTCTTAAGATGTCGTATTTTAAATTTTTCGAGACCGAATGCTCCTTGCGGAGGTCTGCATCTCGCACTACTAAGCCCGAGGATATGCGATAATCTGCACCATCCCGAACAGGTTCCCCAAATGGGTTGTAGCGGCGCTTTGCAAAGATTTGTATAAATACTAATCATTAAGGGAAAATGGTTTTATTAATTATGCTATTTATTTGTAAAGATGTCGATTTCCCGTATTCTTTGTTCCCGAGGGTATTGTGCTATGTTTTATATGAGTGTGTGAGGAGGTAGGTCATTACCTCGTGATCTACTTAAAGGTATAGCAAGTTTTGTGATATTAAATGTAGAAATGAAATTATGTGATATTTAAATGAAAAATACGGTAAAATGAAATAGAAATTACTTTATGATATGAAACTTGATCAATATGGTGGATTAGTGATTAATACTCAACATGTAATGGTTTAAGCATAATTGTATTAAAGAAAGTGATGTTTTATAAAGAAACCGAATCGGAAATCGTATTTGTTCCGACTCCGTCGGGTTTTGTAATTCCGTATTTTTAGAAAGAAAAAAGGAAGATAGAAATAAGACTTACGGGTTTCGATCAAAGACAAGAGGAAGATGGATCGGGAGGAGTCGTCGGTGCGTCATTTTGTCGCCGGGATCTCCTAGGGTCGTCGTCAGAATTTCGTCGGCGCATCGCCTCTTGCTCACTTCGATTGCACACTAGGGTTTTCTAAAGAATTCTTGAGAGTTGGCTCAGAGTTTTGGGGTGAGGGGGTAGAGTGTAGGGTTGGTATTTATAGGGTTAGTCTAGGGTCAGGGTAGATGAAGAGTTTAAATTGAAAAATGTAAAAAAAATATATTAAAATTCATTAAAAATGGAGCAAATGGGCCTTTTTGAATTCTTTGGAACCGATCTGGGAAATTGAAGTGTGCAGGGGGGTAGGGAATGCCAAGAGCCAGCTTTCCCATGTTGACGACTTGGCGGTCCGGCCGAGTCGAGGGGTCGGGGTGTGTGTTGTCTGTCCACCTTCTCACTGGTATGTTTAGTTTTGTGGGTGTAGTGGGGGGTTTTGTGAGAAATGCACGTGTAACTGTTGGTATTCTAAAAATTTCAAAACAAAATAATATTAAGAATAATATGGGGTGTGGGATTTGAACTCTGGCGGCTTGGTTCAGCAGTGCAAGGTATTACCAATGAGCTACAAGCTCCTTCTTGTAATTAAATAGCTAATTAATTACTTATCTTGTGCTCAGGCAATAAATACCGCTTTATGGATTTTTGAATTTTTTTTGTAAAACATGTATAGGAAATTTAGGGTTGTTACAGTACCATATTCCAGTGTAGCGATGCTGATGCCAAACAAAAATCAAAATCCCCAAATCCACTCATGGCAACTGATGATTCGCTTCTGGTACCATATTCCAGTGTAGTGATGCTGCTGTCAACCCAAATCAAATCAACAATCTCTGCGTCGGAATCATGCTTCGTCTCAGAGTGTACCCTGTGTTGAAATCATGCTTCGCCTCGAAGTATCCACCTTCCTCGTCGGAATTATGCTTCGCCCTGGAATCAAGTCAACAAGCGACCTCCTCGTCGGAATTATGCTCCGCCCTGGAATCAAGTCAACAACCGACCTCCTCATCGGAATTATGCTCCGCCCTGGAATCAAGTCAACAAGCGACCTCCTCGTCGGAATTAAGCTCTGCTTCGGAATCAAGTCGACCAACAAGCTCTGCGTCGGAATCATGCTTCATTTCAGAGTGTACCCCGCGTCTAAATCAAGCTTCGCCTCGGTGTATCTGCCTTCGCTGTCGGAATTATGCTTTGGCTCGGAATCAACCAGCGACCTCCCCATCGGAATTAAGCTCCGCCTCGGAGTCAAGTCGACCAACAAGCTCTGCGCCGGAATCATGCTTCGTCTCAGAGTGTACCCCGCGTCGAAATCAAGCTTCGCCTCGGTGTATTTGCCTTCCCTGTCGGAATTATGCTTCGGCTCGGAATCAACTAGCGACCTCCCCGTCGGAATTAAGCTCCGTCTCAGAATCAAGTCGACCAACAAGCTCTACACTGGAATCATGCTTCGTCTCAGAGTGTATCCCGTGTCGAAATCAAGCTTCACCTCGGTGTATCTGCCTTCCCTGTCGGAATTATGCTTCAGCTCGGAGTCAACCAGCGACCTCCCCGTCGGAATTATGCTTCGACTTGGAAACAAGTCAACCAACGACCTCCCCATCGGAATTAAGCTTCACCTCGGAATCAAGTCGACTAACAATCTCTGCGTCGAAATCAACCTCCGTCTCAGAATGTACCCCGTGTCGAAATCATGCTTCGCCTCGGAGTATCTGCTTTCCCTGTCAGAATTATGCTTCGATCCCTGGGAATCAACCTCTACATCGAAATTTTGCTTCGGTCAGAATGTCTGCCGCCCGTCAGAATTATGCTCTGACCCCTTTGGAATCATGCTCCGCTCGTCGGAATTATGCTCTGGCCCCTTTGGAACCATGCTCCGCTAATCGGAATCATGCTCCGATCCTTGGAACCATGCCTCTACTCTTCGGAATTATGCTTTGATCCTCGGAATTATGCTCCGACTCTTCGGAATGATACTCCGACCCTGGAATTATGCTCCGCAGATCGGAATGATGCTCTGATCCTCAGGAATCATACTCCCCGAGGGATGCTCCACCCCCGGAATGATGTTCCACCTCGAAGTCCAGCTTCAAGATCTATCAATTTCATGCACACAACTCATATGCGCGGCGTGCAATTATTGATGGGGGCACTTTGTTGGGGTCAAAATTTGCATCCCGGTTGACCATGTCAAAGTGAAAGTCAACCCCAGGCCCACGTGGGCCTAAGACCAGACCAAGTGGGCCCATGCCCAAGTCGAGCCCGCGGCCGGCCTCCCCTATGCCAAAACAAAAATCATGTAATAAATAATTTTGATGTAATTTTTTATGCATGAATGTAAGAAAAATGGGCATAAAGCCAAATTTTTGTAAAGCCCATGGCTTATGTGCAAGAGAAATGAGCACATGAGGCATGGGATAGGCAAAATGCCATTTTGTAAAGCCCAAGGGGCTATATTTAAATGTGTAAGCCTATATAAGGCAATACGATGATGAATAAAATATATACTTTTCATTCTCTCAAACTCTAGGGTTTTTTGTGCCTCCTTCTCCTTCCTCAATGTTCTAATACCTTCTTCCCCTTTTGAATTAAATCAAGAGTTTTAATCTTCTTTTTCCAAAAATAATTAGTTTTTCACCATAAAATCCACAAATGGGAGCTCAGATCTGTTAGTTATATGTGTGTCCTAAAGGCCATTACTATACATGAGATGTATATTGTAGTGGATGCTTGGACATATATAGGGAGGACTTTCTTGCTCGACATGATAATATGCTATATGGTTACTCTTTACCTTAACGTGTACACTGATTGTCTTTCTGTTACATGTTGGTAAAGCCCTTAGGATGTGTACTTGACTACCTGGACTATGATGCAGATCATACTAGTGGGGACAGAGTAGTCCATAAGTACATCCTTTAATGTCCCTAGTCATGGGTGTATCGAGACGAGGCAATGATATACCAGAGTAGACTAGTGTATACCTTCTCGACCCATATAGATGGGCGATGGATGATCCCATATCCATTGGTGTTTGACATCAGATATGGTATACGGGTGCTCAATGGAGACTGGGTACACTGGACGGACTCGCCGAGAACTCCCAGATGGTATTATACCTTACGTCAGATGGCAGTTCTCTGGTGACACTGGTACAGGTTAGTCTGTGGACCCGAGATCGTCATAGAGTCTTGTGTGATTCCCACCGTGCTTTGATTTCCACCTTACCACGTCCATGAGGGTGTGCAAAACGGTGGTTTTTGGGTACAGTCCCGAGTCACATGGAGGCAATGAGCGATAGGAGGGGTTTCGTCTCTCCCGGTATTGGGGGTTGATGTTGCGCTGTGCTCGATTGGCCATAACAGGGAAGTCCCTGGCCAGGGCTGGTTTAGAGATTTATTGGTAAGTGTTACCAGTAGTTTCTCGACCCGTTATGAGCCTCATATCAGCATGAATTATCAGTTATTGGGGTCTGACGTTTACCACTCCTGGACTTGATATGCGACATATCAGACGAGGAGACCGGACTGTACGGTAATTTTACGGTCAGGCTTTTGCAGGAGTTGGAGCGGGCTTGCTTGCTGATCTTCTGATCGCTCAATACCCGGGTAGCCGTTACGTCCAGCTAGTACCGCTGACGGCTTGTGGGTGCTTGATGTGATCATCACCTACTGCCGGCGTATTGATGTGTCTTTAGAGTCCAACATAGAGCTTTTACTGGCTTAGGCAAAACGAAATAGGAGCGCATATGTGATATGTGCGGGACCGAGAATAATGCGTGTATGTGATACCGTATTTTATTCTCGCGACTTTTGTATCGGTCGGTTATATGTGATATAGCCGGGTTATCGAATCAAGTGTTGATTCGATAAGCTGGTACATTTAGTGTTAGTCGGTTATATGTGATATAGCCGGTTTATTAAATCAAGTGTTGATTTAATAATTTAGTGTATAATTGTATATTTGATATACTAATTTACATTAACTATAATTGGCTCACTTAAGCATTTTTTTCTCACTTATGTGTACATGTAATATATATGTGATATGTATTAATGTGCATTGTTTATTTTTGTGTGTCATGGTTGTTGATACACACTACATGGGTGTATAAGACATACACCATTTTAATTATAATGGTGGGGTTTTAATATTCAAAGTAAATACAAAATTAGTGGATAATTGTTCAAAGCATGAAGCTTGAAGAAGCTTGTGAGTGCTTTGACAAAGTCCACCCATTTTGTTTTACTAAGGATATTTATTAACCTAACCACTATAATTAGCCATGGTTATGTCTCTACATGAGTTAATATAGGATACCCACTCACCCATGGTTACTTATCTCACTTTGGATTAATTTCATTATCTTCTTCTTTCTTCATCTTCTTCCTCCAAAAAGAAATGGTTTCTAGGGTTTGATCCAAGTGAGGAAAATATTGTGAGAAAAGAAATTCTAAAATGAGCCCACTTCCTATTTCATCATCCTCTACTAGATTAGCACTTTAGTATAGGGTGTTTGCTTCACTAATCCTTTAGTTAGTGAAGTAGAAGCTTGAGTTAGTGATCCTTCGACGTAGATCAACTTCGGCCTCGAAGACTTCAAGCAAGACCGTTGCCTTCTTCTCTTGGAGCCGTCCAAGAGTCCGGGAGCACCATGATCGCAGCGAAGGGACTACTACAAGGAGCTTTTGAAGTGAAGGACCGATCTACAAAGATTGTATTTCTATTTCACTTAGATATAAAATGGTTTACATATGTTTTCGTATTGTTTTCTAGTTATCGATTCTTGTTTAGAGTTCCTTAAAACGACAATTTTTGAAAATGGTTTGGACGATGCCTCCCGAAACCTTGCTGCCGTCGATAGGATCCCTACAGTGGTATCAGAGCTGTAAGTCCATGCTACCTCTCCCGGTACTTTCGGGCATGCGGAATTTGATGAAAAACAATTTTCTTAGAGGTGGTAACATGGACTCAAAACCGGATCTTTGTTAAACATCTAACTAACAACCTAACTACGAGTTGCTAACTACTCGGTTAGGGGGTTATACCTTTCTTTTTCTCGAACTCCTTCGTCTTCAAGCTTCGATGGTCGTCCGAATCGGCTTCTCCCCGTCGTCTCCTTGCGCCGAAGATAGATCCACCTGAAAGCTTCAACCTTTGGCTCCTTCTTTGAACTTTGAAGAAACTAGTTCACTCGGTTTGCTAAACCTTGTGAACTAGAGTGAGTAGAAAAGAGTTTGTATGGGATTTTATTTATGGTTCTTGGTTCTCAACTCATGAGACAAGTGAACCATAGAGTCAAGAGAGGGAGAGCAAGAGGAGGAAGATGAGAGCTCAAGAACAAGAGAGAGAATGAGCATGAAAGAATGAGAGAAGACTTTTCTCTCTTGGCTCACATAATCCAAAACCATCATCACAAAAATAATAATCAAGTATTGTGTAAAATGGTTCAAGTCAAAATGGCTAAATCATTTCATGCACTCATTTCTCACAAAAGAAACAAGCAAGTAAAAAGCCTTTGCCATGAAATGATAGCCATTGTCATCATGATGGTCAACTAGTCCAACCTAGTCAACCGGTCAACAAAGTCAACAAGTCAACAAAGTCAACCCCTCAACAACCATGTCACCATAATACTTAATTAATATAATTGTTAATCACATATCATATTCTCATTAGGGTTGAGCAAAAATTCAATAGTCAACTGTCTACGGTCAACAACCCTAATGAGAATCCTCTGCCTCTGTCTCTCCGTCAACTGTGCATACACACCCGCATCCGCGTTCCGAGGAACACGAATGCATACTGGATAAATCCAATCCCAAAAGGTACACTAGGGTCTGGCTTAAACCAAAGCCCGCTAGTGTAAACTTTCCGGACACTGTACGTGCACAAGTGCACGGATGTGACCGAACCCTGTTGCAAAACCATGCGACCTCTACTCTTTTGCCTAAAGGCGAATAGCTTTCTGTGTGGGACTCTAAAGACTCGACACTACGCTGGCAGTGGGTTTAACCACAGACCGCAAGCGGCACTAGCTGTGCGTAACGGTCCCCAGGTAGATGCCGACAAGAAGACTGACGAGGTGAAACCCATCTGAACTCCTACTGAGCCTGAATGTGACATTCTCCGTACAGTCCGGTCTGTTCGTCTGATACATCGCATGGCGGGCCTAGGGGGCGGTAAACGTCAGTCTCCCAATAGCGGTACAAGTCGTGTCGGAGTGAAGCCCAAAACACCCTGAGATAACACTGGAAGCCTACCAGTATATCTCGTTTGCCCTGGCAAGGGACTACTCATGTAATGGCTCTCCAAGACACAGCGCGATGTCAACCCCCAATACCGGGAGAGACGAATCCTATCTAACCGTCACTGCCTCCAAGTGCTTCGGGACTGCACCCAACTACCACCTGTTTGCACGACTCCTTTGAGCCGTGGTAGGGTAGTAATCAAAGTACAGTGGGAACACACTCGAGGCGAAGTGACAGTGTCAAGTCAGCGGACTAAGCTGTACTCATGTCACCTGGGAACTGATAAATGACGATAGGCATAATACCAACTAGTCAGTTCCCGACGAGTCCTGTCCAGTGTACTCGTAACCCAACGAGCACCCGCATACTATCTCAAGTACGACGTACCGACGGCTGTGGGATAGACGGTCTCCCACACTGGGATGAGAAGCGCATGCGCTAGTCTACTCCGGAGTATCGATGCCCTGTCTCGATAGTCCTGCGACCAGGGACCTGCATAAGGATGTGCTTATAGATTACCTAGCCCCACTAGTGTGACTGCCATCACAACGCTGGTAATCAAGCAAAGATCCTAAGGGCGCCACTAATGTGTATAGGCGATATACTAAAATAAACACATGTACACATTGAAGTAGAAATAAACCAAGTAGCATACTACTATTTTGAGCAAGATTGTATATACAAGGTGAATATCCCAAGCTTCCATTAAGTAATATACAAACTAGTATGATACAGTAATGGCCTCTAGGGCATATACACTAACAATCTCCCACTTGCACTAAGGCCATGTACTGGCGTATCGAAGACCTATCATCTCGATCAGCCGCTCGAACTGAGTCTGGGGCAAGGCCTTGGTGAATGGATCTGCAGTGTTATCTTCTGAAGCGACTCTCCGAACCTCGATCTCCTGGCGATCCACGATCTCCCTGATCAGGTGATACCGCCTCAAGATGTGTCTGGATCTCTGATGGGACCTGGGTTCCTTCGCTAAAGCTATAGCCCCGTTGTTGTCGCAATACAGAGGTATTGGATCAACAATGGACGGAACCACCTGAAGCTCTTTCAAGAACTTCCTCATCCAGACAGCTTCTTTTGCGGCATCAGATGCAGAGATGTATTCCGCTTCCATCGTCGAGTCTGCAATGGTTTCCTGTTTGGAACTCTTCCAACACACCGCCCCTCCATTGAGGGTAAAGACAAAACCCGACATGGACTTGGAATCATCCTTGTCACTCTGGAAGCTGGAGTCAGCAAAGGCCTCGATCTGGAGGTCTTTTCCACCATACACCAAGAACATCTCCTTAGTCCTTCTCAGTTACTTGAGAATGTTCTTTACCGCTATCCAGTGTTTCTCCCCAGGGTTTGACTGATACCGGCTTACCACACTCAGTGCATAAGCTACATCCGGTCTGGTACACAACATCGCATACATTATAGAGCCTACCGCAAAAGCGTAGGGTATAATAGACATGCGATCCCTCTCCAAATCAGTCTTGGGAGACATCTCTTTAGAGAGGGTGATCCCGTGACAAGCCGGTAGGTTACCTCGCTTGGAATCTTCCATACTGAATCTTTTCAGTATGGTGTCGATGTACCTGGACTGTGAAAGTCCCAATATCCTCTTGGATCTATCATGATGGATCCGGATCCCCTGGATGTATGAGGCATCACCCAGGTCTTTCATGGAGAACCTGTGTGACAAGAACCCCTTGACAGATTGTAGCATAGGAATGTCATTTCCTATTAAGAGAATGTCATCCACGTACAAAACGAGGAATACTACAGTTCTCGCTACAAATCTACAATAGATGCATGGTTCATCTGGATTTTTGATAAAGCCAAATTTCTTGACCGTCTCATCAAAACAGATGTTCCAACTCCGCGATGCCTGCTTTAGTCCATAGATGGACTTAAGCAACTTGCACACCTTTCCGCTGCTCCCACTCTGAATGAAACCCTCTGGTTGGTCCATATAGACACACTCCTCTAAATTTCCATTTAGAAAAGCGGTCTTTACGTCCATTTGCCAGATCTCATAATCGTGGAAGGCAGCAATGGCAAGAAGGATCCGAATGGATTTCAGCATAGCCACTGGAGAAAAGGTTTCGTCATAGTCCAAACCAAGTCTTTGACGAAAACCCTTCTCAACAAGTCTAGCTTTATAGGTCTCAACCTGTCCATCTACACCAATCTTCCTTTTGAAGATCCACTTGCATCCTACGGGTTTTACCCCGTCTGGAGCAATGTCCAACGTCCATACTTTGTTGGTGTACATGGACTCCATTTCGGTCCGCATTGCATCCAGCCATTTTACTGAGTCAACGCTCTGAACGGCCTGCTGGAAGCTAGTAGGCTCATCATAATCTATGATGCAATCCTCTCTATCCCCGTCTATGAGAAAACCGTAGTATCTCTCGGGCGGATGAGACTGCCTACTACTCCTGCGGAGCAGCGTAGGAATGTCCTGTTCTTTTGAACCCTCTGGTTCCACTAAACTTTCAGTAATAGTCTGTGGTTCTGAAATTTCTTCCAGTTCTACTGCGCTCCCACTTATTTCCTTTTCTAAGAACTGGTGTTCTAGAAAGTGGGCATGACGAGAAACAATAACTTTTTGTTCCTCTTCGCAGTAGAAGAAATATCCCTTGGAGTTCTTTGGATATCCCACAAACTTGCACTGTACTGAGCGTGCCTCGAGCTTGTCCGCATGCTGCTTTTTGACAAAAGTTGGACTTTCCCATGTCTTAATGTGATTAAGATGGGGGCTCTTCCCACACCACATCTCATATGGTGTGGTAGGCACAGTCTTAGTGGGAACTCGGTTCAAAAGGTACGCAGCTGATTCTAGCGCATACCCCCAGAATGATCGCGGTAACTCAGCGTTACTCATCATGGACCGTACCATATCCAATAGGGTGCGGTTCCATCTCTCCGATACACCGTTATGTTGCGGAGTGTATGGAGGAGTAAGCTGAGAGAGAATTCCATACTCTTTTAAATAGTCCAGGAATTCGGCACTCAAGTATTCACCACCTCGATCCGATCTTAGGATCTTGATACTTTTGCCGGTCTGTTTTTCTACTTCATTCTTATATTCCTGGAATTTTCCAAAGGCTTCGGACTTATGTTTCATTAAGAAGACATAACCGTACCTTGAAAAGTCATCCGTAAAAGTAATGAAGTAAGAATAACCGCTTCGCGCATGTGTAGACATTGGACCGCACACGTCGCTGTGAATGAGTCCCAAGAGCTCGCTCGCTCTTACTCCGTGTCCAGTGAACGGGGTCTTTGTCATCTTTCCTTTGAGACAGGATTGACAAGTGGCATACGATTGATATTCGAACGCATTCAAATATCCTTCTGTATGTAACTTCGTCAACCTTCTCTCATTGATGTGACCCAGTCTACAATGCCACAAGAAAGTCCGATTTATTTCCGGAGACTTCCTTTTGTGTGTATTCTGGACATTGAAAATCTGTGGTTGGTTTAATACGTATATACCATTGCTCAATGTACCTGACCCAATCAGAACTTGATTAAGGTGAATGTTTACAACATTGCTTACAAACGCAAATTCATAACCTTCTTTAGAAACTAAAGATACAGAAATGATATTACAAGTTGCGTTGGGTACAAAAAAGCAATTACGCAAAACCAAAACATGTCCATCTGACATTCCCATGTGATAGTCCCCTACGGCTTTAGCATCCATGCTAGCTCCGTTCGCAACTCTGAGGGTCATGTCACCTGCTTTCAAAACACTACGGTTTCTCAACGCCTGCAAAGAATTACAGATATGAGATCCTGATCCGGTATCCAATACCCAGGAAGTAGAGTTTATTGAAAGACAGTTTTCAATAACATACACACCTGAAGCTGAAGCTGCAACCTGCTTCAATTCCTGTGTTCTGGCCTTCCAGGCCCTGCAATCATTCTTCCAGTGTCCTTTCTTATGATAATAGAAGCATTCTTCCTTATCCACAAGCTTCCCCGCTTTCTTTGTTGCTTTAGCTTTTCCCTTCGTATCCACTTTACTAACACCGCCCCTTGGTTTGGCGGGGGCTTTCTTCTTCTTTCCCTTGGCTTTCGCCTTGGACCTAGAAGAAGATGATCCTCCTACAAACAAAGTGGATGTTTCCCTACCTTTCTGTAGGGTGCCCTCTGCGCTCCTCAGCATGTTGAGGAGCTCTGAAAGTTCAACTTCTTTTTCTTGTAAGTTGAAGTTCAGTATAAACTGGGCGTAAGTGGAAGGAAGGGACTGGAGAACTAAGTCCGTATAGAGCTCACTCTCCAATGTGGTCCCTAGGTCCGCGAGCTCCTCAATGTAGCCGATCATCTTAAGCACGTGTTCTGCTACTGATGATCCGACGGCCATCCTTGCCGAAAATAACTTTTTCGACGCTTCGTAACTTGCGATACGAGATTGCTCTCCATACAGTTCTTTTGTATGAAGAAATATGGATTCCAAGTCCATATTCTCGTGCCTCCTCTGATGTTCATTGTCCATAGAAGCAAGTACGAGGCACTTGGCCTTCGCGCTATCAATCTTCCAAGTCTTACGGATTTCCTTATCTGCGACGCTGGAAGTGGGACCAGGGACAGGGGGAGCTTTGGTGGTAAGAAAATACCCCAGCTTGTCGTAAGTGATTGCCATCTTGACATTCCTGAGCCAATCTTTGTAGTTTGGCCCTGTCAGTATGTTTTTATCTAGAAGTAACTTAAGTCCAGTCATGTCGATTGGTCGCTGCAATTAGGAGAGAGAAGAAGAAACACTCAGCATGATGCTCTTGCAAGTTTAGAGTAGTTTTTAGTTTGTCTAAACAGGATGGCTCTCACTGTTTCTCGAATCCCTCCTGAAACCAAAAAGGAAGAATTAGTCGGGATCAATCCCACCGCACAATACTTGCTTAACCGTTCAGCCAGGCCAGTGTCGGTACTTCGAGGGAGGTTTTCCAACGCTTTCGCGAAGTTCCTTAATTAAATAACCTCTTTTCTCTGGGGGCGTAGCCCCGCTAACACCTTTCTAGACACCTACTAGGTTTATAGCATTGATCGTTTAGTGAGAAATTTCCCGAGGAGTAGCATATACTCACAGTAGGATCGGGATCCAAATATCATCGCGTGACGAAACTGAAGGAATCCTACCAGAATCATCACACTCCAAGTGGTATGCAAATCTAGCAAGTTTCAGTACTTATGAAACTCCCGATGTGGATTTTTGCCCCATGCTCTTATGACCTTGACTTTGGCCAAAATATCATAAGTCACATGTCAAGTTCTACCCGTCATTCTCCAGGTTAATTTGGATCCATCCGTACCTACCCTTGACTTTGGCCAAAATGGCAGTACGACTGACCCAAACCAACGCATCTATCTATGCTACACATGAATACCCAATAGCTACCAATCACCATGCCTTGACTTTGGCCAACATACACAGCTTGAATACTATTGACTATTCATGTGAAACGACGGAGGGCTACGAATGGTTTTGGCAAAACCGTGAACGTAGTGAACTTGATATAATCGATGGAACGAGATAGCTTTTAAAAGGAGTGGCTCAAGCTCCGCATTTAAAAGTTAGTTTTGAAAAGAACCGAGTGGTTTTCCGAAAGTGTTCCAACGATTTTAACTTGGTTTATTTTCTTGCATTAGTTCTTTTAATGCGTGATATTCTTGCATTAGTTTTTTTAATGCGTCCCATCATTTAATCCTACCATTGCAGAAAACAACCAAAATATGACGTACGCTTATGCCATTCGCATTCGCCACGGGGCCCCGTCATTACCCGTTAGGTTACTTAACTAACGACAGAGCGGGGGCTGGGCTAGCGCGGCTGTAAAACATAAGCAACGCCTAAATAATATCATATATAGATATACTGCAATGATAGCCATTTCAGATCACAGATGAACACATTGGATATACTAGGAATCCGCAATTCGTACGAGCCTGTAACGAAAAGCAGATTACACGGTCGTGGTGAATAGCCAAAACCCCACCCAAGACCCCTACGGGTGCGGCAAACTACCCGCCAAGTACCCGAAGCGAAGCAACCTCCCTCATCCCCGTGAGTAGGCCACTCGGCACTTCGGCATACCCGGTAGTTTGTGCGCCCTCTCCATGGGTCTATCCTACGGCTACAACCCCGACCCGGTTGTGCGGCCATACAAATAATTATTACATCAATTTACAAATTTACATGAATTGAAAGAAAAGAAAACTCCCGTCTCACAACCCCCGTCTATTCACCCGCGACAATCCAACATATTCATATACACATTCCAATAACATTACAGATCGTATAACCCCCACTAATCGACATATAGCGATTAGCAGACGTTCAATACAAATATCACATCACAAAAAAACCCGTCAGTTTAAGTCTTTTAGAAGTTCGATAAAAAATACGGATTTTCAGGACCCCAAAAATAAAATTTTCGTTCTGGAAAATCTGGGCAGAAAATATATATTCCAAAAATCCCAAAATACCCCTATAAGCACACTGTAGCAAAGAACGACCAGAGAGGAGCCAAGACAGCCGCGGAACCGCGGCAATAGCAAGCTATTGCCGCGTTTCCGCGGCGTAATGATGAGATCAGGGGACCGTCTTTCTACAGTGCACTCTAAAAACCCTGAGTCGATTTTTGATGCATGATTTATTATTTTTACAGAACAAAAAAAATCGACAGCAAGTATGAAATCGGGGTTCATTTCGGGACTTTTTCTTTGATCGATCTTCTAGCTACTTTGCTAACATGTTAGATAGAGTTTAACTAGGCTCTGATACCACTGTAAGTCCATGCTACCTCTCCCGGTACTTTCGGGCATGCGGAATTTGATGAAAAACAATTTTCTTAGAGGTGGTAACATGGACTCAAAACCGGATCTTTGTTAAACATCTAACTAACAACCTAACTACGAGTTGCTAACTACTCGGTTAGGGGGTTAAACCTTTCTTTTTCTCGAACTCCTTCGTCTTCAAGCTTCGATGGTCGTCCGAATCGGCTTCTCCCCGTCGTCACCTTGCGCCGAAGATAGATCCACCTGAAAGCTTCAACCTTTGGCTCCTTCTTCGAATTTTGAAGAAACTAGTTCACTCGGTTTGCTAAACCTTGTGAACTAGAGTGAGTAGAGAAGAGTTTGTATGGGATTTTATCTATGGTTCTTGGTTTTCAACTCATGAGACAAGTGAACCATAGAGTCAAGAGAGGGAGAGCAAGAGGAGGAAAATGAGAGCTCAAGAACAAGAGAGAGAATGAGCATGAAAGAATGAGAGAAGACTTTTCTCTCTTGGCTCACATAATCCAAAACCATCATCACAAAAATAATAATCAAGTATTGTGTAAAATGGTTCAAGTCAAAATGGCTAAATCATTTCATGCACTCATTTCTCACAAAAGAAACAAGCAAGTAAAAAGTCTTTACCATGAAATGATAGCCATTGTCATCATGATGGTCAACTAGTCCAACCTAGTCAACCGGTCAACAAAGTCAACAAGTCAACAAAGTCAACCCCTCAACAACCATGTCACCATAATACTTAATTAATATAATTGTTAATCACATATCATATTCTCATTAGGGTTGAGCAAAAAGTCAATAGTCAACTGTCAACGGTCAACAACCCTAATGAGAATCCTCTGCCTCTGTCTCTCCGTCAACTGTGCATACACACCCGCATCCGCGTTCCGAGGAACACGAATGCATACTGGATAAATCCAATCCCAAAAGGTACACTAGGATCTGGCTTAAACCAAAGCCCGCTAGTGTAAACTGTCCGGACACTGTACGTGCACAAGTGCACGGATGTGACCGAACCCTGTCGCAAAACCATGCGACCTGTCGCAAAACCATGCGACCTCTACTCTTTTGCCTAAAGGCGAATAGCTTTCTGTGTGGGACTCTAAAGACTCGACACTACGCTGGCAGTGGGTTTAACCACAGACCGCAAGCGGCACTAGCTGTGCGTAACGGTCCCCAGGTAGATGCCGACAAGAAGACTGACGAAGTGAAACCCATCTGAACTCCTACTGAGCCTGAATGTGACATTCTCCGTACAGTCCGGTCTGTTCGTCTGATACATCGCATGGCGGGCCTAGGGGGCGGTAAACGTCAGTCCCCTAATAGCGGTACAAGTCGTGTCGGAGTGAAGCCCAAAACACCTTGAGATAACACTGGAAGCCTACCAGTATATCTCGTTTGCCCTGGCCAGGGACTACTCGTGTAATGGCTCTCCTAGACCCAGCGCGATGTCAACCCCCAATACCGGGAGAGACGAATCCTATCTAACCGTCACTGCCTCCAAGTGCTTCGGGACTGCACCCAACTACCACCTGTTTGCACGACTCCTTTGAGCCGTGGTAGGGTAGTAATCAAAGTACAGTGGGAACACACTCGAGGCGAAGTGACAGTGTCAAGTCAGCGGACTAAGCTGTACTCATGTCACCTGTGTAGGGTTCCTAGGCACTCTAGTGGAGTCTCACAAGTGATCAAACATGCCAATTTTGAAAATCAAGGTGCCGAGAAACCCTAATACGGATCGTTGGCTAGAAAAACTAGGCGAAACAAAAACTAGTTAACAATTTAACTAATGGGTAATCGGAAGTACAACCTTTGTAGATCCTGTGCTCCACCTCCATAGCTCCGCAACGAAGTCCCCTCGCTGTCCAAGTGAGTTCCCGGGCTCTAGCGTTGGCTTCGTCGGAGAATAGGCGAGCTAGGTCGTCGATGTCCATGCCGAAGATGATCTACGTCGAGGCATCGCTAAATCAAGCTCCACCTTCACCTTGCCATGAAAACTTGTGAAGGAAACACACTCTACTACTTGGCAAGAGGTAGAGGATGAAGAAATAGGAGTTGGGTTCACTTTAGAATTGGATTTCTCACTCATTTCATCAATTCACCATTGATGAAGTCTAGTTTTCTTCACTTGAAGAAAAGGAAGAAGAAGAAGGAAATTGTTATGATTAGAATTATGAATATATTAGAATAATAATTCTTATCATAATAATGACCATGGTAAAGTGTAGAGAGCTAACTTGAGTTAATGAGAATGGTTAGGGTTAAAAAGAAGACAAAAATGGTGACATGGTCAAAGTATTCATGAAGCTTCATGAATGAAAAGAATGCCACCATTTATCTCATTTCTTTTTCTTTTTCTAAAAGAATAAAAGAATAAATGAATAAGCAAATAACTAAAAGAATAAACATAACCCTAATCATCATCTTAACCATTGTTTAATTCTATACACTTAACCAAAAACCATGTATCATCAAACATGATACAAACATGTGCACAAAATCATATCGCATATTCAATGCGCACATGCGAGTGAGAAAATCCATTTTAAGTGAACCGATACCAGTTAATGCAAAGTAATATATCAAATATATAATTATACATTAAATTATTAAATCAACACTTGATTTAACGATCCGGTCATATCGCATATAACCGACTAGTATCCTATGCATCGGTTTATCGAATCAATCTACGATTCGATAACTAGGTTATATCGCATACAACCATTCGACACATACATCGCGAGAATGAAATACGGTATCACATACACGCATTATTCTCGGTCCCGCACATATCTCATATGCGCTCCTATTTCGTTTCGCTTGAGCCAGGAAACCTCTGTGTAGGACTCTAAAGACTCGTCAATACGCCGGCAGTAGATGATGATCATATCAAACATCCACAAGCCGCAAGCGGTCTGCTAAACGTAACGGCCACCCGGGTATTGAGCGATCAGAAGATCGACGAGCAAGCCCGCTCACACTCCTGTGAATCCAACCAGTAACACTTACCGTACAGTCCGGTCTGTTCGTCTGATATGTCGCATATCTCGCCTAGGGGTGGTAAACGTCAGACCCCACTAGCTCGATAAGTCATGCCGACTTGAGGTCCATAACATTCGTGAAACTACTGATAACTCTTACCAGTATATCACTGCAACCCTGGCCAGGGATTTCCTGTTATGGCCAGTCGTGCATTGCGCAACATCAACCCCCAATACCGGAAGAGACGAATCCCCTCCTATCGCTCATTGCCTCCATGTGAATCGGGACTGTACCCAAAAACCACCTGTTTGCACGACTCAGTTGAGCCATGGTAGGGTGGAAATCAAAGCACAGTGGGAGACACACAAGACTCTATGACGATCTCGGGTCAACAGACTAAGCTGTACCAGTGTCACCAGAGAACTGCCATCTGACGTGAGGTATAATACCATCTGGGAGTTCTCGGCGAGTCCGTTCAGTGTACCCAGTCTCTACTGAGCACCCGCATACCATCTCCGATGTCAAACACCAATGGATATGGGATCATCCATCGCCCATCGCATGGGTCGAGAAGATATACGCTAGTCTACTCTGGAATATCGATGCCCCGTCTCGATATTCCCTCGACTAGGAACATTTCAAAGATGTACTCATGGACTATCCAGGCCCCGCTAGTATGATCTGCATCATAGTCCTGGAAGTCGAGTACACATCCTAAGGGCTTTATCAACATGTAACAGAGAGACGAAAAGTATACACGTTAAGATAAAGCGCAACCAGATAGCGTACTATCAGGTTGAGCAAGAAAGTCCTTCCTATATATGTCCCAGCATCCATTACAATATGCATCCAATGTACAGTAATGGCCTCTAGGGCATACATATAACTAACAATCTCCCACTTGCACTAGGGCCATCTGTAGCAGTGGTTGCAGTATCACATACTCAACCATCCCCTAAAAGTCTCTCTTTGGGAAAAAGGCCTTCGTGAGTGGATCCGCCGTGTTGTCCTCTGAGTCTACTCTCCTTAACCTCGATCACCCCGGAGATCAACTATCTCCATGATCAGGTGATGCTTCCTCAGAATTTGTCTGGGTCACTGATGGGACCAGGGTTCCAGGGCCAAAGCCACACTTTCATTGTCATACAATGGCAGGAACCTAGTTCATCTTATGAACTAATATACACCCAAAATTCCTCTTTGGCAGTATCTTCAATAGCGATGTTACCAGCCTTTATCGTCTAGTTTGCCACGGTATCTAGCTTGGAACTCTTCCAACATACCGTCCCTTTACTGAGGGTAAAGACAATGCCTGTGACTGACATTCAGTCGTCTTTATCACACTGGAACCCTTCCGGTGATTCTCCCCAGGATCGATTGATACCATCTCACTACAACTAGTGAGTATCCTAACATCTAATTAGATCTATCTCATAGATCCAAAGCTTAGGATTTAGTAGGTATCACTTTGATCCCATATGGAAAATCATTGTGATAAGTGGAGATTGATCGAGCGTAGCATAGGAAACTCCTTCCCTAACAAGAGTATGTCATCCACGTACTCTACGAGGATCGTCACCATACTCCCTACTACCTTTTTGTTTATACAAGGTTCATCTACCATTTTGATGATGTCAACTTCTTTGACTAATCCATCAAAACAGATGTTCCAACTCCGCGATGCCTGCTTTATCCTATAAAGCATCTTGCACACGTTTCCGCTTCTCCCACTGTCTACGAGGCCCTCTGGCTGTGTTCTTATAGACGTTCTCTTATAAATCAATATTTAGAAAAGTAGTCATGGCACCCAACCACCAGATATCGTAGTCGTGGTATGTAGCCGTGGCAAGTAGGATCTGGATGGATTTAAACATAGTCCCTGGAAAAGGTTTCATCATTATCCGCGCCTGGTCGATGACGAAAACCTTTAACAAGTCTAGCTTTGAAAGTCTCAACTTTTCCATCTAAACCAAGTAATCTTCTCAAGATATACTTGCTCCTGATAGGGATTTAACCCTTCAGATATAGCAGCTAAAGTCCATACTTTGCTGGTGTACATGGATTCCATCTCAGATCGCTAAGCATCCAGCCATTCTTACAGAGTCCCTACTCTCGATGGCCTGCTCGAAACTAGTTGGGTCATCATCTCATGATGCAATCCTCGCTCCCACTGTCATCGAGAAACCGAGGTATCTCTCAGGCAGGCGAGGAACCCTACCAGATCGGCGGAGAGGCTGAGGTTCGTCGGGGACTATAGAATCCTTTGGTTCTGTCAAATCTTCAGCTGTAGTTTCGTATAGCTGGAACCTTTCCAGTTCTACAGAACTGACCTTGCCTTGATCTTGTCCGGATTTTGCTTTTGACAAAGGCCGGACAATCCCAAATCTTAACTTACTTAAGAGATAGGATCTTCCCACACCATATCTTATATGGAGTGGTAGGCAGTGATTTGATTCGAACCTAATTCAATAGGTATGCAGCTTCTCAAGCGCATAACACCCAAAAAGGAAATAGGTAACTCAGTAATACTCATCACAGAGCACACCATATCTAATATTGTGTGATTGCTTCGCCCCGATATACCATCGTGCTATGGTGTATACGGAGGAGTAATGCTGAGAGAGAATCTCATTCTCCTTTAGAATAGTCCAGTAATTCCGTGCTCAAGTATTCTCCTCCTTGATCACATCAAAGGACATAATACTTATACCCGTAATCTGGTTTTCTACTTCTCGTTTATATTCTGTGAATATCTCAAAAGCTTCGGACTTATGTTTCAACAGGAATATATGACTGAATCTTGAGAGATTATCAGAGAATACAATGAAGTATAAAGAACCAGTCCTGGCATGTGTAGACAGGAGACCTTACATACATCATCATGTATCAGTCCCAAGAGTTTACTAACTCTTCCTCTGTTTCCAATGAACAGAGCTATGGTCATCTTATCTTTGTGACATGACTTGCAAGTTTCACAAGATGTAAATTCAAACTGATTTAAATATGCATCTAAATGTAACTTCAGCTAGTCGGGTCGCATTTGATATGACCTAGTCTACAATACCTCAAGAAGAATTTGTTCATTTCTGAACTCTTCTTCTTGTGTGTGTTCAGTATACAAGGAACTGTAGTTTGATTTAGAACGTCAATGCTTTTAGATAACGTGCCTGAACCGATCAACTTTTGATATAGGAAATGTTCAAAACATTATCCAACAATACAAAATTATATCATTTCTTTACTAATGAAGAGACTGATATGATTTTGTATATCAGGTTCGGTATCTAATAGCATTTTTTCAGAATCAATGTATTCGTAATACAGGGTGACAGTGACCAACAGACTTGGCTGCAACACTTGCCCCGTTTTCTGCCTCATGAAACTTATCACCCGTTCTCAGTTTTTCTACCTTTTTGTAGCCCTATGTAACAGATTACATATCTGGGATCCTGATACGGTATCATATACCCAGGATGCAGAGGATACTGAGAAACAGTTCTTTGTAATGAACACACCCGAAGGAGATGCATCATATGCACTTTCTTCGTTTAGGCGGCATAGGAATTCTGGTATTCCCCAATTTCCTGCTCTGTCTTATAACAATTATAAGTTGGAGCGGGACCAACGTTCCCCAGCTCAGTATAACAAGCGGGTTCGGTCAAAATTCCGTATTATTATCTTGATTAAGGCGTGATATGGTTGTTAGTTATATGTATGCCCTAGAGGCCATTACTGTACATGGGATGTATATTGTAGTGGATGCTGGGACATATATAGGAAGGACTTTCTCGCTCGACATGATAGTACGCTATCTGGTTGCACTTTGTCTTAACATGTATACTTTCTGTCTCTCTGATTACATGTTGATAAAGCCCATAGGATGTGTACTCAACTTCCAGGACTATGATGTAGATCATACTAGTGGGGCCTGGGTAGTCCATGAGTACATCCTTGAATTGTTCCTAGTCGAGGGAATATCGAGACGGGGCATCGATATTCCAGAGTAGACTAGCGCATATCTTCTCGACCCATGCGATGGGCGATGGATGATCCCATATCCATTGGTGTTTGACATCGAAGATGGTATGCGGGTGCTCAGTGGAGACTGGGTACACTGAACGGACTCGCCGAGAACTCCCAGATGGTATTATACCTCACGTCAGATGGCAGTTCTCTGGTGACACTGGTACAGCTTAGTCTGTTGACCCGAGATCGTCATAGAGTCTTGTGTGTCTCCCACTGTGCTTTGATTTCCACCCTACCACGGCTCTACTGAGTTGTGCAAACAGGTGGTTTTTGGGTACAGTCCCGATTCACATGGAGGCAATGAGCGATAGGAGGGGATTCGTCTCTCCCGGTATTGGGGGTTGATGTTGTGCTATGCTCGACTGGCCATAACAGAAAATCCCTGGCCAGGGTTGCAGTGATATACTGGTAAGAGTTATCAGTAGTTTCACGAATGTTATGGACCTCAAGTCGGCATGACTTATCGAGCTATTGGGGTCTGACGTTTACCACCCCTAGGCGAGATATGCGACATATCAGACGAACAGACCGGACTATACGATAGTGTTACTGGTCGGATTCACTGGAGTGTGAGCGGGCTTGCTCGTCGATCTTCAGATCGCTCAATACCCGGGTGGCCGTTACGTTTAGCAGACCGCTTGCGGCTTGTGGATGTTTGATATGATCATCATCCGCTGCCGGCGTATTGACGAGTCTTTAGAGTCCTACACAGAGGTTTCCTGGCTCAAGCGAAACGAAATAGGAGCGCATATGAGATATGTGCGGGACCCAGAATAATGCGTGTATGTGATACCGTATTCTATTCTCGCGATAAATGTATCGAATGGTTGTATGCGATATAACCTAGTTATCGATTCAAGCGTTGATTCGATAAGCCGATATATTGTATACTAGTCGGTTGTGTGCGACATAACCGGATCATTGAATCAAGTGTTGATATTAATGATTTAATGCATATTTATATATATGATATATTACTTTGCATCAACTAGTATCGGTTTACTTAAGATGGATTTTCTCGCTCGGGTGTGCGCATTGCATATGCGATATGTTTATGTGCACATGGATGTATCATGTTTGATGATGCATACCACTTTGGTTAAGTGTAAAGTTTGAACCATGGTTGTATTTATGTTTAGGGTTTTATTTTCTTAATTATTCATTTTATTCTTTTTGATAAATGAATAAAAGAAATGAGAAAAGAATGGTTGCTAGTTTTGTTGTTTAGTTGAAACTTCATGAAGCTTTGACCTAAGTCCACCATTCTTATCTCATTCTTAACCCTAACCATTCAACTAACCTTGGTTAACTCTCTACACTTTACCATGGTTCACTTATGATAAGAATTGATAATTCTTTTCTTTTTGGATTAATCTTTTCTTATCATTATTCTTCTTCTTCTTCATTCTTCAAGTGAAGAAGCTTGAGGTCATCAATGGTAGATTGATGTTTTGAGTGAGAAATCCAATTCCAAAGTTTACCCACATCCTATTTCTTCATCCTCTACCTCTTGCCAAGAAGTAGAGTGTGTTTCCTTCACAAGATTTTGGGTTTTGGTGAAGGTCGAGCTTGATTTAGCGATGCCTCGACGTAGATCATCTTCGGCATGGACATCGACGACCTAGCTCGCTTTCTCTCCGACGAAGCCGACTTTAGAGCCCGGATTTCTTTTGGACAGCGGAGACGACTTCGTTGCGGAGCTATGGAGGTGGAGCACCGGATCTACAAAGGTTGTATTTCCGTATTCTCATTAGCTAAGTTGTTAGCTAGTTCGTTTTTCGCCTAGACATCTAGTTATAGATCCGTACACTAGGGTTTGTAGGCACCATATTTTTTGAAATTGCCATGGTAGATGGCTTTGGAGACCTCACTAGGGTGCCTAGGAACCCTACAGTGGTATCAGAGCCTAGCTAGAGCCTTAGGCGATCCCCGGACGGAATTAGAAACCCGATCGAACCAAAATCCCATTGCAAAATTGCTCTCTGTACTTTTTTCAAAACTGTTGATTTTTGGCAATTAAAAATATCCAGAAAAACAAGCAGGCTTTTTTAAGAATTACTGTGAAATTTGGTACCCTAATTCCACAATAGCGCGGCGGAAGCGCCGCACAAAGGGGGTTTGCGCGGCGGAAGGGGCCGCCAATAAGAAGCCGACACGTGTCAAATTTCACAGTAACTCGTAAAAATTCAATGCTCATTTTCCTGGAATATTTAAACTGAACTCAAGAGATGAGTTGTTCTGAGTTTGTTTGGGAATCATTGTTTCGATCGGAAAGTCTAATTCTGTCCATGTGTTTTCCGGATAAATTTTAGAATATGTTAAAAAGTTCGACCGGATTTAAATACCCGATTTTCCCCTGTCGGGAAATTTCCAAGTGTTGGATTTTTCCGTAGTTTAACGACGTTCTAAGTAGTGCAAGTAACGCGATGGTCCCTCTAGAAGACACAAACCTTAACTCGATTATGTGACCGTCTTGAACTTCCCTTTGAACCTTCGGGTTTAGGGCAGTACGGCGTGCCACATGTGAGGCGTTGGCTTGACCCTTCTACGGCTGGACCGTTGGTACTTGAGGTACGAACTGAATGTTGTTAGACTAGTTTCATGTGTTGATCTTTATCGGGAAAACTTGGGTGTTCAATTGTTCGATCGGAAAGTTACACATTTTCTGTTTATCTGGAATGGGATACAATAATTGGAATTCACAATAAGTTATATGATAACTGAATGAATGTTATAAACGTAGCAGTTTAGTCTCACTTGATCTGGTTGCCACGGATTTTTGATGTGATCAAAAGTCCGTCGCAATCACGTAGCGTACGCGGATATCGCCGGTAAACTTAATAGACAGCCTCACTCCATAGCCCCGACCAAGTGACTGTAGGAGAACCCCGTCGCCGAAAGCATCCGTTCGGGTGCTCGCGGTAGCGGTGTTCCAGCCTGGTGCACTTTGTCGACGGCGTCGGGGGTGCGGCCGTCTACTGAAGTTTGCGACGAGTATTCGATCAGGATGTCGGGAATCTTGTTGAATTGCCCGACTTGATATTGAAAAGTGTTTTCGATAATGAGACTAAAATGCGGGGTTTATAATTGTTAGGCATGCGATGTCTAAGTAATTCATTTGGTCAGGCATGCGATGTCTGAGGATATTTGCGGATTCCAACTGTTGTAGTTTTACACTTTCTTTCTGTGACCGTAAGTGTAATATGTGATATCGCCGGTTTCGTTGCTATATGTCAACGACAATTGGGATGCGCATATTTACTTACGTTGATGATATCTGTGTTATGTGTTGCTGGATATGTTATATTGGATCGTCGTGTTTGAATAGCCGGGGTTTTTATGTGAGATGAGTGTTTTTCATTTTCATTCATGTAATGACTTGTATGTAATATTCTTTTAATTGGGGCACTTCCAGGTTGCGGAAGTAGTCACCGTTTGTATATTATTTACTTTTCCGCACTAGGATAGACCCAAGGAGGAGGGCACAAGTAACCGGGTTCTGGAGTCCAGTGGGAGACCAACTCGAGGAGTCGAGCTCCGGGTCTCCTAACGCCAGAATTGCAGGGTTGCTTGCCGCTCTCGTAGGGGTCTAGGGGTGTGGGATTGGCTATTCATCACGACCGTGGAATCCGTGTTTTATCTGGCTCGTATTGAAAACACGGACGTCCTAGTATATCCAATATTTCATATGTTTCTTCTGCTGTGTTCTAATCTGTGATCATGCGATGTTCTGATGTCTGTGACAGATATTATAGTATATATAGATATATTATATAGACGTTACTTATGTTTTACAACCCGCGCTAGCCCTGCCCCGCTCTGCCGTTAGTTACCTAACCTAACGGTGCACGAGGGACATCGAGGCGAATGCGGATGGCATAAGCGTACGTCATATCTATCTGTGATGTTTAGGTAATTTAAATGATGGGATATTCATTAATGAGATTAATGAAAGAAAATAAACCTAATGATGTTGTGGAATCGATTTCAAATAAAAACAGGTAGCTACAGTTCTTGCTTTGCATCGCGGTGTTCATTATAGAACATCCTGCACCTTATTCGATGAGGAAAGGACCGAGATCCCTTCACCGGGGAGTGACTCCTTTAGCAATAACTGGCAGATGCTACAACCCTCGGTTTGTCTTTGATCGCCTCTATAGTTTCCGCTTTGCACAGTGATATATATGATATATCCCGCACCTCATTCGACGAGGAAAGGGCCGACGATCCCTTCACCGGGAGTGACCCCTTTAGCAAAACTAGAAAAGCTTCAAAAACATTCCATTAAAAACCATTTGATTCCGCAACGAGATCAAGTTCAAAGCGTTAAAGGTTTTCACAAAAACCAGCCGCAACCCTCCGTCATTTTAGGAAGTAGAGTACTTAGTATTCGTGCTGTGTTTGTTGACCATAGTCAAGGCACAGTGTACGGTAGCTAAGTGATGTCTTCCTACACCGCATATGATGCGATTAGTTAGGACAGTCGCGTGACTTTGTTGACCTTAGTTAAGGGTCATGTGGGGTGGGTCTAATTAATCACGAAATGACGGGTAGAACTTGACTAGTACTTATGATTTGTTGACCATAGTTAAGGTCATAGGTGCTAGGGTGTAAAAACCATTATCGGGAGTTTCAAGTGTTGGAATTTGCAATGAGATTGCATACCTTCTATGAGATAGTTGGATCCCGATACCCGCTGCGAGTAAGAGTTACTCCTGGGAGAGTTTTATACATTACAATTAGCCGATCAAGTAGGTGTCTAGAAAGGTGTTAACGAGGTTACGCCTCTGGGAAAACGAGGTTTACATAATTAGGTTCGTGCGAAAGCACGGGGGACCTCCCTCAAAGTACCGACACTGGCCTGGCTGAAAGATTGGCGAACTTGTAGTGTGTAATTAATCCCGGCTAGTCTTTCCTTTTAGGGTTTGAAGGAAGATTTGATAAAACAGTGGGAGCCATCCTGATTAGATAAAATATATAACCAATCTGATCTTGCAAGAGCGGCACGCAGAGTGTTTCTTCTCTCTCCTCTCCTGGTAGCGACCATATCACGCCTTAATCAAGATAATAATACGGATTATTGACCGAACCCGCTTGTTATACTGAGCTGGGAAACGTTGGTCCCGCTCCAACTTATAATTGTTATAAGACAGAGCAGGAAATAAGGGAATACCAGAATTCCTATGCCGCCCAAACGAAGAAAGTGCATATGATGCATCTCCTTCGGGTGTGTTCATTACAAAGAACTGTTTCTCAGTATCCTCTGCATCCTGGGTATATGATACCGGATCAGGATCCCAGATATGTAATCTGTTACATAGGGCTACAAAAAGGTAGAAAAACTGAGAACGGGTGATAAGTTTCATGAGACAGAAACCGGGGCAAGTGTTGCAGCCAAGTCTGTTGGTCACTGTCACCCTGTATTACCAATACATTGATTCTGAACAAATGCTATTAGATGCTGAACCTGATATACAAAATCATATCAGTCTCTTTATTAGTAAAGAAATGATAAAATTTTGTATAATTGGATAATGTTTTGAATATTTCCTATATCAAAAGTTGATCGGTTCAGGTGCGTTATCTAAAAGCATTGATGTTCTAAATCAAACTACAGTTCTTAGTATATGGAACACACACAAGAGGAAGAGTTCAGAAATGAACGGATTCTTCTTGAGGTATTGTAGACTAGGTCAGATCAATGCGACCCGACTGGCTGAAGTTACATTTAGATGTATATTTAAATCGTTTTGAATTTACATCTTGTGCAACTCGCCAATCATGTCACAAAGATAAGATGACCATAGCTCTGTTTATTGGAAACAGAGAAAGAGTTAATGAACTCTTGGGACCGATACATGATGATGTATGTAAGGTCCCCTGTCTACACATGCCAGGACTGGTTCTTTATACTTCATTATATTCTCTGATAATCTCTCAAGATTCAGTCGTATGTTCCTGCTGAAACATAAGTCCGAAGCTTTTGAGGTATTCACAGAATATAAGTTAGAAGTAGAGAACCAATAACCGGGTATAAGTATTATGTCCTATGATGAGATCAGAGAGGAGAATACTTGTGCATAGAATTCCTGCACTATTCTAAAAGAGAATGAGATTCTCTCTCAGCATTACTCTTCCGTATACACCATAGCACGATGGTATATCGGGGTGGGGCTATCACACCCTATATGATAAGGTGTGCTCTATGATGAGTACTACTGAGTTACCTTTTTCCTTTTGGGAGTTATGCACTTGAGAAGCTGCATACCTATTGAAATAGGTTGGAATCAAATCACTGCCTACCACTCCATATAAGATATGGTATGGGAAGAACCTATCTCTTTAGTAAGTTAAGATTTGGGATTGTCCGGCCTATGTCAAAAGCAAAATCCGGACAAGATCGAGGCAAGATCAGTTCTGTAGAACTGGAAAGGTTCCAGCTGTACAAAACTGCTAATGATTTGACAGAACCAAAGGATTCAATAGATTCCAACGAACCTCAGCCTCTCCGCCGATCTAGTAGGGTTCCTCACCCACCTGAGAGATACCTCGGTTTCTCGATGACAGTGGGAGCAAGGATTGCATCATGAGATGATGACCCAACCAGTTTCGAGCAGGCCATCGAGAGTAGGGACTCTGTAAGAATGGCTGGATGCTTAGTGATCTGAGAAGGAATCCTTATACACCAACAAAGTATGGACTTTGGTTGCAATATCTGAAGGGTTAAATCCCCATCAGGAGCAAGTATATCTTGAGAAGATTACTTGGTGTAGATGGAAAAGTTGAGACTTTCAAAGCTAGACTTGTTAAAGGTTTTCGTCATCGACCAGGCATGGATAATGATGAAACCTTTTTCCAGTAGCTATGCTTAAGTCTATCCAGATTCTACTTGCCACGGCTACATACCATGACTGCGATATCTGGTGGTTGGGTGCCCTGACTGCTTTTCTAAATACTGATTTAGAAGAGAACGTCTGTAAGAACACAGCCAGAGGTCTTCGTAAACAGTGGGAGCAGCGGAAACGTGTGCAAGTTGCTTTACATAATGAAGCAGGCATCGCGGAGTTGGAACGTCTGTTTTGATGTGATAATCAAAGTGTTTGACTTCATCAAAATGGTAGACGAACCTTGTATATACAAAAGGGTAGTAGAGTGTAAGGTCGTCATCTTCGTATTGTACGTAGACAACATACTCTTGATAGGAAAAGAGTTTCCTATACTACGATCGGTCAATCTCCTATTATCACTAGGATTCTCCAAATAGGATCAAAGTGATACCTCCTAAAAACCTGAGTTTTCATCTATGAGATAGATGTAAATGGATGCTAGGATTCTCACTAGATGTAGTGAGATGGTATCAATCGATCCTGAAGAGAATCACTGGAAGAGTTCCAGGGTGATAAAGACGACTGAATGTCAGTCACGGGCATTGTCTTTACCCTCAGTGAAGGGACGGTATGTTGGAAGAGTTCCAAGCTCGATACCGTGGCAAACTAGACGATAAAGGCTGGTAACATCGCTATTAAAGATACTACCAAAGAGGCTGTTTGGGTGTATATTGGTTCATAAGATGAACTACGTTCCTGCCATTGTATGACAATGGAAGCGTGGTTTCGACCCTGGAACCCTGGTCCCATCAGTGACCCATACAAATTCTGAGGAAGCATCACCTGATCATGGAGATAGTTGATCTCCAGGGTGATCGAGGTAAGGAGAGAAGACTCAGAGGACAACACGGCGGATCCACTCACGAAGGCCCTTTTTCCCAAAAAGAGACTTTTTAGGGGATGGTTGAGTATGTGATACTGCAACCACTGCTACAGATGGCCCTAGTGCAAGTGGGAGATTGTTAGTTATATGTATGCCCTAGAGGCCATTACTGTACATGGGATGTATATTGTAGTGGATGCTGGGACATATATAGGAAGGACTTTCTCGCTCGACATGATAGTACGCTATCTGGTTGCACTTTGTCTTAACATGTATACTTTCTGTCTCTCTGATTACATGTTGATAAAGCCCATAGGATGTGTACTCAACTTCCAGGACTATGATGTAGATCATACTAGTGGGGCCTGGGTAGTCCATGAGTACATCCTTGAATTGTTCCTAGTCGAGGGAATATCGAGACGGGGCATCGATATTCCAGAGTAGACTAGCGCATATCTTCTCGACCCATGCGATGGGCGATGGATGATCCCATATCCATTGGTGTTTGACATCGAAGATGGTATGCGGGTGCTCAGTGGAGACTGGGTACACTGAACGGACTCGCCGAGAACTCCCAGATGGTATTATACCTCACGTCAGATGGCAGTTCTCTGGTGACACTGGTACAGCTTAGTCTGTTGACCCGAGATCGTCATAGAGTCTTGTGTGTCTCCCACTGTGCTTTGATTTCCACCCTACCACGGCTCTACTGAGTTGTGCAAACAGGTGGTTTTTGGGTACAGTCCCGATTCACATGGAGGCAATGAGCGATAGGAGGGGATTCGTCTCTCCCGGTATTGGGGGTTGATGTTGTGCTATGCTCGACTGGCCATAACAGAAAATCCCTGGCCAGGGTTGCAGTGATATACTGGTAAGAGTTATCAGTAGTTTCACGAATGTTATGGACCTCAAGTCGGCATGACTTATCGAGCTATTGGGGTCTGACGTTTACCACCCCTAGGCGAGATATGCGACATATCAGACGAACAGACCGGACTATACGATAGTGTTACTGGTCGGATTCACTGGAGTGTGAGCGGGCTTGCTCGTCGATCTTCAGATCGCTCAATACCCGGGTGGCCGTTACGTTTAGCAGACCGCTTGCGGCTTGTGGATGTTTGATATGATCATCATCCGCTGCCGGCGTATTGACGAGTCTTTAGAGTCCTACACAGAGGTTTCCTGGCTCAAGCGAAACGAAATAGGAGCGCATATGAGATATGTGCGGGACCCAGAATAATGCGTGTATGTGATACCGTATTCTATTCTCGCGATAAATGTATCGAATGGTTGTATGCGATATAACCTAGTTATCGATTCAAGCGTTGATTCGATAAGCCGATATATTGTATACTAGTCGGTTGTGTGCGACATAACCGGATCATTGAATCAAGTGTTGATATTAATGATTTAATGCATATTTATATATATGATATATTACTTTGCATCAACTAGTATCGGTTTACTTAAGATGGATTTTCTCGCTCGGGTGTGCGCATTGCATATGCGATATGTTTATGTGCACATGGATGTATCATGTTTGATGATGCATACCACTTTGGTTAAGTGTAAAGTTTGAACCATGGTTGTATTTATGTTTAGGGTTTTATTTTCTTAATTATTCATTTTATTCTTTTTGATAAATGAATAAAAGAAATGAGAAAAGAATGGTTGCTAGTTTTGTTGTTTAGTTGAAACTTCATGAAGCTTTGACCTAAGTCCACCATTCTTATCTCATTCTTAACCCTAACCATTCAACTAACCTTGGTTAACTCTCTACACTTTACCATGGTTCACTTATGATAAGAATTGATAATTCTTTTCTTTTTGGATTAATCTTTTCTTATCATTATTCTTCTTCTTCTTCATTCTTCAAGTGAAGAAGCTTGAGGTCATCAATGGTAGATTGATGTTTTGAGTGAGAAATCCAATTCCAAAGTTTACCCACATCCTATTTCTTCATCCTCTACCTCTTGCCAAGAAGTAGAGTGTGTTTCCTTCACAAGATTTTGGGGTTTGGTGAAGGTCGAGCTTGATTTAGCGATGCCTCGACGTAGATCATCTTCGGCATGGACATCGACGACCTAGCTCGCTTTCTCTCCGACGAAGCCGACTTTAGAGCCCGGATTTCTTTTGGACAGCGGAGACGACTTCGTTGCGGAGCTATGGAGGTGGAGCACCGGATCTACAAAGGTTGTATTTCCGTATTCTCATTAGCTAAGTTGTTAGCTAGTTCGTTTTTCGCCTAGACATCTAGTTATAGATCCGTACACTAGGGTTTGTAGGCACCATATTTTTTGAAATTGCCATGGTAGATGGCTTTGGAGACCTCACTAGGGTGCCTAGGAACCCTACAATGGTCGCTACCAGGAGAGAGAGAGAAGAAAACACTCTGCGTGCGCTCTTGCAAGATTAGATTGGTTATGTATTTTATCTAATCAGGATGGCTCCCACTGTTTTTATCAAATCTTCCTTCAAACCCTAAAAGGAAAGACTAGCCGGGATTAATTACACTCTACAAGTTCGCCAATCTTTCAGCCAGGCCTGTGTCGGTACTTTGAGGGAGGTTCCCCGTGCTTTCGCACGGACCTAATTACAGAAAACCTCGTTTTCCCAGAGGCGTAACCCCGTTGACACCTTTCTAGACACCTACTTGATCGGCTAATTGCAAAGTGCAAAACTCTTCCAGGAGTAACAATTACTCGCAGTGGGTATCGGGATCCAACTACACATAGAAGGTATGCAATCTCATTGCAAATTTCAACACTTAAAACTCCCGATAAAGGTTTTTACCCCTAGCACCTATGACCTTAACTATGGTCAACAAATCATAAGTACTAGTCAAGTTCTACCCGTCATTTTGTGATTAATTAGACCCACCCACATGACCCTTAACTAAGGTCAACAAAGTCACGCGACTGTCCTAACTAATCGCATCATATGCGGTGTAGGAAGACATCACTTAGGTACCATACACTGTGCCTTGACTATGGTCAACAAACACAGCACGAATACTAAGTACTCTACTTCCTAAAATGACGGAGGGTTGCGAATGGTTTTTGTGAAAACCTTTAACGCTTTGAACTTGATCTCGTTGCGGAATCAAATGGTTTTTAAATGGAATGTTTTTGAGGCTTTTCTAGTTTTGCTAAAGGGGTCACTCCCGGTGAAGGGATCGTCGGCCCTTTCCTCGTCGAATGAGGTGCGGGATATATCATATATATCACTGTGCAAAGCGGAAACTATAGAAGCGATCAAAGACAAACCGAGGGTTGTAGCATCTGCCAGTTATTGCTAAAGGAGTCACTCCCGGTGAAGGGATCTCGGTCCTTTCCTCATCGAATAAGGTGCAGGATGTTCTACAAGGAACACCACGATGCAAAGCAAGAACTGTAGCTACCTGTTTTTATTTTGAAATTCGATTCCACAACATCAATTAGGTTTATTTTCTTTCATTAATCTCATTAATGAATATCCCATCATTTAAGTCCACCTAACCATCACAGATAAATATAACGTACGCTTATGCCATCCGCATTCGCCTCGATGTCCCGTCTGCACCGTTAGGTTAGGTAACTAACGCCAGAGCGAGGCAGGGCTAGCGCGGGTGTAAAACATAAGCAACGTCTATATAATATATCATATATACTATATATAATACCTGTCACAGAACATCACATGATCACAGATAAATCACAGCAGAAGAAACATATGAAATATTGGATATACTAGGACGTCCGTGTTTTCAATACGAGCCAGTATAAAACACGGATTCCACGGTCGTGATGAATAGCCAATCCCACACCCCTAGACCCCTACGAGAGCGGCAAACAACCCTACCAGTTCTAGGGTTAGGAGACCCGGACTCGACTCCTCGAGTTGGTCTCCTACTGGACCCCAGAACCCGGTTACTTGTGCTCCCCTCCTTGGGTCTATCCTAATGCGGAAAAGTAAATAATATACATCAACGGTGACAACTTCCGCAACCTGGAAGTGCCCCAATAAAAGAATATTACATACAAGTTTTTACATGAATGAAAATGAAAAACACTCATCTCACATAAAAACCCCCCAGCTATTCAAACACGACGATCCAATATAACATATCCAGCAACACATAACATCAGATGTCATCAACGTAAGTAAATATGCGCATCCCAATTGTCGTTGACATATAGCAACGAAACCGGCGATATCACATATTACACTTACGGTCACAGAAAATAAAACGTAAAACTACAACAGTTGGAATCCGCAACCTCCTCAGACATCGCATGCCTGACCAAATGAAATACTTAGACATCGCATGCCTAACAATTATAAACCCCGCATTTTAGTCTCATTATCGAAAACTGTTGGAGATAGTGCCCTCATAGTCAATTATTGGATCGCAGGTACGTGATTGCAATGATTGCGGAGGACCTATACCGGTAGGACAGTCTTACTCGAGATGATAGTATGCTATCTGGTTTGCCTTTATCAGTCGTGTACATGTTCAGGTGACTGATTACATGTTACACTTTGATAGAGCCCTTAGGATCTTGCTTTACTACCAACTGTATGATGGCGATCATATACGTGAGAGTTGGGTAGTTTATACGCATATCCTTAATTGTGGTCCCTAGTCGTGGGAGTTTCGAGACAGGGCATCGATACTCCGGAGTAGACTAGTGTGTACAGTCGAGACCCCGACGAGGGGCGGTGGCCGGTCTCACAAGCCACTGGTGTCAGTTGGATCACCTAAGATGTATACAGGTGCTCATTGGGTTATGAGTACACCGGACAGGACTCGCCGGGAATCTGCTAGTTAGTACTATACCTATCGTCAGATAGCAGTTCCCTGGTGACATGTGTACAGGTTAGTTCATCGACCTGAGGTCGTCATTTGTCTCGTGTGAGTTCCCACTATACTTTGATTTCTACCCTACCACGGCTCAAAGGAGTCGTGCAAACAGGTAGCTTTTGGGTACAGTCCCGAGCCATATGGAGGCACGTGAGCGGATCGGCAGGGGATTCGTCTCTCCCGGTATTGGAGGCGAGGTCGTGCTGTGTCTAGGAGAGCCATTACACAAAGTCCATGGCCATGGCAGGAGATTTACTGGTAGGTACTCCAGTAGTATCTCAGGGTGTTATTGGGCTACACTCCGACACGACTTATACTGCTTCTGGGGGTCTGACGTTACTAGCCCCCTAGGCGGATATGCAATACTCATTGATGAATGGACCGTACTGTATATACATTGTCACTGTTAGGCTTAGTAGGGTTTCCGGATGAGTTCGCTCATCGGCCTCCCTTGAGTTCGCTCATCGGCCTCCCTTGAGGTCAGTCCATGGGCAGCCGTTACGCATAGCTAGTGCCGCTGACGGTTTGTGGTTAAACCCACTGCCAGGGTCTGACGAGTCATTAGAGTCCCCCACAGACAGTTTCCCAAGTTCGGGCGAAACGTTGTAGAGGCCGTATGGTTTTATGGCAGGGTTCGGAAAATGCACGTGCGTTTACGCACGTGTCAGTTTTCGGGCAAATGATACTGGTCGGCTTTGGTTTAAGCCGGATCCGAGTATTATATTGAGTAGGTATAATATCTTTGTCTCAGTTGCATTTGTATTCGGTCGTAATACAAATGCGGGTATATTTATACAGTTACGGGGTTATCCAGAAAGTCGTTTCAGGATCACTTTTGGAAGTTGCCAGTTTCCAGTTTTCTATCAGCCGTCTTTTAACATTCGGTTAAAGACGGATTTATCTTTTCTTGGATGAGGTGAGTCAGTGTTCTAGAAGATTCTAGAGAGGGTGACTTGGCTTGGTGAGTCATTTGTGCATTAATGGTGCCATTAATGCTTGATGACTAAGGGTTTTTAGATTCATTGTATCTTAGTGACTCATGCTTTCATGAAAGGTTATGATAAGTATCAATATTTATGGTCACCTCCTTATCTCCTCCTACACTCACCCTCCTCCTTCATATTTAGTGGCCGGCCCTCTCTCTCCTCCTCCACTCACTCATTTGAGAAATTATGGTTGCTAAAAAGAAAAGACTAAAGTTTTGGATGCATGGAAATTTCCTAGTTCATTTCTTGTTCCATTTCATTTCCATCGGCAACTTCATTAACCGATCGTCCACGGACTTGGACGAAGTGAGACAAAGTCATCTACTCATTCTCTACATCAATCTTGGTCGTCTCTTTTAGCAAACTTGACGACCGAGTTGCCTCGAGTCAGAGGCGGGAGCCCGTTTAAAGAATCGTCGACGTGGTGCCACCTCGACGAGGATATCGGAGATCGAAGAGATCAGAGCAGCCGCAACGGAGCGTGGGATGATGGTTAAAGAACGAAGGACTCGGATCGTTCGGTATAACCTTTCTACACTCTTTACAGTTTGTTAGTTTAGCAATAATGGCAGATCTGGGTTAAAGTATACGATAGCGCCAGTTAAAAAGTTTTTGTTCCGCATTTGGCGTCTGTAGACGGCCGGGGCGCTAGCGTAGACTTACAGAAACTCTTTTCAATATCAAGTCGGGCAATTCAACAAGATTCCCGACATCCTGATCGAATGCTCGTCGCAAACTTTAGTAGGCGGCCGCACCCCCGATGCCGTCGACGAAGTGCACCAAGGCGGAACACCGCTACCGCGAGCACCCGAACGGATGCTTTCGGCGACGGGGTTCTCCTACAGTCACTTGGTCGGGGCTATAGGGTGAAGCTGTCTATTAAGTTTACTCGGCGAGTATCCGCGTACGCTACGTGATTGCGACAGACTTTTGATCACATCAAAATTCCGTGGCAACCGATCAAGTGAGACTAAACTGCTATGTTTATAATATTCATTCCGTTATCTCATAACTATTGTGAATTCCAATTGTTGTATCATATTCCGGATAAACAGAAAATGTTAAACTTTCCGATTGAACATTCGAACACCCAAGTTTTCCCGAAACAGCTCAACACATGAAATAAGTCTAACAACATTCAGTTCGTGCCTCAGTACCAACGTTCCAGCCGTAGAAGGGTCAAGCCAACGCCTCACATGTGGCACGCCGTACTGCACCAAACCCGAAGGTTCAAAGGGCAGTTCAAGACGGTCACATAATCGAGTTAAGGTTTGTTGTCTTCTAGAGGGACCATCGCGTTACCTGCACTACTCAGAACGTCCTTAAACCACGGAAAAATCCAACACTTGGAAATTTTCCGGCAGGGGAAAAAGTGGGTATTTATGTCCGGTCGAAATTTTTAACATATTCTAAAATATCCGAAAAACACATAGACAAAATTAGACAATCCGATCGAATGTACGAACTCCTAATACAACCCAAAAAACTCAACTCTTGATTTCAAATAAAAAAAATTCCCAAGAAAACCAGCACTGCAAAATAGGAATTACTGTGCAAAATTGAATGCCTAATAAGACAAAACGGCCGCGGAACCGTCGCATTAGCATGCTAATGCCGCGGTTCCGCTGCACTCTTGAGGGATCATTAGTTACTTTTTGCACCGTAATTCTTAGAATTTCCTGCTGATTTTTCTGCATATTTTTAATTCTCAAAAATCCACATTTTACAAAAAAGTCCAGAGAGCATTTCAAAGTCGGGGTTTTGGGTCGATCGGACTTCTAACTCCGTCGGGACTTCACCTAAGGCTCTAGCTAGGCTCTGATACCACTGTAGGGTTCCTAGGCACTCTAGTGGAGTCTCACAAGTGATCAAACATGCCAATTTCGAAAATCAAGATGCCGAGAAACCCTAATACGGATCGTTGGCTAGAAAAACTAGGCGAAACAAAAACTAGTTAACAATTTAACTAATGGGTAATCGGAAGTACAACCTTTGTAGATCCTGTGCTCCACCTCCATAGCTCCGCAACGAAGTCCCCTCGCTGTCCAAGTGAGTTCCCGGGCTCTAGCGTTGGCTTCGTCGGAGAATAGGCGAGCTAGGTCGTCGATGTCCATGCCGAAGATGATCTACGTCGAGGCATCGCTAAATCAAGCTCCACCTTCACCTTGCCATGAAAACTTGTGAAGGAAACACACTCTACTACTTGGCAAGAGGTAGAGGATGAAGAAATAGAAGTTGGGTTCACTTTAGAATTGGATTTCTCACTCATTTCATCAATTCACCATTGATGAAGTCTAGTTTTCTTCACTTGAAGAAAAGGAAGAAGAAGAAGGAAATTGTTATGATTAGAATTATGAATATATTAGAATAATAATTCTTATCATAATAATGACCATGGTAAAGTGTAGAGAGCTAACTTGAGTTAATGAGAATGGTTAGGGTTAAAAAGAAGACAAAAATGGTGACATGGTCAAAGTATTCATGAAGCTTCATGAATGAAAAGAATGCCACCATTTATCTCATTTCCTTTTCTTTTTCTAAAAGAATAAAAGAATAAATGAATAAGCAAATAACTAAAAGAATAAACATAACCCTAATCATCATCTTAACCATTGTTTAATTCTATACACTTAACCAAAAACCATGTATCATCAAACATGATACAAACATGTGCACAAAATCATATCGCATATTCAATGCGCACATGCGAGTGAGAAAATCCATTTTAAGTGAACCGATACCAGTTAATGCAAAGTAATATATCAAATATATAATTATACATTAAATTATTAAATCAACACTTGATTTAACGATCCGGTCATATCGCATATAACCGACTAGTATCCTATGCATCGGTTTATCGAATCAATCTACGATTCGATAACTAGGTTATATCGCATACAACCATTCGACACATACATCGCGAGAATGAAATACGGTATCACATACACGCATTATTCTCGGTCCCGCACATATCTCATATGCGCTCCTATTTCGTTTCGCTTGAGCCAGGAAACCTCTGTGTAGGACTCTAAAGACTCGTCAATACGCCGGCAGTAGATGATGATCATATCAAACATCCACAAGCCGCAAGCGGTCTGCTAAACGTAACGGCCACCCGGGTATTGAGCGATCAGAAGATCGACGAGCAAGCCCGCTCACACTCCTGTGAATCCAACCAGTAACACTTACCGTACAGTCCGGTCTGTTCGTCTGATATGTCGCATATCTCGCCTAGGGGTGGTAAACGTCAGACCCCAGTAGCTCGATAAGTCATGCCGACTTGAGGTCCATAACATTCGTGAAACTACTGATAACTCTTACCAGTATATCACTGCAACCCTGGCCAGGGATTTCCTGTTATGGCCAGTCGTGCATTACGCAACATCAACCCCCAATACCGGAAGAGACGAATCCCCTCCTATCGCTCATTGCCTCCATGTGAATCGGGACTGTACCCAAAAACCACATGTTTGCACGACTCAGTAGAGCCGTGGTAGGGTGGAAATCAAAGCACAGTGGGAGACACACAAGACTCTATGACGATCTCGGGTCAACAGACTAAGCTGTACCAGTGTCACCAGAGAACTGCCATCTGACGTGAGGTATAATACCATCTGGGATTTCTCGGCGAGTCCGTTCAGTGTACCCAGTCTCTACTGAGCACCGGCATACCATCTCCGATGTCAAACACCAATGGATATGGGATCATCCATCGCCCATCGCATGGGTCGAGAAGATATACGCTAGTCTACTCTGGAATATTGATGCCCCGTCTCGATATTCCCTCGACTAGGAACATTTCAAGGATGTACTCATGGACTATCCAGGCCCCGCTAGTATGATCTGCATCATAGTCCTGGAAGTCGAGTACACATCCTAAGGGCTTTATCAACATGTAACAGAGAGACGAAAAGTATACACATTAAGATAAAGAGCAACCAGATAGCATACTATCATGTCGAGCAAGAAAGTCCTTCCTATATATGTCCCAGCATCCATTACAATATGCATCCAATGTACAGTAATGGCCTCTAGGGCATACATATAACTAACAACCTGGGAACTGATAACTGACGATAGGCATAATACCAACTAGTCAGTTCCCGACGAGTCCTGTCCAGTATACTCGTAACCCAACGAGCACCCGCATACTATCTCAAGTACGACGTACCGACGGCTGTGGGACAGACGGTCTCCCACACTGGGATGAGAAGCGCATGCGCTAGTCTACTCCGGAGTATCGATGCTCTGTCTCGATAGTCCTGCGACCATGGACCTGCATAAGGATGTGCTTATAAATTACCCAGCCCCACTAGTGTGACTGCCATCACAACGCTGGTAATCAAGCAAAGATCCTAAGGGCTCCACTAATGTGTATAGGCGATATACTAAAATAAACACATGTACACATTGAAGTAGAAACAAACCAAGTAGCATACTACTATTTTGAGCAAGATTGTATATACAAGGTGAATATCCCAAGCTTCCATTAAGTAATATACAAACTAGTATGATACAGTAATGGCCTCTAGGGCATATACACTAACAAGAGCCTAACTAGAAAATTATACGGATAATGTTAGATTACGAAAACGAAACGAACTCCGAATCTTGAAATACTAAAACCTGCATTCTGTTGATTTTAAAATGAGCTCCAAAATTTTTGCAAACATGTACAGAATCATCTATGAGCTAAACAATGAACTTGGGAGAAAGTTAGGACCATGTGCTCGGATTTGGACCGAGCACATGGGCTAGAAAATCGGGGAGGCCGGCCCCTGTAAGGAAATATGGTCCCAAATTTTTTCCATGTTTTGGTCTCTGGGTTTTGGTATTTCAGGTGTTGTTTATTTTTTCTACTTTTTCATGTGATGATTAACTCAATGCAAAGGCAATTCAGAGTGTTTCGTAGTCATAATTTTAACCGTTTTCGGGATACTTTAGACGTTATTAAAAAGTTCAATCGGATATCAAATACCCATTTTAACCCTTGCTGAAAATTTCCAAGTGTTGAAATTTTCTCAAGTTAATTATATTCGATAGTCGTGCAAGTAACTCTATAGACCCTCTAGAAGAACAAAAATCTTAACTCGATTATATGCCCCCGGAACCGCGATTGAACTTTAGGGTTTGCTGTAGTTCCGCAGTGTCATAGGTGAGGCGGTGGTTTGGCCCTTCTACGGTTGGATCATAGGTACCGTGGCACGTTTTTGGGTACTTTAACTTCGCTCAAGTGTTGATCTTTTTGAGTAATTGTGGGTGTTTGTTGATTCGATCGGAATGTTTAACATCGTCTAGTTTTTTCTGCGACCGTAAGTGTAATATGTGGTGTATCGCCGGTTTCGTTGCTATATGTCAACGATAATTGGGATACGCATATTTACTTACGTTGATGACATGTGATGTTATGTGTTGTTGTATATGTTGTATTGGATCGTCGTGTTTTGAATAGCCGGGGGTTTTATGTGAGATGAGAGTTTTTATTTTCATTCATGTAGAATTCAATGTATGTAATATTCTTTTATTGGAGCACTTCCGGGTTGAGGATGATGTCATCATTGTTGTATATTATTTACTTTTCCGCATTAGAATAGACCCAAGGAGGAGAGCACAAGTAACTGGGTTCTAGAGTCCAGTGGGAGAGCAACTCGAGGAGTCGAGTCCGGGTCTCCTAACTCTAGAATTGGTAGGGTTGCTTGCCGCTCTCGTAGGGGTCTAAGGGTGTGGGTTTGGCTATTCATCACGACCGTGGAATCCGTGTTTTATAGGGGCTCAAAATAAAATACGGACCTCCTAATATATTCAATATTTCATATGTTTCTTCTGCTGCGATATCTGTGATGTGATCATTTGATATGTTGTGATAGATACTGTGTATAGTATATGTGATATATTATATAGACGTTACTTATGTTTTACACCAGCGCTAGCCCTACCCCGCTCTGCCGTTAGTTACCTAACCTGACGGTGCATGACGGGACATCGAGGCGAATGCGGATGGCATAAGCTTATGTTGTATTTATCTATGATGTTTAAGTGAGTTAAATGATGAGACTTCATTAATATGATTAATTAAATAAAAGAAACCTAATGATGTTGTGGAATCGAAGTTTCAAAAACAGGCAGCTACAGTTCTTGCTTTGCATAGCGGTGTTCCTTGTAGAACATCCTGCACCTTATACGATAAGAAAAGGGCCGAGATCCCTTCACAGGGAGTGACCCCTTTAGCAATAACTGGCAGATGCTACAACCCTCGGTTTTGTCTTTTGATTGCTTTTCTAGTTATTGCTTTGCATAGTGATATTGTGAATATCCTGCACCTCATTCGACGAGGAAAGAGCCAAGATCCCTTCAGCGGGAGTGACCTCTTTAGCGAAACTAGCAAAAGCCTAAAAAACACTCCATTTAAAATCATTTGATTCTACAACGATATCAAGTTCATTACGTAATAGGTTTTCAGAAAAAACCTGACGTAGCCCTCCGTCATTTCAGATAAATTCTACTTAGTATTCGTGGTACGTTTGTTGACCTCCGTCAAGGCGTAGTGTGCGGTAGCTGACTAGTATTTATCTGCTTATGCATATGATGCAGATTGGATTAGGGTAGTCATACGACCTTGTTGACCTCCATCAAGGGTCGTGCTGGTGGGTTTGATTCAATCAAGAAATGACGGGTTGAACTTGACTAGTAGCCTATGGTTTGTTGACCTCCGTCAAGGTTATAGGGTGTTGTAGGATGTTTTTCGTCACCCCATTAAGATGGGAATACGCGCGCGCTTGTCAGGCGCATTACAGATTCCCCCTGCCTAGGGTAGGCCGGGGTTTAATGATTGTGGGGATCCGAATCTCTGGCAGCCGCGGACTAAGCTGCCGTTAATTACCCCTCGCCTTTGGAGCGAGGGAACCTCCGATTGACGGGTTAAACTGGTCATGCGAACTCAATGTGCAGTGTTGTGTTTTGAAGGGGTTTTGGATATATCGGGGGCCCTGCAGAGTTTTTACGGGGGTCCCGCTACCCGGATAGCGGGATCGGGGTCAAGGGGGCTAGCAGCGCCCTTGCGGGGTACGGGACAGCGCCCCGTTATAAATTTTTTTCTAACAGGAACAGTGTCATGGAGTATGTGTGTGTGTACACACGTATACATATATGTGTGTGTGTGTATATAAGGGGAAGAGGCTTCCAAAGGATGCGTGGGGCCAGCGTCAGCGCTTTGAGCTCAAGAGCGCTCGCGCTTTGAGCGCTAGCGCGCCACGTGTCAGCACTTAGGCGCTCGGGCGCTAGCGCACTGAGCACTAGCGTGCCATGTGTCAGCACGTGGGCGCTAGGGCGCTAGCGCTCTGAGCGCAAGAGCGCTAGCGCGCCACGTGTCAACACGTGGACGCTAGCGCTTTGGGCACTAGCGCTTTGGGCACTAGCGCTCTGAGCGCAAGAGCGCTAGCGTGCCACGTGTCAGCACGTGGGCGCTCGGACGCTAGCGCTTTGGGTGCTTGCGCTCTGAGCGCAAGAGCGCTAGCGCGCCACGTGTCAATACGTGGACGCTCGGGCGCTAGCGCTCTGGGCGCTAGCGCTCTGGGCGCTAGCGCTCTGAGCGCAAGCGCGCTAGCGCTATGAGCGCTAGCGCGCCACGTGTCAGCACGTGGGCGCTCGAGCGCTAGCGCTCTGGGCACAAGAGCGCTAGCGCACCACGTGTCAGCACGTGGGCGCTCGAGCAGCAAAAAGGACTTGGTCCCTGCAATGGGAGTTGTACTCCCAGAAAGGAGCACTTATTAGTTCTGTATATATATATGAGGAGTTAAACTCCTAAGATGTTTTGAAGCTGATGAAGGGCTTCTCCCCTTGAGCCCTAATTCTTCTCCAAAGTGGGGTTTCTGGAGATGGGTCTCTTTCTTCTTCCTTTGTTGGCCGGATCTTGAAACTCAAGAAATATGAGATTCTAAAAATCTCTCCTTTCTGAGATCTGATGGCAGATCTGAGTTCCCCTTTGTGGGTTTTGTGGTGAAAAACTATTTAGTTTTGGAAAAGGAAGAGTAAAACTCTTGATTTAATTTAAAAAAGAGATGAAGGTTTAGAACCTTGAGGAAGGAGAAGATCGCAGATCTAGATTTTTCTTTGGAGAGAGAAAAAGTTGTTGGGATATTTTCATTATCCTTGCCTTTATAGGCTATACACTTTACATATAGCCCCTTGAGCTTTACAAAAATGGCATTTTAGCCATCCCATGGCTCATGTGCCATTTCTTTTTGCACATAAGCCATGGGTTTACAAAAATTTGGCTTTATGCCCATTTCGCATACATTCATGCATAAAAAATTACATAAAAAATTATTTATTACATGATCTATATTTTGGCATGGAGGAGGCTGGCCGCGGGCTCGACTTGGGCATGGGCTCGCTTGACCTAGGCTTGGGCCCACCTGGCTTGGGGTTGACCTTGACTTTGACTCGATCAACCGGTGTGCAAATTTTTACCCCAACAAATTGCCTCCCATCAATAAATGCACACAGCATATTTGAGTTGTGTGCATGAAATTGATGGATCTTGAAGCTGAACTTCGAGGTGGAACATCATTCCGGGGGCGGAGTATCCCTCGGGGAGCATGATTCCCGGGGATCGGAGTATCATTCCGATTTGCGGAGCATATTCCAAGGATCGGAGTATCCCTCGGGGAGCATGATTCCCGGGGATCGGAGCATCATTCTGATGAGCGGAGCATGATTCCAGGGATCGGAGCATCATTCCGATGAGTGGAGCATGATTCCAAGGATCGGAGCATCATTCCGAAGAGCGGAGCATGATTCCAGGGGATCGGAGCATCATTCCGATGAGCGGAGCATGATTCCAGGGGATCGGAGCATCATTCCGATGAGCGGAGCATGATTCCAGGGTTCGGAGCATCATTCCGAAGAGCGGAGCATGATTCCAGGGGATCGGAGCATCATTTCGATGAGCGGAGCAAGATTCCAGAGGATCGGAGCATCATTCCGATGAGCGGAGCATGATTCCAGGGTCGGAGTATCCCTCGGGGAGCATGATTCCCGGGGATCGGAGCATCATTCTGATGAGCGGAGCATGATTCCAGGGATCGGAGCATCATTCCGATGAGCGGAGCATGATTCCAGGGGATCAGAGCATCATTCCGATGAGCGGAGCATGATTCCAGGGGATCGGAGCATCATTCCGATGAGAGGAGCATGATTCCAGGGTTCAGAGCATCATTCCGAAGAGCGGAGCATGATTCCAGGATTCGGAGCATCATTCCGAAGAGCGGAGCATCATTTCGGAGAGCGGAGCATAATTCCAGGATTCGGAGCATCATTCCGAAGGGTGGAGCATGATTCCAAGGATCGGAGCATCATTCCGAAGAGCGGAGCATGATTCCAGGATTCGGAGCATCATTCCGAAGAGCGGAGCATAATTCCAGGATTCAAAGCATCATTCCGAAGAGCGGAGCATAATTCCAGGATTTAGAGCATCATTCCGAAGGGTAGAGAATGATTCCAAGGATCGGAGCATCATTCCGAAGAGCGGAGAATGATTCCAGGGTTCGGAGCATCATTCCGAAGAGCGGAGCATAATTCCAGGATTCGGAGCATCATTCCGAAGGGTGGAGCATGATTCCAAGGATCGGAGCATCATTCCGAAAAGCGAAGCATGATTCCAGGGGATCGGAGCATCATTCCGATGAGCGGCAGACATTCTGACCGAAGCATAATTTCGATGCAGAGGTTGATTCCCAGGCGAAGTATAATTCCGACAGGGAAGGCAGGTACTCCGAGGCGAAGTATGATTCCGATACGGGGTACATTCTGAGATGAAGCATGATTTCGACGCAGAGCTTGCTGGTTTGATTTGATTCGGGTTGACATCAGCATCGCTATATTGGAATATGGTACCAGAAGCGAATCATCATTTGTCATGAGAGGATTTGAGAATTGGTTTTGGTTTGGCATCTGTATTGCTATACTGGAATAATGCCAGGAGCAACTCATTATTTGCCTTGGGAGGATTTGGGAATTAGTTTTTGCTTGGCATCGGTATCGCTATACTGGAATATGGTACCAGGAGCGAATCATCATTTGCGCTTGCTTATCAGGAAGCGATGGCTTAGGAGACAGGTTTTAGGTCCCTATGACCTAAGACTTTTCAATTTTGTGAGCCGTAAGGGTCTCACAAAGCATTTTCTCCCTACGAGTCGTAAGGATCCCGTAGGTTTATTTTCTCCTTAGGAGTCGTGGGGACTCTTAAGTGTGTTGCTCCTTTGTGAGTCGTAAGGATCTCACGTGGGAATTTTCTCCTCACAAAGTCGAGAGGACTTTGCGAGTGCATTTCATCTCTTTTTCACGAGTTTGCGCCCTTTTGGGTTTTCATAAACTCGCCGGCAGTCCTGCTGTTTTTACTCACGGAGCCCTTTCGGGTTTTCATCCGTGCCCATTTTGCTTGTGGACATACCTTCTTTTTTTTCTTCTTCTCTATTTTTTCCCTTTTTTTTTTTGAATCTTCCCTACCGGTGGGACTTTGAATGTGGTCTCGCCGGTAGGACTTGGGAGAGATTGGGATCGTTTTACGCCCGTGGATTGTATACTGTTTTGCAGGATGTATGATCCAGACCGTAGGGCTATAAAAATTTCGGGACTTTGTTGGCGTCTGCATCGCTGCACTGGAATATGGTACCATAAGAGACTCATCATTTGCCACTTGGGGGTATGGGATTTGGAATTTGGTTGGCGTCTGTATCGCTGCACTGGAATATGGTACCAGGAACGACTCATCATTCGCCATTTAGGGATTGGAATTTGGAATTTGGTTGGCGTCTGCATCGCTGCACTGGAATATGGTACCAGGAGCGACTCATCATTCGCCACTTGGGGATTGGGGTTTGGAATTTGGTTGGCGTCTGCATCGCTACACTGGAATATGGTAGCAGGAGTGACTCATCATTTGCCACTTGGGGGTTGGGGAGCGATGGCTTAGGAGACAGGTTTAGATCCCTACCACCTAAGACTTTTCAATTTTATAGGCCGTGAGGGTCCCATAAAAACATTTTCTCCCTGCGAGTCGTAAGGATCTCGCAGGTGTATTTTCTCCTTAGGAATTGTGGGAACTCCTAAGCGTGTTTTTCCTTCGTGAGTCGTAAGGATCCCACAAAGGTTTGTTCTCCTCATGTATCATGAGGACACATGTGTGGGTCTTCTCAATGGAGCATAATTCCAAAGGCGGAGACCAGCCGCGTAACTGGTGATTACGGTGGGGCATGAGGGTGATGAGAATTATTTGAGCCCGTAGATTGTATACGGTAGTCAATTTGGGGACTAACTGTAGGGCTTGGAGAATTTTGAAAAATTGGATTTTGGTTGGCGTCTGCATCGCTACACTGGAATATGGTACCAAGAGCGACTCATCATTCGCCGTTGTTTTGTTTGTTTGTTTTTGTTTTTGTTTTTGTTTTACCGCGATTGCTCTATCATTTCAACTTTTCTTATTGCGAAGGTTGCGATTGCCCTATCATTTCGGCTATTTATTCGCGGTTGCCCCATCATTTCGGCTTTATTTTCATTTTCATTTTTACTCGCTGATTTTTATTATGAGTTGCCCTATCATTTCAGCTTTTCTTTATTTTTCTTTTATTTACACATTTTTTTGTTTATATACACACATTTTTTTTATATTTATTAATTTTTTTTTACATTCCCAGTTTAACGACTTAGAGGTCGACTGTTCCTAGTTTAATGATATGGTGGCCGATTGTTTTCAGTGAAAGGCAGATGTCTGAGAGAATTAGTTTCACGAAGATCTTCGGTCTCCGTTTGTGTAAATTGGCGGTTGTGACTTGACTGTTTGTTAACACGCCTTTGGACAATTCTATCTCTCCTGCCTTGTATTGCTTTTCGACCCAATCTTTGAAGACGAAGCAGTCCTCAATGGCATGACCTATCACTCTGTGATAGGGGCAGTATTTGGGGTCGTCGGTCCTATTCGCTTCCTGCGGTCTTTTTGACTCTGGCAGTTGTAGACCGTTCCTCAGGGCGTCTTTGAATATTTTATGCATTTTGTCCCTTCTGAAGGAATAGACCTTGTCCAGCTTCTCTTTCAGTGGAGATTCTCCTCTCTCTCCGAACATTGGCTTTCGAAGCTGGTTGGCATTAGGCCCGCTCAACCCTTACTTATTTCGCTTAGCCGAAGTGTTAAAAGATTCAGTATCGTCAGAACCTCCGCTTTTGCGTTTTTCGTCCATTCGGTTTCTCCAGGACCTATTGTTATTTTGGGAATCCGAGGAGGACTCTTGCTTTGAGCGCTCCAGCATCTGAACTTTCCTGGTCAGCTCCTGAAATGTTTTGAGGCCCGCAGTGCATAAAAATGGGGCCATCCAATTGTTGAGATTTCCGACGAGGAGACTGACAGATTGGTCCTGCTCTATCGGCGGTTCACATTTGACGGAGAGATTGCGCCATCGGGTTATAAAATCCGTGCTTCCTTCGTTGTTCTTGGGCTTGGTCCTTACGAGCTCGGCAATGGTGATCTTATCGCTGACGCTCATGAACCTTTATCGAAACAAAGATTCCATTTGGACGAAAGTAGTAACGGAGCCATCCGGTATGCTCGCGTACCAGTCGAAAGCAACATCAGTCAAGCTATTAACGAACTGGGGAGGAGAAGCGCATCGTTGCCCCCAGTATTCCCGCATGAGGCTTTGAAGTAGGCGATGTGCTGATTCGCATTTCCCGTCCCATCGAATCTTTCGAATTTAGGGATGACATAGCCGCTAGGAAACTCTACCAGATCATATTGAGCAGGATATGGTCTCCCGCTACTGCTAACATCTTTTTGCGCTTCGGTTTCGGCTACCAATGTTTTGACTTTGTTGGCAACCAAATCCATGATTTGATCTTGAGTTAGCGGGCTACTTTCATCGGTAGCCAAGACATTTCCCGAGATAGGATGCGACTGATTTTCATGCGGTTCGCCCACTTTTGGATTTGAGGGAATAGGCGTCGGTTGCTTTGGGACACCATTTCCCGGTTCACGAGCAGAGCCCTTCGCTTGATTGGGCGGCTGAGAGGCAAGTCGGGCCGTGAGCTGCATCACGACATTCGTCAAGTCATCAATTTTGGAGTAGAGTTTGGCCATCTCCTTGTCTTTGCTTCTGAGCTGTTTTCGGAGCTCTTGGAGAAGTTGCTGCTCCACGTTCTTGGGACGGAAGATTGGCTCATCTTCTCTTTCCGAGCCCGACTCCTCATGGACCGAAGGGTCTTTCTGCCTATCATCCTCATCGAGAGGGTTTTCATCATCCAGCGGAGGCGGCTGTTCTTAGAAAGCGGCAACCACATTCAAGCCAGATTGGATTTGAGATGTGGTGGCCCATCCATGCTTTTGCTGCGAAGGTTGTCGCTGGACGCGTGCCCACCGTGTAGACAGTGTGGATAACACATTCAGCCATCCCCTCATCTTTGGCGAGGTAACCCTGTTCCTCGAACCTCATGAGGTTCAGCCTAGCAGGAACCCTAGCCTTTTTGTTGACTCTATATCTGAGCATTTTCTGTCTTAGCTTCTCAATTTTAAGGGCTTGTCGGGCATCTGTTTCCTGGGAAGCCACCGTGAGTCGATTAGTAGGGATCTTAGAGAAGACACCCGATCGAGCAGTTGTCAGGGGCACCGCTGGAGCTTGCTCGAGAGGAATTGTTGCTTTGTTGGTGTTGATGGCCTTGCCCCCAGCTGGGGCCAAGGAAAGTCGTTCACACACCAACTTGCGTTTGGGTTGGGGTGCCCTCGAGATCACCACATTTGGTCTCCTGCCTTTCGAGACCGGTCTGTCTGTTGCTAGAGCTTGAGGAGCTGGAATGGCGTTAGTTGGCACAAACAGAATAGAGCCGAACTGTAGCAGCGGCTCCTCCCACTGTCGCCCAAGACTGGCCGGGAGGACCGTCCTGGAGTCCATCTTCATCGTGTATGAGATGCAAGCTAAGTTCATCTTTGGAGACATCGTTGAGAAGTGATTGCTTGAAAACCTTCATGAAAGGGCATTATTTTAGTATAAATGTCGATATGTATATTTATTGAGTTCGCATGAATGCTTAACCCGAAATATGGGAGGAGAGATGTGTCCCACCGGGCGTGCAAGAATCTGTAGGGTGTTTTTCGTCACCCCATTGAGATGGGAATATGCACGCGCTTGTCAGGCGCATTACAAATTCCCCCTGCCTAGGGTAGGCCGGAGTTTAATGATTGTGGGGATCCGAATCTCCGGTAGCCGCGGACTAAGCTGCCGTTAATTACCCCTCACCTTTGGAGTGAGGGAACCTCCGATTGACGGGTTAAACTGGTCATGCGAATTCAATGTGCAGTGTTGTGTTTTGAAGGGATTTTGGATATATCGGGGGCCCCGCAGAGTTTTTACGGGGGTCCCGCTACCCGGATAGCGGGTTGGGAGTCAGGAGGGCCAGCAGACCCCTTGCGGAGTACGGGGCAGTGCCCTGTTAGAAATTTTTTTCTAACAGGGACAGTGTCGTGGAGTATGTGTGTGTGTACATACGTATACATATGTATATATATATGTATATATAAAAAAAAGGGAAAAGGCATCCAAAGGATGCGTGGGGCCAGCGCCAGCGCTTTGAGCTCAAGAGAGCTAGCGCGCCACGTATCAGCACGTGTGCGCTCGGGCGCTAGCGCACTGAGCGCTAGCGTGCCACGTGTCAACACGTGGGCACTAGCGCTCTGAGCGCAAGAGCACTAGCGCACTGAGCGCTAGCGCGCCACGTGTCAGCACGTGGGCGCTCGGGCACTAGCGCTTTGGGCGCTAACGCTCTGCGCACAAGAGCGCTAGCGCGCCACGTGTCAGCACGTGGGCGCTCGGGTGCTAGTGCTTTGGGGCTAGCGCTCTGAGCGCAAGAGCGCTAGCGCTTTGAGCGCTAGCGCGCCACGTGTTAGCACGTGGGCGCTCGGGCGCTAACGCTCTGGACGCTAGCGCTCTGGTGCTATGAGCGCTAGCGCGCCACGTGTCAGTACGTGGGCGCTCGGGCGCTAACGCTCTGGGCGCTAGCGCTCTGGTGCTATGATCGCTAGCGCGCCACGTGTCAGCACGTGGGCGCTCGAGCGCTAGCGCTCTGGGCGCAAGAGCCCTAGCGCACCACGTGTCCGCACGTGGGCGCTCGAGCAGCAAAAGGGACTTGGTCCCTGCAATGGGAGTTGTACTCCCAGAAAGGAGCACTTATTAGTTCTGTATATATATATAAGGAGTTAAACTCCTAAGATGTTTTGAAGCTGATGAAGGGCTTCTCCCCTTGAGCCCTAATTCTTCTCCAAAGTGGGGTTTCTGAAGATGGGTCTCCTTCTTCTTCCTTTGTTGGCCGGATCTTGAAAATCAAGAAATATGAGATTCTAAAAATCTCTCCTTTCTGAGATCTGATGGCAGATCTGAGTTCCCCTTTGTGGGTTTTGTGGTGAAAAACTATTTAGTTTTGGAAAAGGAAGAGTAAAACTCTTGATTTAATTAAAAAAAAAGAGGAAGGTTTAGAACCTTGAGGAAGGAGAAGATCGCAGATCTAGATTTTTCTTTGGAGAGAGAAAAAGTTGTTGGGATATTTTCATTATCCTTGACTTTATAGGCTATACACTTTACATATAGCCCCTTGGGCTTTACAAAAATGGCATTTTAGCCATCCCATGGCTCATGTGCCATTACTTTTTGCACATAAGCCATGGGTTTACAAAAATTTGGCTTTATGCCCATTTCGCATACATTCATGCATAAAAAATTATTTATTACATGATCTATATTTTGGCACGGAGGAGGCTGGCCGCGGGCTCGACTTGGGCATGGGCCCGCTTGACCTGGGCTTGAGCCCACCTGGCTTGGGGTTGACCTTGACTTTGACTCGATCAACCGGTGTGCAAATTTTTACCCCAACAGGTGCTAGAGGCAAAATTATCGAGAATTTTAAGTGTTGAAATTTACAATGAGATTGCATACCTTCTATGAGATAGTTGGATCCCGATACCCACTGCGAGTAATTGTTACTCCTGGGAGAGTTTTGCACTTTACAATTAGTCGATCAAGTAGGTGTCTAGAAAGCGGGGTTACGCCCCTGGGAAAATGAGGTTTATTTTAATTAAGTCCGTGCGAAAGCACAGGGAACCTCCCTCAAAGTGCCGTCACTGGCCTGGCTGAAAGATTGGCGAACTTGTAGGGTGTAATTAATCCCGGCTAGTCTTTCCTTTTAGGGTTTGAAGAAAGATTTGATAAAAACGGTGGGAGCCATCCTGATTAGATAAAATAATAACCAATCTGATCTTGCAAGAGCGCACGCAGAGTGTTTTCTTCTCTCTCTCCAGGTAGCGACCATGTCACGCCTTAATCAAGATAATAATATGGATGTATTGACCGAACCCGCTTGTTATACTGTGCTGGGAAACGTTGGTCCCGCTCCAACTTATAATTATTATAAGACCAAGCAGGAAATAGAGGATTACCAGGATTCCCGTGCTGCCTAAACGAAGAAAGTGCATGATGATGCATCTTCTTCGGGTGTGTTCATTACCAAGAACTGTTTCTCAGTATCCTCTACGTCCTGGGTATGAGATACCGGATCAGGATCCCATATATATAATCTGTTACATGGGTGACAGACAGGTAGAGAACTGAGAACGGGTGATAAAAATTTCAGGAGTTGGAAACGGTGCAATTGTTGCAGCCAAGGTGTTGGCAGTTATCACCCTGTATTACCGAAATACATTGATTCTGAACGAATGTTATTAGATACCGAACCTAATGTACAACATCATATCAGTCTCTTTATTTAGTAAAGAAGGATATAATTTTGTATCGTTGGATAATGTTTTGAACATTTCCTATATCAAGAGTTGATCGGTTCAGGCACGTTATCTAAAAGCATATACGTTCTAAATCAAACCACAATTCTTAACGTACAAAACACACACAAGAGGAAGAGTTCAGAAATGAACGAATCCTTCTTGAGGCATTGTAGACTAGGTCATATCAATGCGACATGACTAGCTGAAGTTACATTAAGATACATATTTAAATCAGTTTGAATTTACATCTTGTGAAACTTGTCAGTCATGTCACAAAGATAATATGACCACAGCTCCGTTTAAAGAAAACAGAGAAAGAGTTAGTGAACTCTTGTGATTGATACATGATGATGTATGTAAGTCCCCTGTCTACATATGCCAGGAGCGGTTCTTTGTACTTCATTATATTCACTGATGATCTCTCAAGATTCGGACATATGTTCCTGTTGAAACACAAGTCTGAACCTTTTGAGATATTCAAAGAATATAAGTTAGAAGTAGAGAACCAAAACGGGTATGAGTATTATATCCTTTGATGAGATCAGGGAGGAGAATACTTGTGCACGGAATTCCTGGACTATTCTAAAGGAGAATAAGATTCTCTCTCAGCATTACTCCTCCGTATACACCAAAGCACAACGGTATATCGGGGCGGAACAATAGCACCCCATGCGATATGGTGTGCTCTATGATGAGTATTACTGAGTTGCCTATTTCCTTTTGGGGGTTATGCACTTGTGAAGCTGCGTACCTATTGAATCACGTTCCAACCAAATCAGGTGCCTACCACTCCATATACGATATGGTATAGGAAGAGCCCATCTCTTAAGCAAGTTAAGATTTGGGGTTGTCCGGCCTATGTTTAAAAGCAAAATCTAGACAAGCTCGAGACAAGGTCAGTTCTGTAGAAGTTTGTTGGATATCCCAAGCATTCGCAAGGGAATATCTTCTACCACACCGAGGAGCAAAAGGTGTTTTATTTCTCGGCATGCCACCTTTTTTAGAAAAGGAATTTATTTTGGAAACAAATTAGTGGTCATGAGGTAGAACTGGAAGGAGTTCCAGCTATACAAACTACAGCTGATGATTTGGTAGAACCGGAGGATTCAATAGCTCCCAACGAATCTCAGCCTCTCCGCCGATCTGGTAGGGTTTCTCACCCACCTGAGAGATACTTTGGTTTCTCTATGACAGTGGGAGTGAGGATTGCATCATGAGATGATGACCCAACTAGTTTCGAGCAGGCCATCAAGAGTGGGGACTCTGTAAGAATGGATGGATGCTATGCAATCTGAGATAGAATCTATGTACACCAACAAAGTATGGACTTTGGTTGCTATATCTAAAGGGTTAAATCCTCATTAGGAGCAAGTATATCTTGAGAAGATTACTTGGTGTACATAGAAAAGTTGAGACTTTCAAAGCCAAGACTTGTTGCAAAAGGTTCTCGTCATCAACCAGGTGTGGATAATGATGAAACCTTTACTCCAGTGGCTATGCTTAAGTCCATCCGGATCCTACTTGCCATTGCTACATACCATGACTATGAAATCTAGAAGTTGGGTGTCATGACTGCTTTACTAAATACTGATTTACAAGAGAGCGTCTATAAGTACACAGCCAGAGGGTTTCGTAGACAGTGGGAGCAGCGGAAACGTGTGCAAGTTGCTTTACAGGTTAAAGTAGGCATTGCGGAGTTGGAACATCTGTTTTGATATGGTAGTCAAAAAGTTTGACTTCATCAAAATGGTAGATGAACCTTGTATATACGAAAAGGTAGTAGGAAGTATGGTGGTGATTCTCGTATTGTACGTGGATGACATACTCTTGATAAGAAAGGAGTTTCCTACGCTACACTCGGTCAATCTCCTCTTATCACATTGATTCCCCATATAGGATCAAGGTGATACCTCCTAGATCCAGGGATTTTGGATCTATGTGATAGATCTAAATGGATGTTAGGATTCTCACTAGGTGTAGTGAGATGGTATCAATCGATCCTGGGGAGAATCACTGGATAGATTCCAGGGTGATAAGGTCGATTGAACGTCAGTTACAGGCATTGTCTTTACCCTCAGTAGAGGGACGATATGTTGGAAGAGTTCCAAGATAGATACCGTGGCATACTAGACGATAAAGGCTAGATACATCGCTACCAAAGATGCTACCAAAGAGGCAGTCTGGGTGTATATTAGTTCATGAGATGAACTTCGTTCCTACCATTGTGTGACAATGGAGTTATGTCTTATGCCTAGGAACGCCCATCCCATCAGCGATCCAGACATATTCTAAGGCAGTATCACCTGATCATAGAGATGGTTGATCTCCAGGGGATCGAGGTCAGGAGAGTAAACTCAGAGGACAACATGACGGATTCACTCACAAAGGCCTTTTTCCCAGAGAGAGACTTTTATGGGATGGCTGAGTATGTGATACTATAACCACTGCTATCAGATGGCCCTAGTGCAAGTGGGAGATTGTTAGTTATATATATACCCTAGAGGCCAATACTATACATTAGATGTATATTGTAGTGGATGCTTGGACATATATAGGGAGGACTTTCTTGCTCGACATGATAGTATGCTATCTGGTTACTCTTTACCTTAATGTGTACACTGATTGTCTCTCTGTTACATGTTGGTAAAGCCCTTAGGATGTGTACTTGACTACCTGGACTATGATGCAGATCATATTAGTGGGGACAGAGTAGTCCATAAGTACATCCTTTATGTCCCTAGTCATGGGTGTATCGAGACGGGGCATCGATATACCAGAGTAGACTAGCGTATACCTTCTTGACCCATATAGATGGGCGATGGATGATCCCATATCCATTGGTGTTTGACATCAGAGATGGTATACGGGTGCTCAGTGGAGACTGGGTACACTGGACGGACTCGCCGAGAACTCCCAGATGGTATTATACCTCACGTCAGATAGCAGTTCTCTGGTGACACTGGTACAGGTTAGTCTGTGGACCCGAGATCGTCTTAGAGTCTCGTGTGATTCCCACTGTGCTTTGATTTCCACCTTACCACGTCCAAGAGGGCATGAAAAACGGTGGTTTTTGGGTACAGTCCTGAGTCACATGGAGGCAATAAGCGATAGGAGGGGTTTCGTCTCTCTCGGTATTGGGGGTTGATGTTGCGCTGTGCTCGATTGGCCATAACAGGGAAGTCCCTGGCCAGGGCTGGTTTAGAGATTTACTGGTAAGTGTTACCAGTAGTTTCTCGACCCGTTATGAGCCTCATATCAGCATGACTTATCAGTTATTGGGATCTGACGTTTACCACCCCTAGACTTGATATGCGACATATCAGACGAGGAGACCAGACTGTACGGTAATGTTACTGTCAGGCTTTTGCAGGAGTTGGAGCGGGCTTTCTTGCTAATCTTCTGATCGCTCAATATCCAGATAGCCGTTACGTCCATCTAGTACCGCTGACGGCTTGTGGGTGCTTGATGTGATCATCAACTACTGTTGGCGTATTGACGAGTCTTTAGAGTCCTACATAGAGGTTTTACTGGCTCAGGCAAAACGAAATAGGAGTGCATATTAGATATGTGCGGGACCGAGAATAATGGGTGTATGTGATACCGTAATCTATTCTCACGACTGTTGTATCGGTCGGTTATATATGATATAGCCGGGTTATCGAATCAAGTGTTGACACGTGATGGTTAAAACTGAAGCGTAAACAAACAGCTGAAGGAAATACCTCAATAAGGTGTCACGTGCTCACACGTGACCAATGGTCACGTGTTGACACGTGATGGTTACAACTGAAGCGTAAGTAAACACTGAGAAAAGGACTCAATTGGGGGTCACGTGGCAACACGTGACTGGCTGTAAAAGCCTTGCTGTTCAACAGAATTAAATTTAAAAAAAAAGATCATTTAAATCTTTCGAAATAGAATTAAAATTCTAAAAGCTTCTAAATCTTTCCAAATGGAAAAGGATTATGGGGACCGTTGGATTAAAAATCCAAGGGTGATTAAAAATCACCAATTTATGGAAAAATCTTGGACTTGGAAAGATTTCCCCCCTAAATCTGACCGAGATAACAAATGGATATCTTTGGATTTAAAATCCAATAGTGAATAAAATTCACTTGACAATCTAAAGGCCCAGATTAATGATGAATGCAAATCAAATCTCTCAACATACAAATCAAATCTCTTAATGAGAGATTTGCTAAACAAATTGATTCTCTTCCTTCTCCTATAAATAGGAGCCAAGAAGAGAAGAGAAGGGATCTACTTTTTTGAGAGAAAAACAGAGGAAGGAGAATTTAATTCTCAAGAGAAGAAAAAGCAAAGAGAGGAGAATTTAATTCTCTGCAAAAGAAAAACCCTAGGTAAGAAAAGAGAGGCTTCAAAAGAGAATTTAATTCTCAAAAGATTTTAACTCTTACTTAAAGAAAAGAACTTAGTTCTTTCTCTGGTTGAGAATCTGCAAAGTGCACATCTCCCCATGAATTGAGAATTTAATTCTCATTGGGTTGAGATCCTGCCATGCAGATCTAAAACACAGAGGAGGAATTGAGTTTTGAGAATTTAATTCTCCCAAACTCACAGGAATTTAATTCCTCCTAAAATGAAACTAGGGTTTAACCCTAATCAAGAATTTAATTCTTTCACATATCTGGGAATTTAATTCCTTTGAAAAGAAATTAGGGTTTTACCCTAAATAAGAATTTAATTCTTAATCTTACAGAGAATTAAATTCTCAAAATAAATTGAAGTGACTTAAAAGATCTCCATGCATGCAAAAGACCAAGGTCACGTGTCCCCACGTGACCCCTGAAGAGATCCCGGGAAATAAGAAGGAATTAACTTTGAGGCAATGCCTCACGTGCTCCCATGTGACTCCCAAAAAGTAGAAAGAAAAAGCAAAGGAAATGAAAGCTTTGGGCGCTCTCACGTGTTATCACGTGACCCCTCAGCAAATGCTTTAACAATTGGCGCATAGATCCCCATCACGTGCCAACACGTGATGCTCTAAAATAAAAATGAAAGTGTTTAACACTTAATAGCAGAACGAAGAAAGGAGTTTCGGCCCAATCTCAGGCACCTCACGTGCCCCACGTGACCTCTGAAGCACAAAGAATAGAAAAGAGCTCTGGGGCGCCCTCACGTGTCACCACGTGACCCCTAATGAGCAGTATAACGCACAGAGCATGGGCTTTCATCACGTGCTCGCACGTGATGGCCGTCAGAACTAAAGTGTTAAACACTTACCTGCAGAATAAAATAAGGGGAATCAGGGCGCTCTCACGTGTCCACACGTGACCCCTCTCTCCTTAGTGTTTAACACTAATCTGAAGACTTTGTCCTCAGTGTTTAATACTGATTTTCTTAGTGTTTAACACTAGTTTGGAAAACTCTATTTGCAGTGTTTAACACTGATTTGCTTAGTGTTTAACACTAATTGGAAAACTCTGTTCCCAGTGTTTAACACTGATTATCTTTTAGTGTTTAACACTAACTTGCTAATCTTATTCTCAGTGTTCAACACTGTTGGTCTTTAGTGTTTAACACTAGCTTTAGCCCAATTGGCTAAGTTTCTAGAGGCAAAGCCTCTCCTTCAATGGACCAACAGAGGGCCAATATTTCAAACATAATTGGACTTAGCCCAAACTGGCCATAAGGCCTCAAATCATCTTGAACTGAGCACATCTGCTCATTCAACCAACTCATTGGTTCAAGGGTACATCTCTGAACTCCTCTGATATTTGTCGTTGTAATCCTTCAACGTCTTCAAAGAGGTGACGGGTCCCGACAACCACACATTAATACGGACTGTGGGGTCCTCAAACCCGCGGACTTATGCGTCCTTAAACTAACGGACTAATGCGTCCTTAAACACACCCATATGGACTGTGGGGTCCTTAAACCCATGGACTTATGCGTCCTTAAACTACCAATGGACCCCCATGTCCTTAAACTGGAGATGGACCACTATGTCCCTAAACTGGAGATGGACCACCATGTCCCTAAACTGGAACAATAGAGCCCAAACGCTCTTTTGTCGGATCTAAACGATCCTGTTAAGTCGATCTTAGTCCCAAACTGGACTAACATATCCTTAACAACCGTTTAAGTTGATCTTAGCCTCAAATATGGCTAACGTATCCTTAAACCTTCAAACAGACTGTTAGTTATATGTATGCCCTAGAGGCCATTACTATACATAGGATGTATATTGTAGTGGATGCTGGGACATATATAGGGAAGACTTTCTTGCTCGACATGATAGTATGCTATCTGGTTGATCTTTACCTTAACGTGTACACTGATTGTCTCCCTGTTACATGTTGGTAAAGCCCTTAGGATGTGTACTTGACTACCTGGACTATGATGCGGATCATACTAGTGGGGACATGGTAGTCCATAAGTACATCCTTCACAGTCCCTAGTCGTGGGTATATCGAGACGGGGCATCGATATACCAGAGTAGACTAGCGTATACCTTCTCGACCCATACAGATGGGCGATGGATGATCCCATATCCATTGGTGTTTGACATCAGAGATGATATACGGGTGCTCAGTGGAGACTGGGTACACTGGACGGACTCGCCGAGAACTCCCAGATGGTATTATACCTTACGTCAGATGGCAGTTCTCTGGTGACACTGGTACAGAGTAGTCTGTTGACCCGAGATCGTCATAGAGTCTTGTGTGGTTCCCACTGTACTTTGATTTCCATCTTACCACATCCAAGAGGGCATGCAAAACGGTGGTTTTTGGGTACAGTCCCGAATCACATGGAGGCAATGAGCGATAGGAGGGGATTCGTCTCTCCCGGTATAGGGAGTTGATGTTGCGCTGTGTTCGATTGGCAATAACTGGAAATCCCTGGCCAGGGTTGCTGAGATTTACTGGTAAGTGTTACCAGTAGTTTCTCGAATTGTTATAGACCTCATATCGACACGACTTATCGAGCTATTGGGGTCTGACGTTTACCACCCCTAGGCGAGATATGCGACATATCAGACGATCAGACCGGACTGTACGGTAAGTGTTACTGGTTGGATTCACAGGAGTATGAGCGGGCTTGCTCGTCGATCTTCTGATCGCTCAATACCCGGGTGGCCGTTACGTTTAGCAGACCGCTTGCGGCTTGTGGGTGTTTGATATGATCATCACCTGCTGCCGGCGTATTGACGAGTCTTTAGAGTCCTACACAGAGGTTTCCTGGCTCAAGCGAAACGAAATAGGAGCGCATATGAGATATGTGCAGGACCGAGAATAATGCGTGTATGTGATACCGTATTTCATTCTCGCGATGAATGTATCGATATGTTTGTATGCGATATAACCTAGTTATCGAATCAAGGATTGATTCGATAAATCGATACATTGAATATTAGTCGGTTATATGCGATATGACCGGATCATTAAATCAAGTGTTGATTTAATGATTTAATGCATAATTATATATTTGATATATTACTTTGCATTAACTAGTATTGGTTCACTTTAAATGGATTTTCTCACTTGGATGTACAAGTTGTATATGTGATATACTTTTTGTGCAAATGATTGTATCATGTTTGATGATGCATGTTTACTTGAGTTTGTGTAAAGATTGAACCATGGTTATTTAAATGGTTAGGGTTTTGGTTTTCTTATTTATTTATTTATTTATTTATTCTTTATGGAAAATAATAAGCATAAAGAAAAATGGTGGCTTTCTTTGGATGGATATTGAAGCTTCATGAAGCTTTGACTAAGTCACCATTTTTGTCTTCATGCTTAACCCTAACCATTCACTTAACCCTAGTTCATTCTCTACACTTGACCATGGTTGGATTATGATAAGTATTCAATTCTTTTTCTATTTTGAATAACTTATCATAACATTATTATCTTCTTCTTCTTCTTCTTCACAAGAAGAAAAGCTTGCTTGATCAATGGTGATTTGAGCAAAAGTGTGAGAAATCCAATTCTAAAGTGAACCCACTTCCTATTTCTTCATCCTCTACCTCTTGCCAAGTAGTATAGGGTGTTCTCTTCACAAGTTTCATGACTTGGTGAAGTGGGAGCTTGATCTAGTGATGCCTCGACGTAGATCATCTTCAGCACGAAGCCGACGACCTTGCCCGCCCATTTCTCCGATGAAGCCGACGCTAGAGCCCGGGTTTCCATTTGGACAGCGAGGAGACTTCATTGCGGAGCTATGGAGGTGGAGGACCGGATCTACAAAGGTTGTATTTCCGTTCTCTTAGTAAAGTAGTTTACTAGTTCTTGTTTCGCCTAGACATCTAGTTAACTTTCCGTAGTCTAGGGTTTCTCGGCAACCCTAAAATCTGAAATTGGCATGGTTGATGCCACGTGAGACCTCATTAGTGTGCCTAGGAACCCTACACAGACTTTAGTCCCAAATTGGACTATGGATCACCCAACCAACTTTGGTCCAAGGGTACATCTCTGAACTCCTCTGACACCTGTCGTTGTAATCCTTCAACGTCGTCAGAGAGGTGACGGGTCCCGACGGCCATACATTCAATGGACCACTATGTCCCTAAACTGAAATAATAGAGCCCCCAAATGCTCTTTTGTCGGATCTAAACGATCCCGTTAAGTTGATATTAGTCTCAACTTAGACTAATGTATCCTTAACAAACGTTTGAGTTGATCTTAGCCTCAAATATGGCTAACGTATCCTCAAACCAGAACCCCAAAACCAAATCTAAGAAAATACGGATTTGGACTAATCCACGTCCTACGGGCGACGACATAAATTAGTCTCCGTATACAATCCATGGGCAACCAAAAACAAAACAAACACCCACGACACGAAGTGACCATCTGGAGAAGTAGAAAGTTGTTACCGCGATGCGGTAGCGTAATTAACTGCAGGGGCTTACGCCTGCAGGGAAGAGCGTCCCCACAATCAAAAACCCCTCAAACGAGGGGGAATCTGACGAAGTCTGCTACATCGGCCGCATCCGTTTAAACCTTCGATATGTGGTGCCATAAATCAACTTGGCATCTTCGGAGAGGTGAACGGATAGCACCAATTAGCATCTGCCCCGAATCTCAGGCAAGACGTCATGTCTTGGCCGTCTTTCGGAGGGGAACATCCACCCATTTTTTTTTACTTAGAATATTTATTAACCTAACCACTAATTAGCCATGGTTATGTCTCTACATGAGTTAGTATAGGATACCCACTCACCCATGGTTACTTATCTCACTTTGGATTAATTTCATTATCTTCTTCTTTCTTCATCTTCTTCCTCCAAAATAAAATGGTTTCTAGGGTTTGATCCAAGTGAGGAAATATTGTGAGAAAAGAAATTCTAAAGTGAGTCTACTTCCTATTTCATCATCCTCTACTAGATTAGCACTTTAGTATAGGGTGTTTGCTTTACTAATCCTTTAGTTAGTGAAGTAGAAGCTTGAGTTAGTGATCCCTCGACGTAGATCATCTTCGGCCTCGAAGACTTCAAGCAAGACCGTTGCCTTCTTCTCATGGAGCCGTCCAAGAGTCCAGGAGCACCATGATTGTAGCGAAAGGACTACTACAAGGAACTTTTGACGTGAAGGACCGATCTACAAAGGTTGTATTTCTATTTCACTTAGATGTAAAATGGTTTACATATGTTTTCGTATTATTTTCTAGTTATCGATTCTTGTTTAGAGTTCCTTGAAACTGCAATTTTTGAAAATGACATGGACGATACCTCCCGAAACCTTGCTGCCGTCGATAGGAACCCTACAAGATCTTCCATTAGATCTCAAAAAGGGGAGATTTTTAAATCTTACCTCCCTCTTGTTCTCCAAGATCCAGCCGACAGAAGAGGGGGAGGGAGACCCATCGCCAGAGATCCCATTTTGAGAAAGATCTAAGGCTCAGTGGAGAAGAAAGGGGGTCCCATTTACAAGGATTTCTTGGAGTTTAACTCCACAAATCAAAGCTTCTGAGAGTTTAACTCCATAAAAAAAGAAGAAGAAGTCTTTCTTTCTAGGAGTTCAACTCCATAAGTCAAATTGGGAGCACAGCTCCCAGTGCAGAGACCAAGTCTCTTTTCCTGCTGACGCCTAGCGCCCGCGTGCCAAGCACGTAGGGCACTGGCACCCACCGCCCGGGTGCCATGCACGTGGGGCGCTGGCGCCCAGCGCGCCAGCGCCCACGTGCCAAGCATGTGAAGCGCCAACGCCCAGCGCCTGTGTCCCATGCACGTGAGGCGCTGGCCCCCACGCGTCCTTTGGACGCTTTTTCTCCTTCTTATATATATGTATATATGTATATATATACACACACACACACTCCACGACACTGTCCCTGTTGGAAAAAAAAATTCTAACGGGGCGCTGCCCCGCACTGTCATGACCCAAAATTGGGCACATGACCGGCACTTAAACTACGTAACGTCAACAGGCGTAGCGCAATTAAGTAAGCCGAAAAACCCAGCAATCTAAACCATTACAAGAAAGAAAAATAGATCACTTTTAAAAATCTCGATGCAAAACTTTAAAACTTAAGTTTGTTTTTCATAAAAATTTCGGCAGCACCTCCTTTGTAAAAGCTAACCCCGAAACGGGTACAAACATAAGAAAAAGTAAAACATCCCCAAACGGAAGCAAATCTCGCCCAACGGCGGAAACATCCACCACAACAGATATACGACGCCGTAGCGAAGAAATGAAATAATCCACATATATAAAGGCCGGCTCACTCAAGCACGACAACCAGAGTCATAAGAATAAACAATATCGATCATCATAACTCGTCTCAAAGTCAATACATGAAGGTGGTAGATGGATAGTACTAGATACAAGAAATATATAATGTACATCATCGGATAACCGCAACCCACCTATAGCAAACGGCTTCACAGCCAACCGTAGCGGTATCCGCAAAAGTAGAGATAAAAATGCGCCCTGCCACGACCACTCTGATGATCAGACCTGAAAAACCCTGCGGCATAACAGGGGTGAGTTGCCAACTCGTGAATAGTAAATAACATCATACAGTAATCGCAAGTATATACTAATAGCGATAATCTATCACATGTAATCTGATAGCATAAGTATGACAATATGTATATGCAATAGTCATGAAAGGTACTCTATCAGGTACTACTAATACATGAAGCAAGTGCATATCAAATAAATGCGGAGTGTGGGATAAAACATGTCATCCTCACGGAATCCTCATCGTGGCGAACTAGTATCCATCAAGACAATCTAAATCCCTAAATTCCCTCATATCGGCCCCCATATCGACCCTCATATCGACACATCAGCCCCTCATACCGGGCACATCAGCCCCTCATATCGCAATGAATAAGAATACATGCACAGATCATTATGATGATATATATTATAGGTATACATATATAACAGCGTCCCATACCACTGATATATATATATATATTAGGTGTACATATATAACAGCGTCCCATACCACTGATATATATATACATGTATATATATCAGCATCCCATACCACTGATATATATACGCAGGAGTAAAACGTCCAGAAACATCATATGAAATCCATATATCAATGCGGAAACCATGAAATATAATATATGCAACATGAAACGGAAATATGAGCATATAAAGGAAAAACCGCTATTTAACTGCAACAAGTTATTAAATATATCATGCGGTTCCTAATTTCTCCGAAACCAAACGCAACATCATATAAAGGTGAACATGTAGCTATAGCCAGGTATGCGTACCCATGTCGGTATAGCAAGATGTGTGTATCTACCTATCAATAATGATGTAATACCCTCCATGTATGTGTGTAGCTATATCAAGCTAGGTATATGTATATACATGTCAATAATGATACAATACCCTCCAGGTATGTGTATTCATGTAGGTATAGCAACGCATATGTGTAAGCATATAGGTGTACATGTATGCTATATGTCATATGCACAATGGAATATGAATCAATGTCTCAATATCCTTAACCGAACAATATCATATATGTATGTGTGTTGTGCATGTCATGGCAATTATTGACGGTGTGGCTAGCATACAATCAGTGCTTGTGCAAAATGAACCGTCAATAATAGTGCAGTGTCCAAATGGGTACAAGCCCAAGCACAACAAGTAATAATATGCAATAAAATTTATACGCAAACTCTATATGTGAAATATAAACATGCGGCTGATATCATATCATATCTAGCCCTGACGCATAACGCCATGCGGGCGAATTCCCCGTAGATGTTAAATCTACTCATCGACAGTCGCGGCTAGGTAATCCAATCACCTGCTTCCCTTTCTTCGCAGCGTCCGAAGTCCCCGCCTGCGATTCTATTAACACAAAACATAACCAGTGCAAATCTCAGAAATCGATCAATATCACGTACACAAGATGTTTGACCAACGCACCAACTCCAATCCGACCCACAAGTGTTCGTCTAACGGCTAACGTGCATGACGACACACCAACACCAGCCCAAGTGTAGCAGCACACCAGATCACGAACCATGTCGGATAACGTAACACGCGTACTCAAAACACTAGAAGATAGCAAAGTGGTCCCAGATTTTGATACTCTAAAAATTGGTGAAAGTTGCAAATACCAAGAGACTACACACAACCCCAGAGACCCCTTGTCCAAGAATCAACCCCCAAGCTCCTACTCTGGCCGCAAATTGCGGCCAGAACTAATAAATCTGCGGCCTCGTAGTTTGGAAATGGTCTCGTCTTTTTATGGTGGGTTCAATGTCACAACACAAGGTCACTGTGATGGGAACTTTTCAAACAAAAATCTGATTCTACAGCAGATCACAGAAAGTCCATGTTGACACTAAAAATACGATTTTTACACGAAACTAAACCTTTAGTGTTCTAAACCATAACCTTGAAGCAACACAACAAGATAAAGACCTAATTATCAGTTAGAGGTCATTACCTAGCCACTCTTGCTCAAAAATCCAATCTTTCCAAGCTCCAAGGCATCATAGTGGCTAAATCAAGGATTTTGAAGTACAAAAATGGAATTTTTGTGAAGTTTTGCAAGGATTTAGTGTTGGGGTAGTGAGGTTTCAGTTTGGGGTTAGGGAATGAGAAATAATAGAGAGTTAGAGAGAATGAGAGAGTGAGAGAGAAAATAATGAAGAGGGGTGAGTGTAGGGTGAATATCTAGCTTACATTCACTCTCCCCCCTCATTAATGCCCACAATTAATGCCCATGACTCACTTGCCACCTCTCTCTCTCTTCCAAACTAGATATTTCTAATACCAAAATTCTGTTGGGGTACGGCAGCACCCCGGCCGTCAAACCGACGCCAAATGCGGAACAAAAACTTTTTACAAAACTCGGCACTACCGCAACCAAATACCCGGATCGTTCCATTAACCGTAAACTAGTAAACAGTAAAAGAGTTTGGAAAGATTATACCGATTGATCTGTGTCCTTTGGTCTTTAATCTCCGCACCAAACTCCCTGCTGATGCGCCGACGAAGTCCGCTCCTCGATCTCGCTCGTCGAAATGGCACCACGTCATTTAATTTTTATACGGGCTCCCGCTTCAAACTGAAGCAACTCGGACATGAAGTTTGCTAGCCGACATGTCCAAAATTGAAGTAGAGAGAGTGTAGAATACTTTGTCTCAAGGCACCCAAGCAATTGGATGGAGGTAAATTGAAGTTGCTAAGTGAGATGAACATGTGAGCATATGATTTACTTAGAGAAAGAATGAGCTTTCAAAAACTTGGTGCCCACTGGGGATTTTCTGAATTGAGGCGAGAGTTACCAAGGAATGAGGTGAGTGAAACAATTAAAAACACCAAAAGAAATTCTCCCACTAACCAAAAAAATCAACAACACTCACACAACCCATGCTGCCCAATTAATGTTAAAGTGTACACCACAAGCTAAAGCCCATGCCTAAAGACACTGCTCACGAAATCTCCAAAAAAGCCATGCTGGAAAAAAATGCCAGTACATCAAAATTAGTTCACAGAACCACACTTCACAAATCACTTAATTAAACATTAAAATAAATGTTTAATCCAAAAAGCAAATTGGCAACTTCAAAATGTTATCTTGTAACGGATCACAAGAAACCTCTCGTCCATATATATATACCCGCATCCGTATTCCGACTGAATACGAATGCAACGAGACTAAAATATTCTAACACAATATAATACTAGGATCCGGCTTAAACCAAAACTCACTAGTATTATCTGTCCGAACTATGAGACGTGCACAAGTGCACGTGTATGTTCGAATCCTGCCATAAATCCATGCGGCCTCTACAACGTTTCACCCGAACTTGGGAAACTGTCTGTGGGGGACTCTAAAGACTCGTCAATACGCTGGCAGTGGGTTTAACCACAAACCGTCAGCGGCACTAGCTGTACGTAACGGCAGCCTAGGTAATGAGCAAAAGGGAGGCCGATGAGAGAACTCATCCTGAAACCCTGCTGAGCCTGTCAGTGACAATATCCGTACAGTCCGGTCCGTTCGTCTATGAGTATCGCATATAGGGCCTAGGGGGCTGGTATACGTCAGACCCCTAATAGCGGTATAAGTCATGTCGGAGAGTCGCCTAGAACACCCTGAGAAACTACTAGAATGCTTACCAGTAAATCTCGCTTACCCTGGCCAGGAATTTCGTATAATGGCTCTTCTAAACACAGCGCGGTCTCACTCCCAATACCGGGAGAGACGAATCCCCGACGATCCGCTCATTGCCTCCATGTGGCTCAGGAATGTACCCAACTAAAACCTGTTTGCACGACTCCTTTGAGCCGTGGTAAGGTAGTAATCAAAGCACAGTGGGAACTCACACGAGACAAATGACGATCTCAGGTCGACAGACTAACCTGTACACATGTCACCTGCGACTTGCTATCTGACGACAGATATAATACCAACTAGTATGTTTCCGGCGAGTCCTGTCCGGTGTACTCATAACTCAATGAGCACCTGTATACATCTTAGGTGAACCAACTGACAAAAATGGCTTATGAGACCGGCCACCGCCCCTCGTCGGGGTCTCGACTGTATACACTAGTCTACTCTGGAGTATCGATGCCCTGTCTCGAAACTCCCTCGACTAGGGACCATTTAAGGATGTGCTTATAAACCCCAGCTCCAACGTATATGATCGCCATCATACTGCTGGCAGTCAAGCAAGAATCCTATGGTCTCTATCAACATGCAATAGTGAACTAAAGCATGTACACGATGATAAAGACAAATCAGATAGCATACTATCATCTCGAGCAAGACTGTCCTACCGGTATAGATCATCCCTCAATCATTGCAATCACGTACCTACGATCCAATAATTGACTTTGAGGGTACTATATCTAACAAATTCTAGGCCTAAGGTTAAGGCAAGATTAGATCATGGTATGGATTGCTTAAGGTGTCATGGCCACTTAACAATTTAACATTAACTAACCCTCACAATTACGTGCACGTGTGTGTGCCGGCCATAACAAATAATAATAAAATATTAATTAATTGTTATAAAATATGAGAAACCCGATTTGGTAAACTTTTCCTTAAAACCCCGCATTAACGCTTAATTAACACTAATCGCATTCCAAGGTGTTACAATCTCCCCCTTTAAAGAAAATTCGTCCCCGAATTAAAATTTCATACAAGCGCACCTTCAAAGAGATAAGGGAATTTCTTCCGCATCTCGCTCTCGGCCTCCCAAGTGATCTTTTCATTAGTCGGGCTACGCCAAAAAACCTTCACAGATTGCAAGACCTTTGACCGAAGTTTCTTCACCTGCCGATCCAATATAACTACCGGCTGCTCGGTGAACGAAAGATCGCGCTCAAGCTGAACGATCTCGTGCTGAATCATGTGAGAAGGATCATGAAGGTATCTGTTGGATGTATATGCCCTAGAGGCCAGTATTGTATATGTATACATATGGATACTAGGGATATGTATGTACAAAACAATCTTGCTCAGTTTTATAGTACATTATTCGACTTGTCTTTGTCAGGATATGTGTATTTATTTATATTGTTGATATATCTGGTTTGCACATATTGATAAAGACTCAATACGGTAGTATACTATTGTGGTTTGTCTTTATCTTAACATGGCATATGTCATACTCGTTATTACATATTGCGGTTACATGTTGATAAAGCCCCTAGGATCTTGCTTGACTACCTGCGTTGTGATGGCGATCATACTTATGGGAGCACGATAGTCCATAAGCACATCCTTAAATGGTCCCTAGTCGCGTGAGTATCGAGACTGGGCACTAATACTCCAGAGTAGACTGGTGTGTACGTTTCTAGCCCCGTCGGGGGATGGTTGGTCCCGCAGCCATTGGTCTGATGCACCTAAGATCGTATACAAGTGCTTACTGGGTATAAGTACACTGGACGGACTCGCTGAGAACTTCCATATAGTACTATACCTATCGTCAGATGGAAGTTCTCAGGTGACATGTGTACAGGTTAGTCTTTGGACCCGAGATCGGCATTTGTCTCGTGCGAGTTCCTACTGAACTTTGATAACTACCCTACCACGGCTCTACTGAGTCGTGCAAACAGTCCTTGGTTGGGTTCAGTCCTGAGCCACATGGAGGCAGTGAGCGATTGTCGGGGATTCTTCTCTCCCGGTATAGGGAGTCGATATCGCACTGTGATTCGATTGGTCAGGACCATAAGACCTTGGCCACGGCACTCGGGATTTACTTATAGGTTGATCAGTAGTTTCCCGGATTGGTCCTGAGCCACATCGGCACGACTTATCAGGTTGTTAGGGTCTGACGTTCACCATCTCCTAGACCCGGTATGCGATACTCTTTGACGAAGAGACCGGACTGTACAGATATTGTCACGGATAGGCTCAGTAGGAGATCCGGATGAGTTTGCTCGTTGGCTTTCCTTTTCGACATGTACCTGGGCAGCCGTTACGTACAGCTAGTGCCGCTGACGTGCTTGTGGTTAAACCCACTTCCAGAATACTGTCGAGTCTTTAGATTCTCACACAGAGGGTTTCCCTGATCCAGGCAAAACGATGTAGTAGCTATATTGGATACGTGCAAGGTTCGATCGATTGATGTACTTGGTACTCGGATTTTCGATCGGACAGTTTGTAATACTAGCCGGCTCGGGTTTGAGCCGGATTATTAAATCAGGTATTGATCTAATAATTTACATATATGTATTTCGATATATATATTCTAATATTACGTTCTTCGTGTTATTCTATCTCTTTTGGGCGTTCGGATTTTTATCTGATTGCCGGTATATTTGTACAGTAGTTGGAAATCCGTATTTATTACAGTTTTCCTTCTAGAAGGTGGCCATCTCATTTTGGATTTTCCTTTTATTTGATAATTGGAAATGAGGTGTAAAGTAAAAGGTATGGGAGGAATGGTGATGACCATGCTTTAATAATTCACAAATGAATTTATAATTCATTTGGAGTTAGTATTGAAGCATGGTTGTTAATTGTTTATTGAAAGAATTCATACACAAAACTAAGGTGTGTGATTTTCTCTCACTTCAAGCTTCATTTCTCTTTGAGCTCTCATCTTTCTTGAGTTCCTCCCTCCTCTTGCTTTCTTCCATCTTCATCTTCTTCCTCTTCACTAACATTCTCATGTGTTGAGAAACAAGTGAAGAGGTTAGAAAAGAGATAGCAAACATTTAGACACCCTCCACTACATCCTAAATTACTTGGACTAGCATCCCAAGTTGTCTAGTTGCTCTTTTGATATATTGCAAAGAGCTAGAGCCATGGATCATACTCCCCGGGTAGATCATCAAGGACCAAGGAAGGTCAGAGAACAAGCTCGATCCCGGAAGACCGACAGAGCAAGGAAAGAAGTTCAAGCATGTTCAAGGCGCTTGATAGGAGCTAATGATGAAGAAAGAAGACCGAAGGACTTGATTCGTTTGGTGAGGTTTCTATCATAGTAGATAGCCCTATCTTAGTGTAGCTAGTTAGTTTTATGGAAAGATCTGGTTTTAGGGTTTAATCTAGCGCCAAGTTTTATTCGTAAGAAAAAAATTTATTCCGCATTTGGCCACGTGAGATGGCCAGGGCGCTAGAGTAACCCTTCATTGAATCAGAGCCACCCATAAAACCTATACTAGCTTGTTAAATCGTGTTTAGAATAACGATCGACTGGATTTTTCAAAACCTGCATTTCCTCACATGATGTTTCTGTCGATTTTTAAAATGCTCGAAAAATCAATTTTTTGCTCTCAGAAAATCATGCAAGCTTTTTTAAGACCACAGAAGAAAAATTGTCACGTGATACATCTAAACCGCCTCGGATCCGCCGCGCCAACCCCCATTTAGCGGCGGATCCGCGGCCGGTTTGGGGCCCACGTGGTCAAATTTTCTTTTGGGCCTCATATTTTTGGAAATTGTGGTTTATGGAATAATTTCTTTTTAGGCCCAGATTTGTTACAGTGTTGGTTTAATACTTGGGGCACACTTGCAAAGTTTAGTCGATCATAATTTTAAAATACGTATTTTTTTTCAGTGCATTCACTTTTATCTGCGATCGGGAATGTCACTCGATCGGTAAAACTCATCTGATTGCTATATGTTCCTTTAGACGGGTTTTGCGAACGTGACATTCGCGTTGATGTTGTGTGCTTGTGCTGTGATTGTGGTTGGATTGTCGTGGTGGATAGCATGTGGTGCAATGTTAGAAATACAGTTTATAATTCATTTGTATATTTGTTATTGCGGGGCGAGCGTCCGACATGTGGACTGCCGTCTTTGCCGTTTGTATATTATTTTGGGGCACGACCGGGCTGAGGTCGATGTCACCGGTTGTATATATTATTTTCATTTTCTGTATTAGGATTACCCCACGATGGGGTGAACGAATAGCCGGGTTCTAGAAAGCAACAAGTCCGCATCTCAAGGCGCTGAGACGGAGGGGGCTTCATTCTAGAACTGGCGGGCTATTCGCCTTACTCGTAGAGGGTACAGGTTTTCATTGCACAGGCTATCCACACGACCGGGAACTTCGGGTTTTATTTGCTGCTCAAATGAAACCCGGGGCTCCAAGATTATCCACCATTCTGTATTGTTATCTGTGATGTTGTTTATTAGCATGCCTGGGACGAATGTTATATATACTTATATATATACTAGTAGATGTTGTATATGTTTTGCACCCGCGCTAGTCCAGCCCCTGCTCTGTCGTTAGTTAAGTAACCTAACGGGTGATGACGGGGCCTCGTGGCGAATGCGGATGGCATATACGTACATTTTATTTTCGTTCTTTTCTGGTATGATAGGTTACAAATTGATGGGACCGCATTAATTTTGATTAATGCAAGATAATAAACCTAAAAGATGTTGTTGGAACCAAGCTTTAAAAACAGACATTACAGACGTTATCTTTTGTTTTGCACAGTAATATTCAGTTTGGAATATCCTGCACCTCATTCGACGAGGCAAGGGCCGAGATCCCTTCACCGGGAGTGACCCCCTGAGTAAAAGTTTACGTCAGGGTAATAACTTCAATATAGTCGACTATTTTTGCTTTGCATCGTGGTATTCATTTTGGAATATCCTGCACCTCATTCGACGAGGAAAGAGCCGAGATCCCTTCACAGGGAGTGACCTCTTTAGCAGAAGTTTTCGCCACTATATATTTACAAAACCACTCAGGTTCCTTCAACGATATCATGTTCATTACGTTAACGGGTTTTTCGCCAAAAAACCCAGTCGTAGCCCTCCGTCATTTCCTACAAGTAACACTTAGTATTCGTGCTGCGTTTGTTGACTCCGTCAAGGCGTAGTGTACGGTAGCTGAGTGGTGCTTGTTTGTAGCACTAGATGCGATTGGTTAGGACAGTCGTATAACCTTGTTGACTCCGTCAAGGGTTATGCGGGTGGGTTTGACGCAATCCAGATAATGACGGGTTGAACTTGACTAGAACTCTTTGATTTGTTGACTCCGTCAAGGTCACTAGGGTCCTAGGGGGTAAAAACCACATCGGGAGTTTCAAACACACAGGAAACTTGCAGATTTTAGCATACCTTCTGGAGTGTGGTGACTAGAGTGGATTCCATCTAGTGCATCACACAATGATAGTTGGATCCCGATCCCACTGATGAGTAGGATTACTCTCGGGAGATTATCACACTTAACAATCAATGCTATAAACCAAGTAGATGTCTAGAAAGGTGTTAGCGGGGCTACGCCTTCAGGGAAAAGAGATTATTTAATTAAGGAACTTCGCGAAAGCATTGGAAAACCTCCCTAGAAGTACCAACACCGGCCTAGCTGAAAGGCTAAGCAAGTATTGTGACGTGCGATTAATCCTGACTAGTTCTTCTTTTAGGGTTTGAAAAAGAATTTGAGGAAACACTGGGAGCCATCCTGATTCGATAAATTAATAACCAATCTAATCTTGCAAGAGCGCACGCTGAGTGTTTTCCCTCTCTCTCTCTCTCCAGGTAGCAACCATTTCATGCTCTAATTAAGATAATAAAATGTATCGCCTGGGGAACGTCGGTTCGGCTCTAACTTATGACAACTATCATAAGTATGAGCAAGGGAAAGAGAAAAGTGTGAATTCCTTGATAAACCCATCGAAGAAGAAACATACCGTTGCGTCTTCTTCAGGTGTTCTTGTTATTGAGAACTGTTTTTCGGTCAGTCCTACCTCCTGGGTACTCGATACCGGATCAGGATCTCATATCTGTAATTTATTGCAGGCACTGAGAGAAAGTAGGATCGTTGGACCTGGTGATATGTCCCTCAGAGTAGGGAATGGAGCACAAGTTAATGCTGCGGCCGTCGGTGAATATCACCTAGTGTTGCCAAATGGCAAGACTATGATTTTGAACAATTGCTACTATGTACCTTCCATACTTTGCAACATCATATCAGTTTCTTTACTTGATAAAGATGGATATAACTTTGTTCTTGATAGAAATATCATGAACATTTACCTAGATAAGGTACTGGTTGCAGAAGATACACTGTGTAATGGTATCTATGTTCTAAATCAGAATACAGTGCTCAATGTACAAAACAAACGCAAGAGGAAGAGTTTAGATACGAACGAATCCTACTTGTGGCATTGTAGACTTGGTCATATCGGAGAGAAAAGACTAAGTAAGTTACATAAAGATGGATTCTTGGATACGTTCGAATTTTCATCCTATGAAACTTGTCAATCTTGTCTCAAAGGAAAGATGACCAAATCTCTGTTCACCGGGCATGGAGAAAGAGCAGCAGAGCTCTTGGGACTCATACACAGTGATGTATGTGGTCCGATGTCTATACATGCAAGGGGTGGGTTCTCGTACTTCATCATATTCACTGACGATCTCTCTAGATTCGGATATGTGTATCTCATGAAACACAAATCTGAAGCTTTTGAGAAATTCAATGAATTCAGAAACGAAGTAGAGAACCAGACTAGCAAAAGTATCAAGATCCTCCGATCTGATAGAGGAGGAGAGTACTTAAGCACGGAATTCCTAGAATACTTAAAAGAGAATGGAATTCTCTCTCAGCTTACTCCTCCGTTTACACCATAGCACAACGGTGTATCGGAGCGGAGGAATCGTACCCTATTGGATATGGTTCGCTCCATGATGAGTGACACTGAGTTGCCTCTTTCTTTTTGGGGATATGCGCTTCAAACAGCTGCATACTTACTAAACTACGTTCCATCCAAATTTGTGCCGAAGACTCCATATCAAATATGGAGTGGACGAAATCCATATCTTAAGCGATTTAAGATATGGGGTTGTCCGGCTTATGTGAAAACACAAAAACCGGACAAACTACAAGCACGGTCAGTTCTATGTAAATTTGTAGGATATCCTAAGGATTCACTAGGATATCTGTTCTACCACACTGAGGAACAGAAGGTGTTTGTATCTCGCCATGTTACCTTCTTAGAAAGGGAGTTTCTTGCAAAAGAAACTAGTGGGAGTACGGTAGAACTGGGAGAAATCCATGAACCACAAAATGTAACTGAAGATTTGGAGGAACCACTAGATTCAGTAATCCCAGACGAACCTCAGCCACTCCGCAGATCTAGTAGGATTTCTCATCTGCCCGAGAGATACTACGATTTTCTCATAGATGGGGATCGAGAGGATTGCATCTTGGAAGAAGATGATCCTACTAGTTTCAGGCAGGCCATTATCAGTAGGGACACTGATAAGTGGCTGGATGCTATGCAATCTGAAATAGAGTCCATGTACACCAATAAAGTGTGGACCCTGGAAGTTGCTCCACCTGGGGTAAAACCTGTGGATGCAAATGGATCTACAAGAAGAAACTTGGTGTAGATGGGCAGGTGAAAACCTATAAAGCTAGACTCGTTGCAAAAGGTTTTCGTCAAAGACCAGGAGTGGACTATGACGAAACCTTTTCTCCAGTGGCTATGCTTAAATCCATTAGGATCCTGCTTGCCATTGCTGCCTTCCATGACTATGAGATCTGGCAGATGGACGTAAAAACGGCTTTTCTAAACGGAGGTTTAGAAGAGTGCATTTATATGGATCAGCCAGAAGGTTTTGTAGACAGTGGGAGCAGCGGGAAGGTGTGCAAGCTACTCAAATCCATTAATGGATTGAAGCAAGCATCGCAGAGCTGGAACATCTGTTTTGATGAGACAGTCAAGGATTTTGACTTCATCAAGAACGAAGATGAGCCTTGTATTTATAAGAAGATTGTAGGACGAACTGTCGTGTTCCTAGTCTTATACGTGGACGACATTCTTTTGATAGGAAATGACATTCCTATGCTACAATCAGTCAAGCTATTCTTATCACAAAGGTTCTCTATGAAAGACCTAGGTGATGCCTCGTGCATTCTGGGGATCAAGATCTACAGAGATAGATCCAAGAGACTATTGGAACTTTCACAGTCCAGGTACATAGAGACCGTACTAAAAAGATTTAGTATGGAAGATTCCAAGCGCGGTAACATACCCGCATTGCACGGAATCACCCTCTCTAAGGAGATGTCTCCCAAGACTGACGAGGAGAGGGTTCACATGAGCACTATACCCTACGCTTCGGCGGTAGGATCTATAATGTATGCGATGCTGTGTACAAGACCAGATGTAGCTTACGCGCTAAGCGTGGTGAGCCGGTATCAGTCAGACCCAGGTGAGGACCACTGGACAGCAGTAAAGAACATTCTCAAGTACCTGAGAAGGACTAAGGAGATGTTCCTGATTTACGGTAATGGAGACCTCAGGGTCGAGTCCTTTACCGACTCAAGCTTCCAGAGTGACAAGGATGACAGCAAGTCTGTCTCGGGTTTTGTGTTTACCCTCAACGGAGGGGCGGTATGTTGGAAGAGTTCCAAACAGGATACCATCGCAGACTCGACGATGGAGGCTGAATACATTGCTGTAAGCGATGCCGCAAAAGAGGCGGTCTGGATAAAGAAGTTCATAGCTGAACTTCAGGTAGTTCCATCCATTGTTGATCCAATACCAGTGTATTGCGATAAAAATGGGGCTATAGCTTTAGCGAAGGAACCATGGTCCCATCAGAAATCCAGGCACATCTTAAGGCGGTATCACCTGATCAGGTAGATCGTAGATCGCCAGGAGATCGAGGTCCGGAGAGTGGATACGAAGGACAACACGGCGGATCCATTTACAAAGGCCCTCCCTCAAGCACAGGTCGAGCGACTTTTTGGGATGTTGGGTATGCGGTACGCCGGCAGCTAGCCTTAGTGCAGACGTTGGGTATTCGGTACGCCAATCACTGGACTTTAGTGCAAGTGGGAGATTGTTGGATGTATATGCCCTAGAGGCCAGTATTGTATATGTATACATATGGATACTAGGGATATGTATGTACAAAAAAATCTTGCTCGGTTTTATAGTACATTATTCGACTTGTCTTTGGCAGGATATGTGTATTTATTTGTATTGTTGATATATCTGGTTTGCACATATTGATAAAGACTCGATACGGTAGTATACTATTGTGGTTTGTCTTTATCTTCACATGGCATATGTCATACTCGTTATTACATATTGCGGTTACATGTTGATAAAGCCCCTAGGATCTTGCTTGACTACCTGCGTTGTGATGGCGATCATACTTGTGGGAGCAGGATAGTCCATAAGCACATCCTTAAATGGTCCCTAGTCGCGTGAGTATCGAGACTGGGCACTGATACTCCAGAGTAGACTGGTGTGTACGTTTCTAGCACCGTCGGGGGATGGTTGGTCCCGCAACCATTTGTCTGATGCACCTGAGATCGTATACAGGTGCTCACTGGGTGTGAGTACACTGGACGGACTCGTCGAGAACTTCCATATGGTATTATACCTATCGTCAGATGGAAGTTCTCAGGTGACATGTGTACAGGTTAGTCTTTGAACCCGAGATCGGCATTTGTCTCGTGTGACTTCCTACTGAACTTTGATCACTACCCTACCACGGCTCTATTGAGTCGTGCAAACAGGTCTTGGTTGGGTTCAGTCCCGAGCCACATGGAGGCAGTGAGCGATTGTCGGGGATTCGTCTCTCCCGGTATAGGGAGTCGATATCGTACTGTGATTCGATTGGTCAGGACCATAAGACCTTGGCCAAGGCACTTGGGATTTACTGATAGGTTGATCAATAGTTTCCCGGATTGGTCCTGAGCCACATCGGCATGACTTATCAGGTTGTTAGGGTTTGACGTTCACCATCCCCTAGACCCGGTATGCGATACTCTTTGACGAAGAGACCGGACTGTACGGATATTGTCACGGATAGGCTCAGTAGGAGATCCGGATGAGTTTGCTCGTCGGCCTTCCTTTTCGACAGGTACCGGGCAGCCGTTACGTACATCTAGTGCCGCTGACATGCTTGTGGTTAAATCCACTGCCAGAGTACTGTCGAGTCTTTAGAGTCCCACACAGAGGGTTTCCCTGATCCAGGCAAAACGATGTAGTAGCTGTATTGGATACGTGCAAGGTTCGATCGATTGATGTACTTGGTACTCGGATTTTCGATCGGACAGTTTGTAATACTAGCCGGCTCGGGTTTGAGCCGGATTATTAAATCAGGTATTGATTTAATAATTTACATATATGTATTTCGATATATATATTCTAGTATTACGTTCTTCTTGTTATTCTATCTCTTTTGGGCGTTCGGATTTTTATCTGATTGCCGGTATATTTGTACAATAGTTGGAAATCCGTATTTATTACAGTTTTCCTTCTAGAAGGTGGCCACCTCATTTTGGATTTTCCTTTTATTTGATAATTGGAAATGAGGTGTAAAGTAAAAGGTATGGGAGGAATGGTGATGACCATGCTTTAATAATTCACAAATGAATTTATAATTCATTTGGAGTTACTATTGAAGCATGGTTATTAATTGTTTATTAAAAGAATTCACACACAAAACTAAGGTGTGTGATTTTCTCTCACTTCATGCTTCATTTCTCTTTGAGCTCTCATCTTTTTTGAGTTCCTCCCTCCTCTTGCTTTCTTCCATCTTCATCTTCTTCCTCTTCACTAACATTCTCATGTGTTGAGAAACAAGTGAAGAGGTTAGGAAAGAATAGCAAACACTTAGACACCCTCCACTATATCCTAGATTACTTGGACAAGCATCCCAAGTTGTCTAGTTGCTCTTTTGATATATTGCAAAGAGCTAGAGCCATGGATCATACTTCCCGGGTGGATCATCAAGGACCAAGGAAAGCCAGAGAACAAGCTCGATCCCAGAGGACTGACGGGGCAAGGAAAGAAGTTCAAGCATGTTCAAGGCGCTTGCTAGGAGCTAAAGATGAAGAAAGAAGACCGAAGGACTTGGTTCGTTTGGTGAGGTTTCTATCATAGTAGAAAGCCCTCTCTTAGTGTAGCTAGTTAGTTTTATGGAAAGATCCTGTTTTAGGGTTTAGTCTAGTGCCAAGTTTTATTCGTAAGAAAAAATTTTGTTCCGCATTTGGTCACGTGAGATGGCCGGGGCGCTAGGGTAACCCTTCAGTATCTACTAAGTATCGACACATGGAACATGGGGTGAACATCCGGAAAACTGGGCGGGAGCGCCAAACGATAAGCAACGGTACCAACTCGCTCAAGGATCTCGAAGGGACCTACAAATCTGGGACTGAGCTTCCCCTTCCTTCCAAATCTCATAACGCCCTTCATCGGAGAAATCCGCAGGAATACATGATCTCCCACTGCGAACTCAAGTCTGCGACGACGACGGTCGGTATAAGACTTCTGTCTGCACTAGGCTGCTCTCATCCTGTCCTGAATCAGCTGGATCATCTCCGTAGTCTCCTGAACTAGCTGGGGTCCCAAAACCCTACTCTCACTGAGTTCGGTCTAATAGACTGGCGATCGACACTTCCTACCATACAAAGCCTCAAAAGGCGTCATCTGAATAGTCTCCTGAAAGCTGTTGTTGTAGGAGAACTCAATCAACGGCAAGTGACGATCCCAACTGCCACCAAAATCATGTACCACGCCCGAAGCATACCCTCTAGAGTTTGTATCGTCCGCACTGACTAACCATCGATCTGCGGATGGAAAGCGGTGCTAAAACTCAACCGGGTACCCAAAGCTTCCTGAAGCTTCTGCCAAAGTCGACTAGTAAACTGGGTGCCCCTGTCGGATACAATGCACGTGGGAACACCGTGCAAACGCATAATCTCATGTATATACAAATGTGCATACCGAGCATAACCGAAAGTGGTCTTCACTTGAAGGAAGTGAGCCGCTTTCGTCAACCGGTCAATAATCACCCAAATGGAGTCATACCCCCGACTGGTCCTGGGTAGACCCACAACAAAGTCCATAGAAATCTGCTCCCATTTCCACTCAGGAATGGGTAAAGACTGCAACTCTCCAGCCGGCCTCTGATGCTCAGCCTTGACTTGCTGACAAGTCAGGCACCTCGAAATGAAATCCGAAACATCACACTTCATCCATTCCCACCAGTAAATGTCTTTCAAGTCACGGTACATCTTGGTGGAACCTAGATGAATGCTAAAGGCTGACTGATGTGCCTGCTCTTGGATCTCGCGTCTCAACCTATCAATATCGGGTACACACAAGAGAGTCCCGCAACGTAGCACACCCTGGTCATCAATCATGAACTCCGAAATTGTACCCTGTCGAACAATCTCAAGAATCTCAGACAAATGGGTATCAATGGGCCGCGCCTCACGGATACGATCCAAAAGAAGCGGACGGGCGCGGACATGAGCAAGCTATCCCCCAGTGGAAGTGAACTCAAACTGTACTCTACCATCGCACAAGGTCTGCCAATCCGCAGAGTACTATCTCTGAACCGCGCTTAACTGGGACAAGCTACCCCCGGGCCTACAACTCAAAGCGTCAGCTACCACATTCGCCTTGCCCGGGTGATAAAGGATCTCGCAATCATAATCCTTCACAAGATCCATCCACCGGCGCTGTCTCAGATTTAGATCCCACTGCTGGAAGATATACCTCAAGCCCTTGTGGTCCGTGAAAATCTGACACGACTCCCCATACAAGTAGTGTCTCCAAATCTTCAACGCAAAGACCACCGCAGCCATCTCAAGATCGTGAGTGGGATAATTCTTCTCATGCTTCTTCAGCTGCCTAGAAGCATAAGCAATCACTCTATCATGCTGCATCAGCACACACCCGAGCCCCACTCGAGATGCATCACAGTAAACTATAAAGCCACCTGATGCAGAAGGCAAAGATAGAACGGGTGCAGTCGTCAACCGAGTCTTCAACTGCTGAAAACTCTGCTCGCACGCATCAATCCAAAGAAAAGGAACCCCCTTCCGGGTCAGTTCGGTCAGCGGTGCAGCAATACTTGAAAAATCCTGCACAAAACGGCAGTAATAACCAGCTAAGCCCAAAAAGCTGCGGACCACTATCACGGATACAGGTCTGGGCCAAAACTGTACAACCTCGATCTTCCTCGGGTCTACAAGAATACCGTCTCCCATCACCACATAACCCAGAAAGTCAACTCTATCAAGCCAAAATGCGCACTTTGAGAATTTAGCATACAGCTGGTGCTCTCTCAATGTCTGCAAAGCAATCCTCAAGTGCTGCTCATGCTCCTCCCGACTCTTAGAGTAGACCGGAATGTCATCAATAAAAACAATAATGAACTGGTCGAGGAACGGCCTGAAAATCTGGTTCATCAAATCTATGAACGCAGCTGGGCCATTAGTGAGTCCGAACAACATCACCAGAAACTCATAATGCCCGTAGCATGTACGAAAAGCGGTCTTCGGAATGTCATCATTCTGAACCCACAACTGATGATAACCCGAACGCAAATCAATCTTGGAAAAATGTTTCGCACCCTAGAGCTGATCAAACAAATCGGCAATGTGAGGAAAAGGATACCTATTCCGAACCGTAACTTGGTTCAATTGACGATAATCAATATAGAATCTCAAACTGTCGTCCTTCTTCTTGACGAATAGCACAGGAGCTCCCCACGGCGAAACACTCGGACGCACAAGTCCCTTATCAAGCAATTCTTGCAATTGATCTTTGAGCTCTCGAAGCACCGCCGGAGCCATCCGATATGGCGGTTGATTTTGATCAAAGAATATTTATAACCGCAATCAAAAACGACGTCGCTTGGTAGCTAGCCGGTGAGTACGGGTCGGTCCACAGGGATTTTGTGTATTCTCTAATTGTTCTAACGAGTTAATTTCGATTGTTGTCGGATTGATTAAATCTAAAAACTAAGTTTGATCTAAACTAAAATCTTGCTAAGGTTAGGTTTAGGTTAAGTTTGGAGAGTCAATATTCCTCACCGCTTTCTATGCCCTTTTAAGATCTATGAGGTGTTATGGTAATAATTAATAAAGTGGATTAGTACCATCAGGAAGAAACGATGTTTCTTCCTCTAGGTTCTTATCCTTCCTTTCTTAATTCTTACCCTAACCTCCATGAAAACATACGCAACCGGTCGTTTATACTACGGTATCACCGCTACCTCGTGGGGTAGGGTGCCGTAGGGAGCGGTGTGTGCATGTATGCATGGAGTCCTATAAAAACGTATGATGGGCAAGAAAGGGGTGAGAGATCTTCATCTCTCAAGCCTTCCCCAAATCTAACCCTAACAAGCGAGGAGACTACTCACTCATTTGGGAATTGAAAAACATTTTCTAAACTATCTAACTAGGGCAGAGAATAAAATTTAACTAGGGTAGATAATAAAAAATCTATACTAGGGCAGGAAAAAAATTACCTAGGGCATGGAAATAAAAAACTACTTACTTTATTTGATGCTCTCTTCATACATTGCATAAATTTACAGATCTGAATTTTGATAAAATGAAATGAGGCACAAGAAGAGGCATACCTCAAAAAGAGGTTTAGGGCTTCTATTTATAGATCATAGAAACCCTAGGGTTACAATCGACTCACATCTGCAATTACAAGTTTACCCCCTAAGAAAAGAACTAGTCAACGCGCCGCCAGCCTTCACAAGATTTTTCCACCGACACGTGTCAAGCACGGCCGCGGAACCGCGGCCATAGGCCAGGTTTGGCCGCGGTTCCGCGGCCATAAAGTGAGCTTGTTGGCTGAAACTTCTTGGGGTTCTGTCTGTTGCTGGTGTCTTCTGTTTTCTTCAGTTTGTTCTTCAGAATGTCTTCTGGTCTTCTTCCAGATTTCCACAGTGAATATAGTCGTGGACTTTTACCGCATGCTTCGTGACGAAGTCTTGAACCTTGCACTACCTTTGTTCTTTGTGAAATCGTCCATTGATCTTCATTTAGTCTTTAAACTGTAGGCTTGATCAAGATTCTTCCATTTGTTGGTCGTAGTCTCACTTTTGTATCGTCTTTTCATCTTTTTCACTGTTTTTGTTCTGAGAACCTGTAACCTGCAACTATGTAGCAGACATGGGTCAAAAGCACCTGTTTATTTATGAAATGAATAAGAATGGGGAATATAATAATGCAAAATTATGATATGAACAGCGGTATAGAAATAGGCCCCGTGCCAGGAATCAGATCAATGTAAAACTCAAAATCGCGCTTTGGCGGCAAACCAGGTAACTCATCGGGAAAAACATCGGAAAACTCTCGCACGATAGGAACCCGGTCCAACAACCCTACTGTGGCCCCAGTATCACAAAAGAAAGCCAAGAATACCTGACATCCCCTCCTCAAAAGCCGACTAGCGCAAAGGGTAGAAATCAAAATGTGAGGGACGGCACCACGGTCCCCCGCACAGCCCGAACAGACTCGCCCGTAAAACTGAAACTGACAGTCTTCTCACGGCAGTCCACCGACGCAAAACAAGCTGCTAACCAGACCATACCAAGGAGAACGTCGAAGTCCAACATATCCAGAAGGATCAAATCGACGGACGACTCTCTATCTCCAATCTGAACGACACATGACCGAAACACATAACACACGATAAAAGAATCGCCAACAGGTGTAATCACAACAAGCGGCTGATCTAGCAAACACAACTCTCAGCCCAAACTCGGCACGAAGTGTGTAGAAACATACGAATGCGTAGATCCCGGATCAAACAAAACATGAGCCTCAAAAGAACATACAGAAAGAGTATGAAACCACTGTAGGGTTGCTAGGCACGCGCACAAGGGTCTACGAGGCATCAACCATGCTCGATTAAAATTTTAGCCGTGCCGAACAACTCTAATACGGATCTTTAAACTATGGTTTAGGCGAAAACGAGCAAGTTAACAACTTTAACTACAAGTGAAAGGGAATACAACCTTTGTAGATCCGGTCCTTCACTTCAATAGCTCCGTGTAGATGTCCCCTTCGCTGCGATCGTGAACTTCGGACTCTGGAGAAGATCCACAAGAAGAACGAACGTGCTTGCTTCGTTGACTTCGAGGCCGAAGATGATCTACGTCGGGGAGACACTAACTCAAGCTATTCCTTCACTAGGTCATGAACTTTGTGAAGAGAACACACTCTACTACATGGCAAGTGGTAGAGGATGAAGAAGTAGGAAGTGGGCTCACTTTAGAATTGATTTTCTCACACTTTTTCTCATGGCACCATTGGAGCTAGTAAGCTTTTGGATGGAGCTTGATGAAGAAGAAGAAGAAAGAATAATCCATCCAAAATAAAAACTTATCCTAATGAATTATTGCACCATGGTTGAGTTAAGCCCTCATGCTTAACTCATGTAGAGAATTAACCAAAGCATTAGGTTAAAGGTTAGGTTAAAGAATATCAAAAGAAATGACAAAAGAGTGGACTTTGTCAAAGCTTCTCCAAGCTTCTTCAAGCTTGATTACTTTGACCAAGTTAAACCCTTTTGTTAAATCTTAAGATAAAACAATAACTCTAATCTTTATCCTAATCTTGGTATGAGTCTCATACATCCAACTTGTGTGTATCATCAAGCATGATACAAACATGTACACTTGCATATATCACATATAAACAATGTGCACATTCAAGTGAGAAAATAAATCATAAGTGAGCTAATACTAGTTAATGCAATGTAATATATCAAATATATAATTATGCATTAAATTATTAAATCAACTCTTGATTTAATAATCCGGCTATAACCGACTAATATTAAAAGTAACAACTTATCGAATCAACACTTGATCCGATAACCCGGCTATATCGCATACAACCGATCAATGTCACATATCACGAGAATAGAATACGGTATCTCATATCGTATCAATCTCGGTCCCGCACATATCACATATGTGCTCCTACTCCGTTTCACTTGAGCCAGGAAACCCCTGTGTAGGACTCTAAAGACTCGTCAATACGCCGGCAGTAGGTGATGATCATATCAAACACCCACAAGCCGCAAGCGGTGTGCTAAACGTAACGGCCACCCGGGTATTGAGCGATCAGAAGATCAACAAGCAAGCCCGCTAGTACTCCTGCGAATCCAATCAGTAACACTCCCGTACAGTCCGGTCTCGTCGTCTGATATGTCGCATATCTCGCCTAGGGGTGGTAAACGTCAGACCCCAGTAGCTCGATAAGTCGTGTCGATATGAGGTCTATAACAGTTCGAGAAACTACTGATAACACTTACCAGTAAATCTCAGCAACCCTGGCCAGGGATTTCCGGTTATAGGCAATCGAACACAGCACAACATCAACTCCCTATACCGGGAGAGACGAATCCCCTCCTATCGCTCATTGCCTCCATGTGATTCGAGACTGTACCCAAAAACCACCGTTTTGCACGCCCTTTTGGACGTGGTAAGGTGGAAATCAAAGCACAGTGGGAATCACACAAGACTCTATGACGATCTCGGGTCAACAGACTACTCTGTACCAGTGTCACCGGAGAACTGCCATCTGACCTGAGGTATAATACCATCTGGGAGTTCTCGGCGAGTCCGTCCAATGTACCCAGTCTCTACTGAGCACCCGTACACCATCCTTGATGTCAAACACCGATGGATATGGGATCATCCATCGCCCATCATATGGGTCAAGATGCGTATACGCTAGTCTACACTGGTGCATCGATGCCCTGTCTCGATACACCCTCGACTAGGAACAGTTATAGGATGTACTCGTCGACTACTATGGCCCCACTAGTATGATCTCATCATAGTCCCAGTAGCGAGTACATATCCTAAGGGCTTTATCAACATGTATTAGAGACAATCAGAGTACATGTTAAGATAAAGTACAACCAGATAGCATACTATCATGTCGAGCAAGAAAGTCCTTCCTATATACGTCCCAACATCCACTACAATATACATCGTATGTACAGTAATGGCCTCTAGGGCATACATATAACTAACAATCTCCCACTGGCACTAGGGCCATCTATTGTGGTATCACATACCCAACAATTAGCTATGGTTGAAGTATCTCATACTCAACCATCCTATAAATGTCTCTACTGGGGAAAAGGCTTTTGTGAGTGGATCCGCGCTGTTGTCCTCTACGTCTGCTCTCCTAACCTCGATCTTCCTGGAGATCAACCATCTCCATGATCAGGTGATACTGCCTAAGAATTATATCTGGATTTCTGATGGGACGGTAGTTCCTTGGCTAAAGCCACAACTCCATTGTCACACAATGGTAGGAACGAAGTTCATCTCATGAACTAATATATATCCAGACTGCCTCTTTGGTAGCATCCTTGGTAACGATGTATCTTGCCTTTAATCGTCTAGTATGTCACGGTATCTAGCTTGGAACTCTTCCAACATACCGTCCCTCCACTGAGGGTAAAGACAATGCCTGCGACTGACAATCAGTCGTCCTTATCACCCTGGAACCTTTCCAGTGATTCTCCCCAGGATCGATTGATACCTTCTCACTACAACTAGTGAGAATCCTAACATCCAATTAGATCTATCTCATAGATCATAACTTAGGATTTAGGAGGTATCACTCTGATCCTATATGGAGAATCCTTGTGATAAGCGGAGATTGACGGAGCGTAGCATAGGAAACTCCTTCCCTATCAAGAGTATGTCATCCACGTACTCTATGAGGATCATCACCATACTCCCTACTACCTTTTTGTATATACAAGGTTCATCTACCATTTTGATGAAGTCAAACTCTTTGACTACCACATCAAAATAGACGTTCCAACTCCGCGATGCCTGCTTTATCCTATAAAGCAACTTGTACACGTTTCCACTGCTCCCACTATCTACGAAGCCCTCTGGCTGTGTACTTATAGACGCTCTCTTCTAAAATATCATTTTAGAAAAGCTGTCATGACACCCAACCACCAGATATCGTAGTCATGGTATGTAGCCGTGGCAAGTAGAATCTGGATGGACTTAAGCATAGGCCCCAGAAAAAGGTTTCATCATTAGCCGCAATTGGTTTATGATGCAAACCTTTAACAAGTCTAGCTTTGAAAGTCTCAACTTTTCCATGTACACCAAGTAATCCTCTCAAGATATACTTGCTCCTAATGGGGATTTAACCCTTCAGATAAAGCAACAAAAGTCCATACTTTGTTAGTGTATAAGGATTCCATCTCAGATCACTAAGCATCCAGCCATTCTTATAGAGTCTTACTCCTGATGGCCAGCTCGAAACTAGTTGGGTCATCATCTCATGATGTAATCCTCGCTCCCACTGTCATAGAGAAAACAAAGTATCCCTCAGGTGGGTGAGGAACCCTACTAGATCGGCGGAGAGGCTAAGGTTCGTTGGAATCTACTGAATCCTTTGGTTCTACTAAACCATCTGCTGTAGTTTGTATAGCTGGAACTCTTTCCAGTTCTACCTCATGACCACTAATTTCTTCACAAGAAATTTCCTTTCATAAAGGTGGCATGTTGAGAAACAAAACATTTTTGTTGCACGGTTTGGTAGAAGATATTCCCTTGCTGATGCTTGGGATATCCAACAAACTTCCACAGATTTGACTTTGCTTCGAGCTTGTCCAAATTTTGCTTTTCAGACATGGGCCGGACAACCCCAAATCTTAACAATCTTAAGATATGGGCTCTTCCCTTTCCATATCACATATGAAGTGGTAGGCAACTGATTTGATTTGAACCCTATTCAATAGGTATGCAGCTTCTCAAGTGCATAACTCCCAAAAGGAAATAGGTAACTCAGTAGTACTCATCATAGAGAACACCTTATCATATAGGGTGTGATTGCTCCGCCCTGATATACCATCGTGGTATAGTGTATATGGAGGAGTAATGCTGAAAGAGAATCTCATTCTCCTTTAGAATAGTCCAGGAATTCCGTGCTCAAGTATTCTCCTCCTTGATCTCATCAAAGGACATAATACTTATACCCGTATTTTGGTTCTCTACTTCTAACTTATATTCTGTGAATATCTCAAAATGTTCGGACTTGTGTTTCAACAGGAACATATGTCTGAATTTTGAGAGATCATCAGAGAATGTAATGATGTACAAAGAACCAGTCTTGGCTTGTGTAGACAGGGGACCTTCATACATCAGCATGTATCAATCCTAAGAGTTCACTAACTCTTTTTCTGTTTCCAATAAACAGAGTTGTGGCCATTATATCTTAGTGACATGACTGGCAAGTTTCATAAGATGTAAATTTAAACTGATTTAAATATGCATCTAAATGTAACTTCAGCTAGTCGGGTCGCATTGATATGACCTAGTCTACAATACATCAAGAAGGATTCGTTCATTTCTGAACTCTTCCTCTTGTGTGTGTTCTGTATACTAAGAACTGTAGTTTGATTTAGAACGTCAATGCTTTTAGATAACGTGCCTGAATCGATCAACTCTTGATATAGGAAATGTTCGAAACATTATCCAACAATACAAAATTATATCCTTTCTTTACTAATAAAGAGACTGATATGATGTTGTATATCAGGTTCGGTATCTAATAACATTTGTTCAGAATCAATGTATTCTGGTAATACATGGTGATAGTGACCAACAGACTTGGTTGCAACACTTGCTCTGTTTTCTGTCTCATGAAACTTATCACCCGTCCTCAGTTCTTTACCTATCTGTAGCCCATGTAACAGATTACATATGCGGGATCCTGATCCGGTATCATATACCCAGGACGTAAAGGATACTGAGAAACAGTTCTCTGTAATGAACACACCCGAAGATGATGCATCAGTATGCACTTTCTTCGTTTGGGCGGCACGGGAATTCTGGTAATCCCCAATTTCTTGCTCTGTCTTATAACAATTATAAGTTGGAGCGGGACCAACGTTCCCCAGCTCAGTATAACAAGAGGGTTCGGTCAATATATCCGTATCATTATCTTGATTAAGGCGTGATATGGTCGCTACCAGGAGAGAGAGAGAAGAAAACACTCAGCGTATGCTCTTGCAAGATCAGATTGGTTATTATTTTATCTAATCAGGATGGCTCCCACTGTTTTTATCAAATCTTCCTTCAAACCCTAAAAGGAAAGACTAGCCGGGATTAATTACACGCTACAAGTTCGCCAATCTTTCAGCCAGGCCAGTGTCGGTACTTTGAGGGAGGTCCCCCGTGCTTTCGCACGAACCTAATTAAAGTAAACCTCGTTTTCCCATAGGCGTAACCTCGTTAACACCTTTCTAGACACCTACTTGATCAACTAATTGTAATGTGTAAAACTCTCCCAGGAGTAACTCTTACTCGCAGCGGGTATCGGGATCCAACTATCTCATAGAAGGTATGCAATCTCATTGCAAATTTCAACACTTAAAATTCCCGATAATATTTTGCCCCTAGCGTGCTATGACCTTGACGCATGCCAAACAACCCATAGTCCGCTAGTCAAGTTCAACCCGTACATTTCTTAATTGAATTAAACCCACCCGCAGGACCCTTGACGCATGCCAAACAACGCCGTACGAATACCCTAATCTAATCGCATCGTATGCTAGCAGATAAGCACTAGTTAGCTACCATACACTACGCCTTGACGCATGCCAAACTACCGCAGCACGAATACTAAGTAGTACTTATCTGAAAGGACGGAGGGCTACGCCAGGTTTTTCTGAAAACTTATTGCGTAATGAACTTGATATCATTGTAGAATCAAATAATTTTAAAATGGAGTGTTTTTTAGGCTTTTCTAGTTTTGCTAAAGGGGTCACTCCCGGTGAAGGGATCGTCGGCCCTTTTCTCGTCGAATGAGGTGCGGGATATATCATATATATCACTGTGCAAAGCAAAAACTCCAAAAGCAATCAAAAGACAAACCGAGTGTTGTAGCATCTACCAGTTATTGCTAAAGGGGTCACTCCCGGTGAAGGGATCTCGGCCCTTTCCTCATCGAATAAGGTGCAGGATGTACTACAAGGAACATGTGATGCAAAGCAAGAACTGTAGCTACCTGTTTTTGAAAATTCGATTCCACAACATCTTTTAGGTTTCTTTTCTTTCATTAATCACATTAATGAAGTCCCATCATTTAAGTCACCTAAACATCACAGATAAAAACGACGTACACTTATGCCATCCGCATTCGCCTCGATGTCCCGTCTGCACCGTTAGGTTAGGTAACTAACGGCAGAGCGAGGCAGGGCTAGCGCGGGTGTAAAACATAAGTAACGTCTATATAATATATCATTTATACTATATACAGTATCTATCACAACATATCAAATGATCACATCACAGATATCGCAGCAGAAGAAACATATGAAACATTGGATATACTAGGACGTCCGTGTTTTATTTTGAGCTTCTATAAAACACGGATTCTACGGTCGTGATGAATAGCCAAACCCACACCCCTAGACCCTTATGAGAGCGGCAAGCAACCCTACCAATTCTAGATTTAGGAGACCCGGACTCGACTCCTCGAGTTGGTCTCCTACTGGACTCTAGAACCCGGTTACTTGTGCTCTCCTCCTTGGGTCTATCCTAGTGCGGAAAAGTAAATAATATACAAATGGTGACATCAACCTCATCCCAAAAGTGCCCCAATAAAAGAATATTACATACAAATTTTTACATGAATGAAAATGAAAAACACTCATCTCACATAAAAACCCCCGGCTATTCAAACGCGACGATCCAATATAACATATCACAGCAACACATAATATCTCATATCATCAACGTAAGCAAGTATGCGTATCTCGATTGTCGTTGATGTATAGCAACGAAGCCGGCGATACACTACATACTACGCTTACGGTCACAGAAAAGAAAGTGTAAAACTATAACAGTTGGAATCTGCAACCTCCTTAGACATCGCATGCCTAACCAAATGAATTCCTTAGACATCGCATGCCTAACAATTATAAACCCCGCATTTTAGTCTCTTTATCGAAAACTCTTTTCAATATCAAGTCGGGCAATTCAACAAGATTCCCGACATCCTGATCGAATGCTCGTCGCAAACTTTAGTAGACGGCCGCACCCCCGGATGCCGTCGACGAAGTGTACTAAGGCGGAACACCGCTGCCACGAGCACCCGAATGGATACTTTTGGCGACGGGGTTCTCCTACAGTCACTTGGTCGGGGATATGGGGCGTGGCTGTCTGTTAAGTTTAACCGGCGAGTATCCACGTACGCTACGTGATTGCGACGGACTTTTGATCACATCAAAATTCCGTGGCAACCGATCATTTGAGACTAAACTGCTATGTTTATAACATTCAAAATAGTTATCTCATAACTGCTTGTGGATTCCAAATATTGTATCACATTCCAGATAAATAGAAAATGTTAAACTTTCCGATCGAATAGTCAAACACCCAAGTTTTCCCAAAAAGCTCAACACATGAAATAAGTTTTAAAACATTCACTTCATGCCACAGTACCAACGGTCCAGCCGTAGAAGGGTCAAGCCAACGCCTCACATGTGGCACGCCGTACTGCCCCAAACCCTAAGGTTCAAAGGGCAGTTCAAGACGGTCATATAATCGAGTTAAGGTTTGTTTTCTTCTAGAGGGTCCATCGCGTTACTTGCACTACTTAGAACGTTCTTAAACTACGGAAAAATCCAACACTTGGAAATTTCCCGGCAGGAGAAAAAGTGGGTATTTATATCCGGTCGAACTTTTTAACATGTTCTAAAATTACCCAGAAAAACACATAGACGAAGTTAAACTTTCCGATCAAAACATCGAGTCCCCAATACAACCCAGAAAACTCAACTGTTGAGTATATTTAAAAGTACCCAGAAACATCAGGAATCACATACAGGGGAAAATGTACAAAGCTGAAACCCTAACTCTTCAATTGAGCAGCGGAACCGCCGCCAATGGCATGTCATAGCCGCGGTTCCGCAGCCGTTTAAGTGAGTTAGTGTCTCGTTTTGTACAGTTAACCTTATATTTCCCTGCACTATTTTCTGAGCATTTTTAATTAGGAAAAATCCACAGTTTCAAAAATTATACAGAGAAGGGTATCGATTGGGGTTTCGGGGTTCGATCGGGTTTCTAACTTCGTCTACACTTCGCCTAAAGCTCTAGCTTGGCTCTGATACCACTGTAGGGTTGCTAGGCACGCGCACAAGGGTCTACGAGGTATCAACCATGCCCGATTAAAATTTTATCCGTGCCGAACAACTTTAATACGGATCTTTAAACTAGGGTTTAGGCGAAAACGAGCAAGTTAACAACTTTAACTACAAGTGAAAGGGAATACAACCTTTGTAGATCCGGTCCTTCACTTCAATAGCTCCGTGTAGATGTCCCCTTCACTGCGATCATGAACTTCGGACTCTGGAGAAGATCCACAAGAAGAACGAACGTGCTTGCTTCGTTGACTTCGAGGCCGAAGATGATCTACGTCGGGGAGACACTAACTCAAGCTATTCCTTCACTAGGTCATGAACTTTGTGAAGAGAACACACTCTACTACATGGCAAGTAGTAGAGGATGAATAAGTAGGAAGTGGGCTCACTTTAGAATTGATTTTCTCACACTTTTTCTCATGGCACCATTGGAGCTAGTAAGCTTTTGGATGGAGCTTGATGAAGAAGAAGAAGAAAGAATAATCCATCCAAAATAAAAACTTATCCTAATGAATTATTGCACCATGGTTGAGTTAAGCCATCATGCTTAACTCATGTAGAGAATTAACCAAAGCATTAGGTTAAAGGTTAGGTTAAAGAATATCAAAAGAAATGACAAAAGAGTGGACTTTGTCAAAGCTTCTCCAAGCTTCTTCAAGCTTGATTACTTTGACCAAGTTAAACCCTTTTGTTAAATCTTAAGATAAAACAATAACCCTAATCTTTATCCTAATCTTGGTATGAGTCTCATACATCCAACTTGTGTGTATCATCAAGCATGATACAAACATGTACACTTGCATATATCACATATAAACAATGTGCACATTCAAGTGAGAAAATAAATCATAAGTGAGCTAATACTAGTTAATGCAATGTAATATATCAAATATATAATTATGCATTAAATTATTAAATCAACTCTTGATTTAATAATCCGGCTATAACCGACTAATATTAAAAGTAACAACTTATCGAATCAACACTTGATCCGATAACCCGGCTATATCGCATACAACCGATCAATGTCACATATCACGAGAATAGAATACTGTATCTCATATCGTATCAATCTCGGTCCCGCACATATCACATATGTGCTCCTACTCCGTTTCACTTGAGCCAGGAAACCCCTGTGTAGGACTCTAAAGACTCGTCAATACGCCGGCAGTAGGTGATGATCATATCAAACACCCACAAGCCGCAAGCGGTGTGCTAAGCGTAACGGCCACCCGGGTATTGAGCGATCAGAAGATCAACAAGCAAGCCCCCTAGTACTCCTGCGAATCCAATCAGTAACACTCCCGTACAGTCCGGTCTCGTCGTCTGATATGTCGCATATCTCGCTTAGGGGTGGTAAACGTCAGACCCCAGTAGCTCGATAAGTCGTGTCGATATGAGGTCAATAACAGTTCGAGAAACTACTGATAACACTTACCAGTAAATCTCAGCAACCCTGGCTAGGGATTTCCAGTTATTGCCAATCGAACACAGCACAACATCAACTCCCTATACCGGGAGAGACGAATCCCCTCCTATCGCTCATTGCCTCCATGTGATTCGGGACTGTACCCAAAAACCACCGTTTTGCATGCCCTCTTGGACGTGGTAAGGTGGAAATCAAAGCACGGTGGGAATCACACAAGACTCTATGACGATCTCGGGTCAACAGACTACTCTGTACCAGTGTCACCGGAGAACTGCCATCTGACGTGAGGTATAATACCATCTGGGAGTTCTCGGCGAGTCCGTCCAGTGTACCCAGTCTCTACTGAGCACCCGTACACTATCCTTGATGTCAAACACCGATGGATATGGGATCATCCATCGCCCATCATATGGGTCAAGATGCGTATACGCTAGTCTACACTGGTGCATCGATGCCCTGTCTCGATACACCATCGACTAGGAACAGTTATAGGATGTACTCGTTGACTACCATGGCCCCACTAGTATGATCTCATCTTAGTCCCAGTAGTCGAGTACATATCCTAAGGGCTTTATCAACATGTATTAGAGACAATCAGAGTACATGTTAAGATAAAGTACAACCAGATAGCATACTATCATGTCGAGTAAGAAAGTCCTCCCTATATACGTCCCAGCATCCACTACAATATACATCGTATGTACAGTAATGGCCTCTAGGGCAAACATATAACTAACAACCACTGCATTGGACGCCTGCGCGTCCTGATGAGTCAAGACAAAACACCCGAGCCTGTCCTCTACCGGTGACTGGCTGACCTCTGCCTCTACCACCCCGCCCTCTCGGCACAAAACCACCGCGTCCTCGACCTCTCAGCACAAGAGTCTGACGCGGAGCAACAACAGGCATAAGGGGCAACGCCCTCTGTGGTAGATAAGGTGGTAAGGTAACCTGCGGTACAGCTGCCTCGCGCTCATGTGGCTCAGTACAATCTCGAACCCGATGACCCGAACTCCCGCACCGGTAACATCCAAATGAAAACTGCTGACTCCCCTGAGAATAAGAGCTAAAAAGCTTGTTCTCCTCCGAAACGCAGAGACGCGACCGCGTAGATCCGTCTTGCCTGAATTTGGGGGCAGATGCTAATTGGTGCTATCCGTCCACCTCTCCGAAGATGCCAAGTTGATTTATGACACTGTGTATCGAAGGTTTAAACGGATGCGGCCGATATAGCAGACTTCGTCAGATTCCCCCTCATTTGATGGGTTTTTTATTGTGGGGACGCTCTTCCCTACAGGCGCAAGCCCCTGCTGTTAATTACGCTACCGCGTCGCGGTAACAACTTTCTCCTTCTCCAGATGGTTACTTCATGTCGTGTTTGTTTGTTTTGTTTTTGGTTGCCCATGGATTGTATACGAAGACTAATTTATGTTGTCGCCCGTAGGGCGTGGATTAGTCCAAATCCGTATCTTCTTAGATTTGGGTTTGGAGTTAGGTTTAAGGATACGTTAGTCTCATTTAAGACTAAGATCAACTTAAACGTTTGTTAAGGATACATTAGTCTAATTTTAGACTAAGATCAACTTAACGGGATCGTTTAGATCCAACAAGAGAGTATTTGGCCTCTGTTGTTTAGTTTAGGGACATTGCGGTCGATGACCAGTTTAAGGACATGATAGTCCAATGTTAGTTTAAGGACATTTCGGTCCAAGGTTAAGGACATCATAGTCCGTGTGTTTAAAGGGACCTCATAGTCCGAGGTTAAGGACATCATAGTCCATGGGTTTAAGGACCCCACAGTCCAAGGTTAAGGACGTCATAGTCCATGGGTTTAAGGACCCCACAGTCCATGGGATGATTGGTTATTGGGACCCGTCACCTCTCTGAAGATGTTGAAGGATTACAACGACAAATATCAAAGGAGTGAAGAGATGTACCCTTGAACCAAAGTTGATTGGGGAATCTATAGTCCAATTTGGAACTAAGATCAATTAATTAGATTATGAGCACATTGGCTCTGTTAGATTTGAATTGAGGACTTATGGCCAACTTGGGCTAAGTCCAGTTAGGTTTAAAATGTTGGACCTTTGTTTGGACTGTCGAACATTTGTCTGGGTTCAACCCCCCTTATTTAGCAATGCTAAACATGAGTCTGGGTTCTGACCATGTCTTTATCTTTTATTGAGTGATGAGCACTCATATGCCATATGAGAAGATCAATCTTGGAAGACAAGGATATATTTGAGGCTCAGTCAAAAGGAAGTCTTGCCTCTGGAAGACTTAGCCAATTTGGGCAAGATTGGTTTCAGAATAGTGTTAAACACTAGAAGATATTTGGCGATCACGTGTTCTCACGTGATGCGCTTTAAAACAGTGTTAAACACTGGGGACAAAATGCTCAAAATAGTGTTAAACACTAAAAATGGGGTGGTTACGTAGGGTCACGTGAGGTGCCTGAGAATTGGGCCAAACCTTTTTTATTTTACCCTCAAATCTGCAAATAAGTGTTAAACACTTAGCCTTTAAGCCATCACGCGTGAGCACGTGAGGCATCTAAAAGATGGGGCCATACTTCCTTTATTTTGTTCTCAGAATATTCAAATAAGTGTTAAACACTTTTGGTCTTCAGGCCATCACGTATTGGCATATTCAAAATGGGGTGGTTACGTAGGGTCACGTGAGGTGCCTGAGAATTGGGCCAAACCTTTTTTATTTTACCCTCAAATCTGCAAATAAGTGTTAAACACTTAGCCTTTAAGCCATCACGCGTGAGCACGTGAGGCATCTAAAAGATGGGGCCATACTTCCTTTATTTTGTTCTCAGAATATTCAAATAAGTGTTAAACACTATTGGTCTTCAGGCCATCACGTGTTGGCACGTGATGGGTATCCATGTATTGATTATTAAAGTGTTTATTAGGGGTCACGTGGGGACACGTGAGGGCGCCCAAAATTGGTTCTGCCCTTGGATTTGTTCCCTTTTGTTTTGAGAGTCACGTGTGAGCACGTGAGGCATTCCCTTCATGCTTTTTCTTTCTCATTTTGAGGGGTCTATTTGAGGGTCGCATGGGGCACGTGGCCATGTCTCATTCGTTCTTTTCTGATCATTAAAGGAAGGGTCACGTGTTGCCACGCGACCACGTTTACGTGCATGGATAATTTAAGTCCTTTGTTTGAGAATTAAATTCTTTGGTAGGGTTAAACCCTAATCTTGTTTTGAGGAATTAAATTCCTATGTGTATGGAAGAATTAAATTCTTATTTAGGGTTAAACCCTAGTTTTATTTAGAGGAATTGAATTCCTATGAAATTGGGATAATTAAATTCTCATATAGGGTTAAACCCTAGTTTCATTTGGAGGAATTAAATTCCTATGAATTTGGGGGAATTAAATGTAGGTCGATGTACAACACACCACGAGTTGGGGGAAGGCGGAAATATGAAAAACGATCTTGTTTTGTATGTAAATATCGACTAACCGAAGATCTTTTCTAAACGATAATTAACAACAAGCATAGAGTTCTAAGCTACTATGTGAAGAGATTATACCAAGTGATTCTAGTCCTTCGTCTTTATGATCTCTACGTCCTCCTCGGCCTCCTATCCATGATAGATGATCCACCCGAGAACCCTAATCCAAGCTATTACCTCTAAACTTGAGGTTACTTAGTTTCTTTAGTTGCTAATCAAAGTAACTAAGATGATATAGAGTTAGGTTATGAAGTGTTTAGTCTATACTAATCCTTGGTCTCAACTCATGAGTGGTAGGATTAGGGTTTGAAGAGAGAGTGAGCTTGAGGAGAGAGAAGGTGGAGATGATAATGAGAAGAGAAAAGCTTCTCACTTGAATATATAAAGCATAATGAATTATCAAATAAAATCAATTAAATGATTATTCACCATGCTTCATTTATTCAACAAGAGTGATTCATCATGTGAGTCATTAAGTAATTAATGATGCATTTAATGATATGATGAATCACACAAATGAGTCACAAAAGCAATTAATGAAAATGGCACCTTAACCCCTCATGTCACTATCCTTCTAGAAGCTTCTCGAAAAATTACGAGAACGCCCCTCGTATCCGTGATAACACGGAAAAACTTTAGACTGTATAAATCCAATAACCTGATACTAGAATCTGGCTTAAACCAAAGCCAGCTAGTAAAAACTGTCCGAATGTCGTACGTGCGTTTAAACATGTATACGTCCGAACCTTTGTCATAAAACCATACGACCTCTATATCTTTTCGCCTGGGTTTGGGAAATCTCTGTGTGGGACTCTAAAGACTCGACTACTACACTGACAGTGGGTTTAACCACAAACCGCAAGCGGCACTAGCTGTACATAACGGTCCCCAGGTAGTTGTCGATAAGAAAGCCGATGAGGTAACCCATCCGAAATCCTACTGAGCCTGTCCATGACAATATCCACACAGTCCGGTCTGTTCGTCTAAGAGTATCGCATGTATGATCTAGGGAGGTGGTGGACGTCAGACCCCTAATAACCGTACAAGTCGTGTCGGCATGGCTCAAGACCATCCGAGAATCTACTGATCAGTCCATCAGTAATTCTCAATCAGCCCTGGCCAGGGACTTATGGTAATGACCAACCGATCACCGTGCAATATCAACTCCCTATACCGGGAGAGACGATTCCCTAACAGTCGCTCATTGCCTCCACGTGGCTCGGGACTGTGCCCAACTAAAACCTGTTTGCACGACTCCTTTGAATCATGGTAGGGTAGTAATCAAAGCACAGTGGGAACTCACACGAGACAAATGACGACCTTAAGTCAACGGACTATCTGCACACATGTCACCTGAGAACTGCTATCCGACGTTAGGTATAATACCATCCAGTCAGTTCTCGGCGAGTCCTGTCCGGTGTACTCACACCCAGTGAGCATCTGTATACAATCTTAGGTGCACTCTACCAATGGCTGCGGGACCAGTCCATTGCCCCTCCTCAGGGTCTAGATATGTATACACTAGTCTACTCCGAAGTATCGATGCCCAGTCTCGATACTCCTGTGACCAGGGACATCTAAAGATGTGCCTATTGACTATCCAGCTCCCACAAGTATGACTGCCATCACAACGCCGGTAGTCAGGCAAACACCCAATGGGCTTTATCAACATATATATATAAATACCAAGTAAAATATATCATACGTTAAGACAAAGACAAACCAAATAGCGTACTATCATATCAAGCAAGACTGTCATGTACATACATATCCCTAGCATCCTATACAATGAAGGCCTCTAGGGCATATATATCCAACAATCTCCCACTTGCACTAAGGCCTATAATTGGCGCAATGAGTACCCACTGTCTGTACTAGATCCAGTTGTTGGCGTACCGCATGCCCAACATCTCAAACAGTCTCTCGAACTGCACTTGAGGGATGGCCTTGGTGAATGGATCTGCCGTGTTGTCTTTTATGTCCACTCTCCGTATCTCGATCTCCCGACGATCCACGATCTTCCTGATCAGGTGAATACGCCTTAAGATATGCCTGGATTTCTGATAGGACCTTGGTTCCTTCGCTAAAGCTACAGCGCTATTGTTATCACAATACAAAGGTATTGGATTGGCAATGGACGGAACCACCTGAAGTTCAGAGATGAACTTCCTCATCCAGACAGCCTCTTTTGCGGCTTCACTAGCAGCTATATACTCAGCTTCCATAGTTGAGTCTGCGACGGTATCTTGTTTGGAACTCCTCCAACATACCGCCCCTCCATTGAGGGTAAACACAAAACCCGAAATGGATTTAGAATCATCTTTGTCACTTTGGAAGCCGGAGTCGGTAAAAGCCTCTACCTGGAGGTCCCCATTACCGTAAACTAAGAACATCTCCTTAGTCCTTCTCAGGTACTTGAGAATGTTCTTCATCGCTATCCAATGTTTCTCACCTGGGTCAGACTGATACATGCTTACCACACTAAGTGCTTAAGCTACATCCGGTCTTGTACATAACATCGCATACATTATAGATCCTACCGCCGAAGCGTAGGGTATAATGCACATGCGAGCCCTCTCTTCATCAGTCTTTGGAGACATCTCTTTGGAGAGGGTGATTCCGTGACAAGCGGGCATATTACCACACTTGGAATCTTCCATACTAAATCTCTTTAGTATAGTGTCAATATACTTGGACTGTGAAAGTCCTAACATTCTATTAGATCTATCACGATAGATCTTAATGCCCAGAATGTATGATGCATCTCCCAAGTCTTTCATAGAGAATTTCTGTAACAAGAAAAGCTTTACTGATTGTAGCATAGGGATATCATTCCCTATCAGTAGTATGCCGTCGATGTATAAAACGAGGAAGACTACTGCTCCTTCTACAATCTTCCTATAAATACATGGTTCATCTACATTTTTGATAAAGTCAAATTCTTTGACTGTCTCATCAAAGCAGATGTTCCAACTCCGCGATGCTTGCTTTAATCCATAAATGGATTTAAGCAACTTGCAGACTCTTCCGCTGCTCCCACTGTCTAAGAAACCTTCTGGTTGATCCATGTAAACACTCTCTTCTAAATGTCCATTTAGAAAAGCTGTTTTTACGTCCATCTGCCAGATTTCATAGTCATGGAAGGCAGCAATCGCAAGCAGGATCCGAATGGATTTAAGCATAGCTACAGGTGAAAAGGTTTCATCATAGTCCAATCCTGGTCTTTGACGAAAACCTTTAGCAACGAGTCTAGCTCTGTAGGTTTCCACTTATCCAAATGCACCAATCTTAATTTTGAAGATCCATTTTCATCCAACTGGTTTTACTCCAGGAGGAGCAACTTCTAAAGTCCATACTTTATTGGTGTACATGGATTCCATTTCGGATCTCATAGCATCCAGCCATTTCATCGAGTCACTACTCGTGATAGCCTGCTGAAAACTAGTAGGCTCATCATCATCGATGATGCAATCCTCTCGATCCCCATCTAGAAGAAAACCATAGTATCTTTCAGGAGGATGAGAAAGCCTACTAGATCTGCGGAGTGGCGTTGGTTCGTCATGTTCTATTGAAATCTGAGATTCTACTAAGTCCTCGGTAGCAGTTTGAGGTTCTGGAATTTCTTCCAGCTCTACCGCGCTCCCACTAATTTCTTTTGGAAGAAATTCGCTTTCTAAGAAGACAATGTGGCGAGCGACAAACACCTTTTGTTCTTCAGTGTGGTAGACCATATACCCTCTTGAATGCTTGGGGTATCCTACAAACTTGCATAAAACCGATCGTGCCTCGAGCTTGTCCGGATTATGCTTTTTAACTTATGCCGGACACCCCCATATCTTGATATACTTGAGATATGGTCTCTTCCCGCTCCACATTTCATATGGAGTGGTAGGTACAGACTTAGTTGGAACTCTATTCAATAGGTATGCGGCTGATTCTAGAGCAAATCCCCAGAAGGAAAGTGGCAACTCAGCACTACTCATCATCGAACGCACAATATCTAATAGCGTGCGATTCCTCCTTTCTGATACACTATTATGCTGAGGTGTATAAGGCGGAGTAAGCTGAGAGAGAATTCCATTCTCTTTTAAGTATTCAAGAAAACTGGTACTTAAGTATTCTCCACCTCGATCAGATCGAAGTGTCTTGATGCTTTTACCAGTTTGTTTCTCTACTTCATTTTTATACTCCTTAAACTTCTCAAAAGCCTCAGATTTATGCTTCATTAAGAACATATGTCCAAACCTAGAGAAGTCATCAGTAAAAGTGATGAAGTAGGAGTGACCACTTCGTGCATGCGTAGACATCGGACCACATACATCACTGTGTACTAGTCCCAAGAGTTCAGTGGCTCTTTCTCCGTGTCCGGTGAACGGAGATTTGGTCATTTTTCCTTTGATACATGATTGACAAGTTGCATATGATGAATATTCAAACGGATCTAAATATCCATCTTTATGTAACTTAGTCAACCTTGTTTCATTTATATGACCAAGTCTACAATGCCATAGGAAGGCTTGATTCGAATCTAGAGCCTTTCTTTTAAGCGTGTTTTGAATATTGAAAATTTGAGGTTGATTAAGTATGTATATGTCGTTTTCCAGTGTGCCAAACCCAATCAGTTCTTGATTTAGGTGAATGTTCATAACATTTCTTTCAAGCGCAAAACTATATCCTTCATTCGATAACAAAAATACCGATATAATATTACACATCATACTGGGAATACAAAAACAGCTGTACAACACCAAAATGTGCCCACTAGTCAACCCTAGGTGATATTCCCCTATTGCAATTGCATCTACATGCATTCCATTGCCCATCCGGAGAGTCATATCACCTGTCCCTAGTGCTCTACTATTTCTCAGATCCTGCAATGAATTACAGATGTGAGAACCAGAACCGGTATCAAGTACCCATGATGTAGAGTTAACTGAAAGACAATTTTCGATTACAAACACATCTGAAGTAGAAGCAACTACTTGCTTCATGTCCTTGGCTTTGAAGGCCTGACAATCCTTCTTCCAGTGGCTTTGCTTGTGACAATAGAAGCACTCGTTCTTTTCTGTCTTCACCCTTCCTGCCTTGTTCGTTCCCTGCACCTTCTTGACCCCACCTTTCGGTTTGGTGGCTTTCATCTTCTTCTTCCCTTTAGCTTTCGCTTTAGATTTAAAAGAAGATGATTGGCCAACATACAGAACGGGGGTCTTCTCCTTTTTCAAGGAGGTCTCTGCTACCCTCAACATATTGAGGAGCTTTGGAAGATCCGCTTCCATTTCGTGCATGTTGAAGTTCAGCACGAACTGAGAGAAGGTGTGGGGAAGGGACTGCAAAATCAAGTCGATATACAAATCGTTCTCTAGCACGCATCCCAGGTTTGCGAGTTCCTCAATGAGGCTGATCATTTTGAGGACGTGCTCTCCTACAGGCGATCCTGGAGCTAACCTCATCTGGAAGAGTTTCCTTGAGATTTCATACCTCGCGATACGTGAGTGCTCCCCATACAATTCTTTGACATGGAGAAAGATGGATACAATATCCATACTCTCGTGCTGTTTCTTGAGTTCATTGTTCATGGACGCCAGTACGATACACTTAGCTCGCTCACAGTCTAGATCCCAGGTTTTACGAACTTCCCTGTCCACAACTGAGGAATCTGGTCCTGGGATAAGGGGAGGAACAGCGGTGGTAACATATGCTACTTTGTCATAAGTCAGTGCAATATTAACGTTCCTTAGCCAATCTTTATAGTTCTGCCCGGTCAGTATATTTTTTTCAAGTAATAGTTTTAGTCCAGTCATGATAGCTGCCAGAGAGAGAGAAAAGAAAATACTCAGCATATGCTCTTGCAAGTTTAGATTGGTTTATTAATTTATCTAAACAGGATGGCTCCCACTGTTTCCTCAAATCCTTCTTCCAAACCTAAAAGAAGAACTAGTCAGGATTTAATCACACGTCACAATACTTGCTTAACCTTTCAGCCAGGCTAGTGTTGGTACTTCGAGGGAGGTTTTCCAACGCTTTCGCGAAGTTCCTTAATTAAATAACCTCTTTTCCCTGGAGGCGTAGCCCCTCTAACACCTTTTTAGTCACCTACTTGGTTTATAGTATTAATTGTTAAGTGAGAAAAATTCCCGAGAGTATTCCTACTCATCAGTGGGATCGGGATCCAACTATCATTGCATGATGCCCTAGATGGAAGACACTCTAGTCACCACACTCCAGAAGGTATGCTAAATCTGCAAGTTTCCTTTTTGTTTGAAACTCCCGATATGATTTTTACCCCAAGCTCTTATGACCTTGACGAAGGCCAACAAATCATAAGACGCAAGTCAAGTTCTACCCGTCGTTGTCCTGATTAATTTAGGTACATCGTACATGCCCTTGACGTAGGTCAACAAGGTTGTACATCTGTCCTAAACTAATGCATCTATCTATGCAACAAATAGGCAAACACACTGCTACAATACACTATGCCTTGACGTAGGCCAACAAGCATAGCATGAATACGATGTGCTGTCTATCTGAAACGACGGAGGGTTACGGCTGGTTTTTGGCAAAAAACCGTTAACGTAATGAACTTGATATGATCGAAGGAACAAAGATAGCTTTTATTTAAAAGGAGTGGTTTAAGCTCCGCATTTTAAAATTTGCTTTTTCAAGAAAACCGAGTGGTTTCAGAAATTGTTCCAACGATTCAGTTTAGGTTTTATTTTCTTTGCATTAATAATAATGTGTCCCATCATTAACCTATCATTACAGATAACAATGAAAGTACAACGTCCTCTTATGCCATCCGCATTCGCCACTGGGTTCCGTCATCACCCGTTAGGTTACTTAACTAACGGCAGAGCGGGGGCTGGGCTAGCACGGGTGTAAAACATAAGTGACGTCTAAATAGCTATCATTTATAGATATTGTATATTCGTCAGACGCAATAATAGGCATTCCAGATCACAGATAAACAATATTGGATTTGCAAGCAATCCGCGTTTCAATTGAGCCTACAATGAAAGACGGATTACACAGTTGTGATGAATAGCCATTATCCCACCCCAGACCCCTACGGGTACGGCAAACTACCCGCCAAGTACCCGAAGTGAAGCGGTCTCCCTCAACAACGTGAGTAGGCCACTAAACACTTCGATATACCCGGTAGTTTGTGCACCCCACCTTGGGTCTATCCTAGGAGCAAAAACAGTAAAAAGAAATAATACAACGGTGTGTAGGGTTCCTAGGCACCCTAATGAGGTCTCACAAGGCATCAACCATGCCCATTTCAAATTCTAACGGTGCCGAGAAACCCGACTACGGATCGTTGGCTAGAAAACTAGGCAAAAAAGAAACTAGTTAACAACTTAACTAAGGTTTATACGGAAATACAACCTTTGTAGATCCGGTGCTCCACCTCCATGGCTCCGCAACGAAGTCCCCTTGCTGTCCAAGTGAATTCCCGGGCTCTAGCGTCGGCTTCATCGGAGAATAGGCGGGCTAGGTCGTCGATGTCCATGCCGAAGATGATCTACGTCGAGGCATCGCTAGATCAAGCTCCAACTTCACCAAGTCAAGAAACTTGTGAAGAAAACACACTCTACTACTTGGCAAGAGGTAGAGGATGAAGAAATAGGAAGTGGGTAGACTTTAGAATTGGATTTCTCATTCATTTTCATCAATCACCATTGATGAAGTGAAGGTTTCTTCATTGAAGAAGATGAAGAAGAAGATGATGATGATTATGATAAGTTAATAAAAATAGAAAAGAAATATAATACTTATCATAACTTTAACCATGGTAAAGTGTAGAGAATTAACTTTAGTTAGGTGGAATGGTTAGGGTTAGAGAAGAAGACAAGAATGGTTGCTTTGGTCAAAGTTGCATGAAGCTTGAAGAAGCTTCTAAGAAAGCAACCATTTGTTTTCTTATCTCATTCTTTTCATCCAAAAAGAAATAGATAAATGAATGAATAAATAAATAAGCAAATAATAAACCCTAACCATTTCATTAACCAAGGTTTAATTCTTTATACTTAACCAATTTTACATGCACCATCAAACATGATACAAGCATGTGCACAAAATCATATCATATATATAATGCGCACATCCGAGCGAGAAAATCCATTTAAAGTGAACCGATACTAGTTAATGCAAAGTAATATATCAAGTATATAATTATGCATTAAATCATTAAATCAACACTTGATTTAACGATCCGGTCATATCGCATATAACCGACTAATATCCAATGTATCGATTTATCGAATCAATCTTCGATTCGATAACTAGGTTATATCGCATACAACCATTCGACATATTGTTCGCGAGAATGAAATACGGTATCACATACACGCATTATTCTCGGTCCCGCACATATCTCATATGCGCTCCTATTTCGTTTCGCTTGAGCCAGGAAACCTCTGTGTAGGACTCTAAAGACTCGTCAATACGCCGGCAGCAGATGATGATCATATCAAACATCCACAAGCCGCAAGCGGTCTGCTAAACGTAACGACCACCCGGGTATTGAGCGATCAGAAGATCGACGAGCAAGCCCGCTCACACTCCAGTGAATCCAACCAGTAACACTACCGTACAGTCCGGTCTGTTCGTCTGATATGTCGCATATCTCGCCTAGGGGTGGTAAACGTCAGACCCCAATAGCTCGATAAGTCGTGTCGATATGAGGTCTATAACTGTTCGAGAAACTACTGGTAACACTTACCAGTAAATCTCAGCAACCCTGGCCAGGGATTTCCTGTTATGGCCAATCGAACACAGCGCAACATCAACTCCCTATACCGGGAGAGACGAATCCCCTCCTATCGCTCATTGCCTCCATGTGACTCGGGACTGTACCCAAAAACCACCGTTTTGCACGCCCTCTTGGACGTGGTAAGATGGAAATCAAAGCACAGTGGGAACCACACAAGACTCTATGACGATCTCGGGTCAACAGACTACTCTGTACCAGTGTCACCAGAGAACTGCCATCTGACGTGAGGTATAATACCATCTGGGAGTTCTCGGCGAGTCCGTCCAGTGTACCCAGTCTCTACTGAGCACCCGTATATCATCTCTGATGTCAAACACCAATGGATATGGGATCATCCATCGCCCATCTGTATGGGTCGAGAAGGTATACGCTAGTCTACTCTGGTATATCGATGCCCCGTCTCGATATACCCACGACTAGGGACTTTGAAGGATGTACTTATGGACTACCATGTCCCCACTAGTATGATCCGCATCATAGTCCAGGTAGTCAAGTACACATCCTAAGGGCTTTACCAACATGTAACAGAGAGACAATCAGTGTACACGTTAAGGTAAAGAGTAACCAGATAGCATACTATCATGTCGAGCAAGAAAGTCTTCCCTATATATGTCCCAGCATCCACTACAATATACATCCAATGTACAGTAATGGCCTCTAGGGCATACATATAACTAACAATCTCTCACTTGCACTAGGGCCATCTGTAGCAGTGGTTGTAGTATCTCATACTCAACCATCCCATAAAAGTCTCTCTCTGGGAACAGGCCTTTGTGAGTGGATCCGCTGTGTTGTCCTCTGAATCTACTCTCCAAACCTCGATCACCCTGGAGATCATCCATCTCCATGATCAGGTGACACTGCCTTAGAATATGTCTGGATCACTGACGGGACCTGCGTTCCTTGGCATAAGCCACAACTCCATTGTCACACAATGTGAGGAACATAGCTCATCTCATGAACCAATATACACCCAAACAGCCTCTTTGGTAGCATCTTAAGTAGCGATGTATCCTGCCTTTATCGTCTAGTATGTCACGGTATCTATCTTGGAACTCTTCCAACATACCGTCCCTTTTGAGGGCAAAGACAATGCATGTGACTGACATTCAGTCGTTCTTATCACTCTGGAACACTTCCAGCGATTCTCCCCAGGATCAATTGATATCATCTCACTACAACTAGTGAGAATCCTAACATCCAATTAAATCTATCTCATAGATCCAAAATCCAGGATTTAGTAGGTCTCACTTTGATCCTATATGGAGAATCCTAGTGATAAGCGGAGATTGACCGAGCGTAGCATAAGAAACTCTTTTCTTATCAAGAGTATGTCATCCACGTACTTTACGAGGATCGTTACTATACTCCCTACTACCTTTTTGTTTATACAAGGTTCATCTACCATTTTGATGATGTCAACTTCTTTGACTAATTCATCAAAATAGATGTTCCAACTCCGCGATGCCTGCTTTATCAAATAAAGCATCTTGCACACGTTTCCGCTGCTCCCACTGTCTATGAAGCCCTCTGGCTGTGTACTTATAGACGCTCTCTTCCAAATCATCATTTAGAAAAGCAGTCAAGACACCCAACCACCAGATATCGTAGTCATGGTATGTAGCCGTGGCAAGTAGGATCTGGATGGACTTAAGCATAGATCCTTAGAAAAGGTTTCAACATAATCCATACCTGGTCAATGATGCAAACCTTTAACAAGTCTAGCTTTGAAAGTCTCAACTTTTCCATCTACACCAAGTAATCTTCTCAAGATATACTTGCTCCTGATGGGGATTTAACCCTTCAGATATAGCAACCAAAGTCCATACTTTGTTGGTGTACATGGATTCCATCTCAGATCACTAAGCATCCAGCCATTCTTATAGAGTCTTACTCCTGATGGCCAGCTCGAAACTAGTTGGGTCATCATCTCATGATGCAATCCTCGCTCCCACTGTCATAGAGAAACAGAAGTATCTCTCAGGTGGGTAAGGAACCCTACTAGATCGGCGGAAAGGCTGAGGTTCGTTGGAATCTACTGAATCCTTTGGTTCTATCAAATCATCAGCTGCAGTCTGTATAGCTGGAACATTTCCAGTTCTACATAACAGACCTTGCCTTGAGCTTGTCCGGATTTTGCTTTTAGACAAAGGCTGGACAACCCCAAATCTTAACTAGCTTAAGATATGGGCTCTTCCCTTTCCATATCACATATGAAGTGGTAGGCATCTGATTTGATTCGAACCCTATTCAATAGGTATGCAACTTCTCAAGTGCATAACAACCAATAGGAAAAAGGTAACTCAGTAGTACTCATCATAGAGAACACCATATCATATAGGGTGTGATTGCTCCGCCCCGATATACCATCGTGCTATGGTGTATCCGGAGGAGTAATGCTGAGAGAGAACCTCATTCTCCTTTAGAATAGTCCAGGAATTCCATGCACAAGTATTCTCCTCCCTGATCTCATCATAGGACATAATACTTATACCCGTATTTTGGTTCTCTACTTCTCGATTATATTCTGTGAATATCTCAAAAGGCTCGGACTCATGTTTCAACAGGAACATATGTCTGAATCTTGAGAGATTATCAGAGAATGTAATGAAGTATAAAGAACCGGTCTTGGCATGTGTAGACAGGGGACCTTACATACATCAACATGTATCATCCCAAGAGTTTACTAACTCTTTCTCTGTTTCCAATAAACAGAGCTGTGGTCATCTTATCTTTGTGACATGACTGGCGAGTTTCACAAGATGTAAATTCAAACTGATTTAAATATGCATCTAAATGTAACTTCAGCTAGTCGGGTCACATTGATATGACCTAGTCTACAATGCCTCAAGAAGGATTCGTTCATTTCTGAACTCTTCCTCTTGTGTGTGTTCCGTATACTAAGAACTGTAGTTTGATTTAGAACATTAATGCTTTTAGATAACGTGCCTGAACCGATCAACTTTTGATATAGGAAATGTTCAAAACATTATCCAAGAATACAAAATTATATCCTTTCTTTACTAATAAAGAGACTGATATGATTTTGTATATCAAGTTCGGTATCTAATAATATTCGTTCAGAATCAATGTATTGGTAATACAGGGTGACAGTGACCAACAGACTTGGCTGCAACTCTTGCCCCGTTTTCTGCCTCATGAAACTTATCACCCGTTCTCAGTTTTTCTACCCTTTTGTAGCCCTATGTAACATATTACATATCTGGGATCCTGATCCGGTATCATATACCCAGGATGCAGAGGATACTGAGAAACAGTTCTTTGTAATGAACACACCCGAAGGAGATGCATCATATGCACTTTCTTCGTTTGGGCGGCACGGGAAATCTGGTATTCCCCAATTTCCTGCTCTGTCTTATAACAATTATAAGTTGGAGCGGGACCAACCTTCCCCAGCTCAGTATAACAAGCGGGTTCAGTCAATAATCCGTATTATTATCTGGATTAAGGCGTGATATGGTCGCTACCTGGAGAGAGAGAGAAGAAAACACTCAGCGTGCGCTCTTGCAAGAATAGATTGGTTATTATTTTATCTAATCAGGATGGCTCCCACTGCTTTTTATCAAATCTTCCTTCAAACCCTAAAAGGAAAGACTAGCCGGGATTAATTACACACTACAAGTTCGCCAATCTTTCAGCCAGGCCAGTGTCGGTACTTTGAGGGAGGTCCCCCGTGCTTTCGCACGAACCTAATTACAGTAAACCTCGTTTTTCCAGAGGCGTAACCCCATTGACACCTTTCTAGACACCTACTTGATCGGCTAATTGTAATATGTAAAACTCTCCCAGGAGTAACTCTTACTCGCAGCGGGTATCGGGATCCAACTATCTCATAGAAGGTATGCAATCTCATTGCAAATTTCAACACTTGAAATTCCCGATAATATTTTGCCCCGAACGATCTATGACCTTGACAAGGTCAACAAACCATAGACCGCAAGTCAAGTTCAACCCGTCATTTCTTGATTGAATCAAACCCACCCGCACGACCCTTGACAAGGTCAACAAGGCCGCATGACTACCCTAACCCAATCTGCATCATATGCATAAACAGATAAATACTGGTTAGCTACCGCACACTGCGCCTTGACAAGGTCAACAAACGCAGCACGAATACTAAACAGGATTTATCTAAAATGACGGAGGGCTACGACAGGTTTTTCTGAAAACCTATTGCGTAATGAACTTGATATCGTTGTAGGATCGAATGAATTTTGAAAATGGAATGTTTTTGAGGCTTTTCTAGTTTTGCTAAAGGAGTCACTCCCGGTGAAGGGATCGTCGGTCCTTTCCTCGTCGAATGAGGTGCGGGATATATCATATATATCACTGTGCAAAGCAAAAACTCTAAAAAGCAATCAAAAGACAAACTGAGTGTGTAGCATCTGCCAGTCATTGCTAAAGGAGTCACTCCCGGTGAAGGGATCTCGGTCCTTTCCTTATCGAATAAGGTGCAGGATATATCATATATACCGCTGTGCAAAGCAAGAACTGTAGCTACCTGTTTTGTTTTGAAATTCGATTCTACAACATCTTAGGTTTCTTTTATTTCATTAATCACATTAATGAAGTCCCATCATTTAAATACCTAAACATCACAGATAAATACGACGTACACTTATGCCATCCGCATTCGCCTCGATGTCCCCTCGTGCACCGTTAGGTTAGGTAACTAACGGCAGAGCGGGGCAGGGCTAGCGCGGGTGTAAAACATAAGTAACGCCTATATAATATATCATATATACTATATACTGTATCTATCACAGAACATCACATGATCACATCACAGATATCGCAGCAGAAGAATCATATGAAATATTGGATATACTAGGACGTCCGTGTTTTCAATACGAGCCAGTATAAAACACGGATTCCACGGTCATGATGAATAGCCAAACCCACACCGCTAGACCCCTACGAGAGCGGCAAGCAACCCTACCAATTCTAGAATTAGGAGACCCGGACTCGACTCCTCGAGTTGGTCTCCCACTGGACTCCAGAACCCGGTTACTTGTGCCCTCCTCCTTGGGTCTATCCTAGTGCGGAAAAGTAAATAATATACATCAACGGTGACAACTTCCGCAACCTGGAAGTGCCCCAATAAAAGAATATTACATACAAGTTTTTACATGAATGAAAATGAAAAACACTCATCTCACATAAAAACCCCCGGCTATTCAAACACGACGATCCAATATAACATATCCAGCAACACATAACATCACATGTCATCAACTTAAGTAAATATGCGCATCCCAATTGTCGTTGACATATAGCAACGAAACCGGCGATATCACATATTACACTTACGGTCACAGAAAAGAAAGTGTAAAACTACAACAGTTGGAATCCGCAACCACCTCAGACATCGCATGCCTGACCAAATGAATTTCTTTAGACATCGCATGCCTAACAATTATAAACCCCGCATTTTAGTCTCTTTATCGAAAACACTTTTCAATACCAAGTCGGGCAATTCAACAAGATTCCCGAAAAACTGATCGAATGCTCGTCGCAAACTTTAGTAGACGGCTGCACCCCTGATACCGTCGACGAAGTGCACCAAGGCGGAACACCGCTACCGTGAGCACCCGAACGGATGCTTTCGACGACGGGGTTCTCCTACAGTCACTTGGTCGGGGCTATGGAGTGAGGCTGTCTATTAAGTTTACCCGGCGAGTATCCGCGTACGCTACGTGATTGCGACGGACTTTTGATCACATCAAAATTCCGTGGCAACCGATCAAGTGAGACTAAACTGCTATGTTTATAACATTCATTCAGTTATCTCATAACTTCTTGTGAATTCCAATTATTGTATCCCATTCCGGATAAATAGAAAATGTTAAACTTTTCGATCGAACAGTCAAACACCCAAGTTTTCCCGATACAGCTCAACACATGAAATAAGTCTAACAACATTCAGTTCGTGCCTCAGTACCAACGGTCCAGCCGTAGAAGGGTCAAGCCAACGCCTCACATGTGGCACGCCGTACTGCCCCAAACCCGAAGGTTCAAAGGGCAGTTCAAGACGGTCACATAATCGAGTTAAGGTTTGTTGTCTTCTAGAGGGTCCATCGCGTTACTTGCACTACTTAGAACGTCGTTAAACTACGGAAAAATCCAACACTTGGAAATTTCCCGACAGGGGAAAAATTGGGTATTTATATCCGGTCGAACTTTTTAACATGTTCTAAAATTTACCCGGAAAGCCACACAGACAAAATTTGATAATCCGATCGAATCCATGAAATCCCAAAACAACCCCAGAAAACTCAACTGTATAGTATATATTAAAATTACCCAGAAAACACAGGAATTAATTATAAACATTACTGTGTAAAGAGGAGTCAAAGAGTCAACATTATGGCCGCGGAAGAGCCGCGCCATGTGGGCTTAGGCCGCGCTTCCGCGGCGTTATGACGGAGTTAGGTCTCCGTTTTCCACAGTAATTCATAAAAAACCCTGCTTAATTTTCTGCATATTTTTAATTTCGAAAAATCCACAATTTTCAAAAAAGGACAGAGAGCATGTTTGGAATTGGGTTTCGGGTTCGTTCGGACTTCAAATTGCGTCTAGACTTCGCCTAAGGCTCTAGCTAGGCTCTGATACCACTGTAGGGTTCCTAGGTACCCTAATGAAGTCTCACAAGGCATCAACCATGCCCATTTCAAATTCTAACGGTGCCGAGAAACCCGACTACGGATCGTTGGCTAGAAAACTAGGCGAAAAAGAAACTAGTTAACAACTTAACTAAGGTTTATACGGAAATACAACCTTTGTAGATCCGGTGCTCCACCTCCATGGCTCCGCAACGAAGTCCCCTTGCTGTCCAAGTGAATTCCCGGGCTCTAGCGTCGGCTTCATCGGAGAATAGGCGGGCTAGGTCGTCGATGTCCATGCTGAAGATGATCTACGTCGAGGCATCGCTAGATCAAGCTCCAACTTCACCAAGTCAAGAAACTTGTGAAGAAAACACACTCTACTACTTGGCAAGAGGTAGAGGATGAAGAAATAGGAAGTCGGTAGACTTTAGAATTGGATTTCTCACTCATTTTCATCAATCACCATTGATGAAGTGAAGGTTTCTTCATTGAAGAAGATGAAGAAGAAGATGATGATGATTATGATAAGTTAATAAAAATAGAAAAGAAATATAATACTTATCATAACTTTAACCATGGTAAAGTGTAGAGAATTAACTTTAGTTAGGTGGAATGGTTAGGGTTAGAGAAGAAGACAAGAATGGTTGCTTTGGTCAAAGTTGCATGAAGCTTGAAGAAGCTTCTAAGAAAGCAACCATTTGTTTTCTTATCTCATTCTTTTCATCCAAAAAGAAATAGATAAATGAATGAATAAATAAATAAGCAAATAATAAACCCTAACCATTTCATTAACCAAGGTTTAATTCTTTATACTTAACCAATTTTACATGCACCATCAAACATGATACAAGCATGTGCACAAAATCATATCACATATATAATGCGCACATCCGAGCGAGAAAATCCATTTAAAGTGAACCGATACTAGTTAATGCAAAGTAATATATCAAGTATATAATTATGCATTAAATCATTAAATCAACACTTGATTTAACGATCCGGTCATATCGCATATAACCGACTAATATCCAATGTATCGATTTATCGAATCAATCTTCGATTCGATAACTAGGTTATATCGCATACAACCATTCGACATATTGTTCGCAAGAATGAAATACGGTATCGCATACACGCATTATTCTCGGTCCCGCACATATCTCATATGCGCTCCTATTTCGTTTCGCTTGAGCCAGGAAACCTCTGTGTAGGACTCTAAAGACTCGTCAATACGCCGGCAGCAGATGATGATCATATCAAACATCCACAAGCTGCAAGCGGTCTGCTAAACGTAACGGCCACCCGGGTATTGAGCGATCAGAAGATCGACGAGCAAGCCCGCTCACACTCCAGTGAATCCAACCAGTAACACTACCGTACAGTCCGGTCTGTTCGTCTGATATGTCGCATATCTCGCCTAGGGGTGGTAAACGTCAGACCCCAATAGCTCGATAAGTCGTGTCGATATGAGGTCTATAACTGTTCGAGAAACTACTGGTAACACTTACCAGTAAATCTCAGCAACCCTGGCCAGGGATTTCCTGTTATGGCCAATCGAACACAGCGCAACATCAACTCCCTATACCGGGAGAGACGAATCCCCTCCTATCGCTCATTGCCTCCATGTGACTCGGGACTGTACCCAAAAACCACCGTTTTGCACGCCCTCTTGGACGTGGTAAGATGGAAATCAAAGCACAGTGGGAACCACACAAGACTCTATGACGATCTCGGGTCAACAGACTACTCTGTACCAGTGTCACCAGAGAACTGCCATCTGACGTGAGGTATAATACCATCTGGGAGTTCTCGGCGAGTCCGTCCAGTGTACCCAGTCTCTACTGAGCACCCGTATATCATCTCTGATGTCAAACACCAATGGATATGGGATCATCCATCGCCCATCTGTATGGGTCGAGAAGGTATACGCTAGTCTACTCTGGTATATCGATGTCCCGTCTCGATATACCCACGACTAGGGACTTTGAAGGATGTACTTATGGACTACCATGTCCCCACTAGTATGATCCGCATCATAGTCCAGGTAGTCAAGTACACATCCTAAGGGCTTTACCAATATGTAACAGAGAGACAATCAGTGTACACGTTAAGGTAAAGAGTAACCAGATAGCATACTATCATGTCGAGCAAAAAAGTCTTCCCTATATATGTCCCAGCATCCACTACAATATACATCCAATGTACAGTAATGGCCTCTAGGGCATATATATAACTAACACGGTGGCTACAACCGCAACCTGGATGTGCCCCGCAAAATAATATTACAGCTTTATTACAATTACATCGAATGAATTAATACAATAACCCATTTCAAAACCTGGCTAATCATTACAACAGTCCAACACAGTTCATATCCACAAACAGTTAAAAAACATTACAGATATGTGCAACCCCCTGCCAACCGACATACTAGCAGTTAGGGGAGGTTTACGAACACATAATACAGTTCACAGATATAATCAAACAAGCAAACATCATATAATTTCGATCGATAAAACACATTAGATTCTGCTCCAATACTTCTCTGTAAATCTGAAACCTGAGCAAAAAATAAACATTCCAGAAAAGATAAAATATTCACAGAATTATAACTGTGGAGATTTGGGGTGAATCGGTCTCAACTCGGCCGCGGATCCGCGGCGGATCGGTGGGTTCGGCCACGGTTCCGCGGTGGGTTGGCCGATTCATGCACCCAAATTTCTACGGTATTCTTATAATTTCATGTAGGTTATTCTTCAGGTCCCTGAAAAATTTTTGGACCTCATTTTAAAATCGACAGAAACTATGTGAATACGATATCATTTCCGGTTCGTTTTGCGTTCGAAATTCATACGACTTTGCAAGTGAGTTAATTTTTGTTTAGTGAGGCTCTGATACCACTGTAGGTCGATGTATAACACCCCACGAGTTGCGGGAAGGCAGAAATATGAAAAACGATCTTGTTTTGTATGTAAACATCGACTAACCGAAGATCTTTTCTAAACGATAATTAACAACAAGCATAGAGTTCTAAGCTACTATGTGAAGAGATTATACCAAGTGATTCTAGTCCTTCGTCTTTATGATCTCTACGTCCTCCTCGGCCTCCTATCCGTGATAGATGATCCACCCGAGAACCCTAATCCAAGCTATTACCTCTAAACTTGAGGTTACTTAGTTTCTCTAGTTGCTAATCAAAGTAACTAAGATGATATAGAGTTAGGTTATGAAGTGTTTAGTCTATACTAATCCTTGGTCTCAACTCATGAGTGGTAGGATTAGGGTTTGAAGAGAGAGTGAGCTTGAGGAGAGAGAAGGTGGAGATGATAATGAGAAGAGAAAAGCTTCTCACTTGAATATATAAAGCATAATGAATTATCAAATAAAATCAATTAAATGATTATTCACCATGCTTCATTTATTCAACAAGAGTGATTCATCATGTGAGTCATTAAGTAATTAATGATGCATTAATGATGCATTTAATGATATGATGAATCACACAAATGAGTCACAAAAGCAATTAATGAAAATGCCACCTTAACCCCTCATGTCACTATCCTTCTAGAAGCTTCTCGGAAAATTACGAGAACGCCCCTCGTATCCGTGATAACACGGAAAAACTTTAGACTGTATAAATCCAATAACCTGATACTAGAATCTGGCTTAAACCAAAGCCGGCTAGTAAAAACTGTCCGAATGTCGTACGTGCGTTTAAACATGTATGCGTCCGAACCTTTGTCGTAAAACCATACGACCTCTATATCTTTTCGCCTGGGTTTGGGAAATCTCTGTGTGGGACTCTAAAGACTCGACTACTACGCTGGCAGTGGGTTTAACCACAGACCGCAAGCGGCACTAGCTGTACGTAACGGTCCCCAGGTAGTTGTCGATAAGAAAGCCGATGAGGTAACCCATCCGAAATCCTACTGAGCCTGTCCATGACAATATCCGCGCAGTCCGGTCTGTTCGTCTAAGAGTATCGCATGTATGGTCTAGGGAGGTGGTGGACGTCAGACCCCTAATAACCGTACAAGTCATATCGGTATGGCTCAAGACCATCCGAGAATCTACTAATCAGTCCATCAGTAATTCTCAATCAGCCCTGGCCAGGGACTTATGGTAATGACCAACCGATCTGTCACGACCCGAGAATTTCGACTCGTGACCGGCACTTAACCACGCAACGTCTACAGGCGTAACGCGGCTAAGTAAGCCGAACCCAGAAATCAAAACCAATAAATATAGAGTGGTTTAAAACATTTCCGTAAAACAGTCATACATGTCCGAAAAACTTTTATTAATTTAGTAGAAATCCCTTTTAGTTCAAGAGTTATAATTTTATAATTTTGTCAACATTTCCTTTAAAAACATTTGTCCCGTGAGTCGGGTAAAAGCAAGGTGTAGCAGGAATAACAAGTAAAAAGAATAAAGCATCACAATATGATATACGATGCCGTAGCGAAGAATACACAGTAAAGCAAGGACAAATATCACGAAAGGTAAGACTGCATAACATAAAGTCGGCTCACATGCGAGCTCGACACCAGAATATAAAATCATACATACCGTCCTCACAACTATCTCTAAGTTAATACAGAAAGGTAGATGGAGAATACTAGATACATCAATATACAACTGAAAGATAACAGATACCATACAAAACCCACCTATCAGCAAAAAGGCTAACTCGCCTCAGAAAGGTATCTGTACCAAAAGATGCGGTAAACAGCCAGCCGCGACTACTCCCAAGGGCAACCTGCAAATACTGTGGCACAACGGGGGTGAGTTGCCAACTCGTGAATAGAGATAACATATAAAGGTGATCGCGAGCATGCACATATAGCGCGGCTCTACTAGTGCCAGCAGATGATGTCAATGCATGCCAAACAGTGGATGCAATAGTAATGCAAGTGCTCTATCAGGTAAATGCTACAGGATGAGGTATATAGTAATCAATACTGAGCATGGGATAAATAACATCTACATGGATATGTCAACATGGAAAGCAATAATCGGTGCCTCAGACTGCACCCAAATCCCAAATACACTCAGGCGCCGGCACACCCATCGACCCTCAAATCCTGTACATCTCTGAGAAATCACGAGTGCCCAACATCGGCACACAAAATATCATAAAATACTCGTGTCCAGCATCGACATGCAAATCCTCGTATATCGGGCTCCGTCAGTCCGGATCGGCCCACGGGGTCCGTCTGCGGTGTCGGCCCTCGGCCCCGGCAGTACGGATCATCCCGCATCCATCTCTCGACTCTGATCAGTATCCTCCAGACAACTGCCAGGTCCAACCAATCACCGGTAGGTACTCGCCCGCCTCCAGGCTCAATCGGCAAAACCCATCGATCATCTCGCCGAGGGGAACCATACCGGGCCCACCACGAACCCGCAGACGGATCATCCACTCCTCGAATCGGGTTTCAAGCACACATCTCAGCACCGAGAAAACGCGTGGTGGACACACCAAAATATCATATCACGAGGTACCGGGTTTTTCAAAATAGTGCATCTTTTCTTAAATAATTCCACGGTCCTCAAAAACAGAAATCACATGAAAATCCATCACTAAGTAAATCCAATGAGTGATACAATGTAAATCAATCCATGGTATGGGTATAAGGGGAAAAACCGCTTTTTAAAATAGTTTCCGTTTTTAAAGATGTCATGCGGCTCTCAATTTCTAGAAAATCATACCCAATCATATGTAAGATGAACTACAATAATATAATCATGGCAGCTCTACAGTGAGTGTGGCATGGCAATTACTAACGGTGTGTGTGTAGCATGCAAATAGTGCCCGTGCAACATAAACCGTTAGTAATAGTGCGGTGTTCTATCAGTTCTAAGCATATATATATAAACACAGCAGGGAATGCAATATGCGATGACAGCCCATGGGGTAAATGCAATATATAATAACAAGGTCCTATCAGCCCTGACGCATAACGCCATGCGGGCGATATCCCCGTAGATGTGAAATCTACTCACCGAGTCTCGCGCTAAGTGTAGCCGACGACTTGCTTGCCCTTTTTCGCAGCGTCCGTCTCACTGGCTTGCGAACCTAGAATCATATAACATATATCACACATAAGCTCAATTTCACAGAAACGCGACATTACGGTCCAACTAGAAACCCGTGTCGCAAACCAATCGCGCATGTGCGCGATACGCTAAAACGTGTGATCACGCGCCTGAAACTACCCCGACGCGTCGCGATACGCAAAAGCCCCAAACCTACTCACGTATCACGCGTGTCGCGAAGGTTTAGAAAAACGGCAAAATAGGTATTTGGTCCCAGATTTCTATACAGAACTAAACTTACAAAAATATATACATCACAGCACCCTACACACTAGCAGACACCTACAGGACCAAACCCTAACCCAAACCCTACCCATCTGGCCGCAATTGGCGGCCAGAATGAATTAATTGGCAGCCTTAAGATAGAGTTAGGGGGTCGGGTTCTAGCTAGGGTATCAGCACATCTCCACTATACTGCAGCCTTCCCAATTTCATTCTGAACTTATCGGGTCAAAAGCAGTTTCCAGAAAACTCAGTTTTGCTCAAATACGACGAATTTGCATCAATTAGGGAAACTGGTGGTATTTTAGTGCAATTGGGGTTAAGCTAAGTTAATATGGTCTCAACAACCCACTAACAACCTACTGAAACCAATTTACACCACACTAGCACAAGGTTCCCACTAAACACCTCATATCGCACTAAAACGCACTAAAAACCACTAACCGAGGCAAAACTACTCTAACCAAGCAACTAAAGAATAAGTTTAGGAAATATACCTCATACTTAACCCTAGGTAGCTGAAGGAAGAAGAAGAAATGAAGGGGAGAAGCTGCAGTTGCTGCTGCTGCTCACTGGCTGTTGCTGCTGTGCTTGCTGTTGCTGTTGCTGAGCTGCTTGTTGCTGCTGCTGTGGAGTTTGCTGCTGCTGCTGCTGCTTCTGGCTTCAGCTGAGAGGTAGGTGTGTGTGTGTGTGAGTGTGTGAGAGTTTTGAGAGAAAAACAAAGAGAGTTGAGAGCCAAAACAAATCATCACCCAAAAGTCACCCCTCCTCTCTCTCTCTCTTCATTAATGGCAAGCATGGCTTGAGCCATGATGCCCCTCTCTCTCTCTCTCACAAGTCAACACCTATAAACAAATTCAAATTAAAACAACTACTAATTAACTAATTAACTTAATTTAAACCCAAAAGAGTTAATCCCATGATTAACCCACCATGGTTAATAATCATGGTAATAACTCATTTAAAAACCCTAGTTTACATGCACATGTGTGTGCAAGCCTAGGAAAATTTTGGAAAAATATTTATTAAATTAGGAAAAATATTTAAAACACAATTTGGTAAACTTTTTATTAAAAACCCATTATTTAAAAATAATTAGTCACTAACACATCCTAAGGTGTTACACGATCACCGTGCGATATCAACTCCCTATACCGGGAGAGACGAATCCCTAACAGTCGCTCATTGCCTCCACGTGGCTCGGGACTGTGCCCAACTAAAACCTGTTTGCACGACTCCTTTGAATCGTGGTAGGGTAGTAATCAAAGCACAGTGGGAACTCACACGAGACAAATGACGACCTTAAGTCAACGGACTATCTGCACACATGTCACCTGAGAACTGCTATCCAACGTTAGGTATAATACCATCCAGTCAGTTCTCGGCGAGTCCTGTCCGGTGTACTCAAACCCAGTGAGCATCTGTATACAATCTTAGGTGCACTCCACCAATGGCTGCGGGACCAGTCCATCGCCCCTCCTCAGGGTCTAGATATGTATACACTAGTCTACTCCGGAGTATCGATGCCCAGTCTCGATACTCCTGCGACCAGGGACATCTAAGGATGTGCCTATTGACTATCCAGCTCCCACAAGTATGACTGCCATCACAACGCCGGTAGTCAGGCAAACACCCTATGGGCTTTATCAACATATATATATATAAATACCAAGTAAAATATATCATACGTTAAGACAAAGACAAACCAAATAGCGTACTATCATATCAAGCAAGACTGTCATGTACATACATATCCCTAGCATCCTATACAATGAAGGCCTCTAGGGCATATATATCCAACATTAAATTCCTTAAACTCAATTCTCCCTCTAAGTTTTGGATCTGCATGGCAGAATCTCCCGGATGAGAATTAAATTCTCAACTTGAGGGGAGATCTGCTTCTGCAGATTTTCAACCAAAGGAAGAACTAAGTTCTTATTCAGAAGAGTTAAACTCTTAAATTGAGAATTAAATTCTCTTTGTTTTATGGAGCTTAGATCTCTTTCCCTTTCTCACCTAGGGTTTCTTTTCTCTCCAGAAGAAATCTTCTTTTCTCTCTTGAGAATTAAATTCTCCTCTCTTTTTTTCTCTGTTGTTGTATCTCTCTAAAAAAAATTCCAAGCATCCTTCTCTTCTCTTCTTGGCTCCTAAAGAAAATAATCAATTTGTTTAGTCAATCTTTCATTAAAAGATTTTGGTTGTTTTTGTACCCAACATGATCTTTTAGATCACTCAGTGAGTTTTATTCACCATTGGATTTTTAATCCAGAAGATATTTTGTCTGTTATTCTTGGTGAATTTCAGGGAAATCTTTCCTTGTATAGAATCTTTCCATAAATTGGTGATTTTTAATCATCATTGGATTTTTAATCCAACGGAGCTCCTTTTACAGAGCACCATCTTTTTTTGTTTGGAAAGATTTAGGAAAATATTGAGATTTTTTGATTTCCCTTAATTAGAATTTAATTCTATTATCTCAAAGATCTTAGGCTCCCATCACGTGTTGACACGTGACCCCCCTGATTAAGCATTTAACCAGAATTTAATTTTGTTGTTTAAAGAACTCAGGAATTATCACGTGTTAGCACGTGACCCTTGGTCACGTGTTGGCACATGATGCCCCATTGGGGTTTTTCCTATTGTTTTATTATACCTTTTTCAATGTATTTGAAGGCCCATCACGTGTTGGCATGTGACCCCATTCATTTATTGTTTGATTAGAATTTACTTCTTATAAGTCAGAAAGCTTGGGAACCCATCACGTGTCTGCACGCGACCTGTGGTCATGTGTGGGCACGTGATGCCCCATTGGGGTGTTCCTTGCTGTTTTGTTATATCTTTTAATCCTTTTTCAGTGGGTTTAAAGGGCCCAGCATGTGTGGGCACGTGACTCCTGTTGATTAGAATTCAATTCTATTATAACAGAATCCTCAGGAAATCATCACGTATCAGCACGTGACCCTTGGTCACGTGTGGGCACGTGATGCCCCCATTGGGGATTTTCCTGATATTTCAGGAGGGAACAAATGCCACCACAGCGTTGTTCTCACGTGTTTGCACGTGAGTGCAACGCTGTAACTTTTGTGGCCGTTGGATCTGCCTAGGGAAGGGGGTATGAACTGTTTCCCATCACATCCTATAAATGCATGGGTCTCTTCAGAAACGCCTCCACTTTTTCCATCTTCTTCCTTGCTCGTCTTTCCTCTGAGAATTTAATTCTCTTTCCCAGAGCTTAGTTCTCTGTTTCGAAAATTTCCAGAGTTCAACTCTATTAACAAAAGATTTCCTTTTTTAGGTAAGGATCTTGAATGACTGAAGAACTTTTTGCAGAAGTTTTCTCTTGTATTTTAAATCCATACCAAGGGTTTTTCCCTTTAACAAGAACCCATCTTTCCAAGTTCTTAAAAAAAATTCCAATCCATAAATAATAAACTCCTTTTGCTAGGGCTTCTCTGATCTCAGGGATCGATGGTGATACTTGTCTCTTTTATGGAATTTAATTCCATTCCAAAGAGTCTTTTAGCTCTGAAAATGTTTCCTGGGAATTTAATTTCTCTGTTCAAAAGGAATTTAATTCCTCTAAAGAACTTAGTTCTTTAAAAGAAAACTTCTTTGGATTTTTTTTATCCTGAGTTGCTCTTACAGAAAAAAATTCAGTAAAGGTTCTACTTGATTTTCGCAGAGTCCAAGATGGGTTTCTCTTTGGGGGAATGTGTAGAGTCATCTGAAATCCACTGTTCATTTATTGAGAATCTTCCTTTTGTTCTCATAATGATTACTCTGCCTCATCATTAGTGAGCCGCCATCTTATTTTGTGGGGCCCCTGTGTTTTGTAACCAATGGTCCCATAAAATAAGTCCTTTGTCGCTTTCTTCCACTGTCTTTTTTTATATATACATTTATAAACATATATATATACATGTGTTGGCTTCACTTAACAGTTTCCCCTTCTTTTATTTCAGGAAAAATGGCTTCTCTTCCGTACTTCCCTTTTATCCGCTCGGAGGCTGCCTTTCCTCAGTCACCGTCTGATGAAGAGGTGATGGCGATGATTAGAGCTCATGACCCTAATTGCGCCAACTTATTTTTATGGGGGACCTGGTATGGGCACATCATCCGCGGTCGCCACAGCTTTCTCTGCGAGATACCAACAGAGCTACCTACCCATTTTTGCCGATGGAGCATCCACGAACCGCCTTCGCTATGGAGATGTTGAACTGGACCCCTACGGGACGGCTCGAGCCGTCAACAACTGGAATTCCGAACCACCCTGTGCCAGCTATAGACATCTTAGGGCGTCGTATCTGCCAAGGTGAAGCCCAGCCATGGGGTCAGGTTTACAAAATAAGGCTTACTCCTCGACAACCCACGGGTTACCTTCTCTGGGCTCGTTATATCCTGTCCGCCCATCGAGCGCGACTACAGAAGGTCGGGCTCTATCAGGCGGTGTTACGCATCTCTCTTCCACTATCAGTACCCCCATGTCAGCTGGGTTAAGGCTTTCTTAAATCAATGGAATCTTCCCACCAACACCTTCTTTCTAGGGGACCGCGAAGTTTCAATTTCTCTGGAAGAGTTTCGCGAGATCTCGGGGTTGCCGGTCAGGGGGACGCTCTATGAAGAATTGCTGCCTCCTGATGAGTATGTTTTTGAAACTGAGCCTGGTATGCTTGACGGCCTGTCGATTGAAAATGCCGTCCGCCATAAGCACCCAAGTCTAATCAAGACTCTGGGCATTTATGAAAAGCTGTTTGCAGAATCAGATGAGCAGGGTGTCACTTTCAAAAGCTTTATTGCCTGCTTCCTTTGCGGGGACGTTCTATCAAAGACGGCTCTGAAGTTCGCAAATATCAACGACCCTTTCGGGTTCGGTCTAAATAAGCAACCAGCTAAAGAAAAGGATTTGCCGCAGTTCTACATTCCAATCCTGTCAGCTGTATCTTTTGAGTCGATCGCAGCCCCTGGCATAGATGAAGAGACTTTCTTCATGGGTTTTATCAGCGTCTAGCTCAGCTGGTTCATAATTCCTACGCACCGTCGTTTCATAAGAGCCTCGGTCATTTACCCTGCTCATCGCATTGCCGAAAGGACGCGACTAGCTGTGAGCATTGCGGGGCTAGCGCATCTGTATCATGGGCTAAGTGCCGCAGCCAATACCTCAACCCCAGGCATGGATGTGGTAAATTTCTCTCTTCATTACTTTACGTCATGGATTGAGATGCACGTGCTAGGGGCATTTTCCGCGCATAAGAGACCCGGCTTTTATGATGCCTACCCTTTTCCGTGGCTTATGAGGTTAGTGGACGCTTCTGCTCCCGATCCGACTCAGTCCGGAGCTATTCGTGTGCTGATTAATCCCTATGCGAATACGGGCGGGATGGTATTCGACGATCAAGTCCTCTCTGCTCCTTCAGGACCGATTCAACAGATTTGTGACTCATCGAAAGAGGGAGTACCTTCCCTGAAGCCCAAGGAAACCATGCACTTATATTCGATCAGACTGGGTTATCTGGTATTTCGTCAGAACGATGCGGCCCTTTTTATGCGGTACAACCCATACCGCTTTGCTCGGCAACTGGGGTATGACCAGGGTGTCCCCTTTGAGGAGTTTACAGTGGAACCCAGCCCATCGTCAGAAGTTGTTCATGACGCCGCTCATCACTTTATGGGGCTGAATACCGGCTCTCGCTTTGTGATTCCTGAAGCTGATTATATTCCTCGATGTGTGGGGTCTTTCACGGGCTGGTATCTCCTCCGAGTCAGTCTCATTATTGCTGAGGAGAGGAGGATGCTCCTCGGATATAGGGCTCCTACTCCGATCCAGGCTACGGGAGTCCCGCCGAGACCGCGGGCAGTGGTTCGTCCTCCCTTGAGGGATACTGGTATCGTGCTTATTCTGGAGGCGGCGGAAGTGGATCTGACTCCCACAGCTGGTATGCCGCTGAGTACTAGAGCTCAATCAAGGGCCAATAAGGCGCCAGTAGTAGTATCATTAGCTGCGGCGTCAGCAATGGTCGTGTCATCATCGGTAGCACCGCCGAGCGAGGATATTGAAGGCGAAGTAGGTCAATGCCGCACCAAAGCACCAAGGGGAAGGAAGCGATCGTCTTCTGCGGTTAGTTCTGGGTCCAAGAGGCGAAAGAAAATGGTCACCAATCTGCTCGACTCTTTAGTGGAATCAGAGCCTATCCTTCAAGATGAACCACTAGCTATGCAAGAATCGGATGGTGGTCTACTTTTCCCGGGTTCATCTGTCGAGGAAGCCGTACAATTGGCTGAGGCTATAAGACGCTCACAAGATGAATATGAGAATGTAAGGATTCTGAAGAGGCCTTATCCTACCGTCATCTTCTACGAAGATCCTCCATCGATACGGCGGATATTTATAGGTCCTTTGGAAGAGGGAGGCGAGAGAGCCCTTAAGCAGCCTATCTCGGCTGATGCCGAAAATGCGCTGTCATTGTGGACCGGCGGCCATGAGTCTACCCTTGAACCTCGGTGAGCATACCTCCTCAGGAAGGAACGCCGGCTTGAACAAGCCATACCAAAAGCTCCTTTGCGCATTGGTATACTCATATTTTTTTATAATATTTTGCACTATTCATATATATATGTATATATCCTTATCTTTGTGAAAACCTTGTAGGGACTTCGTTGATGGCAGAGGATCTGAGTCCGAGTCGCGCCTTGACTATGGACTCTGCAAATATCCCCAATGAGACACTAGTAAGTGTGGAGAGGGTCGATACAACTGTTGTTCTTGCCACGGAGCTCCCATCGGTGATTTCCGTTCCCCTGGTGCTTGCTCCCCCAGAAGAGGCATCTTCGTTGGCCGCGGATTCAATGGATCTTTCTGGGGACGGCCCGGAGACTAGGGAATAGGTAGTCGAGGCTACCGTCCTTCCATTGGAGCCTGCAGTGGCAGCCACTGCTCCTCGATCAGAAGTTATTATACCGGTCCACATCCCCGATGATGTGCCTGGGGGCATGGAGGAGACCGCCGAAGCTACTATCCCTCCAGTCCAAAGCGGGAGAAGCATCGAAGGTATCCTTCTATATTTTATTTTGATAATCTTTCCATTATCTCAACCTTTCTGTCTTTTTAGAATTGCGCGGGTTGGCGGCGTCTATTGCTGATCTGTCTCTTAGGAAATCTTTTCAACGTCTGCTGGAGATGGCCGCTCCACAGACAATATCCCCTCAACGCATCGTTCTATCTTCTGGGCAAGGTTAGTGTTGTTCGCCTTCTTCACGGCATTATCATTATTCCATATAACGATACTTATGTCTTCTCCAGTTCTGGAGGCCGATGACGAAGTCGAGATTCTTGACAGACCTGGGGAGCCTTCAGACCCTTCTTGCATGACCGTGGGTAAGTAAAGTTTTAATATTGTTCCATTCGCTCTTTACTTGTAAATCTCGCTAATTGTTTTCTATAAATCTTAACAGCTTTGCCAGTTCTTACCACGCTGGAATCTCGCATCGTGATGCCGCCCGGCCCCTATGCTCTACGTGCCTCGGAACGGATAGCAAAGCTAAGACTTCACTCCTTGTCAGCTCTGATTGAAGACTTTCGTGCTGGCAGTTTGATCACGGTCGAAGCATTTGTCGCTGAAGCCAACGGTTCTCTTCCCTTTCTTGCTACTTACCATAGTGAGACCTTGGTGCAAGTCTGGGTTGAGTTTTGTTGTCAGGTGGAGGCTTGCTCGCATATTCTTGAATCTACACGCCCTCCCTCAGAGGTTGTAGCTGCAAAGGCGAGCTTGCGGGGGCTGATCGAACGATGCGCCTCAAATATGCTGTCATGCGAGAAGAGGCTCAGCCGAAAGTTTTTGGAGAGGGAGCTGGCTTCCAAAGCGCTGAGGGAACTTCACTCTAATCTTACGGCCAAGACCACTCGGGCATATGATCTTTGGCGAGGGCTTCCAGAGGCTATCAAGGAGGTGGTAGCCATTGATAAGGCCGTCATTTTCACTCGCGAAATGGTCGAAGTTCATAAGGTTACCGAAAAAGAGATTGAAAGTCGGCTTGCCTCATACCAGGCTCAGCAATCTCAAGCGGAGGCCCGTCTCTTAGCGATAATGAATCATGAGGCTGAGGCCCAGCGGAAAAAGGATGAATTGGCAAATCTATTGAATCGTCCGCCGGCTTGAAGAATTGTATATTTTTTATTCTTCTTTTGTACATACTCCTGAATGAGAGTATTTTTTTTTGATTCCTTCATAAATTGTACTTTGTATTCATTTTGATTCATGAATAAAAGACATATTTTGCTTCATGATGGTGTGTCCCTTTTAGTAAGTGCATTTTGTGGATAATCTATTTTGATTTCCTTGTAGGACAGCGATGGCTTAGGAGTCAGGGTTAAGATCGGCCTCCTAAGACTTTTCAACTTTATGAGCCGTGAGGGTCTCATAAAGAATTTTCTCCCTACAGGTCGAGAGGATCCCGTAGGTGTAATTTCTCCTTAAGAATCGTGAGGATTCCTAAGTGCATTTTCTCTTGAGAGTCGTAAGGATCTCACAAAAGAGTTTTCTCCCTTACGAGTCGTTAGGACCCGTAAGTGATGGATGAGGTTGACATTATCCGCATTTTACGGAGTCAGGAGTCGCTCTGGCCATTTCCCACGGGGTCAAGATTGACTTTAGCCGTGTTCTATGGGACCAGGATTTGCTCTGGAAGCTTCCCACGGTGTCAGGATTGACATAGCCGTGTTCCGCAAGGACCAGGATCCGCTCTGGACACTTCCCACGGGGTTAGGATTGACATAGGCCGTGTTCCACTAGACCGGGATTAGCTCTGGATGCTTCCCACGGGGTCAGAACTGACATAGTCGTGTTCCGTAAGGACCAGGTTCCGCTCTGGACGCTTTCAACGGGGTCAGGATTGACATAGGCCGTGTTCTACGTAACCAGGATTTGCTCTGGATGTTTCCCACGGGTCAGAATTGACATAGCCGTGTTCCGCAAGGACCAGGTTCTGCTCTGGACGCTTCCCACGGGGTCAGGATTGACATAGGCCGTGTTCCACGTGACCAGGATTTGCTCTGGATGCTCCCACGGGGTCAGAATTGACATAGCCGTGTTCCGCAAGGACCAGGATCCGCTCTGGGCGCTTCCCACGGGGTCAGGATTGACATAGGCCGTGTTCCACGTAACCAGGATATGCTCTGGATGCTTCCCACGGGGTCAGGATTGACATAGCCATGTTCTGCAAGGACCAGGTTCCGCTCTGGACGCTTCCTACGAGGTCAGGATTGACATAGGCCGTGTTCCATGAAACTAGGATTTGCTCTGGATGCTTCCCACGTAGTCAGGATTGACATAGCCGTGTTCCACAAGGACCACGTTCCGCTCTGGATGCTTCCCACGGGGTCAGGATTGACATAGGCCGTGTTCCACGTGACCAGGATTTGCTCTGGATGCTTCCCACGGGGTCAGAATTGACATAGCCGTGTTCTGCAAGGACCAGGTTCCGCTCTGGACGCTTCCCACGGGGTCAGGATTGACATAGGCCGTGTTCCACATGACCAGGATTTGCTCTAGATGCTTCCTACGGGGTCAGAATTGACATAGTTCGTGTTCCACGTAACCAGGATTTGCTCTGGATGCTTCCCATGGGGTCAGAATTGACATAGGTAGTGTTCCGCAAGGACCAGGATCCGCTCTGGGCGCTTCCCACGGGGTCAGGATTGACATAGGTCGTGTTCCACGTGACCAGGATTTGCTCTGGATGCTTCCCACGGGGTCAGGATTAACATATGTCGTGTTCGACAAGGACCAAGTTTGGTTGACTTTATCCGCATTTCACGGAGTCGGGGGTTGACTCTCGGTTGTCTGTGCATCGTCGAGTCATAGAACTGGGAACTTCGCTGCAGCTCCGATTTGTTTATGTTGTGTCTGTTGAAATGAGACGAATGTTGAGATGATTTCCAGGTTGCTTTGTGAACCGTTGAGATTTGGCTCTCTTTCGGATGGAGCCTGGTGGGAAGGTGTGGTTCTCTCTTTGTTTGTGCCCCTGGATTGTATATAGGGATCGATGTGATCACACCTGTAGGGCAAAAATTTCATTTTATATATTTTTCTTTCCGCGATGCTCTATCATTTCAGCTTTTTTATCACGAAAGTCGCGATTGCCCAATCATTTCGGCTATTTTTCGCGGTGCCCAATCATTTCGGCTATTTGTTTTATTTTTACTCGCTGCTTTTTATTGCGAGTTGCCCAATCATTTTGACTATTTCGCATGCATACATTTTACTTGCTGATCTGCAAGTTTCCCTATCATTTCGGCTATTTCGTATGCATTTGTAATTCGCTGGCTTTTCGCTGCGAGTTTTGGAATTTGACGCCGATTTCAGCATCAGTATCGCTACAACTGGGATATTGCCAGGAGCGAATCATTATTTGCCTTTGTCGATGTCGAACAAAGGTGACTTAGCAAACAAGGTTAGGATCCTGTCGACTAAGGCTTTTAACTTCATGAGCCATAAGGGTCTCATAAAGTTATTTTTCCCTATGAGTCATGAGGATCTCGTAGGTGCGTTTTCTCCTTAGGGATCGTGAGGATTCCTAAGTGTGTATTCTCTTATAAGTCGTAAGGATCTTATAAGAGTGCTTTCTCCTTATAAGTCGAGAGGACTTACAAGGGCTGTACACTGTGTAAACATATCCCCAGTCGCAGGTGGAACTTTGTTAGGGTCAATACTGAACTGCTTGTAGGGCAGCATTAGAGGTTGTGATGGCTGCTTAAGAACAGGTTCAGATCCCTGTAGCTTAAGGCTTTTGAATCCTATGAGCCGGGAGGGTCTCAAAGGGGGAATTCTCCTTGTGAGTCGTGAGGATCTCGTAAGTGCGTTTCTCCTTAGGAATCGTGGGGATCCTTAAGTGTGTTGCTCTTTTGTGAGTCGTAAGGATCTCACGCAGGTGGTTTCTCCTCACAAGGTCGAGAGGACCTTACAAGTATATTTTAACGAGATTGCGCCCTTTCGGGTTTTCACAAAACTCGCCGGTAGCCCTGCTGTTTTTACTCACGGAGCCCTTTCAGGTTTTCATCCGTGCCCATTTTGCTTATGGACATACCGTTTTTTTCTTTCTTTTTTTTTCATTTTTTTTGTGTCAGCCTTGGGATGCTGCGGCCCGTAGTAATTTATCGACGTTTCGGTCAACAACAAGTTTTAGGACATAGTGGTCCATCGTTAGTTTAAGGACGTTTCGGTCCGACGCCAGTTTTAGGACATAATGGCCCATTGTTAGTTTAAGGACGTTTCGGTCCGAGAAAAAGAAGCCGGCTACTACTTACAGAGCTTAGGCTTAGGAAGAGAGCGAGTGGACATAGGCGTCGTCATCTATCGTTGGCCTAGGCCGTGACTCTTCAGGCGTAGTATTATTTTAGGAAGCGACCGTTTATTGGCCTGAAAGGTCTTTCACCATGCATGTCCATGAGTAGATATGCTCCACCCTGGTAGACTTTGTCTATGATATACGGGCCTTCATAGTTCGGCTCGAATTTCCTCCGCTTGGCACGATTGGGGATCATAGGTCTTTTGACCACTAGCATGAATTCGCCTTGGCGGAATGTTCTCGGCCTAGTCAATCTCTCATATGAGCATGTCATCTTTGCTTTATAAGCCTCCAGATTTTGCTGCGCCATGAGTCTGGTTTCATCAAGGGCATCGAGCTCCTCAAGCCGAAGGTGAGCATTTTCTTCGTCTGTTAGCTTGTAATGAACCGCCACTCGTAGAGAGGGTAACTCTATCTCGAGGGGGAGTACCGCTTCTATGCTGAATACCAATGCATACGGCGTTATGTTTGTGGCTGTTTTGAACGTAGTTCGATACGTCCAAAGAGCTTCATGCAGTCTCTCATGCTAGTCCCTCTTATTTCGAGACACCGTCTTTTTCACGATCTTCGTCAGGGTTTTGTTAAAAGCCTCAGCTAGACCGTTAGCTCAGGGATTATAGACCGATGGATATCTCCAGTCTATGTTATGCTGTTGTGCGAAGCGGCTGATCTTGTGGCTTCTATAGGCTGGCCCGTTATCGGAGATAATCCATCGCGGAGTGCCAAACCGATAAATGACGTGTGTCTTGAAGAAATGGAGGACATTCTCCGTATTCACTTCCCTTAGCGGTACTGCTTCTGCCTATTTGGAGAAATAATCAGTTGTCGCTAAAATGAATCGATGTTTTCGGGACGATGTCGGTTCGATGGGCCCGATTATGTCGGTTACCCACATTTTGAATGGACAGCTAGCCACCGTTGGGTGTAGTGGATTTGGATGCTGATGGATAAAGTCCCCGTGAACCTAGCATGAGTGGCACTGCTTCGCGTATTCGAGGCAGTCCTGGATCATCGTGGGCCAATAGTAGTCCATCCTTTTGATCTTCAGCTTCATCTTCGGGCCGGCTTGGTGAGAACCCCAGAGTCCGTCATAAGTTTCTTGGACGACTCTCTTTGCCTCTTCGAGTCCCAGGCATCTTAGCCATAGAGAATCAAATGAACTCTTATACAGAGTATCATTAGCAAAGACGAAGGATAGAGCTCGTTTCATGAGCTGATGCCTTGAGGATGCATCTTCAGGTGTTCGACGGGATTTGAAGTAGTCTATAAAGACTTCTCTCTAATCCATAGCCTTTTCCTGGTCTTTTATTTGTAGAGACGTTTGCTCGGTCGCTCCCTTCTCTTCGGACGACTCCGGAGATATTTCTGCCGGTGCAAGAACCCGACGGCTTTGCACAACGATCCTCACATTATCGAGGTTTTCTTCGGCCAGTTCTTTAGCGAGCTTGGCTAATGCATCCGCCTTGCTATTTTCCGCACGCGGTATGCTCTCCAGGGCATAAGCAGGGATTTGAGTCAGCTGTTTCTGCACTCTCTCGCTGTATTTCACCAACTCTGGCTTGCACGTTTGATAGTCGCCATTTACTTGACTAACGACCAGTTGGGAGTCTCCGTATATGAGGAGGTTCTCAATTCCTATGTCGACAGCGATCTCAAGACCTTCTATCAAAGCTTCGTATTCGGCTTCATTGTTCGTCCTTGGCTCTGTTAAGGACAAGGCAAAGCGCATTATCCCTTCTTGTAGAGTTACGAAGATGAGTCCTACCCCGGATTTGAATATAGGGATGCTTTGTTTGCGCTTCTTCATGGAAGATGCTCCATCCCACTGGGTATCATTCTCTCTTTTTTCCCCGTCGATCGTGTCAAACGCGTGCTCGTCGGGCAATTCATAGTTCAAAGGAGATTCGGCGGGTATCGGATACTCAGCGAGGAAGTTGGCGATGGCCTGGCCTTTCACTGCCTTGAGGGGACGGTAAATTATCGAGAACTCCATCAAGAGTAGGGCCCATTTAGCGAGTCGTCCTGTTAATATGGCCTTTGACATCAAATATTTGAGGGGATCCACCTTTGATATGAAATGGACTTCATATGCCAACGCATAGTGTTTGAGCTTCGTTATTGTGAAGATCAACGCCAGGCAGTGTTTTTCAATGGGGAGTAATTGTTTTCTTCCCCCAGTAGAACTCGACTCAAGTAGTAGAGGGCTCTCTCTTTCCCATGGTCGTTTTCTTGTGCCCATAGCGCGCCTAAAGAACCTTCGAGGGCAGTTGCATACAGAATGAAGGGTTTTCCCTTGACGGGAGCGGCCAGTACTGGCGGATTCTGCAGGTATTGCTTGATTTCGTCCAGTGTGCTTTGGCATTTGCGATCCCAGACGAACGGGGTTCCCTTCTTCATTAGGTGACTATAAGGACGGCACTTGCTAGAGAGATTAGCTATAAATCGCCGGATATACGCGAGCTTCCCTTAGAGAAACCGCAGTTGCTTGAGAGTTTTTGGTGGAGGCATTTTCATGATCGTCTTGATCTTCGACGGGTCTATTTCGATGCCTCGGTGTCGGACGACGAATCCCAGGAACTTGCCCGAGGAAACTCTGAACGCGCATTTGAGAGGGTTCATCTTCAAGTTTTATTTCCGAAGATGCTGAAACACGATCTTCAGATACTTTAAATGTTCCTTGTATGATTTGCTTTTAACTACGAGGTCGTCGATATAGCATTCAACGACTTCATGTATGAGATCATCGAAAATCTTCGTCATGGCTCTCTGATACGTAGCATCGGCGTTCTTTAGACCGAAGGGCATCACCTTGTAGCAAAATATGCCCAAAGGAGTCCGGAAAGTGGTATGCTTCTGGTCTTCGGGATGTATCTTTATCTGATTGTATCCTGATGAGCCATCCATGAAGGAGAAAACTTCATGGGTGGACGTATTATCTATCATCAGCTCGGTGACTGGTACTGGGAAGTCGTCCTTCGGGCAGGCTTTATTGAGATCCCGAAAGTCCACACATATGCGCACCGTCCCATTTTTCTTCATCACTGGAACGATGTTGGCGATCCAGTCAGGGTATTGAACTTCTTGGATGAAGCCGGAGTCGATTAGCTTCTTGACCTCGGCGTTGATGCTCATCTCAAGCTCGAGCCGCATTCTTCTCGGTGCTTATTTGATCGGCTTGACAGCCGGGGATATTGCCAATTTATGGACAGCAATCACTGGATCTAGTCCTGGCATCTCGGAATAGTTCCATGCGAAGCAATCTTTATGCTGCATGAGCATGTCCTTTAGCGTAGCCACCCTTTCTTCAGACAACAGCTCACTGTCGAATGTCGGCCGCAGGTCACCTGCCGTCCCCAAATCAATTTTCTTGAGGTTATCTGCGGTAGTATGTATTCCATCTTCCAGCTCTTTTGGCACCGGTGGAAACTCTGAGATCATCTCTCCATCATCGTTTTCGAAGCACCAGGGGAGGTCATCCATATTCTCGGGCTCTTCTTCTGACAGCTTTATCACGTGGCAGGTACAAGATCGCTTCCAAGACCGATATTGATCTGGTTCCAATCTCGCTGTATACGTGGCTTTCGGTTCATGCTTCTGCGGCAGGATTACCCTCCAGCTGCTGGATAGAGCGAACATGCCGAGTTGATACTGTTCTTCAACCCAGTTCTTGAAGGTGAAGCAGTCTTCGAAAGGATGTCCTATTGCTCGGTGATAGGAGCAATAGTCTGGGTGAGAGACTTAGTTCGCTTGCTCAGGGTGCTTAGACTCCGGAGTGTCATCATCTGATGCTTTACGACAAGATTGAATATCTTCTTTCTCTTTTCTTGGGGAAAAGAATATGCTCGACCCATCTTCTTTATCAGAGACGGATCCCGGCTGCTCGATTCTTGATCGCGTGGCCTCTCAGACCCGCTTTGCCGTTGTCGAACGTTTTTTCCGTTCTTTGGTTTATTTTTGCCTCTACGCCGGGTCTTTTGTATAACGGGTTGGTGATGAGGAGCTTTGTCATTCTCCGCGGCCTGCTGAAGGAGGCGCTGCGTTCTGGCTTTCTCGTAAATGGCCATTTCACGACTATGGTCATCCCGGACCTTTTGACCCACTTCCCTTATTAGCTTGTCCATCTTTTCTTCAAACGACGGACTTGGCATTTTTATGGCAGGATCACGTTTTGGTTCAGGGTCAGCGTCTTTTAACAGAATGTCTCCTTCTTCATCGAAGTCATATATGACGTAGCTGCCATGGACTCGCTCCCGTTTCTTGGATTGAACATATCCAAGCCAGATCATTTCCATTCTCCCGTTGAGAAACTTTCGCTGAGTTCCGGGGACGTCCCAGATCCTGTTGTAGAACCAAGCTTGTCGAGCAGTCTGTTTGAAGGGTACACCTTGGCGTTTCAATAGCCTTTTTAAGCCTTCTGTGTAATATCTAGGCAGACGGATGGGCTGGAGCCTGTCAAGTGTAGAATCGGCACCATGCCAAATTTCTTTCTCCACTTTGGTTTCCATGGATTGATAAAAGAGGATTGCCTTTTCATCTCCTCGCCTGGGAGGGACGTAGAACGTCTGTAGTTCCTGCACATTATAGGTATCAAGTGCGTCGAGCTCTTTATAATGCTCTTGCGGAACCATGACAATTTGCAATCTCCGATCATCGCTATGTTGGGTTACCTTTGCACCTAGTCTAGGATTTGGTAGCATCACTCATGCCAATTTAAAAAATAGAGAGGTGCAAAGCTAACTAACCATGAATCTTGCTAGAATTTTTAGGGTAACAAATATTGTATCACATACAAAGAAGTAAAGAGATAGGGATTACAACCTTTGTAGTCCATTCATTCGCTTCATAAGCTCCGTGTTGAGGTCCCTTCGCTGTGATCAACATGAACTCCGACTCTCGAGTGGCTCCATGAGATAAATGAGACACCTTTCTTGTAGTCTTCATGATCTAAGATGATCTACCTTGAAGAATCTCTAACCCAAGCTTACACTTCACTAATAAAGTAATTAGAGAAGTAAACACCCTAATCTAAGTGGCTAGAATAGATGAGGATGATAAAGTAGGAATTATTCTCTCTTTTGTTTTCAATTTCTCACACTAAATCATCACACACAAAAAGCTAGCAAGCTTTTTCAAGGAGGAAGAAGAAGAAGAAAGCTTTTGTGATGAATAATGAATTATTGTTGTGGTTACAATTGCAACCATAGGTTAAAAATGAAAGGCTTAACCCTTGTAGAGAATAAACCATAGGTAAAGGTTTTGGATTGGGTTAACAAATATCTACACAAAATATCAAGCTAGATGACAAAAGTGAAAGCTTCATGAAGCTTCATGAAAAAGCTAACCCAAAAGCTAACCCTAATCCAAACCCTAACTTGGTTTACTTAACAACCATGTTGCATTTGTAACCCTAACATGTTACAATATTATATATCTGTAACGTTTCAGAAATCGTTTTGCGAATTTTTCCGTTTTAGGGCAAAATTTTCGGTATTTTCCGTTTTAACCCGATTTCGATCAAACTTCCGTAAAAGCTTGCCGGCACCTATTTTAGCTAAAATAAAGCTGGTGCGCGAACTTTGGGGGTATATGGGAGGTTTTGGTTAGGATAGAATTTTTCCCAAATAAAATATTATTTTAGCCGGTAAAATATGCAAGTAAATCGGGAAAAAATTTCTAAATGAAAATTCTTGGAAATCATCACTACAATTATTTTTTAGAACCTTATTTTTAAATATCTAGATATTTTTAGTGCAAAAGGTTTTGAATTAAAAAAATAAAAGAAAATGAAAGAAAAGGTGTCATTTTTGCATTTAATGAAGCTGTTCCCCTCCGAATGGCGGCCAAGACAGGGACGTCTTGCCTGAGATTCGGGGCAGATGTTATTTGGTTTTATCCATCCACCTCTCTGAAGATGCCAAGTTGATTTATGGCACTGGGTATCAAAGGTTTAAACGGATGCGGCCGATGTAGCAGACTTCGTCAGATTCCCCCTCGCTTGAGGGGTTTTGATTGTGGGGACGCTCTTCCCTGCAGGCGCAAGCCCCTGCAGTTAATTACGCTACCGCATCGCGGTAACAACTTTCTCCTTCTCCAGAATTTCACTTCGTGTCATGGGTATTTGTTTTGTTTGTGGTTGCCCGTGGATTGTATACGGAGACTAATTTATGTCGTCGCCCGTAGGACGTGGAGTAGTCAAAATCCGTATCTTCTTAAATTTTGGTTTGGGGTTTTGGTTTAAGGATACGTTAGCCATATTTGAGGCTAAGATCAACTTAAACGTTTGTTAAGGATACATTAGTCCAATTTGAGACTAAGATCAACTTAACAGGATCGTTTGGATCCAACAAAAGAGCATTTGGGGGCTCTATTGTTCCAGTTTAGGGACATGGTGGTCCATTGAATGTATGGCCGTTGGGACTCATCACCTCTCTGACGACGTTGAAGGATTACAACGACAGATGTCAGAGGAGTTCAGAGATGTACCCTTGAACCAAAGTTGGTTGGGAGATCTATAGTCCAATTTGGGACTAAAGTCTGTTTTGAAAGTTTTGGTTTAAGGATGCGTTAGCCATATTTGAGGCTAAGATCAACTTAAACGTTTGTTAAGGATACGTTAGCCTAATTTGAGACTAAGATCGACTTAAAAGGATCATTTAGATCCGACAAAAGAGCACTTGGGCTCTATTGTTCCAGTTTAGGGACATGGTGGTCCATTACCAGTTTAAGGACATGGTGGTCCAACATTCCCATTTTGGGGAAGGATACTGGTTTAAGGACGCATTAGTCCAACATTCCCGTTTTGGGGATGAATATTGGTTTAAGGACGCATTAGTCCGTGAGTTTAAGGACCCCACAATCCGTATCAATGTGTGGTTGTCGGGACCCGTCACCTCTCTGACGACGTTGAAGGATTACAACGACAAATATTAGAGTAGTTCGGAGATGTACCCTTGATCCGGATGTAAATTGATTTGAGAGAGCAGTTGTGCTCAGTTCAATTTAATTTGAGGACTTATGGTCAGAATTGGGTTAAGTCCAGTTCAAAATGTATAACATTTCATTTATCTTTGGCCTGTTAGGCCTCTGCTTGGGCTTTGCCCTTTTATTAATGCATTGCATTATTATTAGGCCTGTTAGGCCTTTTAAATTGGGCTCTGCCCCTTTTTTTTAATAATGCAAAGCATTTATTTTTCTGACAGTGTGCCACGTGGCTTGTCAGCCGCTTTGCGCCAATTGAGGAGCGCAAGGCGCAAACTCATGTGGGGGTGACACGTGTCACGCTCTGGTGAGCGCAAGTCTGTTAGCGCAGTGCGCTGCGCCAGTGCTCTGCTGACACGTGGCGCGCTCTGGTGACTTGCGCCAAACCAAGAGAGCAGTGCTCTGTTTTTAGAAGCGCAAGGCACAGTTGTTCTATGATTGACACGTGGCGCTCCCTGGTGGCTTGCGCCAATCCAAGGAGCGCAACAGTGCAAATTTCAAAAGTGCAAGGCACTGTTTAATATCTTGATCAAATTTAGATCAAAGAAAACATGTTTTTCTTGTTCCAGAGAGGTTCTACCTCAAATTTCAAGAACCAGTGGTTCATCAAAAGGCAATGCCTTTATATAGATCAAAAGATCTAGTAAAGAAGTAAATTACTTCTTTTTATTATTTTTTTATTAAATATCTTGATCTTGTTCATAGATCATTGATCTTTTTAGAAGAAATTCTTCTTTTTTCCAAAGGTTTTACCTTTTCTTTTCTTCGAGTTCTTCTCCAAGTTTTAGAGGAGTTCTCTATCTTTTTCTCTGTGTTAATCCCCTTTAGACTTGGAGTCTAGGGGCCTTTATATAGTGCCAATTGATTTGTTAAATCAGTTAAAGAGATCTTTCTCTGAGTGATTTAAGGATGTTTCCCCACCGTTGGATCTTTGATCCAAGGGCTTCTGTTTTACAGAAGATAATCTTCCTGTTTTTAACAAGATTGAGAAAGATCTTTCAAAAATTTTATTGTTTAAATGCTGGCACAGTTGGCGCAAGCGCACCTGCGCTTGACACGTGTCGCGCAGCGCAGCGCGCAGCGCAACTGCGCTGACACGTGTCGCGCAGCGCAGAGCGCAGATCAGCTGAAGCGTTGCTTCCTTTATTAAAATTTGAATTTTAAACAGAGCCTTGCTCTAATTGGGTGCGCTGCTTTGGGCGCTGCGCTCCTTGCGCTGGCGTGTCTGATTTTGACACGTGGCGCGTTGCGCGTAGCGCAAGGAATCTGAAGCGTTGCTTCACCTTTAGTATTATTTGAATTTTTAAAACGAAGCTTTGCTCTGATTGGGGGAAACAGATGCTTTGCTTCATCTCCCGTCTTGGAATTTGAACAGAGCTTTGCTCTGATTGGGGCAAACAAATGGCCCCCCACCGTTGCGCTTACGTGGCCCTAAACGTGAGCGCAGCGGTGGCAGAATTCCAACCGTTGCGCCAACTTTTGGAAGTTGAAATGGCTCTTCAATGCTTATAAATAGGACCTTTGGTCCCTTAGATGATTTCCATCTTTTCATAAGAATTTTTATTCAGAGCCTTGCTCTTTTGTTTAAGCACTTTTCAAGAGTAGAACTCTGTTAAAACTTAGGTATAGTTTAAAACTTTTTAATAAACCAGGGTTTTACCCATTAACAGAGCTTTGCTCTACTTAGATCATAGATCTTTTAAGAAAACCTTTTTAAGGTTTCTTAATAGGGCTCTGCCCTTGTGAGATCTTAGATCCTAAGAGATCTTTTAATCATTTTGATGGGTTATTCCATTATCTTTTACAGAGCATGGTTCTTTGGGGTATTTCTTTAAATTTCCCTCATAATTGACTTTGACAGGTACCACTCCTGTCTGCAGAGCATTGCTCTCGAGGAGTTTAACTCTCTGCCTGTTTTTAATAAGAATTCGCTTAATCAATCTGTTTGCTAATTTTGCTGATTTTCTTTTACAGGAGCAATGGACACCCACATGTACGATCTCGATGAGATCATCTCTTACGGGTACATACGTCGACTCGGCCGTTCTTAGAATCGAGAGTTCACAAACGCTGAGTGTGCTGAAATCATGAGTCGCTTCGACGCATATAACGGTCAACTGCTGTAAGTCCATGCTACCTCTCCCGGTACTTTCGGGAAAGCGGAATTTGGTAAAAAACGATTTTCTTAAAGATGGTAACATGGACCTAAAACCCGGATCTTGGTTAAACATCTATCTAACATCCTAACTATGAGTTTTAGCTACTCGGTTAGGGGGTTATACCTTGCTTGTCTTGAACTCCTTCGTCTTCAAAGCTCCGATGGTGGTCCGATGGCTTCTTCTCGTCGTCTCCGTACGCCGAAGATAGATCCACCTGAAAGCTCCAACCTTTAGCTCCTTCTTCGTTCTTTGAAGAAACTAGTTCACTTGGTTTGCTAAACCTAGTGAACTAGAATGAGTAGAGAAGAAATAGAATGGGATTTTATCTATGGTTCTTGATTCTCAACTCATGAGACAAGAGAACCATAGATCAAGAGAGGAAGCAAGAGGTTGAGGGTGAGAGCAAGAGGAGAGCTCAAGAACAAGAGAGAGAATGAGCAAGAAAGAATGAGGCTCTCTTTTGTCTTTCACCCTCTCATAATCCAAAGTGATCATAACTCATCATATCAAAAAGGTCTTATGTGATGGTTTGAAGCAACCACAACCATATCATTTCATGTACTCATTTTACACAAATGAGCAAGTAAACAAAAGTCTTTGCCATGAAATGATGGCTATGGTTATCATGATGGTCAACTAGTCAAGCCTAGTCAACCAGTCAACAAGTCAACAAAAGTCAACAAGTCAACAAAGTCAACAAGTCAACAAAAGTCAACAAGTCAACAACCATATCACCATAATACTTAATTAATATAATAGTTAATCACATATCATATTCTCATTAGGGTTGAGCATAAAGTCAAATAGTCAACGGTCAACTGTCAACAACCCTAATGAGAATCCACTGCCTCTGCCTTCCTGTCAACTGTGCATACACACCCGCATCCGCGTTCCGAGGAACACGAATGCAAACTGGATAAATCCAATCCCATAAGGTACACTAGGATCTGGCTTAAACCAAAGCCCGCTAGTGTAAACTGTCCGGACACTGTACGTGCACAAGTGCACGGATGTGACCGAACCCTGTCGCAAAACCATGCGACCTGTCGCAATACCATGCGACCTCTACTCTTTTGCCTAAAGGCGAAAAGCTTTCTGTGTGGGACTCTAAAGACTCGACACTACGCTGGCAGTGGGTTTAACCACAGACCGCAAGCGGCACTAGCTGTGCGTAACGGTCCCCAGGTAATGCCGACAAGAAGACCGACGAGGCGAAACCCATCTGAACTCCTACTGAGCCTGAGTGTGACATTCTCCGTACAGTCCGGTCTGTTCGTCTGATACATCGCATGGCGGGCCTAGGGGGCGGTAAACGTCAGTCCCCCAATAGCGGTACAAGTCGTGCCGGAGCGAAGCCCAAAACACCCTGAGATAACACTGGAAACCTACCAGTATATCTCGTTTGCCCTGGCCAGGGACTACTCGTGTAATGGCTCTCCTAGACACAGCGCGATGTCAACCCCCAATACCGGGAGAGACGAATCCTGTCTAACCGTCACTGCCTCCAAGTGCTTCGGGACTGCACCCAACCACTACCTGTTTGCACGACTCCTTTGAGCCGTGGTAGGGTAGTGATCAAAGTACAGTGGGAACACACTCGAGGCGAAGTGACAGTGTCAAGTCAGCGGACTAAGCTGTACTCATGTCACCTGGGAACTGATAACTGACGATAGGTATAATACCAACTAGTCAGTTCCCGACGAGTCCTGTCCAGTGTACCCGTAACCTAACGAGCACCCGCATACTATCTCAAGTACGACGTACTGACGGCTGTGGGACAGACCGTCTCCCACACTGGGATGAGAAGCGCATGCGCTGGTCTACTCCGGAGTATCGATGCCCTGTCTCGATAGTCCTGCGACCAGGGACCTGCATAAGGATGTGCTTATAGATTACCCAGCCCCACTAGTGTGACGGCCATCACATCGCTGGTAATCAAGCAAAGATCCTAAGGGCTCTACTAATGTGTATAGGCGATATACAAAAATAAACACATGTACACATTGAAGTAGAAACAAACCAAGTAGCATACTACTATTTTGAGCAAGATTGTCAATACAAGGTGAATATCCCAAGCTTCCATTAAGTAATATACATACTAGTATGATACAGTAATGGCCTCTAGGGCATATACACTAACAATCTCCCACTTGCACTAAGGCCATGTACTGGCGTATCGAAGACCTATCATCTCGATCAGCCGCTCGAACTGAGTCTGGGGCAAGGCCTTGGTGAATGGATCTGCAGTGTTATCTTCTGATTTTACTCTCTTTACCTCGATCTCCTGGCGATCAATGATCTTCCTGATCAGGTGGAACCGCCTCAAAATGTGCCTGGACTTCTGATGGGACCTGGGTTCCTTCGCTAAAGCTATAGCGCCGTTGTTGTCACAATACAGCGGTATTGGATCAACACTGGTAGGAACCACCTGAAGTTCCGTGAGGAACTTCTTCATCCAGACAGCTTCCTTTGCGGCATCGCAAGCAGCTATGTACTCCGCTTCCATGGTTGAGTCAGCAACGGTTTCCTGCTTGGAACTCTTCCAGCAAACCGCCCCTCCATTGAGGGTAAAGACATAACCCGACATGGACTTGGAGTCATCCTTGTCACTCTGGAAGCTGGAGTCAGCAAAGGCCTCAATCTGGAGGTCTTTTCCGCCATACACCAAGAACATCTCCTTAGTCCTTCTCAGGTACTTGAGAATGTTCTTTACTGCTATCCAGTGTTTCTCTCCTGGGTCCGACTGATACCGGCTTACAACGCTCAATGCGTATGCTACATCTGGTCTGGTACATAACATCGCATACATAATAGAGCCTACCGCAGATGCGTAGGGTATTGATGACATGCGAGCCCTCTCCAAATCAGTCTTGGGAGACATCTCTTTGGAGAGGGTGATTCCGTGACAAGCCGGTAGATTACCGCGCTTGGAATCTTCCATACTGAATCGTTTCAGTATGGTGTCGATGTACCTTGACTGTGAAAGTCCCAACATCCTTTTAGATCTATCACGATAGATCTGGATCCCCAGAATGTAGTTGGCATCGCCCAGGTCCTTCATGGAGAACCTCTGTGACAAGAATCCTTTGACTAACTTGACTAACTGTAGCATAGGAATATCATTTCCTATTAGGAGAATGTCATCGACGTACAAGACGAGGAATACCACATTTCTCCCTACAATCTTACTGTAAATGCATGGTTCATCTGGGTTTTTGACAAAGTCGAATTCTTTGACAGTATCATCAAAGCAGATGTTCCAACTCCGCGATGCCTGCTTAAGTCCATAGATGGACTTGAGCAACTTGCACACTTTACCGCTGCTCCCACTCTGATTGAATCCCTCTGGCTGATCCATATAGACGCACTCTTCCAAATTTCCATTTAGGAAAGCCGTCTTAACGTCCATCTGCCAGATCTCATAATCGTGGAAGGCAGCAATGGCAAGAAGGATCCGAATGGATTTAAGCATGGCTACCGGAGAAAAAGTCTCGTCATAGTCCAAACCAGGTCTTTGACGAAAACCCTTTGCAACGAGCCTAGCTTTATAGGTTTCAACCTGCCCATCTACACCAATCTTCTTTCTGAAGATCCATTTGCAGCCTACGGGTTTTACCCCTTCTGGAGCAAAGTCCAAAGTCCAAACTTTGTTGGTGTACATGGACTCCATCTCGGTCCGCATTGCATCCAGCCATTTTACCGAGTCACCGCTCTGAATGGCTTGCTGGAAGCTAGTAGGCTCATCATAATCTATGATGCAATCCTCTCTATCCCCGTCTATGAGAAAACCGTAGTATCTCTCGGGCAGATGAGACTGCCTACTACTCCTGCGGAGCGGCGTAGGAATGTCCGGTTCCCCTGAACCTTCTGGTTCTACTAAGGTTTCAGTAATAGCTTGCGGTTCTGGAATTTCTTCCAGTTCTATTGCGCTCCCACTTATCTGATTTTCTAAAAACTCAGTTTCCAAGAAGCGGGCATGACGAGAAACAAGGACTTTTTGCTCCTCTGCGTAATAGAAAAGATACCCCTTGGAGTTCTTTGGGTATCCCACAAACTTGCACTGTACTGAGCGTGCCTCGAGCTTGTCCGCATGCTGCTTTTTTACAAAAGCCGGACATCCCCATGTCTTAAAGGATTTAAGACAGGGTTTCTTCCCACTCCACATCTGATATGGTGTGGTAGGCACTGTCTTAGTAGGAACTTGGTTCAAGAGATGTGCAGCTGTTTCCAGTGCATAACCCCAGAAAGATCGCGGCAACTCAGCCTTACTCATCATGGAACGAACCATATCTAATAGGGTTCGATTCCTTCTTTCCGATACACCGTTGTGTTGTGGTGTGTATGGAGGAGTACGCTGAGAGAGAATTCCATTCTCTTTTAAGTAGTCCAGAAACTCGGCACTCAAGTATTCACCACCTCGATCCGATCTTAGGATCTTGATACTTTTGCCTGTTTGTTTTTCTACTTCATTCTTATACTCCCGAAATTTCTCAAAGGCCTCGGATTTGTGCTTCAATAAGAAGACATGTCCATACCTAGAGAAATCATCTGTGAAAGTAATGAAGTATGAATAACCGCTTCACGCATGTGTAGACATTGGACCACACACGTCACTGTGTATAAGTCCCAAGAGCTCGCTCGCTCTTACTCCGTGTCCAGTGAACGGAGTCTTTGTCATCTTTCCCATGAGACAAGATTCACAAGTGGCATAAGACTGGTACTCGAACGGATCCAAGTATCCTTCTTTATGTAACTTAGTCAACCGTGTCTCATTGATGTGACCCAGTCTACAATGCCATAAGAAAGCCTGATTTAATTCTGGAGACTTTCTTTTAAGTGTGTTCTGGACACTGAATATCTGAGCTTGATTCAATACGTATATACCGTTATTTAATGTACCTGACCCAATCAGTGCTTGATTTAGGTGGATGTTTACTACATCGCTTACAAAAGCAAAATCATATCCTTCCTTAGAAAGTAAGGATACAGATATGATATTGCAAGTCGCACCTGGTACATACAAACAGTCACGCAGAATCAATATCTGCCCAGTTGTCAGTCCTAGGTGATATTCCCCTACGGATACAGCATCCATGCTCATTCCGTTAGCAACCCTGAGAGTCATATCACCTTTCCTGATAACCCTACGGTTTCTCAGACCCTGTAACAAATTACAGATATGAGATCCTGATCCGGTATCCAATACCCAGGAAGTAGGGTTAACTGACAAACAGTTCTCAATTACAAACACACTCGAAGCCGAAGCCACAACATGCTTCGAATTCTGGCTACTGGCTTTACAAGCCCTGCAATCTTTCTGCCATAGTTCATTCCCGTTACAATAGGAACGTCCCTCTTTTACTATATCCAGTCCTGAAACTTTTGCCCTTGTTTTTCCTTTTTCTTCCCTGGTTTCTTTCAGGGTATAAGCAGAGGGCAGGGACTGTAGAATTAGGTCAGTACTTGACCCATTCTCCAACGTGGTCTCCAGGTCCGTGAGCTCAATATAGCTGGTCTCTGTAAGGACGTTGCCCCTTACAGATGACCCGACTGCCAACCTCGCTTGAAGCAATTCGTTCGAGGTCTCATATCTTGCGATACGAGATTGCTCTCCATATAAAACTTTGTTATGGAGGAAGATAGAAACTGAGTCCATCTTCTCGTGCTGCCTCTGGTTTGTACCATCAACTGAGGCTAACACGAGGCACTTGGCTTTCGCACAATCCTTTTCCGATGTCCTGCGGATGTGAACATCCGTGACAGGGGAAACTGGACCTGAGACAGCAGGGTTTTGATTAGTTAAGAGGTGTCCCAGCTTGTCATGGGCAATGGACATCTGGACAGACCTTTGCCAGTCATAACAGTCAGGTTCAGTCATGTTTTTATCTAGATGTAACCTAGGCGTGGTCACAGGGTCGCTGCAATTAAGAGAGAGAAGAAGAAACACTCAGCACGATGCTCTTGCAAGTTTAGAGTGGTTTTTAGTTTGTCTAAACAGGATGGCTCCCACTGTTTCTCGAATCCCTCCTCAAACCATAAAGGAAGAATTAGTCGGGATCAATCCCACCGCACAATACTTGTTTAACCGTTCAGCCAGGCCGGTGTCGGTACTTCGAGGGAGGTTTTCCAACGCTTTCGCGAAGTTCCTTAATTAAAGAACCTCTTTTCCCTGGGGGCGTAGCCCCGCTAACACCTTTCTAGGCACCTACTAGGTTTATAGCATTGATCGTTTAGTGAGAAATTTCCCGAGGAGTAGCATATACTCACAGTAGGATCGGGATCCAAATATCATCGCGTGACGAAACTGAAGGAATCCTACCAGAATCATCACACTCCAAATGGTATGCAAATCTAGCAAGTTTCAGTACTTATGAAACTCCCGATGTGGGTTTTTGCCCCATGCTCTTATGACCTTGACTAAGGCCAACAAATCATAAGTCACATGTCAAGTTCTACCCGTCGTTGTCCAGGTTAATTTGAACCCATCCGTATATACCCTTGACTAAGGCCAACAAGGTAATACGACTGTCCCAAACCAACGCATCTATCTATGAAACATATGAATGTCCACCAGCTACCAATCACTGTGCCTTGACTAAGGCCAACAAACACAGCTTGAATACTGTTGAATATTCATATGAAACGACGGAGGGCTACGAATGGTTTTGGCGAAACCGTGAACGTAGTGAACTTGATTTAGTCGATGGAACGAGATAGCTTTTAAATGGAGTGGCTCAAACTCCGCATTTTAAAAGTTTGTTTTTGAAAAAAACCGAGTGGTTTTTCGAAAGTGTTCCAACGACTTATACTTGGTTTATTTTCTTGCATTAGTTCTTTTAATGCATGTTTTGCTTGCATTAGTTCTTTTAATGCGTGATATTCTTGCATTAGTTCTTTTAATGCGTCCCATCATTTAATCCTACCATTGCAGAAAACAACCAAAATATGACGTACGCTTATGCCATTCGCATTCGCCACGGGGCCCCGTCATTACCCGTTAGGTTACTTAACTAACGACAGAGCGGGGGCTGGGCTAGCGCGTCTGTAAAACATAAGCAACGCCTAAATAATATCATATATAGATATACTGCAATGATAAACATTTCAGATCACAGATGAATACATTGGATATACTAGAAATCTGTAATTTGCACGAGCCTGTAACAAAAACAGATTACACGGTCGCGGTGAATAGCCAAATACCCCACCCAAGACCCCTACGGGTGCGGCAAACTACCCGCCAAGTACCCGAAGCGTAGTAACCTCCCTCATCTCCATGAGTAGGCCACTCGACACTTCGGCATACCCGGTAGTTTGTGCACCCCCTCCATGGGTCTATCCTAGGAGCAAAAACAGTAAAAAGAAATTATACAATGACGGCTACAACCCCGACCCGGTTGTGCGGCCATACAAATAATTATTACATCAATTTACAAATTTACATGAATTGAAAGAAAAGAAAACTCTCGTCTCACAACCCCCGGCTATTCACCCGCGACAATCCAACATATTCATATCCACATTCCAGCAACATTACAGATCACAGATTTGTATAACCCCCACTAATCGACATATAGCGATTAGTAGACGTTCAATACAAATATCACATTACAGAAAACCCGTTAGCTTAAGTCTTTTAGAAGTTTGATCAAAAAAAATACGGATTTTCAGGACCCCAAAATAAAATTTTCGTTCTGGAAAATCTGGGTTGAAAATATAGGTACCAAAATTCCCAAAATACCCCCAGAAGAACACTGTAGCAAAGAATCACCAGAGAGGCGCCAAGGAGGCCGCGGAACCGCGGCAATAGCAAGCTATTGCCGCGTTTCCGCGGTCGTTTAGGGGATTCATTTGGTGATTTTTCTACAGTGGCTTCTAAAAACCCTGAGCCGATTTTAGGTGTTAAAATAATCAATTTTAGAACAGAAAAAAAATCGACAGAAACTTTAAAATTCCGGGGTTCGTTTCGGGACTTTTGCGTTGATCGATCTTCTAGATACTTGCTAACATGTTAGATAGAGTTTAACTAGGCTCTGATACCACTGTAAGTCCATGCTACCTCTCCCGGTACTTTCGGGAAAGCGGAATTTGGTAAAAAACGATTTTCTTAAAGATGGTAACATGGACCTAAAACCCGGATCTTGGTTAAACATCTATCTAACATCCTAACTATGAGTTTTAGCTACTCGGTTAGGGGGTTATACCTTGCTTGTCTTGAACTCCTTCGTCTTCAAAGCTCCGATGGTGGTCCGATGGCTTCTTCTCGTCGTCTCCGTACGCCGAAGATAGATCCACCTGAAAGCTCCAACCTTTAGCTCCTTCTTCGTTCTTTGAAGAAACTAGTTCACTTGGTTTGCTAAACCTAGTGAACTAGAATGAGTATAGAAGAAATAGAATGGGATTTTATCTATGGTTCTTGATTCTCAACTCATGAGACAAGAGAACCATAGATCAAGAGAGGGAGCAAGAGGTTGAGGGTGAGAGCAAGAGGAGAGCTCAAGAACAAGAGAGAGAATGAGCAAGAAAGAATGAGGCTCTCTTTTGTCTTTCACCCTCTCATAATCCAAAGTGATCATAACTCATCATATCAAAAAGGTCTTATGTGATGGTTTGAAGCAACCACAACCATATCATTTCATGTACTCATTTTACACAAATGAGCAAGTAAACAAAAGTCTTTGCCATGAAATGATGGCTATGGTTATCATGATGGTCAACTAGTCAAGCCTAGTCAACCAGTCAACAAGTCAACAAAAGTCAACAAGTCAACAAAGTCAACAAGTCAACAAAAGTCAACAAGTCAACAACCATATCACCATAATACTTAATTAATATAATAGTTAATCACATATCATATTCTCATTAGGGTTGAGCATAAAGTCAAATAGTCAACGGTCAACTGTCAACAACCCTAATGAGAATCCACTGCCTCTGCCTTCCTGTCAACTGTGCATACACACCCGCATCCGCGTTCCGAGGAACACGAATGCAAACTGGATAAATCCAATCCCATAAGGTACACTAGGATCTGGCTTAAACCAAAGCCCGCTAGTGTAAACTGTCCGGACACTGTACGTGCACAAGTGCACGGATGTGACCGAACCCTGTCGCAAAACCATGCGACCTGTCGCAATACCATGCGACCTCTACTCTTTTGCCTAAAGGCGAAAAGCTTTCTGTGTGGGACTCTAAAGACTCGACACTATGCTGGCAGTGGGTTTAACCACAGACCGCAAGCGGCACTAGCTGTGCGTAACGGTCCCCAGGTAATGCCGACAAGAAGACCGACGAGGCGAAACCCATCTGAACTCCTACTGAGCCTGAGTGTGACATTCTCCGTACAGTCCGGTCTGTTCGTCTGATACATCGCATGGCGGGCCTAGGGGGCGGTAAACGTCAGTCCCCCAATAGCGGTACAAGTCGTGCCGGAGCGAAGCCCAAAACACCCTGAGATAACACTGGAAACCTACCAGTATATCTCGTTTGCCCTGGCCAGGGACTACTCGTGTAATGGCTCTCCTAGACACAGCGCGATGTCAACCCCCAATACCGAGAGAGACGAATCCTGTCTAACCGTCACTGCCTCCAAGTGCTTCGGGACTGCACCCAACCACTACCTGTTTGCACGACTCCTTTGAGCCGTGGTAGGGTAGTGATCAAAGTACAGTGGGAACACACTCGAGGCGAAGTGACAGTGTCAAGTCAGCGGACTAAGCTGTACTCATGTCACCTGGGAACTGATAACTGACGATAGGTATAATACCAACTAGTCAGTTCCCGACGAGTCCTGTCCAGTGTACCCGTAACCTAACGAGCACCCGCATACTATCTCAAGTACGACGTACTGACGGCTGTGGGACAGACCGTCTCCCACACTGGGATGAGAAGCGCATGCGCTGGTCTACTCCGGAGTATCGATGCCCTGTCTCGATAGTCCTGCGACCAGGGACCTGCATAAGGATGTGCTTATAGATTACCCAGCCCCACTAGTGTGACGGCCATCACATCGCTGGTAATCAAGCAAAGATCCTAAGGGCTCTACTAATGTGTATAGGCGATATACAAAAATAAACACATGTACACATTGAAGTAGAAACAAACCAAGTAGCATACTACTATTTTGAGCAAGATTGTCAATACAAGGTGAATATCCCAAGCTTCCATTAAGTAATATACATACTAGTATGATACAGTAATGGCCTCTAGGGCATATACACTAACAACTGCTTCCCCGATGTTCCTCTCTCCTGAAGCTTATTGTGGGGGCGATTTGGGAAGCGCTTCCTTTATTTTACACCGGCGTGCCGCTTAGGGCATTGGATGTCGCCGAGGACAAGGTGCACTCGGTGTACCTGATGAACCTGATCTCGAAGAGACGGCGAGACAATCTTGTCGATCTCTTGCACCAGGCCTTTCAACAGTCTGCCATTCTTGCTGCCTATCGGAGGGAGGAGGATATCAGTGGGGACCCCGATGCCCGTGCTCGCGAAAGGAGGCACACTAGGATGGTTCGCTAAGCTTGGAAAGTCTTGGACAAGGTCACTTTCGAGTTCCTCAATCCATGTCCTGGATTTGAGGTTTTACCATTGTAATCATTTGGATAATGTTTTTGTTTATTGCATTTATTGATGTAAGAAACTTTCCAAGTATGAATGACAAATCTTTTGCCTCCTTCCTTTCATTTTCTGCTTTGTTATTGGCATATTCCTTAAGTAAGCGTAGACTGTAGGCGATATAGAACATTCCGTCTTGAATATTTCGAGGAGTAGTGATGGCTTAGAAAGCAGGTTCAAATCTGCTGCCTAAGGCTTTTCAACTTTATGAGCCGTGAGGGTCTCACAAAGACTTTTCTCCCTGCGGATCGAGAGGATCTCGTAGGTGTATTTACTCCTTAGGAATCGTGAGGATTCCTAAGTGTGTTTTCTCTCGAGAGTCGTAAAGATCTCACTAGAGAATTTTCCCTCTTACGAGTCGAGAGGACCCATAAGCGGTTGTTTCCCTCCTTGTCGAGATTCGATTTTGGAGAGTTTGACCCGTGGATAGTATGCAAGAGACCATTTTTGGACCGACTTGTAGGGTCCCAGTGCCCAGGAAACAGGTTTTTTAATCCCCGCTGCCTAAGGCTTTATCTCATGAGTCGAGGCGAATCGAGAAGTTCTCGCAAAGACATCGATTTCCTCACGAGTCGAGACGAATCGAGCAGTTCTCGCAAGCATATCCTAACGTCACAGTTAACCTCTACTCTTTATGACAGAGGTCCTTTAGGGTCTGTGGTACTAGGGTTTTTCCCGTCGTACCGTCGCATTGGCTGATGTATCCCTCGATAGGCAATCGTGTTGTTCGAGTAGCCCTGCGACTGCCGTGTCTCTGATCCCTTCGGAGGCTGGACAAGACGTCTTCAAGCAATCCTCCTAGGCAGTTTGACCGTCGGAAGAGTAAGCGTTAGGAATTTTTCCATGCCGCTTTTTACTTGAGGTTAAGCTCATTTTGGAGAGCCCCGATGAGTCATAACCACTCCGCGCTGGTGTGGGGTGATCTCCGATAGTCTTTCAGGCTTTATATGACTTGCCGTTAAGACCCTGAAGCTAGGAATTTGGCCCTCGCTTCGTTTGCTGGCATTGCGTCTGCTGTATCGAGACGAATGTCGCGGTTGTCTCTAGGTTGCTGGTGAACCGTCGAGGTTTGGAACTAGGGATTTTGCCGTGGCTCCTTTTGGTGATGTTGCATCTGCTGTATCAAGACGAACGTCGAGGTGGTGACCACTCCGCACTGGTGCGAGATGATCTCTGGTGGTCTTTCCGGTTTTATATGAGTTGCCGTCAAGACCATGAAGCTAGGAATATGGCCTTCGCTTCGTTTCGCTGGCATTGCGTCTGCTGTATCGAGACGAATGTCGCGGTTGTCTCTAGGTTGCTGGTAAACCGTCGAGGTTTAGAACTGGGGAATTTGCCGTGGCTCCGTTTGTTTGATTGTCACGTCTGAATCCTGCTGGGGAAGAACGCTGTGGTGACATCTCGTCTGCTGTATCGAGGCGAACGTCGAGGTGGTGATCACTCCACGCTAAGGTGAGATGATCTCAGTGGTCTTTCAGGTTTTATATGAGTTACCGTCAAGACCGTGAAGCTAGGAATATGGCCTTCGCTTCATTTGCTGGCATTGCGTCTGCTGTATCGAGACGAATGTCGCGGTTGCCTCTAGGTTGCTGGTGAACCGTCGAGGTTTGGAACCAGGGATTTTGCCGTGACTCCGTTTGTTTGATTGTCGCGTCTGAATCCTATTGGGGAAGAATGCTGTGGTGACATCTCGTCTGCTGTATCGAGACGAACGTCGAGGTGGTGATCACTCCATGCTGGTGTGAGATGATCTCCGATGGTCTTTCCGGTTTTATATGAGTTACCGTCAAGACCCTGAAGCTAGGAATTTGGCATTCGCTTCGTTTGCTTTGGTGTGTCCGAATCCTGTTGGAAGAAGGATGCTGTAGTGACATTTCGTCTGTTGTGTCAAGACGAACGTCGAGGTGGTGATCACTTCATGTTGGTGTGAGATGATCTCCGATAGTCTTTCAGGTTTTATATGAGTTGCCGTCAAGACCCTAAAGCTAGGAATTTGGCCTTCGCTTCGTTTGTTTTGTCATGTCTGAATCCTGTTGGAGGAAGGACACTGTTGTTGACATTGGGTCTGCTGTAACGAGACGAATGCTGAGGTGGAGTTGGGATTTTGCCGTCACTCCGCTTTGCTGACCATGGGGTCTTTTGTTGACGTTGCATCTGCATCCTGCTGGACTGCAAAGGAACGCCGATGTTGACATTGCGTCTGCTGTAACGAGACGAATGCTGAGGTGGAGTTGGGATTTTGCTGTCACTCCGCTTTGCTGACCATGAGGTCTTTTGTTGACGTTGCATCTGCATCCTACTGGACTGCAAAGGAACACCGTTGTTGACTCTTAGGCTGTAGATATTGTCGTTAAGATTTGGAACTAGGGACTATGCCGTGGCTCCGTTTCGTTACGACTCTGAGGTCGGTTGTTGACGTCATGTCTGCATCTGGTTGGAGTGAGGAGAAACTCCGTTGGTGATCTCTAAGTTATCGATATCGACGTCGAGACCCTGAAGCTAGGGATCTTCTTTTGCTTTGTTTGTTGACATTGTGTCTTCAATATTGCGACAAATGTCGAGGTTGTCTCTAGGTTGTCTATGAATCGTCAAGATTTGGCTTCGCTTTCTGGTGGAGCCTGTTGGGAAGGTATGGTTCCCTCTTTGTTTGTGCCCCTGGATTGTATACAGGGATCGATGTGATCTCACCTGTAGGGCAAAAAGTTTCATTCTATCATCATTTCTTTTATTCTTTCCGCAATGCTCTATCCTTTCAGCTTTTATATCGCGAAGGTCGCGATTGCCCAATCATTTCGGCTATTTTTCGCGGTGCCCAATCATTTCGACTATTTTGCATGCATACATTTTTACTTGCTGATTTTGTTGCAAGTTGCCCCATCATTTCGGCTATTTCATATGCATCTTTAGCTCGCTGATTATTTATCGCGGGTGTGGAACTTGGAATCTGGTGCCAATCTCAGCATCAGCATCGCTACGACTGGAATATTGCCAGGAGCGAATCATCATTTGCCATGAAAGGACTTGGAATTTGATACTGGTTTAGGCATCAGCATCGCTACAACTGGGTTATTGCCAGGAGCGAATCATCATTTGCCTTTGTCGATGTTGAACAAAGGTGGCTTACCGAACAGGGTTAGGGTCCTGTCGACTAAGGCTTTTGACTTCATGAGCCGTAAGGGTCTCATAAAGGTATTTCTCCCTACAAGTCGTGAGGATCTCGTAGGTGTGTTTTCTCCTTAGGAATCGTGAGGATTCCTAAGTGTATGTTCTTTTGTAAGTCGTAAGGATCCTACAAGAGGGTTTTCTCCTTACGAGTCGATAGGACTCACAAGGGTTGTTCACCGTGCGAACATATCCCTAGTCACGGATGGGACTTTGTTAGGGAAATGTTTATTCGCGCCCGTGGATTGTATACAAGGGTCAGTATTGAGCCACTTGTAGGGCCAAATCGAAGGTTGTGGGGGGTTGCTTAAGAACAGGTTCAGGTCTCTGTAACTTAAGACTTTCAAATCTTATGAGCCGTGAGGGTCCCATAAGAGAGTTCTCCTTACGAGTCGAGAGGATCCCGCAAGTGTAATTTCTCCTTAGGAATCGTGAGGATCCCTAAGTGTGTTGCTCCATTGTGAGTCGTAAGGATCTCACGCAAGTGGTTTCTCCTCACAAGGTCGTGAGGACCCTGTAAGTGTTTTTAACGAGGTTGCGCCCTTTCGGGTTTTTACAAACACTCGCCGGTAGCCCTGCTGTTTTTACTCACGGAGCTCTTTCGGGTTTTCATCCGTGCCCATTTTGCTTATGGATATACCGTTTTTTTATCTCTTTTTTTCCTTCTAACGAGGTTGCGCCCTTTCAGGTTTTCACAAACACTCGCCGGTAGCCTGCTGTTTTTACTCACGAAGCCTTTTCGGGTTTTCATCCGTGCCCACTTTGCTTATGGACATACCGTTTTTTTTTGTTTTTTTTTATCACGTCAGCCTAAGGATGCTGCGGTAGTAGTTTAAAGACGTATCGGTCATTTGCAAGTTTTAGGACATTGCGGTCCGACATCGCCGTATTTGAGGCGAATCTCTAGTTTACCAACTTTTCGGTCTATGGGGCTTTCCCTATGAATGAGCATGATGCCCCCGGCATATCCATCTTTCTCGGAGCATGTGGTTGTGGCGGGTTCACCTTCCAGTTTTTGGACAACGCGAACTTGCCCTGTTGGTATTGGTCTTCAACCCAGTTTTTGAAAACGTAGCAGTTTTCGATGGAATGGCCCAATACTTGGTGGTAAAGGCAGTAATTAGGATTTTTGACATCATTCAGTTGTAGCTGGTGTTTCAGTGTCACGACCCGCAGGGTACGGAACGTGACTGGCACTTAAGTTTACGAAACGTCTAAAGACGTCCGTAAAATAAGTAAGCCAAAGCCCAGAAAACAAAACCAATTAAACAAAAGAGTGAAGAAAACCCAATCAATTGAAAGCGAGTTTATCAAATAAGTCATGTAAAACCCTTTTTAAAAACAATACCAATTTTTCCGAAAATTTCGGCAGAGTCTCCTTTGTAAATACTGGCCCCCAAAATGGGTACAACAAAATATATATGAATCCAACAAAATAGGGCATCCCCAAGCGGGAGCTAGCTCTTCGCCACAAGGCGGTCACAAATCCCACGCAATATAAAACGACAGCATGCAAAAAAATCATAATGAAGCATAAGAAAAACAGCATGTCGACTCAAGTGAGCTCGACCCCAAAATACAGCATAAAAGTCCACAAACCTCACAGTCTCATCTCTAAGTCAATATACAACAATACTGGTAGATACAGTAGATGGAGTGCACTAGATACAAAGAATATATAAGGTGGTACAAAAATAGTAACATAACCCACCTAAGAGCAAAACCTCGAGTCCAGGCAAAGGAGGCAAAAGAACAAGTGCGCCCGCCGCTACTGTACTGACGGAGCGGACCTGCAAAAGACTGTGGCACAACGGGGGTGAGTTGCCAACTCGTGAGTAATAAATAACACCTACAAAGGCTATCGTATGTATGCACACAAGCATCCTAGCATCTAAAATACAGGTATGAATGGATGCACTAGCAGGTGTGTATACAACATCAGTGTACGAATATGTATGCAACATGAATATCTGAGGTCTCAATAGGTATCTATAAGAAACATTTTATCTCTTTTTGTTTTTGAAACTCTTTTAGAATGCCAGCATAATACTCAAGGAATCGACGAGAACCGGTGTCCAGCAACGACACCTAAAAGCTGTCTCAAATCTCATAAATCCATGTCATAGTGTCTCTGGCCTCAGCCGTCCGGCTGACCCATCTCAAATATCAATATCTCATCATCTAGCGGCCACGGTCGGTATCCTCTGGATATCCGCCGTCCCAAACAGTCACCGGTAGGTAATCCGTCCCCTGCCAGGCTCAACGTCAACACCACATTCCTCTTGCCCCGGGGTACCTTACCGGGCCCACCATGTACCCGTGCCGGTTCCTCCACTCCTCGACACGGATTTCCAAAACCATAGCAAACTCATGGTGGACGACACTTACATCACTAGAAAACCGCAATTTACATATTTTAAAAATATAATAAGTTTAGAAATTTTGCGGCTTTCCCCCGAAATCCAGAAATATCATAAAATCTCAAGAAATCCTCATAAGTGCATATATCAATGATAATGAATGCATATGGTATCAATAATCAAGTTGTGATGTGTGATTAACAGATTAGGTATGAACAATTAATATGATGAAGTACATGCACATGAATAGCAATCCTACGGTTTCATTTTTAAGGAATTAAAGGCAATAGCACAAGTTTAAGTATCATTTAGTAAAAGGTTTAGATTTAAAGGTTATCTAGTGTGGTGGCATGGCAATTACCAGGGTGTGTGTGTAAGCATGAATAGTGCTCGTGCTGCATATAAAAACCCTGGCAATGGTGCAGGTGTCCTATAAAATGGTTTCGTATAGGTATGTCAATATAATGCATGGATGCAGCAAATAATCAAATAAGTATTTCGCCCCTAATTACTAACATCACTAAGAATCTTGTAAGTTACTAAAACTATCGGGCGGCTTGCGCCATCCAACGATAGTCCCCCGTAGATGTTACATCTACTCACCGGAATCCCTGGCTAGATGTGTCCAATCACCGCTTTTCCCTTTCGCGCCGCGTCTGACGTCTCCGCGACCGAACCTGGAATTTACATCAATACCAACATAAGGTTACTTATCAAGAACGACGCAAAACCCAACGAAACTACTAAAGTTCACTAGCTAGGTACAACATGCATAAAGTGCGCGGAACACACGCGAAATTCGCAAAAACTGCCAAAAAACGCCGATTTGGTCGCCCGGCAAAACTAAAACCCGACTACCCAAAAATCCGCACTCACACATCCTAAATGCCATAGGAGATGCTAAAAACATCCCCAAGGTATCACAAATAATTCACCAAATAATTTTAATAAAAAATCTAGTAAGCACAAACTAGCAATTTTGGTGCAAAAATCGAAAATTAGCGATACGGTTATCACAATCCAACACAATATCCAACCACACAACAAGCAATCTACAAACACTATAATTACAACACATTAGCAAAGGTTCAAAACCTATTTTCCATAAACAATCATTACTTGAATTATCTAACCTAGCAATTCTTAATCCAAACTATATATGAAAACCTTAAATTAACACTAATTTATAACTCAATTAGCAAGTTAACCTTCTAGATTAGGTTAGCAAAACAACTAGATAACAAATTAGATTTAATCAACTAAATAATGGTTTCTAAACCCTAATTCAACTCATTTATCATGCTTCACAAATCACAATCCATACACAACCCTCTTCTAGATTTTGGTAAATTAGCAAACTTAATGCAATTTCACCCAAGTTTAACATAGATTAGGTTAATAGGAAGCCGCTTAAGCAAGGTAACCATAAAGATTAGTTAAGTAACAACTAGATTAACTACAAAACAATTTAATTAACTATCATGGCTTCAAAAACCCTAGTTTAATTTTTCAACCATAACCTAAGAAAAAAACTAGATTAGAACTACACTAAATTAACACTACAACAATCTAACTTAAGAAACTTAATCAAAAGAATTTAATTAGCAAGAGATTATACCTCACTAGAGATCTAGCAAGAATAGATTTGCTTCAAATGATGGCCTCAAGCATCAAGATCCAAGCTAGGGAGGTGAAGGAAAAGAAAGATGAAGGATGGGTTTAATTTGTAAGCTTAAAGTTGCAATTTTTTTTGAATTTAACTTCAAGAATTTTGAAGAAAGGAAAAGAAAAGAGATGAAGAGGGGGGGAGTGCAGGTTTCGGCCAGATTAGGAGGTGAGGGGAGGGGTGTGGGTGTGTGGGAAAGGTCAAGAGTCAACTCCCCAAAAGTCAATACACCATACCTCATCAACTATATTTAAAATAAATTCATAAACAACCCCATTTCAACACAAGAAAGGAAACCAAAATGAGGCCAGAAATTTCTGGACCTGGTCAAGGTGGGGCTGTCCTAGGGCTGAGGGAAGAGAGAGAGGGGTTTTACAAAAGAAATTTTATGCAAAAAGACCCCCTACAAGTCAAAAATTGCAAGTTTTAGCTCAAAATTCAATAAATTCGTTTCCTATCATAAAAATTAGTAAGAATTCAAAATAAAATACTAAAAATTTATGTTACCACTAGATTTTAATTATCATAATTTTAAAGATTAAAATTAGCCCGGAAAAATTTGTATTTATCGCTAATTTAATGTATTTTCTTACCGGCTTAAATAATATTAAAAAAATTGAAAAATAGGGAAAAAAATTTAAATGACCAAAATTTCATAAGTAACTCATTAGCTACTAAAAACAAGCAATTACCTATCCATTTTAAGTATAATTAGCCCTAAACTGCAAAATAACGAGAAAGACGGTTTTCGGAAAAATACCGAATTTTCACCGAATTTCAGGAAAACACCAAAACGACTTTTCAAGACGCTACAATCTTCCCCCCTTAAAGAAATTCGGTCCCCGAATTTAAAATATAGCTATGCGTATCTTCGAAGAGATGGGGATATTTCTTCCTCATCTCGCCCTCGGTCTCCCAGGTAACCTCCTCGCTGCTCGGGCTACGCCAAAGGACCTTGACGGTTGGTATAATCTTCGACCTCAACTTCTTCACCTGCCGATCCAGGATGGCCACCGGCTGCTCTGTAAAAGAAAGGTCGCGCTCTAGCTGGACTGTCGGGTGCTGAATCGCATGCGAAGGGTCGTGAAGGTACTTGCGGAGCATCGAAACATGGAAGACGGGGTGAACATCGGGAAAGCTGGGTGGAAGGGCCAAACGATAAGCAACTGCGCCGACACGCTCGAGGATCTCGAAGGGACCTACGAATCTAGGGCTAAGCTTCCCCTTTCGCCCAAAACTCATCACGCCCTTCATCGGAGAGACTTTCAGAAAAACATGGTCGCCAACTGCGAACTCTAATCTGCGACGGCGCCTGTCTGCATAGGATTTCTGCCTGCTCTGAGCCGCTCTCATCCGGTCTCGGATCAACTGTATCTTCGCTGTCGTCTCCTCAACAAGCTGCGGCCCCAAAATGCTGCTCTCGCTGAGCTCTGTCCAACAAACAGGCGATCTGCATCTCCTCCCATACAATGCCTCGAAAGGTGCCATCTGAATAGTATCCTGGAAGCTGTTGTTGTAGGAGAACTCCACTAGAGGTAAATGATGATCCCAGCTACCACCAAAGTCTAAAACGCACGCTCTGAGCATGTCCTCGAGAGTCTGAATGGTCCGCTCTGACTTTCCGTCTGTCTGCGGGTGAAACGCTGTGCTGAAGCTCAAACGAGTGCCCAAAGCCTCCTGAAGTCTCTGCCAAAGTCGGCTGGTGAACTGGGTGCCTCGATCTGACACGATACAAGTCGGTACGCCATGCAACCGCACGATCTCGTCAATGTAGAGCTGAGCATACTGAGCGAAGCTGAAAGTGGTCTTCACTGGTAGGAAGTGAGCCGCTTTCGTCAATCTATCCACGATCACCCAGATGGAGTCGTACCCTCGACTGGTCCTGGGTAGACCCACAACGAAATCCATCGAAATCTGCTCCCATTTCCACTCTGGAATGGGTAACGGCTGTAGCTCTCCTGCGGGCCTCTGGTGCTCGGCCTTGACTTGCTGACAAGTCAGGCATCTCGAAACGAACTCCGCAATGTCCCTCTTCATCCCGTCCCACCAATAGGTCTCTCTCATATCATGGTACATCTTGGTGGAACCGGGGTGGACACTATACACTGATCGGTGTGCCTCCTCAAGAATGTCGCGCCGCAATCCATCAGCATCTGGTACGCACAGTCTAGATCCATATCGTAAAATCCCCTGATCGTCAACCACGAACTCGGAAAATCTGCCCTGTCCCATCTGTGCCATGATCTCTGAGCAACAGTCGTCACTGCGCTGTGCCTCATATATACGGTCAAGCAACTGTGGGCGTGCACGAACATGCGCGAGCTGTCCCCCTGTCTGAGTGAACTCGAACTCAACCCGGCTGTCGCATAACATCTGCCAATCTGCTGACGACTGCCTCTGCACTGCGCGCAAAAAGGATAGACTACCTCCGGGCCTCCTACTCAACGCATCTGCCACCACATTCGCCTTGCCGGGGTGATATAAGATCTCGCAGTCGTAGTCTTTCACCAACTCCATCCAATGACGCTGTCTGAGGTTCAGGTCTCGCTGCTGAAATATGTACTTTAAGCTCTTGTGATCGGTGAATATCTGACACGACTCGCCGTATAGGTAATGTCGCCAAATCTTCAGTGCAAAGACCACTGCAGCCATCTCCAAATCATGAGTGGGGTAGTTCTGTTCGTGCTTCTTCAACTGCCGAGAAGCATAAGCGATCACCCGGCCATGCTGCATCAATACGCATCCTAATCCCACTCGTGAAGCATCACAGTAGACAACAAATCCGCCTGATCCCGAAGGCAAAGATAATACCGGCGCCGTAGTCAAACAAGTCCGTAGCTGCTGAAAACTGCGCTCGCACTCCTCTGTCCAAACGAAAGGAACTCCCTTCCGGGTCAAACCGGTCAACGGTGCAGCTATACGGGAGAAGTCCTGAACAAAACGCCTGTAGTAGCCCGCCAAGCCTAGAAAACTACGGATCTCAGTAACCGATGTAGGTCGGGGCCACTGCTGAACAGCCTCAATCTTCTTCGGGTCCACACAAATGCCGTCTCTCGTAACCACGTGACCCAAGAATCCGACGCTGTCCAGCCAGAAAGCACACTTGGAGAACTTCGCGAACAGCTGGTGCTCCCTCAGAGTCTGTAACGTAATCCGCAAGTGCTGCTCGTGCTCCTCTCTGCTCCGGGAGTACACCAAGATATCGTCGATAAACACGATGATGAACAAGTCAAGATACGGCCTGAATGTACGGTTCATCAAATCCATAAATGCTGCTGGGGCGTTGGTGAGTCCGAACGACATCACCAAAAACTCGTAGTGGCCGTACCGCGTGCGGAAAGCTGTCCTCGGTATATCCTCCTGTCGAACTCGCAGCTGATGGTATCCTGATCGCAAGTCGATCCTCGAAAAATACCCCGCACCCAGAACCTGGTCGAACAAATCATCAATGCGCGGCAACGGATATCTGTTCCGAACGGTAACTTTGTTCAGCTGGCGGTAGTCTATACATAAGCGCAAACTTCCATCCTTCTTCTTGACAAACAGGACCGGAGCACCCCACGGAGAAACACTCGGTCGAATAAGCCCCTTATCTAACAAATCCTGCAACTGATCCTTCAGCTCTCGAAGCTCTGCCGGGGCCATCCGATAAGGCGGTATAGAAATAGGCCCCGAGCCGGGAATCAAATCAATGCAGAACTCAACATCGCGCTCAGGCGGTAGCCCAGGTAGCTCATCAGGGAAAACATCAGGGAACTCACAAACTACCGGGACCCGGTCCAACGGAACCTCTGCAGCTCGAGTATCACAAATACATGCTAAGAATCCCTGACATCCCTTCCGCAAGAGCTGACCAGCGCGAAGAGACGAAATTAAGCTGGGAAGGGTGACACTGCGGTCTCCCTGAATAACAAGGACTGGCTCTCCCGGAAAGCTAAATCTGACTGCCTTCTCACGGCAGTCCACCGAAGCATAACAAGCGGCCAGCCAGTCCATGCCCAGAAGCACATCAAAGTCCAACATATCGAGGAGTATCAAATCAACTGATGAATCCCTCTCCCCGATATGAACGGAACACAAATGAAATACAAAACGAGCGACAAACGACTCGCCTACCGGAGTAACAACAACAAGCGGATGATCTAACGACGACGACTCACGGCCCAACATCGGTGCAAAGTGTGTAGAGACGTACGAATGTGTGGAACCTGGGTCAAATAATACCCGTGCATCGAAAGAACAAACTGGCAAGGTACCTGTCACAACGGCATTGGATGCCTGCGCATCCTGCGGTGTCAAAGCAAAAACTCGGGCCTGTCCTCCACCGATAGCGGGCTGACCTCGACCTCGGCCTCTGCCTCCTCGTCCTCTCTGAACAGGACCGCCGCGTCCACGGCCTCTGGGTGCACCTAACTGGCGTGGAGCATCGCCTGGGGTAGGAAGTAGGGCTCTCTGAGGAGGGGGTGGTGATGGTGGCAGGGTCACATGCGGAACTGTCGCTGCTCCCTGTCGTCTCGCCGGACAGTCTCTGACAAGGTGGTGCAAACTCCCGCACCCAAAACACCCTGGCGACGGCTGCTGCCCCTGTGCATAAGAACCATATAACTGTCCCCGCCCAAATCCTCTGCCAGGCCTATCTCTCGGAAAGAATCTGGCGCGCTGCCTCTGAGACGGTACATCGGTGCGAATCCTCTTCGGCCCAGAAACGGCCGAAGTCCGTGATATGCGTGCCTCCATCCGCAATGCCGTATCCATAGCAGCTGAATAAGTGTCGTAGTGCTGGGCGCCAATGACAAGATATAGCTGGGCATCAAGTCCCTGTACGAACCTCTTCACCATCTTCTCCTCGGTATCCACCAAATACTGAGCATATCGGGATAACTGTGTAAACTGGATGTCATACTCAGACACCGTCATCCCAGGTGTCTTGACTAAGGCCTCGAAGCTACGAGCTCTGGCGTCACGAACGCTCTCTGGAAGGAAACGGGCTAGAAAGACCGCTGTAAACTCGGCCCAAGTCATAGGCGGTAGACTTGCAGCTCGACCTCTCAAGACTGACTCCCACCATGTCTGTGCGAGACCCTCTAGTCGGAAACTCGTAAGCTCTACCCATCGATCATCCGAACATCTCAGCGAACGGCAGATCCTGGCTAAACTGTCAAGGAACGTCTGTGGGTCCTCCGCTGCCTCGGTGCCGGTGAATACTGGAGGTCTCAGCCTCATGAAATCCTGTAGTGAAACCGGGATGGTCACGGTGGTAGTAGTAGGAGCAGGTATCATGGTTGTCTGTGATGTAGTAGGTACGTCATCCGGTCTCGGTGTACGACTGGCTGCAACTAGGGATCCTACCATCTGACGTAGCTTCTGCATGCCTCCCATCATCTGTCGCAACTCTTGCATACCAGTCTCGAGCCTATCCATACGGCCTGGGGAAGGTGGATCGGTCTGTCCCTGCGGCGTAGGCATACCACCCTGCTCAGTCCTAGTCTCGGACGAGCCAGCTCGAATCTCGTCTCTGGCGGCAGCCCTCTGTGCCCTCGTAGCCTTCGGCGGCATAGTGGCTGTTACAGGAAAACGGATAGTAAGAACAGTGCAATAGGATCATAAGATACACGGAATTGAAGAAGGAATTTTCAAGCAAGTATATCCTAAAGTCACTTAGGCGGAGTACCGTATCGTAAGTATGCCGCGGACATACGCACGCTACGTTACCCTGCTTAAGTCACTTACTCCATCTACCAAGGGTCATCCTACACTCAAAAAGGTAAAACCTATCGCTCTGATACCAACTTTGTCACGACCCGCAGGGTACGGAACGTGACTGGCACTTAAGTTTACGAAACGTCTAAAGACGTCTGTAAAATAAGTAAGCCAAAGCCCAGAAAACAAAACCAATTAAACAAAAGAGTGAAGAAAACCCAATCAATTGAAAGCGAGTTTATCAAATAAGTCATGTAAAACCCTTTTTAAAAACAATACCAATTTTTCCGAAAATTTCGGCAGAGTCTCCTTTGTAAATACTGGCCCCCCAAAATGGGTACAACAAAATATATATGAATCCAACAAAATAGGGCATCCCCAAGCGGGAGCTAGCTCTTCGCCACAAGGCGGTCATAAATCCCACGCAATATAAAACGACAGCATGCAAAAAAATCATAATGAAGCATAAGAAAAACAGCATGTCGACTCAAGTGAGCTCGACCACAAAATACAGCATAAAAGTCCACAAACCTCACAGTCTCATCTCTAAGTCAATATACAACAATACTGGTAGATACAGTAGATGGAGTGCACTAGATACAAAGAATATACAAGGTGGTACAAAAATAGTAACATAACCCACCTAAGAGCAAAACCTCGAGTCCAGGCAAAGGAGGCAAAAGAACAAGTGCGCCCGCCACTACTGTACTGACGGAGCGGACCTGCAAAAGACTGTGGCACAACGGGGGTGAGTTGCCAACTCGTGAGTAATAAATAACACCTACAAAGGCTATCGTATGCATGCACACAAGCATCCTAGCATCTAAAATACAGGTATGAATGGATGCACTAGCAGGTGTGTATACAACATCAGTGTACGAATATGTATGCAACATGAATATCTGAGGTCTCAATAGGTATCTATAAGAAACATTTTATCTCTTTTTGTTTTTGAAACTCTTTTAGAATGCCAGCATAATACTCAAAGAATCGACGAGAACCGGTGTCCAGCAACGACACCTAAAAGCTGTCTCAAATCTCATAAATCCATGTCATAGTGTCTCTGGCCTCAGCCGTCCGGCTGACCCATCTCAAATATCAATATCTCATCATCTAGCGGCCACGGTCGGTATCCTCTGGATATCCGCCGTCCCAAACAGTCACCGGTAGGTAATCCGTTCCCTGCCAGGCTCAACGTCAACACCACATTCCTCTTGCCCCGGGGTACCTTACCGGGCCCACCATGTACCCGTGCCGGTTCCTCCACTCCTCGACACGGATTTCCAAAACCACAGCAAACTCATGGTGGACGACACTTACATCACTAGAAAACCGCAATTTACATATTTTAAAAATATAATAAGTTTAGAAATTTTGCGGCTTTCCCCCGAAATCCAGAAATATCATAAAATCTCAAGAAATCCTCATAAGTGCATATATCAATGATAATGAATGCATATGGTATCAATAATCAAGTTGTGATGTGTGATTAACAGATTAGGCATGAACAATTAATATGATGAAGTACATGCACATGAATAGCAATCCTACGGTTTCATTTTTAAGGAATTAAAGGCAATAGCACAAGTTTAAGTATCATTTAGTAAAAGGTTTAGATTTAAAGGTTATCTAGTGTGGTGGCATGGCAATTACCAGGGTGTGTGTGTAAGCATGAATAGTGCTCGTGCTGCATATAAAAACCCTGGCAATGGTGCAGGTGTCCTATAAAATGGTTTCGTATAGGTATGTCAATATAATGCATGGATGCAGCAAATAATCAAATAAGTATTTCGCCCCTAATTACTAACATCACTAAGAATCTTGTAAGTTACTAAAACTATCGGGCGGCTTGCGCCATCCAACGATAGTCCCCCGTAGATGTTACATCTACTCACCGGAATCCCTGGCTAGATGTGTCCAATCACCGCTTTTCCCTTTCGCGCCGCGTCTGACGTCTCCGCGACCGAACCTGGAATTTACATCAATACCAACATAAGGTTACTTATCAAGAACGACGCAAAACCCAACGAAACTACTAAAGTTCACTAGCTAGGTACAACGTGCATAAAGTGCGCGGAACACACGCGAAATTCGCAAAAACTGCCAAAAAACGCCGATTTGGTCGCCCGGCAAAACTAAAACCCGACTACCCAAAAATCCGCACTCACGCATCCTAAACGCCATAGGAGATGCTAAAAACATCCCCAAGGTATCATAAATAATTCACCAAATAATTTTAATAAAAAATCTAGTAAGCACAAACTAGCAATTTTGGTGCAAAAATCGAAAATTAGCGATACGGTTATCACAATCCAACACAATATCCAACCACACAACAAGCAATCTACAAACACTATAATTACAACACATTAGCAAAGGTTCAAAACCTATTTTCCATAAACAATCATTACTTGAATTATCTAACCTAGCAATTCTTAATCCAAACTATATATGAAAACCTTAAATTAACACTAATTTATAACTCAATTAGCAAGTTAACCTTCTAGATTAGGTTAGCAAAACAACTAGATAACAAATTAGATTTAATCAACTAAATAATGGTTTCTAAACCCTAATTCAACTCATTTATCATGCTTCACAACTCACAATCCATACACAACCCTCTTCTAGATTTTGGTAAATTAGCAAACTTAATGCAATTTCACCCAAGTTTAACATAGATTAGGTTAATAGGAAGCCGCTTAAGCAAGGTAACCATAAAGATTAGTTAAGTAACAACTAGATTAACTACAAAACAATTTAATTAACTATCATGGCTTCAAAAACCCTAGTTTAATTTTTCAACCATAACCTAAGAAAAAAACTAGATTAGAACTACACTAAATTAACACTACAACAATCTAACTTAAGAAACTTAATCAAAAGAATTTAATTATCAAGAGATTATACCTCACTAGAGATCTAGCAAGAATAGATTTGCTTCAAATGATGGCCTCAAGCATCAAGATCCAAGCTAGGGAGGTGAAGGAAAAGAAAGATGAAGGATGGGTTTAATTTGTAAGCTTAAAGTTGCAATTTTTTTTGAATTTAACTTGAAGAATTTTGAAGAAATGAAAAGAAAAGAGATGAAGAGGGGGGGAGTGCAGGTTTCGGCCAGATTAGGAGGTGAGGGGAGGGGTGTGGGTGTGTGGGAAAGGTCAAGAGTCAACTCCCCAAAAGTCAATACACCATACCTCATCAACTATATTTAAAATAAATTCATAAACAACCCCATTTCAACACAAGAAAGGAAACCAAAATGAGGCCAGAAATTTCTGGACCTGGTCAAGGTGGGGCTGTCCTAGGGCTGAGGGAAGAGAGAGAGGGGTTTTACAAAAGAAATTTTATGCAAAAAGACCCCCTACAAGTCAAAAATTGCAAGTTTTAGCTTAAAATTCAATAAATTCGTTTCCTATCATAAAAATTAGTAAGAATTCAAAATAAAATACTAAAAATTTATGTTACCACTAGATTTTAATTATCATAATTTTAAAGATTAAAATTAGCCCGGAAAAATTTGTATTTATCGCTAATTTAATGTATTTTCTTACCGGCTTAAATAATATTAAAAAAATTGAAAAATAGGGAAAAATTTTTAAATGACCAAAATTTCATAAGTAACTCATTAGCTACTAAAAACAAGCAATTACCTATCCATTTTAAGTATAATTAGCCCTAAACTGCAAAATAACGAGAAAGACGGTTTTCGGAAAAATACCGAATTTTCACCGAATTTCAGGAAAACACCAAAACGACTTTTCAAGACGCTACATTCAGCTCTGGTAGAGTGATAAGCCTGTTGTGCACTGATAGTTCGAACAGCCTCCTTGTTTCATCCCGGGGAAATGAGTAAGGACGCTTCAACCTCTCATAGAGAGGTTGCCGCTTGTTGCTTTGGCGAACAACCGGTCTAGGGTTACTCGGTTGTTGTTGAGCGCTGGCGACGAAGGCCGTTTTTCCCTTTCCTTTATCCTTTTTGCTCGATCCCTTGTTTGTGGGTTCGAGATTCTCTACGGGTATCGTGCAATTGCACGGCTGAATGTTCTCGCAATTCCTCAATTCTTCAGAGATGGATTCCTTGAAGAGAGAGCCGAGGGCTACTTTTTCATCGAAATCGTTCCCGAAGGTGAGAACTTGTGATCCCCCGGGATCATCCCTATGACAATTGCCGGCAACTCTTTTATGCTCATCTGTCGTATTTTTTCGCTGTCTACGAGCTTCACGCTTTGTCCTGTTGAAGTGTTGCCTGTGAGCGACATACCCTTGCCACCAACACATAAAGGAGTCGCAGTCTTCAGTGGGATGTGCGATCTTCTGATGATATAAGCAGTAATTAGGATGCATCTCTACTCCACCGAGAGTGTTTTCTTCAGAGGGTGGTAGCTTCATTCCGATTGATATGGCTTTAGCAAACCTTTTCCTCGTCTTGAATTTGTTTTTATCCGCAGCGGATGTCTTTTGATTTGACGGAAGTTCCTTGACTCTTTCGTCTAGTCGCCGGCGTTTGGATCCTTCCAATATGGCCATCTCACGCTCCTGATTGGCTTTACTTTTCAGACGAATCTCATTCAGGAAGGCATCGATCATCTCGTCTGACGGCCACAGAAGTTCTGGTTCAGGACCCGCCCCCGTTTTCTCGGTGCAAGGAGCCTCTTTATCATCTATCAATGAGTGAAAGATCACATGACAACTTGCTACGTAGTCCTCGGATCCATCTGATGAGTCTTCTCCATCATCTCCGCTTCAAGGACGTGGCCGAGGAACTCTTGGAACGTGATGGGAGTCCGCGCTTTCTGGTTATACTCTTCCAGCGCGTCGATCTGTTTTCGTAGGCTTGTGCGCTTGTCACCAGGCTTCACGGGCTTTTTGGATCTCTTCTTCTTCTTTTTTGAAGATTTCGACGGCTGGGTGTGAGTATTTTGGCTATCACCAATCTTTAGACTTGGGCGCGGCTTCAACATCCCCTTGATGATCTCAGGCTCCAACGGGTTCTTCCATCTGATCGCCGGGCATGTCTGGAGATCATTCAGCATCTTTTTGGTTTTGGCGGAAAGCACGACCTCCCATGGAGCTTCTTCAACAAAAGAACAAGTTGCCCCCAGCGTGTCCGTCTTCTTTGGAGCGTGTGGCCGTGGTGGGTTTATTTTCCACTTCTCGGACAATGCAAACTTGCCTTGTAGGTATTGGTCTTCAATCCATCCCTTAAAGACGAAGCAATCATCGATCGGGTGACTTACCGTTTGGTGGTAAGGGCAATAATTGGGATTATTCACCTCGCTGGGTTGCGGTGGTCTCCTTGGATTCGGGAGATAGATAAGCCTATTGCGCATCGCCTGCTCGAACAGCCTCTTCGTTTTATCCCGCGAGAATGAGTAGGGCGCTTCATTTTCTCATAATATCGTCGTCTCTCTTCCAGTTGATCCGCTAGCTTTGGGGCTCTGGGCTGCTGTTGGGTGTTCGTAACGAAGGTCATCTTCCCTTTACCCTTGTCGTTTCGGGGTTCCGGCTTCAGAGGAGACGGTCTGTGACCCATTTGATCCATTTGGGCTAGCTTATCAATTAAAGCTTGGAACGTGGTCAGTTTAAAGAACATCATGAACTGTGAGATGGTCGCTTGCGGGTCTAAGGTGCCCACGAACATGCCCACCGCTGGCGCTTCTTCGATGCGCTGTTCGCACTTCGACCACAAGTTCCGCCACCGGATTGCATATTGAACCCAGGTTTCGCCCGGCTTTACTCTCGCATTGATCAAAGCTGTTATTGGAGTACGCTCGCTGGCGCTTGCGAAACGCTGGGTAAACAACAACTCCATTTCAGCGAAAGTTTTGATGGAGTCGTTTGGAAGCTCGGAATACCATTCAAACGCCGTCTCCGATAATCTACCGACGAACTGGCGAAGCAACAATTTATCATCATCGCCGGTATTGCCACAAAGAGCCCTGAACTGGGCAACATGTTGATGGGGATTGCCAGTCCCCTTATAGACATGGAATTTCGGTATCGTATAGCCCGGCGGGTACTTGATCTGATCATACCAGCTCGGATATGGTAGCCCCGTTCTGATAACTTGACCGGCTACCTCAGTTGCCTGGTGAACCCGTATCTGCTGAGCTATATATTCATCCAGGTCAGCTTTGGAAATTGTCTCCTCCTTGGCCGTTGAAAGAGCCTGCGGTGGATTTGACGTTTCTCCTCTGTCATCTTCAAGGACAACCGGAGGATCTTAGGCTGGGGGATCCTGCTGGATCATCATACCCACCATGTCCTGGAACAGAAGGGCCATTTGTTTTATATTGGATGCTTGTTCTGCAGCCTCTTTGTCCTTCTTTTCCAGTATCCTCCGAAGGAACTCGGCGTCGGTTTCTTGTTCATGACGCTGTTCTGATGATGCCTCCGAGCTTTCTTTTGGCCTGGTAAGTGCGGCCATTGCCGTCATCATTTCCTGAAGCTTCTGTTGTTGCTCCTGGGCTTTTGTCACAGATCGGGTGAGCGGTTGGTGACCCATTTAAGCACGGCTATCCTCTTTCCCGGATTCCATATAAACAGTATGCACCACTATGCCCCCAGACTTGGGGCGTTTGTACTCAGCGCTTTTACGGTTCGCCATGTTCACAAGGGCTTTTTGCGGCCTCCTTTTCTTTTGAGTGATTGACGTTGAGGGAGCCATTGCAGTGGGCACCCAAGTAGCTGTCATCCTTTGTGGCTTGACAGAGTAGCCCTTCTCCAGCCGAACTTTCATCTTTTTCTGTCGGCGGAGATAGTCTTGATCCATTACGGAGTCTTGGACTTGACGCCAGACCTTGTAAATTTTTGAGGACAGCCGTTGAGGGGTCTGCTCCAGCTTCTTCTCTGGAGTATTCTCCACAGGTGAAGGAGTTCTCTTCAGCACTGCAGTAGGAGAGTTTCTGCGCACTTCATTGAGCAGTTCAAAGTTGTTCTCTGTCGGAACAGCAGCATCGATTCCCACCATCATAGCTGGCGGAGTTATCCCAGAGGGGGAGTTGCCCCCAGTCTTCCTTATCCGGCGCCAGTGGCGACGTCGGGCATGACGAGTTGTCGGTATTGGTTCAGCGACGGCTTTGTCTTGCCCCCTGTTCAGGTGAGGGGCTGTCGCGGGTGTCAGCCTCTTGAAAACTGACGTCCGTTGAGAAGTTGTGTCCAAACGGTCAAAAACAGATTTCTGAGCGGGGGAAGCAGCTTTGAGGACCTTGCCTGGAACAGAAACCGGAATAGCCAGCCTTGTAAAAACTGACTTCTTGGAAGGAGGAGCCTTTCCAATGATTTCGTCCGCTTGAGCCGGGATGGATATCCGCTTTGGGATGGCAGCTTCGGGTATCGCGGGCTTGTAGACGCTCTGGCCCAGTCTGTTGAAAACTGAGGTATTGAAGTTGGGCGACCCGTTGAGAGGGGCAGCAGCAGTGGTAAGTCGATCAGAGACCGACTTCTTTGGGGCTTCTTGCAACGTCATTGGGGCATTGAAGCTCATCGGTGAGAGCATGGTCCCGGAGAATATTCCAGTGGTGGCTTGAGTTACCTGCTCCACTGGCATCTTGAAAAGGGAGGCCGCTTGGGGCCCGTAAGTCACTCCTCCAGCAAGGACGGAGTGAAAGTTGCAGTTGCAGGTAGTGCAGTTTGAAACCATTGATCTTCTGTTTTCTGCACGGAGCAAGACACCAAATCTAAGTACCTCGAATCCACAGGCAACCACAGCAAACCGCGATTCGTTCGCGAACACGACACACGATGTGTGGAGTGGAAAGAGGAAGAGGTCCCACCGGGCGTGCCAGAATCTGTTCCCCTCCGAATGGCGGCCAAGACAGGGACGTCTTGCCAGAGATTCGGGGAAGATGCTATTTGGTTTTATCCGTCCACCTCTCCAAAAATGCCAAGTTGATTTATGGCACCGGGTATCGAAGGTTTAGACGGATGCGGCCGATGCAGCAGACTTCGTCAGATTCCCCCTCGCTTGAGGGGCTTTTGATTGTGGGGACGCTCTTCCCTGCAGGCGCAAGCCCCTGCAGTTAATTACGCTACCGCATCGCAGTAACAACTTTCTCCTTCTCCAGAATTTCACTTTGTGTCGTGGGTATTTGTTTTGTTTGTGGTTGCCCGTGGATTGTATACGGAGACTAATTTATGTCGTCGCCCATAGGACGTGGAGTAGTCCAAATCCGTATCTTCTTAAATTTGGGTTTGGGGTTTTGGTTTAAGGATACGTTAGCCATATTTGAGGCTAAGATCAACTTAAACGTTTGTTAAGGATACGTTAGTCCAATTTGAGACTAAGATCAACTTAACAGGATCGATTGGATCCGACAAAAAAGCATTTGGGGGCTCTACTGTTCCAGTTTAGGGACATGGTGGTCCATTGAATGTATGGCCGTCGGGACCCATCACCTCTCTGACGACGTTGAAGAATTACAACGACAGATGTCAGAGGAGTTCAGAGATGTACCCTTGAACCAAAGTTGGTTGGGAGATCTATAGTCCAATTTGGGACTAAAGTCTGTTTTGAAAGTTTTGGTTTAAGGATGCGTTAGCCATATTTGAGGCTAAGATCAACTTAAACGTTTGTTAAGGATACGTTAGCCTAATTTGAGACTAAGATCGACTTAACAAGATCATTTAGATCCGACAAAAGAGCATTTGAGCTCTATTGTTCCAGTTTAGGGACATAGTGGTCCATTGCCAGTTTAGGGACATGGTGGTCCATTGCCAGTTTAGGGACATGGTGGTCCAACATTCCCATTTTGGGGAAGGATACTGGTTTAAGGATGCATTAGTCCAACATTCCCGTTTTGGGGATGAATATTGGTTTAAGGACGCATTAGTCCGTGAGTTTAAGGACCCCACAGCCCGTATCAATGTGTGGTTGTCGGGACCCGTCACCTCTCTGACGACGTTGAAGGATTACAACGACAAATATCAGAGGAGTTCGGAGATGTACCCTTGAACCGGATGTAAATTGATTTGAGAGAGCAGTTGTGCACAGTTCAATTTAATTTGAGGACTTATGGCCAGAATTGGGTTAAGTCCAGTTCAAAATGTATAACATTTCATTTATCTTTGGCCTGTTAGGCCTCTACTTGGGCTTTGCCCTTTTATTAATGCATTGCATTTTTATTAGGCCTGTTAGGCCTTTTAAATTGGGCTCTGCCCCTTTTTTTTAATAATGCAAAGCATTTATTTTTCTGACAGTGTGCCACGTGGTTTGTCAGGCGCTTTGCGCTAATTGAGGAGCGCAAGGCGCAAACTCATGTGGGGGTGACACGTGTCATGCTCTAGTGAGCGCAAGTCTGTTAGTGCAATGCGCTGCGCCAGTGCGCTGTGCTAGTGCGCTGCTGACACGTGGAGCGCTCTGGTGACTTGCGCCAAACCAAGAGAGCAGTGCTCTGTTTTTAGAAGCGCAAGGCGCAGTTGTTCTATGATTGACACGTGGCGCTCCCTGGTGGTTTGCGCCAATCCAAGGAGCGCAACAGCGCAAATTTCAAAAGTGCAAGGCACTGTTTAATATCTTGATCAAATTTAGATCAAATAAAACAAGTTTTCTTGTTCCAGAGAGGTTCTACCTCAAATTTCAAGAACCAGTGGTTCATCAAAAGGCAATGCCTTTATATAGATCAAAAGATCTAGTAAAGAAGTAAATTACTTCTTTTTATTTTTTTTTATTAAAGATCTTGATCTTGTTCTTAGATCATTGATCTTTTTAGAAGAAATTCTTCTTTCTTCCAAAGGTTTTACCTTTTCTTTTCTTCGAGTTCTTCTCCAGGTTTTAGAGGAGTTCTCTATCTTTTTCTCTGTGTTAATCCCCTTTAGACTTGGAGTCTAGGGGCCTTTATATAGTGTCAATTGATTTGTTAAATCAGTTAAAAAGATCTTTCTCTGAGTGATTTAGGGGTATTTCCCCACCATTGGATCTTTGATCCAAGGGCTTCTGTTTTACAGAAGATAATCTTCTTGTTTTTAACAAGATTGAGAAAGATCTTTCAAAAATTTTATTGTTTAAATGCTGGCACAGTTTGCGCAAGCGCACCTGCGCTTGACATGTGTCGCGCAGCACAGAGCGCAGAGCAACTGCGCTGACACGTGTCGCGCAGCGCAGAGCGCAGCGCCACTGCACTAGCGCAACTGCGCTGACACGTGTCGCGCAGCGCAGAGCGCAGATCAACTGAAGCGTTGCTTCATTTATTAAAATTTGAATTTTAAATAGAGCCTTGCTCTGATTGGGTGCACTGCCTTGGGCGCTGCGCTCCTTGCACTGGCGTGTCTGATTTTGACACGTGGCGCGTTGCGCGCAGCGTAAGGAATCTGAAGCGTTGCTTCACCTTTATTATTATTTGAATTTTTAAAACGGAGCTTTGCTCTGATTGGGGGAAACAGAAGCGTTGCTTCATCTCCCGCCTTGGAATTTGAACAGAGCTTTGCTCTGATTGGGGTAAACAGAAGCAATTAATGAATTAAACTAGAAATTTCTTCTTCTTTTTTGCACAAAACACCCCCACACCTTCATGGCCGGCCTCTCTCTCCCCCTTGCCGCCCTTGTTCTTCCTCACTCATTTTTTCATCATTTCTTGCACAAATAAATCATGAAAAATCCAAATAAATTCATAGAAATTCAAATAAAATCCAAAACCTTCATTCTTCTTCACAAAAGTTGCTTGGATCTTCATTCTAGTGAGGATTTTCGAGGCTAAAGTTTGGTTTTATTCTTGATTCAAGTGGTGTTCTTGAAGGTATAAAACCCTAACCCTAATCTCTAATTGTTACATAATACTTTATGCTAGTTTAATTAGATGTTAGTTTAAGCTTTAATTTCATGTTTCAAAATTCTAGAAATGGTTTTAGAAATTCAAGTTAAGGTTAAAGCTTAATTTAAGTGTTTAATATTTAATTGAAGTGTTAATTTGTGATTAGGAAAATCTTAACCTAGTAGAAAATACTAATTTTTGTTAATGAATATTTTGTTTAATTAAGGTTTTTTTGCTTACTAGGTTTTTGCTAAAACTCTTTTTGCAAGTGTTAAAAATATAGAAATGGTTTAGATAGCTTAGTTAAGCTATTTTAAGGTGTTTGTAATCACTAGATATGCGTTACCTTGAAACTAGTGCGAAATATTGCGGTAGGTTGTTTACTAGGTTTCGGGGTTTTTCCGACGTGGGTTCGTTTAGTCGTTGCGAGATTATATCTATTATATTCCTCGTATTTTTTTTGTGTTGTGTTGTGCGATCGGAGTCTAGACTTGGTGTTTCGTAGTTTAGCGACCCTAATTAGGGTTTTTGACCGATGTCGTGCGCGTTAGATGCGCTAAGTGCGCAGTGTAATTTTCTGGCCGTTTTCATTTCATTTCATTGTCTTTTCGTCGATATAGGATATTTAGCTTATGTGATGTGTTTGTGAAATTTTAGGTTCGCAGGCGGGAACTTCGGACGCTACAACAAAGGAAAAACAAGTGGTAGGCTTCACTTAGCCAGGAGCGTTGGTGGGTAGATTTAACATCTACAGGGGAATCGCCCGCATAGCGTTATGCGTCTGGACTAGAAATGACTTGACTTGTCGCATATTCTATTTCATATTTAGAATTGCGCATTCACCCTACTGCTTAGTTATTGTTGTGCTTGGACTAGTATCCTTAGGATACTGCACTATTATTGACGGCTCATGTTGCACGAGCACTGATTGTATGCCACACACACCGTCAATAATTGCCATGTCACGCATCTCCCACATATGGAAATGATATTATCTGGTTAGGAACATTGAGACATTGATTCATATTTCTTTATGCATATGACTTGTAGCATACATGTATACTTACATGCTTACACTTATGCCTTGACATACTTATATGCTAGTTACATGTATACCTATAGAGTATTGTACCATTAGCCGTAGATACATACACACTTCGTGACATAGCTACAGGTATACCTTTCAAACATACTTCACTTATACCCACGGGGTATATTACATCATTACTCATAGGTAAACACATATACCTGGTTATAATTACATGTTTACCTTTACTTGATGTTATTTTAGAATTGGAGAGATTAGGAACCGCGTGATATTATATTAACTTGTTACAGTTAATTACGGCTTTTCCTTTATATGCTCGCATTTCAGATTAATGATGCGTATATTATATTCATGGATTTTCGCATTGAGATATGGATTTTTCATGATGTTTTCGGGATTTGGGAACCGTGGGAGTTCATGAAATTATGCATTATTTGAAAAACCCGGTTTCCCTTTATAGGATATTTCAGCATCCACCATAAGATTTATCGGTTCTGATTATATACTCCATACGAGGAGTAGTGTCGTATGAGGGTACATGGTGGGGCCCGGTACGATTCCCCTCGGCAAGATGGTCGACGGTCCATGCCGATTGAGCCTGGAAGGTGGGCAAGTACCTAGCGGTGACATTACCAATGACTCGGCAGTTATCATGTGGATACCGACGGGAGTCATGTACGTATAGATACGTCGAGAGGCGAGAGTCAGAGCTAGGCACTCGAGCTTTTAGGATAGCGTATGATACGTACCTATCAGGGGGCCAGTCATAAAGACAGCACCTGATAGATCAGCATTTCTGTGTCGATGCTTGACACATTGGTTTCATGATATTTCTTTACTCCTTTGTATATATAACAGGGGATTAGGCCGCTGTTATATATGCCCTTACACCAATATTAGTGGAATGGGACGCTAATATATGTGTATTGACATTAAATTATATACATCATCATATTTATTCATGCAAATATACCTAGAATGTAAAGGACTCATTGACATTGGATTTAGGACATATGTGAGATTTACTTGATATTATACATTCGGGGTATACGAGATACACTTGATATTGTACATACGGGATATATGAGATCTACTTGATATTGTACATTCGGGGTATACGAGATACACTTGATATTGTACATACGGGATATGTGAGATCTACTTGATATTGTACATTAAGGATATATGAGACTTACTTGATATGATAGCCAAATTGGGGGCTGATTTGAGGAGATTGGGATTTGGATTGTATTGCTGGATTGTGATCCTACCACGATGTCAGGATTCCGTGGGAATGACATATTTCATTCCATACTCCACATCTATTGTTTATGCACTGTTTCATGTATTAGTAGTACCTGTTAGTGTACCTTTCATGACCGTTGCATTTATATACCTTTATTATATGCACTGCTTCATGTGTTAGTTGTACCTGTTAGAGTACCTTTCATGACTGTTGCATATATACATCTCCATATCATTATTGCATGATTATTGCATACTGATCGTCATATTATTGCTTCATGTATTAATTGTACCTGCTAGTGTACTTTTCATGATTATTGCATTACATATGACCATTCATTGATAATAGATGCTTATGTAAGATTCGCGATGTACGTGCATACTTGCGATTACCTGCATATGTTATTTACTATTCACGAGTTGGCAACTCACCCCCGTTGTGCCACAGGATTTTGCAGGTTGCTTCCACAGAGTAGTCGAGGCAGGCTATTCATCTATCTTATCATCTTTTGCTGCGCATACCGCATCAGCTCACAGTGTGCAGTTTGCTTAGGTGGGTTTTGTGGTTATTCATTTTTGTATTGTATATTTGTTGTATCCTTGTACTCTCCATCTACCATTATCTTGTATGACTTAGAGACTTGATGTGAGGACGATACTTGTATATTTTGGGGACTTGGATGTCTTTTATGCAGTTTTACTTATATCGTCTTTTATTTCTTCGCTACGGTGTCGTATATCTGTTGTGGTGGTTGTTTTCCTCCTTTTGGCGTGGATTTGCTCCCATTGGGGATGCTTTACTTTATATTTATGTTGTACCCATTTTTGGGGTTGGTTTTTACAAAAGAGGTGGTGCCGAAATTTTCAAAAAAGTAAATTGGACTTAAAGAATTTATACTTGAGATTTTCAAAAGATTAAACAATGTTTCTTATCTTTTCTTGTCTTTTAATAGTTTAGATTTCTGGGTTTTGACTTTTTTTTACTGCGTTACGCCTGTAGACGTTGCGTAGTATTAGGGCCGTCACGTGCCAATTTCGGGTCGTGACAAAGTTGGTATCAGAGCGCTAGGTTTTAACTTTCGGAGTGTAGGATGACCTTGGTATGATGGAGTAGGTAGCTTAAGCAGAGTAACGTAGTGTGTGTATATCCGCGGCATACTCACGATGCGGTACTCCGCCTAAAGTGACCTAAGTACAAATTGCTTGAAATTCCTTTCTTTATATATATCCTTGAGATTCGATTTCCGTGTTCATATCGAATCCTATCTCTATTTATAGCCTTTGCCGCCGACGGCTATGGGGACTCAGAGTGATGCAGCGAGGGCCGAGGTCAGAGTTGTCTCGGGAGGGCAAGAACAGACCAGGATTGCGCACTCGTTGCACAGGAGCAGACGGATCCGCCTTCGACGGATAGTATCGCTAGGCTTGTGGCAAAGATGCAGGACTTGCGCCAGACGATGAGTTCATTGGTTGAGACCGTCCGAGCGCAGTGACAGGAGGTTGTCACCCTGTTACTCACTTGTTCCTTGCAATCAGCATGCAGCATTCCGTCACTTACATAGCACTAGTAGATGCGGCCCCAGTTGACGAGGCACGCCTTCCTGAGACTTTGGGTGTTCTAGAACAGTGGAGGACTAGTACCGGTGTACCAGCCCAGAGACAGAGGCCTAGTCGTTGAGACAGCTTTCGTGACCGTCGTGGAAGTAGCAGAGGTTTGGGACGAGGAGAGTCGTGTTGGCTAGATCAGCCGTTTGTTGTGTTAACTTCTGTCAGCGATTCTTTTGTTGCGCGACACGTAATTCAGTCGTGTGCCAATCGGATAGGAGATAGAGATTCGTCCGTCGTTTTTATTCTTCTAGAGATGTTGGATTTGACGTTCTCCTGGGCACGGACTGGTTACCTGCGTGCTATGCGTCTGTGGACTGCCGTAAGAAAACAGACAGGGTTTGTTTTCCCGGTGAGTCAGTTCTTGTTGTGCATAGGAGGGCAGTGGTGCCTGTAAGTCCACGTTACCTCTCCCGGTTCTTTCAGGCTTGCGGAAATGGTGAAAAACAAGTTTTCGGGTCATGATAACATGGACTACAAAATACGGATCTTGGCTAAACTACACACTAGCAACTAACAAGAGAGTTATCTACTCGGTTAGGGGTTATACCTGTTAGCACGACTCCTTTGAGCCGTGGTAGGGTAGTAATCAAAGTACAGTGGGAACATACTCGAGGCGAAGTGACAGTGTCAAGTCAGCGAACTAAGCTGTACTCATGTCACCTAGGAACTGATAACTGACGATAGGTATAGTACCAACCAACAGTTCCCGACGAGTCTTGTCCAGTGTACTCGTAACCTAACGAGCACCCGCATACTATCCCAAGTACGACGTACTGACAGCTGTGGGACAGACCGTCTCCCAAGCTGGGATGAGAAGCATATACGCTAGTCTACTCCGGAGTATCGATGCCCTGTCTCGATAGTCCTACGACTAGGGACCTGCATAAGGATGTGCTTGTGGATTAACCAGCCCCCACGAGTGTGACTGCCATCACAACGCTGGTAATCAAGCAAAGATCCTAAGGGCTCCACTAATGTGTATAGGTGATATACTAAAAGAAACACATGTACATATTAAAGTAGAAACAAACCAAGTAGCATACTACTATTTTGAGCAAGATTGTCTATACAACTGTGAATATCCCAAGCTTCCATTAAGTAATTTACAAACTAGTATGATACAGTAATGGCCTCTAGGGAATATACACTAACAATCTCCCACTTGCACTAAGGCCATGTACTGGCGTATCGAAGACCTATCATCTCGATCAGCCGCTCGAACTGAGTCTGGGGTACGGCCTTTGTGAATGGATCTGCAGTGTTATCTTCTGAAGCAACCCTCCGAACCTCGATCTCCTGGCGATCCACGATCTCCCTGATCAGGTGATACCGCCTCAAGATGTGTCTGGATTTCTGACGGGACCTGGGTTCCTTCGCTAAAGCTATAGCCCCGTTGTTGTCGCAATACAGAGGTATTGGATCAACAATGGACGGAACCACCTGAAGTTCTTTCAAGAACTTCCTCATCCATACGGCTTCTTTTGCGGCATCAGATGCAGCGATATATTCCGCTTCCATAGTCGAGTCAGCAACGGTTTCCTGTTTGGAACTCTTCCAACACACCGCCCCTCCATTGAGCGTAAAGACAAAACCCGACATGGACTTGGAATCATCCTTGTCACTCTGGAAGCTGGAGTCAGCAAAGGCCTCAATCTGGAGGTCTTTTCCGCCATACACCAAGAACATCTCCTTAGTCCTTCTCAGGTACTTGAGAATGATCTTTACTGCTATCCAGTGCTTCTCCCCAGGGTTTGACTGATACTGGCTTACCACACTCAGTGCGTAAGCAACATCTGGTCTGGTACACAACATCGCATACATTATAGAGCCTACCGCAGAAGCGTAGGGTATAATAGACATGCGATCCCTTTCCAAATCAGTCTTGGGAGACATCTCTTTGGAGAGGGTGATCCCGTGACAAGCCGGTAGATTACCGCGCTTAGAATCTTCCATAGTGAATCTTTTCAGTATGGTGTCGATGTACCTGGACTGTAAAAGTCCTAATATCCTCTTGGATCTGTCACGGTAGATCCGGATCCCCAGAATGTACGAGGCATCACCCAGGTCTTTCATGGAGAACCTGTGTGACAAGAACCCTTTGACAGATTGTAGCATAGGAATGTCATTTCCTATCAAAAGAATGTCATCCACGTACAAAACGAGGAATATGACAGTTCTTGCTACAAATCTACTATAGATGCATGGTTCATCTGGATTTTTGATAAAGCCAAATTCTTTGACCGTCTCATCAAAACAGATGTTCCAACTCCGCGATGCCTGCTTTAGTCCATAAATGGACTTAAGCAACTTGCACACCTTTCCGCTGCTCCCACTCTGAATGAAACCCTCTGGCTGATCCATATAGACACACTCCTCTAAATTTCCATTCAGAAAAGCGGTCTTTACGTCCATCTTCCAAATCTCATAATCGTGGAAGGCAGCAATGGCAAGAAGGATCCGAATGGATTTCATCATAGCCACTGGAGAAAAGGTTTCGTCATAGTCCAAACCAGGTCTTTGACGAAAACCCTTTGCAACAAGTCTAGCTTTATAGGTCTCGACCTGTCCATCTACACCAATCTTCCTTTTGAAGATCCACTTGCATCCTACGGGTTTTACCCCGTCTGGAGCAACGTCCAACGTCCATACTTTGTTGGTGTACATGGACTCCATTTCGGTCCGCAATGCATCCAGCCATTTTACCGAGTCAACACTCTGAATGGCCTGCTGGAAGGTAGTCGGCTCATTATAATTAACGATGCAATCCTCTCTATCCCCGTCTATAAGAAAACCGTAGTATCTCTCGGGCGGATGTGACTGCCTACTACTCCTGCGGAGCGGCGGAGGAATGTCCTATTCTTTCGAACCTTCTGGTTCTACTAAGCTTTCAGTAATAGTCTGTGGTTCTGGAATTTCTTCCAGTTCTATTGCGCTCCCACTTATCTGATTTTCCAAAAACTGAGTTTCTAAGAAGTGGGCATGACGAGAAATAAAAACCTTTTGTTCATCTTCGCAATAGAAGAAATATCCCTTGGAGTTCTTTGGATATCCTACAAACTTGCACCGTACTGAGCGTGCCTCGAGTTTGTCCGCATGCTGCTTTTTGACAAAAGCTGGACATCCCCATGTCTTAATGTGATTAAGATAGGGTCTCTTCCCACACCACATCTGATATGGTGTAGTAGGCACAGTCTTAGTTGGAACTCGGTTCAAAAGGTATGCAGCTGATTCTAGTGCATATCCCCAGAATGATCGCGGTAACTCAGCGTTACTCATCATGGACCGTACCATATCCAATAGGGTTCGGTTCCGTCTCTCCGATACACCGTTATGTTGCGGAGTGTATGGAGGAGTAAGCTGAGAGAGAATTCCATTCTCTTTTAAGTAATCCAGGAATTCGGCACTCAAGTATTCACCACCTCGATCAGATCTCAGTGTTTTGATACTTTTGCCTGTTTGTTTTTCTACTTCATTCTTATATTCCTGGAATTTTCCAAATGCTTCGGATTTATGTTTCATTAAGAAGACATATCCGTACCTTGAAAAGTCATCCGTAAAAGTAATGAAGTAAGAATAACCGCTCCGTGCATGTGTAGACATTGGACCGCACACGTCACTGTGTACGAGTCCCAAGAGCTCGCTCGCTCTTACTCCGTGTCCAGTGAACCGAGTCTTTGTCATCTTTCCTTTGAGACAGGATTAACAAGTTGCATATGATTGATATTCGAACGGATCCAAATATCCTTCTGTATGTAACTTCGTCAACCTTCTCTCATTGATGTGACCCAGTCTACAATGCCATAAGAAAGCCTGATTTATTTCCGGAGACTTTCTTTTGTGTGTATTCTGGACATTGAAAATCTGTGGTTGGTTTAATACGTATATACCATTGCGTAATGTACCTGACCCAATCAAAACTTGATTAAGGCGAATGTTCACAACATTACTTACAAATGCAAATTCATAACCTTCTTTAGATAATAAAGATACAGATATGATATTACAGGTTGCATTGGGTACAAAATAACAATCACGCAAAACCAAAACGTGTCCATCAGACAATCCCAGGTGATAGTCCCCCACGGACTCAGCATCCATGCCAGCTCCGTTTGCAACTCTGAGGGTCATATCACCTTCCTTCAAAACCCTACGCCTTCTCAATGCCTGCAAAGAATTATAGATATAAGATCCTGATCCGGTATCCAATACCCAGGAAGTAGAGTTTATTGATAGACAGTTTTCAATAACATACACACCTGAAGCTGAAGCTGCAACTTGCTTCAGATCCTGGGTTCTGGCCTTCCAAGCCCTGCAATCCTTTTTCCAGTGTCCACTCTTGTGACAGAAAAAGCATTCTTCCTTTTCCACAAGCTTTCCCGCTACCTTTGTTGCCTTTGTCTTTCCCTTCGTATCCACTTTACTAACACCGCCCCTTGGTTTGGCGGAGGCTTTCTTCTTCTTTCCCTTGGCTTTCGCCCTGGACCTAGAAGAGGAAGGTCCTCCTACAAACAAAGTGGATATTTCCCTACCTTTCTGTAGGGTGCCCTCTGCACTCCTCAGCATGTTGAGGAGTTCTGAAAGTTCAACTTCTTTTTCTTGCAAGTTGAAGTTCAGGATAAACTGGGCGTAAGTGGAAGGAAGGGACTGGAGAATCAAGTCCGTGTAGAGCTCATTCTCTAACGTGGTCCTAAGGTCCGCGAGGTCCTCAATGAAGCCAATCATCTTAAGCACGTGTTCCGCTACCGATGATCCGACGGCCAATCCGCCGAAAACAGCTTTTTCGACACTTCGTATCTGGCGATACGGGATTGCTCTCCATACAGTTCTTTTGTATGGAGAAATATGGATTCATGGTCCATATTCTCGTACCTCCTCTGATGTTAATTGTCCATAGAGGCAAGCACGAGGCACTTGACCTTCGCGCAGTCGATTTCCCAGGTCTTACGGATTTCCTTATCCGCGACGCTGGTTTTGGGACCTGGGACAGGGGGAGCTTTGGTGGTAAGGAGATACCCCAACTTGTCATAAGTGATTGCCATTTTGACATTCCTTAGCCAATCTTTGTAGTTTGGCCCTGTCAGTATGTTATTATCTAGTTGTAACTTAAGTCCAGTCATGATGTTTGGTCGCTGCAATTAGGAGAGAGAGAAGAAACACTTTAGCAAGATGCTCTTGCAAGTTTAGAGTGGTTTTTAATTTGTCTAAACAGGATGGCTCCCACTGTCTCTCGAATCCCTCCTCAAACCAAAAAGGAAGAATTAGTCGGGATCAATCTCACCGTACAATACTTGCTTAACCGTTCAGCCAGGCCAGTGTTGGTACTTCGAGGGAGGTTTTCCAACGCTTTTGCGAAGTTCCTTAATTAAATAACCTCTTTTCCCTGGGGGCGTAGCCCCGCTAACACCTTTTTAGACACCTACTAGGTTTATAGCATTGATCGTTAAGTGAGAAATTTCCCGAGGAGTAGCATATACTCACAGTAGGATCGGGATCCAAATATCATCGCGTGACAAAACTGAAAGAATCCTACCAGAATCGTCACACTCCAAATGGTATGCAGCGCTAGCAAGTTTCAGTTCTTTTGAAACTCCAGATGTGGATTTTTGCCCCATGCTCTTATGACCTTGACTTTGGCCAACATATCATAAGTCACATGTCAAGTTCTACCCGTCATTCTCCAGGTTAATTTGAACCCACCCGTACCTACCCTTGACTTTGGCCAACATGGCAGTACGACTGTCCCAAACCAACACATCTATCTATGCTGCACATGAATACCCAATAGCTACCAATCGCTATGCCTTGACTTTGGCCAACATACATAGCTTGAATACTATTGAACATTCATGTGAAATGACGGAGGGCTACGAATGGTTTTGGCGAAACCGTGAACGTAGTGAACTTGATATAATCGATGGAACGAGATAGCTTTCAAAAGGAGTGGTTCAAGCTCCGCATTTAAAAGTTGGTTTTTTGAAAAGAACCGAGTGGTTTTGAAAGTGTTCCAACGACTTTTACTTGGTTTATTTTCTTGCATTAATTTTAATGTGTCCCATCAATTAATCCTACCATTGCAGAAAACAACGAAAATATGACGTACGCTTATGCCATCCGCATTCGCCACGGGGTCCCGTCATCACCCGTTAGGTTACTTAACTAACGACAGAGCGGGGGCTGGACAAGCGCGGATGCAAAATATAAGCAACGCCTAAATATATATCTACATATAGATATATACATTCGTCAGATGCAATGATAGCCATTCCAGATCACAGATGAATAATTGGATATGCTAGGAATCCGCATTCCGTTCAAGCCTGCAACGAAAAACGGATTACACGGTCGCGATGAATAGCCAAACCCCACCCTAGACCCCTACGGGTGCGGCAAACTACCCGCCAAGTACCCAAAGCGAAGCAACCTCCCTCAACTCGTGGGTAAGCCACTCGGCACTTCGAGATACCCGGTAGTTTGTGCACCCCCTCCATGGGTCAATCCTAGGAGCAAAAACAGTAAAAAGAAATTATACAATGATGGCTACAACCTCACCCCGATTGTGCGGCCAAACAAATAATATTACATCAATTTATATATTACAAGAATTGAAAGATAAACAAAACTCTCATCTTACAACCCCCCGGCTATTCATCCGCGACAATCCAACGAATTCATATACACATACCATCAACATCACAGATCACAGATATGTATAACCCCCACTAATCGACGTATAGCAATTAGCAGACGTTCAATACATATATAACATTACAGATACAACCCATTAGCCAAAGTCTACAGAAAATCGACCAAAATACGGATTTGTAACCACCCCAAAAACAAATTTGTTCTCTAGAAATTCTGGGCAGAAACAAACCATCTCAAAAATCACAAAACACCACCAGAAATAAACTGCAGGAGAAACGATCCACGGCCGAGTCAACTCGGCCGCGGAACCGCGGTGAGTTGGTCGGTTCGTTGGATCATTTTTCTTGCCTGTTCATAAAAAAGCCTAAGCCAATTTTTAAGACATGATTTATTATTTTTAGAGCAGAAATAAAAATCGGCAGAAACTAGGTTTTTTCGGGGTGTTTCGCGGTTTTTTGTCCGGTCGAAATTCTAGATACTTTGCTTACATGCTATGGTGAGTTTAGTTAGGCTCTGATACCACTGTAAGTCTACGGTACCTCTCCTGGTTCTTTCGGGCTTGCGGAAATGGTGAAAAACAAGTTTTCGGGTCATGGTAACATGGACTACAAAATACGAATCTTGGCTAAACTACACACTAGCAACTAACAAGAGAGTTATCTACTCGGTTAGGGGTTATACCTCAACTTGAACTCCTTCTTCTTGGGCTCTTTGTAATGGTGGGATGGTGCTTTCCTAGTCGTCTTCTCTTGTCGAAGATGGATCCACCTGAGGGTTTCTTCCTTGAGCTCCTTTCTCGAACTTTGAGAAAGCTAAAGTCTCCGGCTTGCTAGACCTTCAACCTTAGGATGAGTAGAGAGTGGTTATGGGTGTTTTATCTCCAAGGAGAGGTTTCTCAACTCATGAGAATGATTCTCCTTGAACTAGAAGAGGAAGAAGATGAAAGGAAGAGAGAGAATGGTTATGATAGAATGAGAATAGTTTTTACAACCATAACAATATATGTGAATTATCTAATTAATAATATTAATCCAAAATGAAAAAGGTGATGGTTGGTTTGATGAGACCATTATCATATCACATTAAATGTTTTTTTGCAAAGATCAAAGAGCATCTTGAAAAGTAATGATGATGGTCAATGTTTCAAACATGGTCAACTAGTCAACCAAGGTCAACAACCCAAACCATGACACAATTTCATTTAATTAATATTATTAATTGATATTTCACATATTCATTAAGGTTTGGAAAATGACAACTGTCAACTGTGCATACACACCCGTTCCGAAACCCTAATGAAAATCCTCTTCCTCCGCCTCAATCAACTGTGCATACCCGCATTCGTGTTCCGAGGAACATGAATACAATGAGATAAAAACTAACCCCAAAACATATACTAGGATCTGGCTCAAACCAGAGCCTACTAGTAATGACTGTCCGGACACCAAACGTGCACAAGTGCGCGGATGTGAACGAACCCTATCGCAAAACCATGCGACCTCTACTCTGTTTTTCCCAAAGGCGAATAACCCTCTGTGTGGGACTCTAAACACTCGACACTACGCTGGCAGTGGGTTTAACCACAGACCGCAAGCAGCACTAGCTGTACGTAACGGTCCCCAGGTAGATGCCGATGAGAAGACTGATGAGGTGAACCAATCCGAACTCCTACTGAGCCTGTCTGTGACAATCTCCGTACAGTCCGGTCTGTTCGTCTGAGAATATCGCATGGCGGGCCTAGGGGGCGGTAAACGTCAGTCCCCTAATAGCGGTACAAGTCGTGTTAGAGTGTAGCCCAGAACACCCTGAGATAACACTGGAAACCTACCAGTATATCTCGCTTGCCCTGGCCAGGGACTTTGTGTAATGGCTCTCCTAGACACAGCGCAATATCAACCCCCAATACCGGGAGAGACGAATCCTGTCTAACCGTCACTGCCTCCAAGTGCTTCGGGACTGCACCCAACTACTACCTGTTTCCACGACTCCTTTGAGCCGTGGTAGGGTAGTAATCAAAGTACAGTGGGAACACACTCGAGGCGAAGTGACAGTGTCAAGTCAGCGGACTAAGCTGTACTCATGTCACCTGGGAACTGATAACTGACGATAGGTATAGTACCAACCAACAGTTCCCGACGAGTCCTGTCCAGTGTACTCGTAACCTAACGAGCACCCGCATACTATCCCAAGTACGACGTACTGACGGCTATGGGACAGACCGTCTCCCAAGCTGGGATGAGAAGCATATACGCTAGTCTACTCCGGAGTATCGATGCCCTGTCTCGATAGTCCTATGACTAGGGACCTGCATAAGGATGTGCTTGTGGATTAACCAGCCCCTACGAGTGTGACTGCCATCACAACGCTGGTAATCAAGCAAAGATCCTAAGGGCTCCACTAATGTGTATAGGTGATATACTAAAAGTAACACATGTACACATTAAAGTAGAAACAAACCAAGTAGCAAACTACTATTTTGAGCAAGATTGTCTATACAACTGTGAATATCCCAAGCTTCAATTAAGTAATATACAAACTAGTATGATACAGTAATGGCCTCTAGGGCATATACACTAACAGTGCCGCCTCAGACAGCTTGAATTCAGCCTTTTTCGCTAGTCGGCTTTTGAGGAGAGGATGTCGAGGATTCTTGACGTTCATTCGTGATACCAGAGCCACAGTAAGTTTGTTGTACCGGGTTCCTTCGTGCGAGAGTTTTCCGACGTTGCTCCAGATAAGCCGGCGAAGCTTAGGAAGCTTAAGGATCAGCTACAGAGTTGTTTGTTGGGGGGCTTGTGTGTCTGAGTGTTTTGCATTGGGGAGCTCCTATTTCTGTTCGTCAAGGAGAAGGACGGCAGTTTGAGGTTTTGTATTAATTGATCGTCAATTGAACTGGCTTACGGTGCGGATAGGTATCCGTTACCTCGCATTGACGATTTCTTCGCTCAGCTTCCGAGTGCGAGATATTTTCTAAGTTTGTTTGGGATCAGGTCATCATTGTTGCGGGTTCGGAGTAATGACATTCCGAAGACTGCCTTGTGCGTTCTACAGGCTTTGTGTGTTTTGGTGGTGTCATTGGACTCACCAATGACCTAGCAGCATTCGCAGATATGATGAACCAGATTTCTTTAGGCCGTTCCTCGACCAGTTATTGTTGTGTTATTGACGACATTCTGGTCTATTCAATGTGTCGTGAGGGACAGGAGTAGCACTTGAGGATTTGTTTTGCAGACATTAGGAGAGCCCCAGCTGTTGCTAGATTCTCGGAATGTTCCTTCAGGCTTGTTTGTGTTGACTCCTAGGTCTTGTAGTTATGGGAGACGGTTTTCGTATGGTCCCGAGGAAGATCGAGGCCGTACAGCTTTGGCCCAGGCTTATGTACGGACGGAGGTCCGCAGATTTATGGGCTTAGCCGGTTTTTACCGTCGTTTCGTGCAGGATTGCCTGTGTATCGCTGCACAGTTGACTGGACTGACCGGAAAGGAGGTTCTTTTTCCTTGGACTGAGGCATGTGTGCGGAGTTTTCGGCAGTTGGAGATCCGGTTGACAACTGCACCAGTTCTTTCTTTGCTTTCTGGTTCGGGCGACTTTGTTGTTTAACTGTGATGTTTCGCGAGTGGGGCTCGATTGTGTACTGAGGTGACACTATATAGTTATCGCTTTTGCTTCCCGCCAGTGGGAGGAAGTACGAGCAGGATATCCCATTCATGATATGGAGATGGCCACGGTGGTTGTGCGTCGAAGATTGGAGACACTACTTGTTCGGAGAGTCGTGTCAGATTTTCACGGACCACCAGAGCTTAATATACATCTTCCTGCAGCGGGTTTTGATTGTTGAGACAGCACCGTTGGATGAAGCTTGTGTAGGATTGTGTTTGTGAGATCCTCGTTACCCATGGCAAGGTGATTATGGTAGCTGATGCTGGAGTCGTAGGCCCGGGGTTAGCTTGTTCCAGCTGTGCGCAGTGTTGAGATAGTTTTCTGCAGATTTACAGTTCTTGTGCGATCGTTGAGTACAGCTTATGTTCGCCTCTACTAAGGGGACAGCTTGCTCATGTCCGCGCCCGACCACTTTTCCTTAATTGCTTTCGCGAGGCACTGCCCGCCGATGCTCGTTCGTCAAAGATTCTTGAGCATACTTGGCAGGGTAATGATTCGGAGTCCTTGATTTGTGACAAGGGTGTGCTAAGTTTAGGGACGCGTTTGTGTACCTGATACTATTGGGTAGAGACGTGAAATCCTAGAGCAGGCACATATGTCAACTCTCTGTACTCATTCAAGTTCCACCAGCATTTGACGTGACTTGTGAGATAGTTACGGGTGGGCAGGGATGTAAAGAGAAGTTTCGGATTTCGTTTCGAGGTGTCTGTCTTGTTGTGTATTAAGGTTGAGCATCTGAAACCAGCTGGAGAGTTGCAACCTTTAACCGTTCCGGAGTATGAATGGGAGCAGGTCTCCATGAATATTCGTTGTGGCGTCTACCCAGGTTTAGTCTGGGTGTGACTCCATTCGGATGCTAGTTGTCCGGTTATACTCGGGTTGCTCAATTGTCCTTGGTTAAGTTTGTGCATTGCACGAAGTTCCTTCATGGGTCGTATCCAAATAGGGCACCCTATTCGCTTGCCGTCTTGAGCAGGAACTTCAGGAAGCCTTGGGTACTGGTTGAGCTTTAGCTCCGTTTTTCCATCCTCAAGATGATGGTTTTGTGAGAGCAGGCTATACCGACTCTGGAGGATATGCTTGTGCGTACGTATTAATTGTTGTCGGCAGTTAGGATCGTCACTTGCCATTGTTAGGACTCTCCTTCGATAGCTGTTATCAAGAAGCACTCCAATTGGCAACCTTTAAGTTTTGTTTGTTAGGTGGTGTCGATTTCCAGTCTGTTTTTCTAACTCTGCGAGAGTAGGATTTTTGGACCCCAGCTATTCTAGAAACTTCGGAGATGATCCAGTTGGCTCAGGTCAGGATGAGAGTAGCCCAGTGCAGACAGAGATCTTATGCCAACCGTGATGGTCGCAGGCTCGAGTTCGCAGTGGGAGATCATGTATTCCTACGGATTTTTCCGATTAATGACGTGTTGAGTTTTGGGAAGCTTATTCCAGGATTAAAGGTCCTTTTAAGATCCTTAAAGCGAGTTAGTTCCGTTGCCTTTGTTTTGGCACTTCCGCCCAGATTATTGAGTGTTCACCCCGTATTCCTTGTGTCGGTACTTTGCAATTACCTTCATGACCTTTCTCACATGATTCAGCATCAGACCATTTGGCTTGGACGCGATCGTTTCGTTCACCGGCAGCCAATTGTGTTAATGGCTCGGCAGGTGGAGGAACTTCGGTCGAGGGTCTTGCCAAATGTGGAGGGTTTTCTTGGACGTAGCCGTATAGTGAGGTGATCACTTGGGAGGCTGCGAGCGAGATTTGGGAGTTTTGTAATCTTCTCTTTGAAGGCACGCTTAGTGAAAATTTTAATTCGGGGACCGAATTTCTGTAAGGGGGGAAGATTGTAACGTTTCAGAAATCGTTTTGCGAATTTTTCCGTTTTAGGGCAAAATTTTCGGTATTTTTCGTTTTAACCCGATTTCGATCAAACTTCCGTAAAAACTTGCCGGCACCTATTTTAGCTAAAATAAAACTAGTGCGCGAACTTTGGGGGTATATGCGAGGTTTTGGTTCAGATAGAATTTTTCCCAAATAAAATATTATTTTAGCCGGTAAAATATACACGTAAATCGGGAAAAAATTTCTAAATGAAAATTCTTGGAAATCATCACTATAATTATTTTTTAGAACCTTCTTTTTAAATATCTAGATATTTTTAGTGCAAAAGGTTTTGAATTAAAAAAAATAAAAGAAAATGAAAGAAAAGGTGTCATTTTTGCATTTAATGAAGCAATTAATGAATTAAACTAGAACTTTCTTCTTCTTTTGTGCACAAAACACCCCCCACACCCTCATGGCCGGCCCCTCTCTCCCCCTTACTGCCCTTGTTCTTTCTCACTCATTTTTTCATCATTTCTTGCAAAAATAAATCATGAAAAATCCAAATAAATTCATAGAAATTCAAATAAAATCCAAAACCTTCATTCTTCTTCACAAAAGTTGCTTGGATCTTCATTCTAGTGAGGATTTTGGAGACTAAAGTTTGGTTTTATTCTTAATTCAAGTGGTGTTCTTGAAGGTATAAAACCCTAACCCTAATCTCTAATTGTTACTTAATACTTTATGCTAGTTTAATTAGATGTTAGTTTAAGCTTTAATTTCATGTTTCAAAATTCTAGAAATAGTTTTAGAAATTCAAGTTAAGGTTAAAGCTTAATTTAAGTGTTTAATATTTAATTGAAGTGTTAATTTGTCATTAGGAAAATCTTAACCTAGTAGAAAATGCTAATTTTTGTTAATGAATATTTTTTTAATTAAGGTTTTTTTGCTTACTAGGTTTTTGCTAAAACTCTTTTTGCAAGTGTTAAAAATATAGAAATGGTTTAGATAGCTTAGTTAAGCTATTTTAAGGTGTTTGTAATCGCTAGATATGCGTTAACTTGAAACTAGTGCGAAATATTGCGGTAGGTTGTTTACTAGGTTTCGGGGGTTTTCCGACGTGGGTTCGTTTAGTCGTTGGGAGGTTATATCTATTATATTCCTCGTATTTTTTTTGTGTTGTGTTGTGCGATCGGGTCGATCGGAGTCTAGACTTGGTGTTTCGTAGTTTAGCGACCCTAGTTAGGCTTTTAGACCGATGCCGTTCGCGTTAGATGCGCTAAGTGCGCCGTGAAATTTTCTGGCCGTTTTCATTTCGTTTCGTTGTCTTTTCGTCGATATAGGATATTTAGCTTATGTGAAGTGTTTGTGAAATTTTAGGTTCGCAGGCGGGGACTTCGGACGCTACGACAAAGGGAAAACAGGTGGTAGGCTTCACTTAGCCAGGAGCGTTGGTGCGTAGATTTAACATTTACAGGGGAATCGCTCGCATGGCGTTATGCTTCTGGGCTAGAAATGACTTGACTTGTCGCATATTCTATTTCATATTTAGAATTGCGCATTCACCCTACTGCTTAGTTATTGTTGTGCTTGGACTAGTATCCTTAGGACACTGCACTATTATTGACGGCTCATGTTACACGAGCACTGATTGTATGCCACACACATCGTGAATAATTGCCATGTCACTCACCACCCACATATAGAAATGATATTGTCTGGTTAGGAACATTGAGACATTGATTCAAATTTCTTTATGCATATGACTTGTAGCATACTTGTATACTTCCATACTTACACTTATGCCTTGACATACTTACATGCTAGTTACATATATACCTATAGAGTATTGTACCATTAGCGGTAGGTACATAGACACTTCATGACATAGCTACAGGTATACCTTTCACACATACTTCACTTATACCCACGGGTATATTACATCATTACTCATAGGTAAACACATATACCTGGTTATAATTACATGTTTACCTTTACTTGATGTTATTTTAGAATTGGAGAGATTAGGAACCGCATGATATTATATTAACTTGTTACTGTTAATTACGGCTTTTCCTTTATATACTCGCATTTCAGATTTATGATGCGTATATTATATTCATGGATTTTCGCATTGAGATATGGATTTTTTATGATGTTTTCAGGATTTGGGGACCGTGGGAGTTCATGAAATTATGCATTATTTGAAAAACCCGGTTTCCCTTGATATGATATTTCAGCATCCACCATGAGATTTATCGATTTTGATTATATACTCCATACGAGGAGTGGTGCCGTATGTGGGTACATGGTGGGACCCGGTACGGTTCCCCTCGGCAAGATGATCGACGGTCCATGACAATTGAGCCTGGAAGGTGGGCAAGTACCTACCGCTGACATTACCAATGACTCGGCGGTAATCATGTGGATACCGACGGGAGTCATGTACGTATAGATACGTCGAGAAGCGAGGGTCAGAGCTAGACACTCGAGCTTTCGAGATAGCGTATGATACGTACCTATCAGAGGGCCAGTCATAAAGACATCACCTGATAGATCAGCATTTCTGTGCGTTGCTTGACACATTGGTTTCATGATATTTCTTTACTCCTTTGTATATATAACAAGGGATTAGACCGATGTTATATATGCCCTTACACCAATATTAGTGGAATGGGACGCTAATATATGTGTATTGACATTAAATTATATACATCATCATATTTATTCATGCAAATATACCTAGAATGTAAAGGACTCATTGACATTGGATTTAGGACATGTAAATTTACATGATATTGTACATTCGGGGTATACGAGATACACTTGATATTGTACATACGGGATATGTGAGATCTACTTGATATTGTACATTCGGGGTATACGAGATACACTTGATATTGTACATACGGGATATGTGAGATCTACTTGATATTGTACATTAAGGATATGTGAGATTTACTTGATATGATAGCCAAATTGGGGGCTGATTTGAGGAGATTGGGATTTGGATTGTCTTGTTGGATTGTGATCCTACCACGATGTCAGGATTCCGTGGGAATGACATATTTCATTCCATACTCCACGTCTATTGTTTATGCACTGTTTCATGTATTAGTAGTACCTGTTAGTGTACCTTTCATGACTGTTGCATTTACATACCTTTATTATATGCACTGCTTCATGTGTTAGTTGTACCTGTTAGAGTACCTTTCATGACTGTTGCATATATACATCTCCATATCATTATTGCATGATTATTGCATACTGATCGTCATATTATTGCTTCATGTATTAATTGTACCTGCTAGTGTACTTTTCATGATTATTGCATTACATATGATCATTCATTGATATTAGATGCTTTGTTAGATTCGCGCTGTACGTGCATACTTGCGATTACCTGCATATGTTATTTACTATTCACGAGTTGGCAACTCACCCCCGTTGTGCCACATGATTTTGCAAGTTGTTTCCCCAGAGTAGTCGAGGCAGGCTATTCATCTATCTTATCATCTTTTGCTGCGGATACCGCATCAGCTCACAGTGTGCAGTTTGCTTAGGTGGGTTTTGTGGTTATTCGTTTTTGTATTGTATATTCGTTGTATCCTTGTACTCTCCATCTACCATTATCTTGTATGACTTAGAGACTTGATGTGAGGACGATACTTGTATATTTTGGGGATTTGGATGTCTTTTATGCAGTTTTACTTATATCGACTTTTATTTCTTCGCTACGGCATCGTATATCTATTGTGGTGGTTGTTTTCTGCCTTTTGGCGTGGATTTTCTCCCGTTGGGGATGCTTTACTTTATATTTATATTGTACACATTTTTAGGATTGGTTTTTACAAAGGAGGTGCTGCTGAAATTTTCAAGAAAGTAAATTGGACTTAAAGAATTTATACTCGAGATTTTCAAAAGATTAAACAATATTTTTTATTTTTTCTTGTCTTTTAATGGTTTAGATTTCTAGGTTTTGGCTTTCTTTTACTGCGTTACGCCTGTAGACGTTGCGTAGTATTAGGGCCGTCACGTGCCAATTTCCGGTCGTGACAATATCACATATATAATATATTTTTGTAACAAAAGAAAATAATACAATTAACATATATCGCATATATATCAATGTATTATCCGGTGAGAAAATGAATCAATAAAGCGAGCTTAATTAGTTAACGTAATCTAATATATCACATATATAATTATACATTAAATTATCGAATCAACACTTGATCCGACAATCCGGCTATATAGCATATAACCGACTAATATAACATGTACCGATTCATCGAATCAACACTTGATCCGATGACCCGGCTATTTCACATATACCCGGCCGATATCATATATCGTGAGAATAGAATACGGTATCTCATATCGTAATATTCTCGGTCCCGCACATATCACATATGTGCTCCTACTCCGTTTTGCCTGAGCCAGGAAACCTCTGTACTCTAAAGAATCGTCAATACACCGGCAGTAGGTGATGATCATATCAAACACCCACAAGCTATAAGAGGTCAGCTAAACGTAACAGCCACCTAGGTATTGAGCGATTAGAAGATCAACAAGAAAGCCTGTACATTCTCCTGTGAATCCAATCAGTAACACTATCGTACAGTCCGGTCTCTTTGTCTGATATGTCGCATATCCAGTCTAGGGGTGGAAAACGTCAGACCCCAGTAACCGGTAAGTCATGTCAATGTGAGGCTCATAACAGGTCGAGAAACTACTGATAACACTTACCAGTAGCACTCCATATCAGCCCTGGCCAGGGACTTCCAGTTATAGCCAATCGAACACAGCATAACATCAACTCTCTATACCGGGAGAGACGAAACCCCTCCTATCGCTCATTGCCTTCATGTTATTCGGGACTGTACCCAAAAGCCACCATTTTGCACGCCCTCTTGGACGTGGTAAGGTGGAAATCAAGGCACAGTGGGAATCACACAAGACTCTATGACGATCTCGGGTCTACAGACTAACCTGTACCAGTGTCACCGGAGAACTGCTATCTGACGATTGGTATATTACCATCTAGGAGTTCTCGGCGAGTCTGTTCAGTATACCCAGTCTCCACTGAGCACCCGTACACCATCTATGATGTCAAACACCGATGGATATGGGATCATCCATCGCCCATCATATGGGTCAAGATGCGTATACACTAGTCTACTCTGGTGTATCGATGCCCTGTCTCGATACACCCTTGACTAGGAACAGTTATAGGATGTACTCGTTGACTACCCTAGCCCCACTAGTATGATCTCATCATAGTCCCAGTAGTCAAGTACATATCCTAAGGGCTTTATCAACATGCGAGAGTAAGACAGTAAACCAATACAAGTCAACATGTTAAGACAAAAGGTAACCAGATAGCATACTATCATATCAAGCAAGAGTCCTCTCTATATATATCCAAGCATCCACTATAATATACATCATATGTACAATAATGGCCTCTAGGGCATATACATAACTAACAATCTCCCACTTGCACTAAGGCCAGCTGTTGTAGTATCTCATACCCAACATTCCGAAGAGTCTCTCAAATTGTATCTGGGGTATGACCTTCGTAAGTGGATCCGCAGTATTGTCCTTCGTATCAACTCTCCTGACCTCGATCTCCCGGTGATCAACTATCTCCCGGATCAGGTGATACCGTCTCAGAATATGTCTGGACTTCTGATGGGACCTGGGTTCCTTGGCCAAAGCCACAGCTCCATTGTTATCACAATACAAAGGTATTGGATGCTCAATGGATGGAACCACTCCAAGTTCATTGATGAACTTCTTCATCCAAACAGCCTCTTTGGCAGCATCGTTGGCAACGATGTATTCAGCCTCCATCGTCGAGTCTACAACGGTTTCCTGTTTGGAACTCTTCCAACACACCGCCCCTCCATTGAGGGTAAAGACAAATCCCGAGTGCGACTTAGAGTCGTCCTTATCACTCTGGAAGCTCGAATCGGTAAAGAACTCCACCTGGAGTTCACCGTTACCATACACCAAGAGCATATCCTTAGTCCTTCTCAAGTACTTGAGAATGTTCTTCACAGTTGTCCAGTGACTTTCTGCAGGATCTGCTTGATACCGACTCACTACACTTGGTGAGTATGCTATATCAGATCTGGTACATAGCATCGCATACATGATAGAGCCTACTGCCGAAGCATAGGGTATCCCTTGCATGCGAACTCTCTCCAAATCAGTCTTGGGAGACATCTCTTTGGAGAGAGTGAGTCCAGAGATCATGGGTTGGTTCCCACGCTTAGATTCTTCCATACTAAACCTTTTAAGTATGGTGTCAATGTACCTGGATTGGGACAATCCCAGTATCCATTTAGATCTATCTCTATAGATCTTGATTCCCAAAATGCAGGAGGCATCACCTAGATCTTTCATTGAGAATCTATGTGGTAAGAAGAGCTTGACCGAGTGCAGTATAGGAACATCATTTCCTATCAAGAGTATGTCATCCACGTACAATACGAGGAAGACAACCTTACTCCCTGCAACCTTCTTGTAAATACAAGGTTCATCTACGTTTTTGATGAAGTCAAACTCTTTGACTACAACATCAAAGCAGATGTTCCAACTCCACGATGCCTGCTATAACTCGTAGATGGATTTAAGCAGCTTGCACACCTTTCCGCTACTCCCACTATCTACGAAGCCCTCTGGCTGAGTCATGTACACGCACTCTTCTAAATCACCATTTAGAAAGGCGGTCTTAACATCCATCTGCCAGATTTCGTAGTCATGGTATGCAGCAATGGCAAGTAGGATCCGGATGGACTTAAGCATAGCCACTGGAGAAAAGGTTTCATCATAATCCACACCTGGTCGTTGACAAAAATCCTTTGCAACAAGTCTAGCTTTGAAAGTCTCCACTTTTCCATCTACACCAAGTTTCTTCTTAAAGATCCATTTGCTCCCAATGGGTTTTACCCCTTCAGGAGCAACTTCCAAAGTCCATACTTTGTTGGTGTACATGGATTCCATCTCAGATCACATTGCATCCAGCCACTTCACAGAGTCCCCACTCGTGATGGCCTGCTCGAAACTAGTCGGGTCATCATCTTCCATGATGCAATCCTCGCTTCCACCATCAATGAGAAAACTGTAATATCTCTCAGGTGGATGAGGAACCCTGCTAGATCGGCGGAGAGGCTGGGGTTCGTTGGGGACTACTGAATCCTCTGGTTCCACTAAATCTTCAGTTGCAGTTTGTGTCGCTGGAACTTCTTCCAGTTCTACCTCATTGCCACTATCTTGTTTCATAAGAAAACTCTTTTCTAAGAAGGTGGCATGTCGAGAAACAAACACTTTTTGTTCCTCAGAGTGGTAGAAGATATACCCTTGCGAATGCTTGGGATATCCAATAAACTTGCACAGAACTGACCTTGCCTCGATCTTGTCCGGATTTTGTGTTTTCACATATGCCGGACAACCCCATATCTTAATGTAATTAAGATGTGGTCTCTTTCCTTTCCATATCTCATATGGAGTGGTTGGCACAGATTTGGTGGGAACCTTATTCAATAGGTCTATGGCTGTCTCAAGCGCATACACCCAGAAGGAAACAGGCAACTCAACATTGCTCATCATAGAGCGCACCATATCTAATAGGGTGCGATTCCTCCGCTCCGATACACCGTTGTGCTGTGGTTTATAAGGAGGAGTAAGCTGAGAGAGAATCACATTCTCTTTTAGATAGTCCAGGAACTCATTGCTCAAGTATTCTCCTCCTCGATCAGATCGAAGGATCTTAATACTTTTGCCCGTTTGGTTCTCTACTTCGTGCTTATATTCTCTGAATTTCTCAAAAGCTTCAGAGTTGTGTTTCATCAGGAACACATGTCCGTATCTTGAGAGATCGTCAGTGAATGTAATGAAGTAAGAAGAACCGTTCCTGGCATGTGTAGACATGGGACCACATACATCACTATGTATCAGTCCCAAGAGTTCTGCAACTCTTTCTCCGTGTCCACTAAACGGAGTTTTGGTCATCTTGCCTTTGAGACATGACTGGCAAGTATCATAAGATGAAAATTCGAACGGATTCAAATATCCATCCTTATGTAACTTAGCTAGCCGTTTCGTATTGATATGACCTAGTCTACAATACCATAAGAATGATTCGTTCATTTTTGAACTCTTTCTCTTGTATGTGTTTTGTACATTAAGTATTGTAGTTTGGTTGAGAACGTATATGCCATTATTTAACGATCCTGATCCTATCAACTTTTGATTCAGGAATATGTTCATAACATTATCCTTCTTTGCTCAATAAAGAAACTGATATAAGATTGCATATCAGGGTCGGAATGTAATAACATTCGTTCAGAACCAATGTATTACCATTTGGTAATACAAGGTGATATTCGCCAACTGTCTTGGCTGCAACATCTGCACCATTCCCTACTCTTACGGAATGATCACCCATTCCCAGTTCTCTACCTTTACGTAGCCCACGTAACATATTACATATGTGGGATCCCGATCCGGTATCTAATACCCAGGACGTAGAGTGAACTGAGAAACAGTTCTCGATAACTAACACACCCGAAGAAGATGCATCAGCATGCTTGTTCTTCGTTTGGGCGGTGTGAGAATCCAGATATTCTCCTATTTCCTGATCAGTCTTATAACACTTATAAGAAAGAACGGGACCAACGTTCCCCTGCTCAGTATAATAAGCGGGTTTAGTCAATACATCCATATTATTATCTTGATTAAGGCCTAACAGGGTCGCTACCTGGAGAGAGAGAGAAGAAAACATTTTAGCGTATGCTCTTGCAAGATTAGATTAGTTATTATCTTATCTAATCAGGATGGCTCCCACTGTTTTCATCAAATCTTCCTTCAAACCCTAAAAGGTAAGACTAGCCGGGATTAATTACACCTTACAAGTTCGCAAATCTTTCGGCCAGGCCAGTGTTAGTACTTTGAGGGAGGTTCCCCGTGTTTTCGCACGGACCTAATTAAAGTAAACCTCATTTTCCCAGAAGCATAACCCCATAAACACCTTTCTAGACACTTACTTGATCGGCTAATTGTCCTGTGTAAAATTCTCCCAGGAGTAACTTTTACTCGCAGTGGGTATCAGGATCCATCTATCTCATAGAAAGTATGCAATCTCATTGCAAATTGTAACACTTGAAATTCCCGATAATTCTTTTACCCCTAGCGTGCTATGACCTTGACGCATGCCAAACAACCCATAGTCCGCTAGTCAAGTTCAACCCGTACATTTCGTGATTGAATTAAACCCACCCGTACGACCCTTGACGCATGCCAAACAACGCCGTACGAATACCCAAATCTAATCGCATCTCATGCTTCAGATAAGTAGTAATTAGCTACCGTACACTACGCCTTGACGCATGCAAAACTACCGCAGCACGAATACTAAATATTACTTATCTGAAATGACGGAGGGCTACGCAGGTTTCTCTGAAAACCATGAGCATAATGAACTTGATATCGTTGTAGAAACAGGTGATTTTGAAAAGGAGTGTTTTTTAGGCTTTTCTAGTTTCGCTAAAGAGGTCACTCCCGGTGAAGAGATCTCGGCTCTTTCCTTATCAAATAAGGTGCAGGATATTTCACAAATACCGCGGTGTAAAGCAAGAACTATAGAAGCAATCAAAAACTAAACCGTGAGTTTGTAGCATCTGCCAGTTTTGCTAAAGAGGTCACTCCTGGTGAAGGGATCTCGGCTCTTTCCTCATCGAATAAGGTGCAGGGTATATCACATATACCACTATGCAAAGCAAAAACTGTAGCTACCCTTTTTGAAAATTTGATTCCACGACATCTTTTAGGTTTCTTTTCTTTTATTAATCTCGTTAATAAATCCCATCATTTATGGTTCCTAAGCATCACAGAAGAAACGAAAGCAGTAATATATATATATATATATATATATAGTATAAGCATTCGTCTCAGGCAGTAATATGATCTCATTACAGAACATTGCAGCAGAAGATAACACATGAAATATTGGATATACTAGGATGTCCGTGTTTTATTTCAAGCCTGTATAAAACACGGATTCCATGGTAGCGATGAATAGCCAAACCCACATCCCCAGACCTCTATGAGAGCAGCAAGTAACGCTGTCAATTCTAGGGTTAGGAGACCCAGTCTCGACTCCTCGAGATGGCCTCCCACTGGACCCGGTTACTTGTGCTCCCCTCCTTGGGTCTATCCTAATGCAGAAAAGTAAATAATATACAATGGTGACATCATTCTCAACCCGGAAGTGCCCCAATAAAATAATATTATATACAATGAATTTTATATGAATGAAAATGAAAACCCTCATCTCACATAAAAAACCCAGCTATTCAGAACACGACAATCCAATATAACATATCACGCAACACATAATATCTCATATCATCAACGTAAGCAAGTATGCGTATCCCGATTGTCGTTGATGTATAGCAACGAAGCCGGCGATACACCACATACTACGCTTACGGTCGAAGAAAAGAAAATGAAAAACTACAACATTTGGAATCCATAATCTCCTTAGACATCGTAAACCCGAAATTGAAGGGTTAGTATAGCACCTTGTGAAGGTTTTAGCAAGCATCAATCATGCTACTTTAAAAATTTTGGGGTGCTAAACAAACCCTAATCAAGATCTTAACTAGAGAATTAGAGTTAACATGCATGTAAACAACTTTACATCTAAGAGAGAGGGATTACAACCTTTGTAGTCCGTTCCTTCACTTCATAAGCTCCGAGTAGTAGTCCCTTCGCCACGATCCATGAACTCCCGGACTCTAGAGAGGATCCACAAGTCGAATGATCCATGCTTGCTAGAAGTCTTCCTTTTCGAAGATGATCTACCTTGAAGAAACTCAAACTCAAGCTCTCACTTCTCTAGTCAAGTATTAATGAAGTGAACACCCTAATCTATGTGGCTAGAATAGATGAGGATGATGAAGTAGGAATTTTGCTCTCTTTTGTTTTCATTTTCTCACTTTTTATCATCACTTCACAAAAAGCTAGAAAGCTTTTTCAAGGAGGAAGAAGAAGAAGAAAGCTTTTGTGATGAATAATGAAATTCTTGTTGTGGTTACAAATCCAACCATGGGTTAAGAATGATAAAGTTAACCCTTGTAGAGAATAAACTAGAGGCTAAGGTTTGGGTTGGGTTAATAAATATCAATACAAAAATATCTAAGCTAAAGACAAAAGAAAGCTTCATGAAAAAGCTAACCCAAAAGCTAACCCAAATCCAAACCCTAACTTGTTTAAACTCCACAAAACATGTTGTATTTGTAACCCTAACTTGTTACAATATTATATATCACATATACAATATATTTTGTAACAAAATAAAATAATACAATTAACATATATCTCATATATATCAATGTATTATCCAGTGAGAAAATGAATCAATAAAGCGAGCTTATATTAGTTAACATAATGTAATATATCACATATATAACTATACATTAAATTATCGAATCAACTCATGATCCGACAATCCGGCTATATTGCATATAACCGACTAATATAACATGTACCAACTCATCGAATCAACACTTGATCCGATGACCCGGCTATATCACATATACCCGACCGATATCTTATATCGCGAGAATATAAAACGGTATCTCATATCGTATCATTCTAGGTCCCGCACATATCGCATATGTGCTCCTACTCCGTTTTGCCTGAGCCGGGAAATCTCTATGTAGGACTCTAAAGAATCGTCAATACGCCGGCAGCAGGTGATGATCATATCAAACACCCACAAGCTGCAAGCGGTCAGCTAAACGTAACAGCCACCCATGTATTGAGCAATCAGAAGATCAACAAGCAAGCCTGTACATTCTCCTGTGAATCCAATCAGTAACACTCTCGTACAGTCCGATCTCTTCGTCTGATATGTTGCATATCTAGTCAAGGGGTGGTAAACGTCAGACCCCAGTAACCGATAAGTCGTGTCGATGTAAGGCTCATAACGGGTCGAGAAACTACTGATAACACTTACCGGTAAATCTCCATATCAGCCCTGGCCAGGAACTTCCAGTTATAGCCAATCGAACACAGCACAACATCAACTCCCTGTACCGGGAGAGACAAAACCCCTCCTATCTCTCATTGCCTCCATGTGATTCGGGACTGTACCCAAAAGGCACCGTTTTGCACGCCCTCTTGGACGTGGTAAGGTGGAAATCAAAGCACGGTGGGAATCACACAAGACTCTATGACGATCTCGGGTCTACAAACTAACCTGTACCAGTGTCACCGGAGAACTGCTATCTGACGATAGGTATAATACCATCCAGGAGTTTTCGGCGAGTCCGTTCAGTGTACCCAGTCTCCACTGAGCACCCATACACCATCTTTGATGTCCAACACCAATGGATATGGGATCATCCATCGCCCATCATATAGGTCAAGATACGTATACGCTAGCCTACTCTGGAGTATCGATGCCCTGTCTCGATACACCCTCGACTAGGAATAGTTATAGGATGTACTCGTTGACTACCCTGGCCCCACTAGTATGATCTCATCATAGTCCTAGTAGTCAAGTACATATCCCAAAGGCTCCATCAACATGTGATCACAAAACAGTATTTGTTAACACGTTAAGATAAAGTGAAACCAGATAGCATACTATCATATCGAGCAAGAAAGTCCTCTCTATATATATCCAAGCATCCATTATAATATACATCACATGTACAACAATGGACTCTAGGGCATACATATAACTAACAATCTCCCACTTGCACTAAGGCAAGCTGTTGTAGTATCCCATACCCAACATCCCGAAGAGTCTCTCAAATTGTATCTGAGAAATGGCCTTTGTGAGTGGATCCGCAGTGTTGTCCTTCGTATCAACTCTCCTGACCTCGATCTCCCGGCGATCAACTATCTCCCGGATCAGGTGATACCGCCTCAGAATATGTCTGGACTTCTGATGGGACCTGGGTTCCTTGGCCAATGCCATAGCTCCATTGTTATCACAATGCAGAGGTATTGGATACTCAATGTACGGAACCACACCAAGTTCAGTGATGAACTTCTTTATCCAGACAGCCTCTTTGGCAGCATCGTTGGCAGCGATGTATTCAGCCTCAATCGTCGAGTCTGCCACGGTTTCCTATTTGGAACTCTTCCAACAAACCGCCCCTCCATTTAGGGTAAAGTCAAATCCCGAGTGCGACTTAGAGTCGTCCTTATCACTCTGGAAGCTCGAATCGGTAAAAAACTCCACCTGGAGTTCTCCGTTACCATACACCAAGAACATCTCTTTAGTCCTTCTCAAGTACTTGAGAATGTTCTTCACAGCTGTCCAGTGATTCTCTCCAGGATCTGCTTGATACCTACTCACTACACTTAGTGAGTATGCTACATCGGGTCTGGTACATAGCATCGCATACATGATAGAGCCTACTGCTGAAGCATAGGGTATCCCTTGCATGCGATCTCTTTCTAAATCAGTCTTGGGAGACATCTCTTTGGAGAGAGTGAGTCCAGAGATCATGGGTAAGTTCCCACGCTTGGATTCTTTCATACTAAACCTCTTCGGTATGGTGTCAATGTACCTGGATTGGGATAATCCCGGTATCCGTCTAGATCTATCTCTATAGATCTTAATTCTCAAAATGCAGGAGGCATCACCTAGATCTTTCATTGAGAATCTATGTGATAAGAAGAGTTTGACCGAGTGCAGCATAGGAATATCATTTCCTATCAAGAGTATGTCATCCACGTACAATACGAGGAAGACAACCTTACTCTCTACAACCTTTTTGTATATATAAGGTTCATCTACGTTTTTTATGAAGTTAAACTCTTTAACTACAACATCAGAACAGATGTTCCAACTCCGCGATGCCGGCTTTAACCCATAGATGGATTTAAGCAGCTTGCACACCTTTCCGCTGCTCCCACTGTCTATGAAGCTCTCTGGCTGAGTCATGTACACGCACTCTTCCAAATTACCATTTATAAAGGCGGTCTTAACATCCATTTACCAGATTTCGTAGTCATGGTATGCAGCAATGGCAAGTAAGATCTGGATGGACTTAGCATAGCCACTGGAGAAAAGGTTTCGTCATAATCCACACCTGGTCGTTGACGAAAACCCTTTGCAACAAGTCTAGCTTTGAAAGTCTCAACTTTTCCATCTACACCAAGTTTCTTCTTAAAGATCCATTTGCTCCCAATGGGTTTTACCCCTTCAGGAGCAACTTCCAAAGTCTATATTTTATTGGTGTACATGGATTCCATCTCAGATCGCATTGCATCCAGCCATTTCACAGAGTCACCACTCATGATGGCCTTCTCGAAACTAGTCGGGTCATCATCTTCCATGATGCAATCCTCGCTCCCACCATCGATGAGAAAACTGTAGTATCTCTCAGGTGGATGAAGAACCCTACTAGATCGGCGGAGCGGCTGAGGTTCGTCGGGAACTACTGAATCTTCTGGTTCCACAAAATCTTCAGTTGCAGTTTGTGTTATTGGAACTTCTTCCAGCTCTACCTCTTTGCCACTAATTTCTTTTACAAGAAATTTCTTTTCTAAAAAGGTGGCATGTTGAGCAACAAAGACCTTTTGTTCCTCAGCGTGGTAGAAAAAATATCCTTGAGAATTTTTTGGATATCCCACAAACTTGCAGAGAACTGATCATGCCTCGAGCTTGTCCGGATTTTGCCTTTTGACATAGGCCGGACAACCCCATATCTTAACTCGTTTAAAATATGGTCTCTTCCTACTCCATATCTCATATGGTGTGGTGGGTACAGATTTAGATGGAACTAGATTCAATAGGTATATGGCTGTCTCAAGCGCATACCCCCAAAAGGAAATAGGCAACCCATCAGTGCTCATCATAGAGCGCACCATATCTAACAGGGTGCGATTCCTCCGCTCTGATACACCGTTGTGCTGTAGTGTATAAGGAGGAGTAAGCTGAGAGAGAATCCCATTCTCTTTTAGATAGTCCAGGAACTCATTACTCAAGTATTCTCCTCCTCGATCAGATCGAAAGATTTTAATACTTTTACCCGTTTGGTTCTCGACTTCGTGTTTATATTCCCTGAATTTCTCAAAAGCTTCAGACTTGTGTTTCAACAGGAACACATGTCCGTATCTTGAGAGATCGTCATTGAATGTAATGAAGTACGAAGAACCATTCCTGGCATGTGTAGATATGGGACTGCATACATCACTATGTATTAGTCCCAAGAGTTTCGTAACTCTTTCTCCGTGTCCACTAAACAGAGTTTTGGTCATTTTGCCTTTGAGACATGAATGACAAGTTTCATAAGATGATAATTCGAACGTATTTAAATAACCATCTTTATGCAACTTAGCAAGTCGTGTCTCATTGATATGACCAAGTCTATAATGCCACAAGAAGGATTCATTCATTTCTGAACTTTTCCTCTTGTGTGTGTTCTGTATATTAAGAACCGTGTTTTGATTTAGAAAGTATATGCCATTATTTAACGAGCCTGATCCAATCAACTTTTGATTTAGGAAGATGTTCATAACATTATCCTGTATTACAAAATTATATCCTTCTTTACTTAATAAAGAAACTGATATAATGGTGCATATCATGTTCGGTATATAATAGCATTCGTTCAGAATCAATGTATTACCACTTGGTAATACAAGGTGATATTCGCCAACTGCTTTGGCTACAACATTTACACTATTCCCTACTCTTACGGAATGATCACCCATTCCCAGTTCTCTACCTCTCTTTAGCCCGTGCAATATATTGCATATGTGGGATCCTGATCCGGTATCTAATGCCCAGGACGTAGAGTGAACTGAGAAACAGTTCTCGGTAACTAACACATCCGAAGAAGATACATTAACATGTTTATTCTTCGTTTGGGCGGTGTGTGAATTCTGGTATTCCCATATTTCCTGTTCAGTCTTATAATAATTATAAGAAAGAACGGAACCAACGTTCCCCTGCTCAGTATAACAAGCGGGTTCGGTTAATACATCCATATTATTATCTTGATTAAGGCCTGACAGGGTCGCTACCTGGAGAGAGAGAGAAGAAAAACACTTTAGCGTGCGTTCTTGCAAGATTAGATTGGTTATTATCTTATCTAATCAGGATGGCTCCCACTGTTTTAATCAAATCTTCCTTCAAACCCTAAAAGGTAAGATTAGCCGAGATGAATTACACCTTACAAGTTCGCCAATCTTTCAGCCAGATCAATGTTGGTACTTTGAGGGAGGTTCCCCGTGCTTTCGCACGGACCTAATTAAAATAAACCTCGTTTTCCCAGAGGTATAACCCCGTTAACACCTTTCTAGACACCTACTCGATCGACTAATTGTCCTGTGTAAAATTCTCTCAGGAGTAACTCTTACTCATAGTGGGTATCAGGATCCATCTATCTCATAGAAGGTATGCAATCTCATTGCAAATTTCAACACTTGAAATTCCCGATAATTATTTTACTCCTAGCGATTTATGACCTTGACTAAGTCAACAACCCATAAATCGCAAGTCAAGTTCAACCCGTACATTTCCCGATTGAATTAAACCCACCCGTACGACCCTTGACTAAGTCAACAAGGTCGTACGACTACTCTAATCCAATCGCATCTCATGCTTTAGCAGATAAACACTATTTAGCTACCATACACTACGCCTTGACTAAGTCAACAAACGTAGCACGAATACTAAATATTATTTATCTGAAATGACGGAGGGTTATGACAGGTTTTTATAAAAACCTTATGCATAATGAACTTGATATCGTTGTAGAAACAAGTGATTTTGAAAAGGAGTGTTTTTGAGGCTTTTCTAGTTTCGCTAAAGAGGTCACTCCCGGTGAAGGGATCTCGGCTCTTTCCTCATCGAATAAGGTGCAGGATATTTCATAAATACCTCTGTGCAAAGCAAGAACTATAGAAGCAATCAAAAACTAAACCATGAATTTGTAGCATCTGCCAGTTTTGCTAAAGAGGTCACTCCCGGTGAAGGGATCTCGGCTCTTTCCTTATCGAATAAGGTGCTGGATATTCTATAAGGAATACCGCTATGCAAAGCAAAAATTGTAGCTACCCTTTTTGAAAATTTGATTCTACAACATCTTTTAGGTTTCTTTTCTTTTATCAATCTCATTAATAAAACCCATCATTTAAGCTTCCTAAGCATCACAGAAGAAACGAAAGCAGCAATATATATATCAACATACAGTATAAGCATTCGTCTCAGGCAGTAATATGATCTCATCACAGAACATTGCAGCAGAAGTCAACATATGAAATATTGGATAAACTAGGACATCCGTGTTTTATTTTGAGTCTATATAAAACACGAATTCCACGGTCGCGATGAATAGCCAAACCCACATCCCTAGACCCCTATGAGAGCGGCAAGTAACCCTGCCAATTCTAGGGTTAAGAGACCCGGTCTCGACTCCTCGAGATGGCCACCCACTGGACCCTAGAACCCGGTTACTTGTGCTCTCCGACTTGGGTCTATCCTAATGCGGAAAAATAAATAATATACAACGGTAACATCATCCTCAACCCGGAAGTGTCCCAATAAAATAATATTACATACAAATGAATTTTATATGAATGAAAAAGAAAACTCTCATCTCACATAAAAACCCCAGCTATTCAATACACAACGATCCAATATAACATAACACAGCAACACATAAACATCACAGATAACTAGGCGAAGTTAGATAGTTCGACAGACACAACGAATTCCCAAAATACCCCAGTGAGCTCAACACTTGAGCAGAAAATAAAAAATTCCCAGTAGCATGCCCCAGCACCTATGGACCGTCGCTGAAGTGCCTGTCCCAAGCCTCCACAGTGGTACCGCGGAACCGCCGCCAAAACCAGGTTTTGGCCGCGGTTACGCGGTCACTGTAGCGAGTTAGGGACTCTTTTTTTCAGATGGGTCCATAAAATTTCCTGCATGATTTTCTGAGTATTTTTAATATGACAAATTTCAACTTTTGAAAAAATTTCCAGCAAGGGGTCAATTCTCGGTGTTTCGGGGTTCGATCGGATTTCTAACTTCGTCTAGACAACGTCCAATGCTCTAGCTTGGCTCTGATACCACTGAAGGGTTAGCATAGCACCATGTGAAGGTTTTGGTAAGTATCAATCATGCTACTTTAAAAATTTTGGGGTGCTAAACAAACCCTAACCAAGATCTTAACTAGAGAATTAGGGTTAACATGCATGTAAACAACTTTACATCTAAGAGAGAGGGATTACAACCTTTGTAATCCGTTCCTTCACTTCATAAGCTCCGAGTAGTAGTCCCTTCGCCACGATCCATGAACTCCCGGACTCTAGAGAGGCTCCACAAGTCGAATGATCCATGCTTGCTAGAAGTCTTCCTTTTCGAAGATGATCTACCTTGAATAAACTCAAACTCAAGCTCTCACTTCTCTAGTCAAGTATTAATGAAGTGAACACCCTAATCTATGTGGCTAGAATAGATGAGGATGATGAAGTAGGAATTTTGCTCTCTTTTGTTTTCATTTTCTCACTTTTTATCATCACTTCACAAAAAGCTAGAAAGCTTTTTCAAGGAGGAAGAAGAAGAAGAAGAAAGCTTTTGTGATGAATAATGAAATTCTTGTTGTGGTTACAAATCCAACCATGGGTTAAGAATGATAAAGTTAACCCATGTAGAGAATAAACTAGAGGCTAAGGTTTGGGTTGGGTTAATAAATATCAACACAAAAATATCTAAGCTAAAGACAAAAGAAAGCTTCATGAAAAAGCTAACCCAAAAGCTAACCCAAATCCAAACCCTAACTTGTTTAAACTCTACAAAACATGTTGTATTTGTAACCCTAACTTGTTATAATATTATATATCACATATAAAATATATTTTGTAACAAAAGAAAATAATACAATTAACATATATCGCATATATATCAATGTATTATCCAGTGAGAAAATGAATCAATAAAGTGAGCTTATATTAGTTAACATAATGTAATATATCACATATATAATTATACATTAAATTATCGAATCAACTCTTGATCCGACAATCCGGCTATATTGCATATAACCGACTAATATAACATGTACCAACTCATCGAATCAGACGCTAGAGCCCGCTTTTTCTCCGATGAAGCCGACGCTAGAGCCCAAGATCCGATTTGTACAGCGAGGAGACATCATCGCGGAGCCATGGAGGTGGAGAACCGGATCTACAAAGGTTGTATTTCCGTTTACCATTTAGTTAAGTTGTTAACTAGTCATTGTTTCGCCTATATATCTAGTTAACGATCCGTATTAGGGTTTCTCGGCACCCCTAATTTTTGAAATTGGCATGGTTGATGCCTTGTGAGACCTCACTAGTGTGCCTAGGAACTCTACAGTGGTATCAGAGACTAGCTAGAGCCTTAGGCGATGCGTAGACGAAGTTTGAAACCCGATCGACCCGAAACCCTAATTGGAATTTGCTCTCTGGACATTTTTGAAAATCGGGGTTTTTCCAGAATTAAAAATATGCAGAAAAACCAGCAGGAATTTATAAGAATTACTGTGATGTTCGATGACCTAACTCCATAAAAGTGCGGCGGAACCGCGGCATTAGCACGCTAATGCGGCGGTTCCGCCGCCCTTTTGTCTCTTCTCCCATTAAATTTTGCACAGTAATTCCTATTTGGCAGTGCTGGTTTTCCTGGGAATTTTTAATCTGAAATCAAGAGTTGAGTATTTTGGGTTGTATTGGGAGTTCGTACATTCGATCGGATTGTCAAATTTTGTCTATGTGTTTTTCCGGATAATTTTAGAATATGTTAAAAAAGTTCGACCGGATAAAAATACCCAATTTTTCCCTGTCGGAAAATTTCCAAGTGTTGGATTTTTCCGAGGTTTAAAGACGTTCTAAGTAGTGCAAGTAACGCGATGGTCCCTCTAGAAGACAACAAACCTTAACTCGATTATGTGGCCGTCTTGAACCGTCCTTTGAACCTTCGGGTTTGGGGCAGTATGGCGTGCCACATGTGAGGCGTTGGCTTGACCCTTCTACGGCTGGACCGTTGGTACTGAGGCACGAAGTGAATGTTTTTGAACTTATTTCATCTGTTGATCTGTATCGGGAAAACTTGGGTATTCGATTGTTTGATCGGAAAGTTTAACATTTTCTATTTATCTGGAATGGGATACAATAATTGGAATTCACAATTAGTTATGAGATAACTGAATGAATGTTATAAATCTAGCGGTTTAGTCTCACTTGATCGGTTGCCACGGAATTTTGATGTGATCAAAAGTCCGTCGCAATCACGTAGCGTACGCGGATACTCGCCGGGTAAACTTAATAGACAGCCTCACTCCATAGCCCCGACCAAGTGACTGTAGGAGAACCCCGTCGCCGAAAGCGTCCGTTCGGGTGCTCGCGGCAGCGGTGTTCCGCCTTGGTGCACTTTGTCGACGGTATTGGGGGTGCGGCCGTCTACTAAAGTTTGCGACGAGCATTCGATCAGGATGTCGGGAATCTTGTTGAATTGCCCGACTTGATATTGAAAAGTGTTTTCGATTTTGAGACTAAAATGCGGGGTTTATAATAGTTAGGCATGCGATGTCTAAGGTATTCATTTGATTAGGCATGCGATGTCTATGCAGATTGCGGATTCCAACTATTGTAGTTTTACATTTTCTTTTTTGTGACCGTAAGTGTAATTTGTGATATCGCCGGTTTCGTTGCTATATGTCAACGACAATTGGGATGCGCATATTTACTTACGTTGATGACATGTGATGTTATGTGTTGCTGGATATGTTATATTGGATCGTCGTGTTTGAATAGCCGGGGGTTTTTTATGTGAGATGAGTGTTTTTCATTTTCATTCATGTAAAAACTTGTATGTAATATTCTTTTATTGGGGCACTTCCAGGTTGCGGAAGATGTCACCGTTTGTATATTATTTACTTTTCCGCACTAGGATAGACCCAAGGAAGGGAGCACAAGTAACCGGGTTCTGGAGTCCAGTGGGAGACCAACTCGAGGAGTCGAGTCCGGGTCTCCTAACTCTAGAATTGGTAGGGTTGCTTGACGCTCTCGTAGGGGTCTAGGGGTGTGGGTTTGGCTATTCATCGCGACCGTGGAATCCGTGTTTTATACTGGCTCGTATTGAAAACACGGACGTCCTAGTATATCCAATATTTCATATGATTCTTCTGCTGCGATATCTGTGATGTGATCATGTGATGTTCTGTGATAGATACTTTATATAGTATATATGATATATTATATAGACGTTACTTATGTTTTACACCCGCGCTAGCCCTGCCCCGCTCTGCCGTTAGTTACCTAACCTAACGGTGCACGAGGGGACATCGAGGCGAATGCGGATGGCATAAGTGTACGTCGTATTTATCTGTGATGTTTAGGTACTTAAATGATGGGACTTCATTAATGTGATTAATGAAAGAAAAGAAACCTAAGATGTTGTAGAATCGAATTTCAAAATAAAACAGGTAGCTACAGTTCTTGCTTTGCATAGCGGTATATATGATATACCCTGCACCTTATTCGATGAGGAAAGGACCGAGATCCCTTCACCGGGAGTGACTCCTTTAGCAATAACTGGCAGATGCTACAACACTCGGTTTGTCTTTTGATTGCTTTTAAGAGTTCTGCTTTGCACAGTGATATATATGATATATCCCGCACCTCATTCGACGAGGAAAGGACCGACGATCCCTTCACCGGGAGTGACTCCTTTAGCAAAACTAGAAAAGCCTCAAAAGCACTCCATTTTAAAATCATTTGATTCTGCAACGATATCAAGTTCATTACGCAATAGGTTTTCAGAAAAACCTGTCGTAGCCCTCCGTCATTTCAGATAAATCCTTTTTAGTATTCGTGCTGCGTTTGTTGACCTTGTCAAGGCGCAGTGTGCGGTAGCTAACCAGTATTTATCTGCTTATGCATATGATGCAGATTGGGTTAGGGTAGTCGTGCGGCCTTGTTGACCTTGTCAAGGGTCGTGCGGGTGGGTTTGATTCAATCAAGAAATGACGGGTTGAACTTGACTTGCGGTCTATGGTTTGTTGACCTTGTCAAGGTCATAGATCGTTCGGGGCAAAATATTATCGGGAATTTCAAGTGTTGAAATTTGCAATGAGATTGCATACCTTCTATGAGATAGTTGGATCCCGATACCCGCTGCGAGTAAGAGTTACTCCTGGGAGAGTTTTATACATTACAATTAGCTGATCAAGTAGGTGTCTAGAAAGGTGTCAACGGGGTTACGCCTCTGGGAAAACGAGGTTTACATTAATTAGGTTCGTGCGAAAGCACGGGGGACCTCCCTCAAAGTACCGACACTGGCCTGGCTGAAAGATTGGCGAACTTGTAGTGTGTAATTAATCCCGGCTAGTCTTTCCTTTTAGGGTTTGAAGGAAGATTTGATAAAAAGCAGTGGGAGCCATCCTGATTAGATAAAATAATAACCAATCTATTCTTGCAAGAGCGCACGCTGAGTGTTTTCTTCTCTCTCTCTCCAGGTAGCGACCATATCACGCCTTAATCAAGATAATAATACGGATTTTTGACCGAACCCGCTTGTTATACTGAGCTGGGGAACGTTGGTCCCGCTCCAACTTATAATTGTTATAAGACAGAGCAGGAAATTGGGGATTACCAGAATTCCCGTGCCGCCCAAACGAGGAGAGTGCATGATGATGCATCATCTTCGGGTGTGTTCATTACAAAGAACTGTTTCTCTGTATCCTCTACGTCCTTGGTATGTGATACCAGATCAGGATCCCAGATATGTAATCTGTTACATAGGGCTACAGATAGGTAGAGAACTGAGAACGGGTGATAAGTTTCATGAGGCAGAAAATGGGGCAAGTGTTGCAGCCAAGTCTGTTGGTCACTGTCACCCTGTATTACCGATACATTGATTCTGAACGAATGTTATTAGATACCGAACCTGATATACAAAATCATATCACTCTCTTTATCAGTAAAGAAATGATAAAATTTTGTGTTGTTGGATAATGTTTTGAACATTTCCTATATCAAAAGTTGATCGGTTCAGGCACGTTATCTAAAAGCGTTGATGTTCTAAATCAAACTACAGTTCTTAGTACATGGAACACACACAAGAGGAAGAGTTCAGAAATGAACGAATCCTTCTTGAGGTATTGTAGACTAGGTCATATCAATGCGACCCGACTAGCTGAAGTTACATTTAGATGCATATTTAAATCAGTTTGAATTTACATCTTGTGAAACTTGCCAGTCATGTCACAAAGATATAATGACACCAGCTCTGTTTATTGGAAATAGAGAAAGAGTTAGTGAACTCTTGGGACTAATACATGATGATGTATGTAAGGTTCCCTGTCTACACATGCCAAGACTGGTTCTTTGTACTTCATTACATTCTCTGATGATCTTTCGAGATTCAGACCTATGTTCCTGTTGAAACACAAGTCCGAACCTTTTGAGATATTCACGGAATATAAGTTAGAAGTAGAGAACCAAATGAGGGTATAAGTATTATGTCCTTTAATGCGATCAGGGAGGAGAATACTTGAGCACGAAATTCTTGGACCTTTCTAAAGGAGAATGAGATTCTCTCTCAGCATTACTCCTCCGTATAACACCATAGCACGATGGTATATCGGGGTGGAGCAATCACACCCTATATGATAAGGTGTGCTCTATGATGAGTACTACTGAGTTACCTATTTCCTTTTTGGGAGTTATGCACTTGAGAAGCTGCATACCTATTGAATAGGGTTCAAATCAAATCAGTTGCCTACCACTTCATATTTGATATGATAAGGGAAGAGCCCATCTCTTAAGTTGGTTAAGATTTGGGGTTGTTCGGACTATGTCTAAAAGCAAAATCCGGACAAACTCGAGGCAAGGTCTGTTATGTAGAACTGGAAATGTTCCAGCCATACTAACTACAGCAGATGATTTGATAAAACCAAAGGATTCAATAGTTACCAACGAACCTCAGCCTCTCCGCCGATCTAGTAGGGTTTTCTCACCCACCTGAGAGATACTTCTGTTTCTCTATGACAGTGGGAGCGAGGATTGCATCATGAGATGATGACCCAACTAGTTTCGAGCTGGCCATCAGGAGTGGGACTCTGTAAGAATGGCTGGATGCTTAGCGATCTAAGATGGAATCCTTATACACCAACAAAGTATGGACTTTGGTTGCTATATCTGAAGGGTTAAATCCCCATCAGGAGCAAGTATATCTTGAGAAGATTACTTGGTGTACATCGAAAAGTTGAGACTTTCAAAGCTAGACTTGTTAAAGCTTTTCATCATCGACCAGGCGTGGATAATGATGAAACCTTTTCAAGTAGCTATGCTTAAGTCCATCCAGATCCTACTTGCCACGGCTACATACCATGACTACGATATCTGGCGGTTGGGTGCCATGACTGCTTTTCTAAATGATGTTTTAGAAGAGGACGTCTATAAGTACACAGCCAAAGGGCTTCGTAAACAGTGGGAGCAGCGGAAACGTGTACAAGATGCTTTATAGGATAAAGCAGGCATCGCGGAGTTGGAACATCTGTTTTGATGTGTTAGTCAAACAGTTTGACATCATCAAAATGGTAGATGAACCTTGTATATACAAAAAGGTGGTAGGGAGTATGGTGATGATCCTCGTAGAGTACGTGGATGACATACTCTTGATAGGGAAGGAGTTTCCTATGCTACGCTCGATCAATTTCCGCTTATCACAATGATTCTCCATATAGGATCAAAATGATACCTCCTAAATCCTGGATTTTGGATCTATGAGATAGATCTAAATGGATGTTAGGAGTCTCACTAGTTGTAGTGAGATGGTATCAATCGATCCTGGGGAGAATCACTGGAAGGGTTCCAGGGTGATAATGACGACTGAATGTCAGTCGCAGGCATTGTATTTACCCTCTGTAAAGGGACGGTATGTTGGAAGAGTTCCAAGCTAGATACCGTGGCATACTAGACGATAAAGGCTGGATATATCACTACTTAAGATGCTACCAAAGAGGCTGTTTGGGTATATATTGGTTCATGAGATGAACTATGTTCCTCCCATTGTGTGACAATGGAGTTGTGGCTTATGCCAAGGAACGTCCGTCCCATCGGTGATCCAGACATATTCTAAGGCAGTATCACCTGATCATGGAGATGGTTGATCTCCAGGGTGATCAAGGTAAGGAGAGTTGACTCAGAGGACAACACGGCAGATCCACTCACGAAGGCCTTTTCCCAGAGAGAGACTTTTATGGGATGGTTGAGTATGAGATACTACAACCACTGCTATCAGATGGCCCTAGTGCAAGTGTGAGATTGTTAGTTATATGTATGCCCTAGAGGCCATTACTGTACATTGGATGTATATTGTAGTGGATGCTTGGACATATATAGGGAGGACTTTCTTGCTCGACATGATAGTATGCTATCTGGTTGCTCTTTACCTTAACGTGTACACTGATTGTCTCTCTGTTACATGTTGGTAAAGCCTTTAGGATGTGTACTTGACTACCTGGACTATGATGCGGATTATACTAGTGGGGACAGGGTAGTCCATAAGTACATCCTTCAAGGTCCCTAGTCGTGGGTGTATCGAGACAGGGCATCGATATACCAGAGTAGACTAGCGTATACCTTCTCGACCCATACAGATGGGCGATGGATGATCCCATATCCATTGGTGTTTGACATCAGAGATGATATACGGGTGCTCAGTGGAGACTGGGTACACTGGACGGACTCGCCGAGAACTCCCAGATGGTATTATACCTTACGTCAGATGGCAGTTCTCTGGTGACACTGGTACAGAGTAGTCTGTTGACCCGAGATCGTCATAGAGTCTTGTGTGGTTCCCACTGTGCTTTGATTTCCATCTTACCACGTCCAAGAGGGCGTGCAAAATGGTGGTTTTTGGGTACAGTCCCGAATCACATGGAGGCAATGAGCGATAGGAGGGGATTCGTCTCTCCCGGTAGGGAGTTGATGTTGCGCTGTGTTCGATTGGCTATAACCGGAAATCCCTGGCCAGGGTTGCTGAGATTTACTGGTAAGTGTTACCAGTAGTTTCTCGAACTGTTATAGACCTCATATCGACACGACTTATCGAGCTATTGGGGTCTGATGTTTACCACCCCTAGGCGAGATATGCGACATATCAGACGATCAGACCGGACTGTACGGTAAGTGTTACTGGTTGGACTCACAGGAGTGTGAGCGGGCTTGCTCGTCGATCTTCTGATCGCTCAATACCCGGGTGGCCGTTACGTTTAGCAGACCGCTTGCGGCTTGTGGGTGTTTGATATAATCATCATCTGCTGCCGGCGTATTGACGAGTCTTTAGAGTCTTACACAGAGGTTTCCTGGCTCAAGCGAAACGAAATAGGAGCGCATATGAGATATGTGCGGGACCGAGAATAATACGTGTATGTGATACCGTATTCTATTCTCGCGATGAATGTATCGAATGGTTGTATGCGATATAACCTAGTTATCGAATCAAAGATTGATTCGATAAATCGATACATTGGATATTAGTCGGTTATATGCGATATGACCGGATCGTTAAATCACGTGTTGATTTAATGATTTAATGCATAATTATATATTTGATATATTACTTTGCATTAACTAGTATTGGTTCACTTTAAATGGATTTTCTCACTTGAATTGTGCACATTGTATATGTGATATACTTTTGTACACAAGTTTGTATCATGTTTGATGATACATGCTCACTAGGGTTTGTGTAAAGATTAAACCATGGTTGTGGAATGGTTAGGGTTTTCCTTTTGTTTTCTTATTCATTTATTTATCTATTTATTCTTTTTGGAAAAATATTAAGCATAAAGAAAAATGGTGGCTTTCTTTGGAAGCATATTGAAGCTTCATGAAGCTTTGACTAAGTCACCATTTTGTCTCATGCTTAACCCTAATCATTCCCACTAACCATGATTTATTCTCTACACTTGACCATGGTTGAGACATGATAAGTATTCTTATTATTTTCTTTTTAGAAAATAACTTATCATGTTATTCTTTCTTCTTCTTCTTCATCTTCTTCAATGAAGAAAGCTTCACTTCATCAATGGTGATTGATGAAAAAGAGTGAGAAATCCAATTCTAAAGTGAACCCACTTCCTATTTCTTCATCCTCTACCTCTTGCCAAGTAGTAGAGTGTGTTTTCTTCACAAGTTTCATGACTTGGTGAAGTTGGAGCTTGATCTAGCGATGCCTCGACGTAGATCATCTTCGGCATCGTCGTCGATGACCTAGCCCGCTTTTTCTCCGATGAAGCCGACGCTAGAGCCCAAGATCCGATTTGTACAGCGAGGAGACATCATCGCGGAGCCATGGAGGTGGAGAACCGGATCTACAAAGGTTGTATTTCCGTTTACCATTTAGTTAAGTTGTTAACTAGTCATTGTTTCGCCTATATATCTAGTTAACAATCCGTATTAGGGTTTCTCGGCATCCCTAATTTTTGAAATTGGCATGGTTGATGCCTTGTGAGACCTCACTAGTGTGCCTAGGAACCCTACAACATATACCCGACCGATATCTCATATCGCGAGAATATAATACGGTATCTCATATCGTATCATTCTTGGTCCCGCACATATCACATATGTGCTCCTACTCCGTTTTGCCTGAGCCAGGAAATCTCTGTGTAGGACTCTAAAGAATCGTCAATACGCCGGCAGTAGGTGATGATCATATCAAACACCCACAAGCTGCAAGCGGTCAGCTAAACGTAACAGCCACCCGTGTATTGAGCGATCAGAAGATCAACAAGCAAGCCTGTACATTCTCCTGTGAATCCAATCAGTAACACTCCCGTACAGTCCGATCTCTTCGTCTGATATGTTGCATATCTAGTCAAGGGGTGGTAAACGTCAGACCCCAGTAACCGATAAGTCGTGTCGATGTAAGGCTCATAACGGGTCGAGAAACTACTGATAACACTTACCGGTAAATCTCCATATCAGCCCTGGCTAGGGACTTCCAGTTATAGCCAATCGAACACAGCACAACATCAACTCCCTGTACCGGGAGAGACGAAACCCCTCCTATCGCTCATTGCCTCCATGTGATTCGGGACTGTACCCAAAAGGCACCGTTTTGCATGCCCTCTTGGACGTGGTAAGGTGGAAATCAAAGCACAGTGGGAATCACACAAGACTCTATGACGATCTCGGGTCTACAGACTAACCTGTACCAGTGTCACCGGAGAACTGCTATCTGACGATAGGTATAATACCATCCAGGAGTTCTCGGCGAGTCCGTTCAGTGTACCCAGTCTCCACTGAGCACCCGTACATCATCTTTGATGTCCAACACCAATGGATATGGGATCATCCATCGTCCATCAAATGGGTCAAGATGCGTATACGCTAGCCTACTCTGGAGTATCGATGCCCTGTCTCGATACACCCTCGACTAGGAATAGTTATAGGATGTACTCGTTGACTACCCTAGCCCCACTAGTATGATCTCATCATAGTCCTAGTAGTCAAGTACATATCCCAAGGTCTCCATCAACATGTGATCACAAAACAGTATTTGTTAACACGTTAAGATAAAGTGAAACCAGATAGCATACTATCATATCGAGCAAGAAAGTCCTCTCTATATATATCCAAGCATCCATTATAATATACTTCACATGTACAACAATGGCCTCTAGGGCATACATATAACTAACAGAAATATCACATATTACGGATTTCATGCCTAACTACATGAATTCCACATATTGTATCTCAATCACAGAATATCATGACGATGTTTAACGTTTCGATCGAATCAACATACACTCATAAAGTACCCCCGTGAGCTCAACACTTGAGCAAAGTCGAAACACTCAAAAACCGTGCCACGGTATCCATGGACCAGCCGTAGAAGGAGTTAACCAACGCCTCATCTATGACACCACGGAACTACGACAAACCCGAAGGTTCGAACGTTGTTCCATGGGCATAGAATCGAGTTAAGGTTATTATAGCCTTCTAGGGGGTCCATAGGGGTACTTGCACGATTTAACGAATATAATCAACTTCGGAAAATTACAACACTTGGAAATTTCAGCGGGGTACAAAATGTGGTGTGCGAAATTCGATAGAACTGCTAAAAATAGTCAAGGTTACCAATACAGTGTTAAGTTATACGACTATGAAGCACTATGAATTAGCCCCAGGTCAAACAAATCATCACATGAAAATTGGGCTAAGCAAACAATACTAGGAAACCCAAAATGGAGACACCAGAGCACAGGGGGAATACAGAGGCCAGAGGAGGTGCAGGGGCCGGCCAGGCCGGAATTCCTGGCTAGGGGCTCGGCCAAAATCCGAGCCCCTCACTCCGTATTTCTCCCATGTTCTTGGATTGGTCCATACTGCATTCTGCACTTGTTTGAAAAAATTTTAAAGGACTTTTTGAAAAATTTCCAGAGAGCAAGAATGGGGTTTCCTAATATCGTATTTCGAAGTGATTTTCGTTTTCATAATTGTTATAACACCGTATCAAGAATTCTAGTTTGGCTCTGATACCACTGTTGGGTTACCCTTGCAATTAGTCTAGGGTTTGGTAGCATCACTCATGCCAATTTAAAAAATAGAGAGGTGCAAAGCTAACTAACAATGAATCTTGCTAGAATTTCTTGGGTAACAAATATTGTATCACATACAAAGAAGTAAAGAGATAAGGATTACAACCTTTGTAGTCCGTTCCTTCGCTTCATAAGCTCCGTGTTGAGGTCCCTTCACTGCGATCAACATGAACTCCGACTCTCGAGTGGCTCCATGAGGTAAATGAGATACCTTGCTTGTAGTCTTCATGATATAAGATGATCTACCTTGAAGAATCTCTAACTCAAGCTTACACTTCACTAATGAAGTAATTAGAGAAGTGAACACCCTAATATAAGTGGCTAGAATAGATGAGGATGATGAAGTAGGAATTATGCTCTCTTTTGTTTTCAATTTCTCACACTAAATCATCACACACAAAAAGCTAGCAAGCTTTTTCAAGGAGGAAGAAGAAGAAGAAAGCTTTTGTGATGAATAATGAATTATTGTTGTGGTTACAATTGCAACCATAGGTTAAGAATGAAAGGCTTAACCCTTGTAGAGAATAAACCATAGGTAAAGGGTTTGGGTTGGGTTAACAAATATCTACACAAAATATCAAGCTAGATGACAAAAGTGAAAGCTTCATGAAGCTTCATGAAAAAGCTAACCCAAAAGCCAACCCTAATCCAAACCCTAACTTGTTTAAACTTAAAAACCATGTTGCATTTGTAACCTTAACATGTTACAATATTATATATCACATATATAATATATTTTTGTCACAAAATAAAATAATACAATTAACATATATCGCATATATATATCAATGTATTATCCGGTGAGAAAATGAATCAATAAAGCGAGCTTATATTAGTTAACGTAATCTAATATATCACATATATAATTATACATTAAATTATCGAATCAACACTTGATCCGACAATCCGGCTATATAGCATATAACCGATTAATATAACATGTACCGATTCATCGAATCAACACTTGATCCGATGACCCGGCTATATCACATATACCCGGCCGATATCATATATCGCGAGAATAGAATACGGTATCTCATATCGTAATATTCTCGGTCCCGCACATATCACATATGTGCTCCTACTCCGTTTTTCCTGAGCCAGGAAACCTCTGTGTAGGACTCTAAAGAATCGTCAATACGCCGGCAGTAGGTGATGATCATATCAAACACCCACAAGCTGCAAGCGGTCAGCTAAACATAACAGCCACCCAGGTATTGAGTGATTAGAAGATCAAAAAGCAAGCATGTACATTCTCCTGTGAATCCAAACAGTAACACTACCGTACAGTCCGGTCTCTTCGTCTGATATGTCGCATATCCAGTTTAGGGGTGGTAAACGTCAGCCCCAGTAACCGATAAGTCGTGTCGATGTGAGGCTCATAACAGGTCGAGAAACTACTGATAACACTTACCAGTAGTGTAGGACTACGGTAGCGCCCCGGCCGTCAATCCGACGCTGGAATGCGGAAAAAAAAAATTTCTTGACTTTAAAACCGGCACTACCGCATCCTTAAACCCGGATCGTAACCATTAACCTAATACTAGCTATCAAGAGAAGGGTAGAGAGCTATACCAAGCGATCTGTGTCCTTCGGTCTTCTCCTCCACTCCGATCTCCTCGCGGAATCTCCGGTCTTCATTTCCTCGTCGGAACGAGCACCACATCGAGAAGTCTTTTTATGGGCTCCCGCTTCATCCGAAGCAACTCGGGAGCGAAGTGTGCTAGCCGACGCGTCCAAGATGAAGTAGAGAATGTTGTGATCACATTGTCTCTTGCATCCATGGCTTTGGATGGAGGTTAAGGATGATGCCATTGATGGAAGCAATGAGCTAGAGAAGAAAAAGGAAGAAGAAGGAGTTTCATCCTCTTTTCTTTTATTGTAAGTATGATAGAATGAGAGAGTGAGAAAAATAATATGAGAGCTCACCATAACCCCATGGCAGCCCCCCTCTCTCTCTACCTCTCATATCATCACTAATCAATCCATTAATGTGACACTTTTGCTAAAAAAGAGACCATGACTCATGATATAAGTCAATGTCACATTAATGCATTGTCATGATGATTTCTAGCTCATTATTTCCTTAAGAAAACATTAATCCAAATGTTTGCCATAACAAAGAAAATCCGGCAACATCTAAAGTAAACTCGTGACGAATCACGAGGATACCCCTCACCTGTATATACATACCTGCACCCGCATTCCGACTGAATGCGAATGCGATGAGACTAAAGTAATCCAACAAATCTAATACTAGGATCCGGCTTAAACCAAAGCCCACTAGTATGATCCGTCCGATCATGATCCGTACAATACCGCACGTATAAGATCGAACCCTGCCATATATCATACGGCCTCTACAACGTTTCGCCCGAAACTTGAGAAACTGTCTGTGGGGGACTCTAAAGACTCGTCAATACTTTGGTTGTGGATTTAACCACTAGCACGTCAGAGGTATTAGCCAAACGTAACGGGCTGCCAGGTATTGACCAAAAGGGACGTCGATGAGCGAACTCATCCTGACACCCTACTGAGCCTGTCAGTGACAATATCCGTACAGTCTGGTCCGTTCGTCTATGAGTATCGCATGGCGGGCCTAGGGGGTTGGTAAAAGTCAGACCCCAAAAAGCGGTACAAGTCGTGTCGGAGTGTAGCCCAGAACAGCTTGAGATACTAATGGAATACCTACCAGTAAATCTCATGCTTCGGCCGAGGGCTTTGTGTAATGGCTCTCCTAGACACATCACGACCTCACCCCCAATACCGGGAGAGACGAACCCCTGCAGATCCGCTCACTGCCTCCATGTGGCTCGGGACTGTACCCAACTAAAACCTGTTTGCACGACTCCTTTGAGCCGTGGTAGGGTAGTAATCAAAGTACAGTGGGAACTCACACGAGACAAATGATGATCTCAGGTCGATGAACTAACCTGTACACATGTCACCAGGGAACTGCTATCTGACGTCAGGTATAAGACCAACTAGCATGTTCCCGGCGAGTCCTGTCCGGTGTACTCATAACCCAATGAGCACCTGTATACATCTTAGGTGAACCAACTGACACCAGTGGCTTGTGAAACCGGCCACCGCCCCTCGTCGGGGTCTCGACTGTATACACTAGTGTATTCTGGAGTATCGATGCCCGGTCTCAAAACTCCCACGACTAGGGACCTTTTAAGGATGTGCTTATAGACCCCAGCTCCCACGTATATGATCGCCATCATACTGCTGGCCATCAAGCAAGAATCCTAAGGGCTCTATCAACGTGCAATAGTGACCTGTAAGGTCACCTAAAGCAGTACACGATGATAAAGATAAACCAGATAGCATACTATCATCTCGAGTAAGACTGTCCTACCGGTATAGGTCCTCCCTCAATCATTGCAATCATGTGCCAGTGATCCAATAATTGACGCTGAGGGCACTATATCCAACAAGTAGCACTCCATATCAGCCCTGGCCAGGGACTTCCAGTTATAGCCAATCGAACACAGCACAACATCAACTCCCTATACCGGGAGAGACGAAACCCTTCCTATCGCTCATTGTCTCCATGTGATTCGGGACTGTACCCAAAAGCCACCGTTTTGCATGCCCTCTTAGATGTGGTAAGGTGGAAAACAAAGCACATTGGGAATTACACAAGACTCTATGACGATCTCGGGTCTACAGACTAACCTGTACCAGTGTCACCGGAGAACTGCTATCTGACGATTGGTATATTACTATCTAGGAGTTCTCGGCGAGTTCGTTCAGTGTACCCAGTCTCCACTGAGCATCCATACACCATCTTTGATGTCAAACACCGATGGATATGGGATCATCCATCGCCCATCATATGGGTCAAGATGCATATACGCTAATCTACTCTGGTGTATCGATACCCTGTCTCGATACACCCTCGACTAGGAACAGTTATAAGATGTACTCGTTGACTACCCTGGCCCCACTAGTATGATCTCATCATAGTCCCAGTAGTCAAGTACATATCCTAAGGGCTTTATCAATATGTGAGAGTAAGACAGTAAACCAATACAAGTCAACATGTTAAGACAAAGGGTAACCAAATAGCATACTATCATATCGAGCAAGAAAGTCCTCTCTATATATATCCAAGCATCCACTATAATATACATCATATGTACAATAATGGCCTCTAGGGCATATACATAACTAACACGCTAGCGAGGGCTTGCATTGATGGCCGAGCGGAAAATACAGCGTTGACCTCATCTTCCGAGTCGCTACCGAAGATCAACATAGGGATGGACGGTCCCCGCTTGTTGCATTGGGGCAGCCCTGAATGAACTATTTCTTCTTTCTTCTCGGTATCACTCCTGAAGACCGGAACAGTGGTGATAGCTTTGTTCTTGGGTTTGTGACATCTTTCCGTGTCCTCAAAATCTGGTAAGAAGTATTTTGCATCTTCGTACTTTCGTACTTCATTCACGGAGAATGGGTTCAACTCCCCCGTCACAGTGTACTCGAGACCATCCTTGAAATACTTCATACACTGATGTTGTGTAGAAGGGATGATATTGTACTCGTGTAACCATGGCCTGCCGAGCAAAGCATTGTACCATGTCTTGGTGTCAATGACATGAAACTTGATGTCCGTGATAAGCAGTCCAAAGCGTAGTGTCAATATTACAGACCCAAGCATCCGTGATGACTGGGAGTCAAATCCGGAGATGGTGATTTTATCACGAGCGAGCTGCTGAACGCTCATGCAAATTTCCTTCAACACTGTCACATTGAGGAGATTGACGGAGGACCCATTCTCAACCAGGATTTTGCCTATCTTGATATCATAACAGTATCCAGAGATATAGAGGGGACGGTTATACTCGCACGTCCCGAGGAGGAGATCTTCATCACCAAAGGTGATATCAGCTGTGTGCACTTCTTCCAGCTCGTCTTTCATCTTTTCTTCGGCAAGGAAAGCTTGAAATTGGTCGGGTTCTTGCAACGCCTTGATCAGAGAATCTCTTGCTTCTTTTGATAGCAGAAGGGTGTCAAGAATGCTTAGTTGTGAGGGGATCTTCCTCTGGTGTGCCAGAACGTTGTAATCCACCTTGTTTTTCTTGGGCGGGTCCTTGGACGTCAGCTCTTCGACAACTCGATCATCGAGGGCGATATTATCAGGGACCTTTTCTTTCCCTTTATCCTTTTTGTTCGATCCCTTGTTTGCGGGCCTGAGATTCTTTTCGGGCAGCGTACGATTGCACAGCTGAATATTTTCACAGCTCTTCGGTTCTTCCTCTTTTCCCGAGGTGGATTCTTTAAAGAGAGGGCCAAGGGTCATTTCTTCGTCAGAGTCGCTCCCGAAGGTGAGAACTTGCGATCCCCCGTAGTCAACCATGTGACAGTTGGCGGCAGTTCTTTTGCGCTCCTCGGTCGTATTTCTTTGCTCCCGACGAGCTTTGTGTTTCATCTGCTTGAAATGTTGCCGGTGAGCAACATATCCATGCCACCAGTTTTTAAAAGCGTTGCACTCTTTGGTGGAGTGCGCAATCTTTCGATGATATAAGCAGTAGCTAGGATGTATATCCGTTTCATCAAGAGTGTTTCCTTCGGAGGGTGGCAGCTTCATTCCCATCGATATGGCTTTGGCGAACCTCTTCCTCGTCTTGAACCTGCTTTTATTTATGGCGAATGTACTTTGATCTGCTGGGAGTGCTTTGACCCTTTCGTCCAGTCGCCGGTGTTTGGCCTTTTCAAATATGGCCATTTCGCGCTCCCGGTTAGCTTTACTTTTCAAAAGAGTTTCGTTTAGGAATGCATCGATCATTTCGTCCGATGGTCCTAGAAGTTCCGCTCAGGATCTGCCCCCAGTTTCTCTACGTAAAGAGCTTCTTCATCGTCTATTAATGAGTGAGAGATCACATGGCATCTTGCCATATAATCTTCAGACTCATCCGACGAGTCTTCTCCATCATCATCATCTCCGTCCTCAAGGACGTGGCTGAGAAATTCTTGGAGTGCGACTGGAGTCTGCGCCTTCTGATTATATTCTTCCAGCGCATCGATATATTTTTGCAGGTCCGTGCGCTTGTCACCAGGCTTCACGGGCTTCTTGGCTTTCTTCTTCTTCTTTGAAGACTTTGACGGCTGGATGTGAGCGCTTTGGCTATCACCACCAATCTTTGGAGTTGGGCGCGGTTTCAGCATTTCCTCGATGATCTCGGGTTCTAGTGGATTTTTCCACCTAATAGCCGGGAATGTTTGGAGATCCTTCAGCATTCTTTTAGTCTTGGCTGAAAGAACGACCTCCCATGGAGCTTCTTCCACAAATGAGCATGATGCCCCCGGTGTGTCCCCCCATTTAAGGGCATGCGGTTGAGGCGGGCTTACTTTCCACTTCTCGGACAGTGCGAATTTGCCCTGTTGATACTGGTCCTCAATCCAGCCCTTGAAGACGAAGCAATCTTCAATTGGATGGCCTATCGCTTGGTGATAAGGGCAATAATTAGGATTATTAGCCTCACCGGGTTGCAATGGGCATTTTGGATTCGGCAGGTTCATGAGCCTGTTGCGCACCGATAGTTCGAACAATCTCCTCGTTTTGTCCCGGGGAAACGAATAAGGGCGCTTTATTTTCTCATTATAGAATTTCCGTCTCTCGTCCAGGCGAACAGTTATGGGCTACTGGGCTGCTGTTGAGCATTTGCGATGAAGGTCGCTTTCCCTTTGCCCTTTTCATTCCATGGCTCCGGCTTTGAAGGAGACGGTCTATGACCCATCTGGTCCATTTAGGCCAGTTTGTCAATCAAGGCTTGGAACGTGGTCGGCTTGAAGAACATCATGAATTGGGAGATGGTCGCTTGGGGGTCAAGAGTGCCTACGAACATGCCCACTGCCGGCGCTTCTTCGATGCGCTGCTCGCACTTTGACCATAGATTATGCCATCGTATTGTGTATTGCACCCACGTTTCACCTGGTTTTACCATGGCGTTAATCAATGTTGTGATCGGGGTGCATTCACTAGCACTCGCGAAACGCTGGGCGATAGTAGCTCCATCTCTGCAAAAGTTTTGACAGAGTCGTTGGGAAGCTCCGAATACCACTCAAACGCCGTCTCCGACAAGCTACCAATAAACTGGCAGAGCAGAAGTTTATCATCACCTCCGGTGTTGCCGCATAAGGCTCTGAATTGAGCGACGTGCTGATGCGGATTCCCCGTCCCTTTATATACATGGAATTTAGGGATCGTATATTCCGGTGGGTACCTTATTTAGTCATACCAGCCTGGATAGGGTCGTCCAGTCTTAACGATCTGCCCGGCCGTCTCGCTCACATGATAAGCTCGTATTTGCTAAGCGATATAATCATCCAGAGCGGGCTTGGAGATGGTCTCCTCCTTGGCTACTGAAAGAGCCGGAGGAGGGTTCGATGTCTCCCCTATGTCGTCTTCAATGATAATCGGGGGGTCTTCAGCTGGAGATTCTGGCTATAACATCATCCCGGCCATGTCTTGGAACAAAAGAGCCATTTGTTTTATGTTGGCCGCTTGTTCCACGGCCCCTTTTTCTTTCCTCTCAAGCATTCTTCGGAGGAATTCAGTATCAGTTTCTTGTTCCCGACGCTGCTCTGAGATTTCTGGATTTTCTTTTGGCCCAGTGAGTGCGGCCATTGCAGTCAGCATCTCCTAAAGTTTTTGCTGCTATTGCTCCTGAGCCTTTGTTATCGATCGGGTAAGCAGTCGATGACCCGTAGAAGCATGGCTTTCCTCTTTTCCAGAAGCCATATAAACGGTGTGTGTTACCATGTCGCCAGACTTGGGGCGTTTAGGTTCAGCATTGTTCGGCACAATTTATTAAATTTTAATACCGCCCATTTTATATCATTTTGTCAATAAACAGTGCTATTTAATCCATGTCTGCTCATTTATACAAAGTACATGTACGCAAACGGAAAACATGGGTTTTTGTACGCGACATGCACAAAATGACGGATTTTTAGCTGAACTGCAAACAAGACGGAATACAGATCCGGAATTGAAATGAGTTTGCAACATATACATGTGTGTGTACAAAGTTTAAGTGTGAAATGGTCCAACACATACTTGTGTGAACATTTGTGAAGATGCATGAACCTTGGGAGCTGGTTTGGTACAATAATGATGAGTGGTGCAAGTGGTAAACAAGTGAATGACATATGATTTGAAATGTGAACACACACTCACCCACTTCACCTCTTCTCTGTGATTTAGCTCCAGAATTCACACATGTTCTACATAAAATAAATTGCAAATACCATGAGATACCCATGAGACCAGATGACTACTGAAGCTTGGTGGGCCCCAGAATCAACTTCTTGGCCGCAATTTTATTCAGTTTGGCCGCAAATTGCGGCCAAGTGGGCTCCAGTTTGGCTCGTTCAAATTTTGTGGGACCCTGGTGGTCATGTTAGTCTATTGTCACCTGCAACTTTTGTTTTTGATTTCTCTATAAATAGCAGATCCAGACATGAGGCCAAAGAGAGAACTTTTTGCATAGTTGTAAACTCTTGTTAAAATTCTTGTAGCTCTTGGAATTGAGTTGAGTTCTTTGCCTTCCTCTGGTCTTGCAACCTCTCTTTTTGAGTTTGCAAGATTAGATTTTGGTAGTTGAACTCATTTACATGTATTTTGAACCATTGCAATAAATCTTCATTATATTCAAGTTTGATTCTTGTATCTCTTTTTCTTATTTTGACATTTCTTTTCATTATTCAGTTGTGTTAATTCTATGATGATGTGTGAGTAGTTATTCTTGGGCTATGATGAGGTAGGATGTGGAGTGACTTTACTTCCAACCCCTCTCTTTTGATTCTTGCACTTTTTCACTTCTTTTCTTAACATCGCAAGTTTATTATGTTTTTCTTGATAGGATATATCGTTTTGAATGGTTGAAAATCAACCTTTAACATATATCCTATCCTTTCTTTACATTTTATCGTTGCTATGTTACGATTTGAAGTAGGCGTGAATACGGAATTAAGTTACGTGTCGCAACTAGCTAGATAGGATATATAGCATTCTTGCATATATTCTATGCTTGCTACTTCACTTAACTAATTCCATATCCACCCCATTCTCAATCTCATTCTTGTTAGTTTCTGTTTTTCTAACCTTGATATCGTATTTCATCCCGATACATTTTTCGAATAAATACGGCATGCTTTCGCTGTTCTAATGAAGACTAAAAAGAAATGAATCTTGAATCAAAATGGAGAGTTGGGGGGTAAATGTCATATTTCACTCTTACTGAACCTTAGCCTAAGTTTTCGTATCCCAAAACCTTGTTTCTTTTAGGTATTACACTAAAACGTGACAAAACACCATTTTCCAACTTATTGATCCATAACTCAATTTGATGTCGTCATATCCACTCCTTGTGGTTCGACCCGTGCTTGCCGACTTGCTTCAACGCACCGTGCACTTGCGGTATTTTTAAACTCGATACTCACGTCGTGCACTATTTTTCAGAAAAAAACCGACATATCCGATATTGACCTTATTCTCCAAAAGCACGTCACCGTGGGTTTCGAACAAGTTTTTGGCGCCGTTGCCAGGGAGTGGAAACACCACGAAGATTATTTTGAGCTATCTCTATATATACTTTGTATAAAACAAACAAAACACCAAAAACACCTCAAATATCCGACTTGTTGCTCTCTGTGTTTTCTGTTCTGCTATTGATATTGTTGTGCTAAAACTATTTTACATACAGAAAGGGTATACTAACAGAAATAGAAGAAGACACAGAGAAATTGAAGCAATAAAACCAAGATCTGGCCGCAAATTTATCCATACTGGCCGCAATTTGCGGCCTAACCCTGGCATTTTGCCCCAAATTTTCTGTCACTTCTCTACTTTTCTGTTATTAGTCCATTTTTATATGCAAAATTATATAATTATATATCTACAGAACTTTGGCCATAAATATCGTATTATGCACTAAATATCGTATTTTTTTCTTCAAATTCTAGATTGCAGCGGAAATACGAACTACGATCGTGCGGAGCTAAGAACAGAATTCTGTAGAAAGGCGTTACGAAGTTAACAGTGCCAAAGATCCGGGTAGATCGACCCGTACAAGCGAACACTCAAGTGATCACGAAACAAGTCAACGGGAGTTTCTAAACTCAAAAATTCAAGGTACGCATTTTTCCTAACCCCTTCTCCTCAAACCCGACGCTCCAATACTTCAATTTTGTGCAGGATTTCTTTCGCAAACTCCGTTGCACAAGTGCCAAAAGAAACTAACCATATTTTTTGCAGCGCGCCGCTTATAACATAAAAAACGACTGATTGATGATTTGAACAACTTTTATTGTTTGCGCATTGCATGAATATAATACGGACTTAAGGGCAAAGAACCCTAACAAGATACAGTAAGGGATTTCATCACCCTTCTTCGTGGCCTACAAACCACAAAGAACGAGCATTTTTACACCCTCATTAACTTTAAAAGAAATTAGACTTTCAGCCTCTAAGGACTTCGCGCTCACTAGGGTAAGTTAAGTGTATTTCGAACACCTCCCATAGGTACATTGTTCCTGAAGTGTCTAGGAAAGTGTGAAAGGCGCAACCGCCGAAAGAGAGAAGGTTATTCTAATTAGGGAATCTCGCGAAAGCGAGGGAAAACCTCCCTTCCTCTCTGCACTTACCTAGCTTCTCGATCAGTCTATCTTGGGCCCGTTTCGCAGTACATTTTTACTTCAAAAGGCAAGTTTTTTTGACCAGGTCTAGTTGACCTAGGTAACCCTAAACTGATTAAGTGTGTGCAGTGTGTCTTGTTTGTGATCTTGTTGTACCTTTTGTGTGATATTTGTGGTTGTGCATATTTTGGTTGAAAAATGTTTTTTTATTTCCATTTTCTCAGTCTTTCCAACCACTTCCAGATAGTGCATGTCATCTTGGACTAGAGATTCACAATCTCGATTAGTCCGGTTTGTGCCAATATCTTCCGACTCTTCTTCACCTTCTGATTCCTCGAACCCTTCCGAGACCTTCTTACCTTCTGCCTCATCGGAGCCGTCTGATTCTACACCTTCACTTTCTTCTCCTACACCACCAACAATGACGGAGCAAACAATCATTGAGCAACAGGATGCGGCATTACAGGACAGATGTTACCCACATCGTTCATCCCTTCCTTCATGCATAGTGTTTCCCACCATTGCGGCAAACAACTATGAGATCAAACCGCAATTCATACCACTACTCCCCAAATTCCACGGACTCGAGTCCGAAGATGCTTACCTGTTAATCAGTGAATTTGAAGGAGTGTGTGCGATGATGAAGATTCACGGAGTGGGAGAGGATGTCGTTAAGCTCAAATTCATTCCCTTTGCGCTTAAGGATAATGCGAAAAGCTGGTTAAACAGTTTACCAGCTAGATCGATCACGACATGGGATGACTTTGTAAAGGTTTTTCTTAAAAAAAATTACCCTATTCATAAAACCGTGCGAATTCGCAATGAACTCCACAATTTTAAACAAAAAGAGGGTGAAATTTTTTGGAAATGCTTAGAAAGATTTAAAGACATCTTGATCAAATGTCCCCATCACGGGTTAGAACAGTTGAGGCTATGTCAGATTGTCTATGAAGGGTTAGATTCCAGTTCGCGCATAATGTTAGAATCCATGTGTCAGTGTAAATTCCTGAGCTATGGTGCTAAGGACGCATGGAACTTTTTGGAAGAACTGGATGACAAAACCATCCAGTGGGAGAGTGTGAGTGAGAAACCATCAGTGACGAGGAGTGGTGTACACATTGTTGACACCTCTATAGCTGACGAAGCAAAAATCGTCACTCTTGTACGGCGAATGGAGGATTTAGAGGGAAAAAATTCACCGCTACCAGTCAATCAAATTTCTCTGACTTTGTGCACTAACTGTCAGCATCCTAGCCACATAACGGAAGAATGTCCGTTTCTCGTTGGGCCCCAGGGACCTGAAAACGTTAATGCGTTGTATCAAAACCAGTGCCCCAGGAACGACCCCTTTGCACCGACGTACAACCCTGGTTGGAAGAATCATCCCAATTTTGCTTGGAATCAGGCCCCTTTTCAAAACAACAATTCAAACCCGCCTTTCCAACCATTTCAAAATTCAAATTTTCAAAACCAAAAATTGGGATATTCAACTAACCAGCCCCAGCAACCCCAACAGCCGAATCAGCACAACCCAACCTTTACACCCCCTGGGTTCGCCCAAGACGACAAGAGGGTGACATCTATCGAAAAAGGGTTGGAAGCTTTGATTAAAACTTCTGCGCAGACTTCATCTAGTCTGGCTACTTTTATGCAAACATCCGGTCAGTTGCATAGCGCTAACACTCAAGTGATAGCCAGATTAGAAATCCAAATCAGTCAACTGGCTGCAGCAATTAATGAACGTGAGAAGGGAACATTTCCCTCTCAACCCGTGATGAACCCAAGAGAGCAGAGAAACAACAACGCTCATGTTGTTCAGACGAACAACATTGAGAATGCGAACGCCGTCACCGTCCTCAGATCAGGACGAACGTTTGACAACAAGGTTGTCAACCCCAGCGACTCATCCAAGCGTGTGGTTGTCAGTTTACCAGCACGTAGTTCATCTTCTGCTCCTCATTGTGATCCATCGTCATCTTCATCACCTTCTTCTTCTTCTCCTCCTCCTGCTTCTTCTTCGTTGTCTGCTGCGCATCCTTCAAACCAACTTGAGAATTCGCCACACGACCACACTGATGATCCAGCAAGAACATTCCCTTCTTCTGCACCTATTCCATCTGCAGCTTCTCAAAACTCAGTGTTTGGACCTAAGGCTCCCTATCCTAATAGGTTGAAATCAAAGAAGCCTTCTGCAAACATGGAAAAGGTGTTAGAGGTTTTTAAACGCTGTGAGGTCAACATTCCTTTGTTGGACGTCGTCCAACAAGTTCCGGCATACGCAAAATTTCTGAAGGACTTGTGCATCCAAAAACGACGCACAAACATCCCCAAAACCGTCTTCTTGGCCGCCACTCTGAGCGATGTTTTGTTCAAGTCCATTCCTGTGAAATATAAGGACCCAGGCTGTCCTACTATTTCTTGCACCATTTGGGGACAAACAAATTAATCGGGCCTTGTTAGACTTAAGGGCAAGTGTGAACCTCCTCCCCTACTCAGTTTACAAACAACTGGGATTGGGAGAACTTAAGCCGACCAGAGTGACTCTGCAACTGGCAGATCGTTCAACAAAAGTACCGAGGGAAGAAATTAATGATGTTCTAATCAAGGTCGGGGAATTCATATTCCCCGTAGACTTCATTTTGTTGGAGACTGAGCCCGTCACTGAGCCCGTCACCAATCCCAGCGGTCAAATTCCAGTCATACTGGGACGGCCTTTCCTAGCCATATCCAACGCGTTGATTAACTGTCGTAATGGGTCCATGAAACTTTCTTTTGGGAACATGACAGTGGACCTCAACATTTTCACGCTAGGAAACCAGGCGAGTGAGAAACACAATGATACTTTTGAAGTCAACACTGTATACGATATGTCTGAGGAGGGGACATTTGACTTCAAAAATGAGTGTCTAGACGAGACTTTTGAAGAACTGTTTTCTGAGGAGCTTCTTTTCCTTAAGAAGCTAAATCCTGAACAGGCATCCTACGCACATTGGGGGCCCCAATTTGAACCTCTTCACAATGAACCAGCCCCTGAAGTGCGACCATCTGTGGAGGAGCCACCGAAACTTAACCTCAGAGTTCTTCCTGACCACCTCAAGTATGCGTACTTGGGAAATGATGAAACGCTTCCAGTAATAATTGCAACCGACCTTGCGCCTGAGCAAGAGTCGACCCTCATGGATGTTCTGAGAAAGAACATGGAAGCGATTGGGTGGTCAATGGCTGATATCAAAGGAATCAGCCCTACTATCTACCAGCACAGAATCCATATGACTGATGATTTCAAACCCTTCAAGGATCCTCAACGCCGGCTTAACCCGGTAATGAAAGAAGCGGTAAGGAATGAAATGCTGAAGTGCCTGGACAATGGGATCATCTATCCCATATCTAATAGCAAATGGGTAAGCCCCATTCACGTGGTACCAAAGAAATCGGGACTCACAGTTGTCACGAATGAAGCAAATGAGCCAATTCCAACCCGCACACAAACGGGATGGAGAGTCTGTATTGACTACAGAAAGCTCAATGCAGCAACTCGCAAGGATCATTTCCCGCTGCCCTTCATTGATCAAATGATTGAACGCCTAGCCGGACACGCCTACTATTGCTTCTTAGATAGGTATTCCGGCTATAATCAGATCCCGATTGATCCAGAGGATCAGGACAAAACAACCTTCACTTGTCCTTTTGGTACCTTCGCCCACCGCCGCATGCCCTTTGGGCTGTGCAATGCACCCGCAACATTTCGGCGGTGCATGATAAGAATCTTCTCTGATATGGTAGAGCGATTTTTAGAGGTTTTCATGGATGATTTCTCCGTCTTTGGAGATTCATTTTCTGAGTGTTTGAGAATCTAGAGCTAGTAATGCTACGATGTAGAGAAAGGCACCTCACACTCAACTGGGAGAAGTGTCATTTTATGGTCAAACACGGCATCGTGTTAGGCCATATCATTTCTGAAAAAGGTATTGAAGTCGATAAGGCAAAAATCGACGTTACTTTAAGCATCCCACCTCCACGGACTATCCGTGACATTAGGGCATTCTTAGGCCACGCCGGGTTTTACAGGCGTTTCATCAAGGATTTTAGCAAACTGGCTAGACCCTTGACTTCTTTGCTGGCCAAAGAAACACCCTTTGATTTCAACTCAGAGTGCCTTCACGCGTTCAAGCTTCTAAAGTCGGAACTCACTTCTACTCCGATTTTAAGCGCACCAGACTGAAGCGAACCCTTTGAACTAATGTGCGACACTTCTGACTTTGCAATAGGAGCTGTCTTAGGACAACGATTTGAAAAGAAGCCACATGTTATCCATTATGCGAGCAGGACGTTGAATGACGCACAGCTAAATTACACCACCACTGAAAAAGAACTCTTAGCTGTTGTGTTCGCACTTTAGAAATTCCGTCCCTACTTGATCGGAACCCACGTCACTATTTACACTGATCATTCTGCGCTTAAGCACCTCTTTGCAAAAAAGGATGCCAAGGCCAGATTGATACGTTGGATCCTCCTTCTTCAGGAATTTGACTTAACCATCAAAGATAAAAAGGGGACCGACAATGTTGTAGCCGATCATCTGCCTCGCATACTAAATGTACCAAATGAGGAAATTCCAATCAATGAGCATTTTCCGGACGAACAACTTCTCTCCGTATCAAACGAAACATGGTTCGCTGATATCGTGAACTTTCTAGTCACCGGAGAAACACCATCTTTTTGGCCGAATCAGGACAAGTATAAATTTCTCTCCCAGGTCAAATTCTTTTACTGGGACGAACCATACCTGTTCAAATACTGTCCTGATCAGATCATTAAACGGTGCATCTCTAACTCTGAGACAAGAAGTGTTTTGTCCTTCTGCCATGACCAAGCCTGCGGGGGCCATTTTGGATCCAGAAAAACAGCTGAAAAGGTTTTGCAGAGCGGCTTCTACTGGCCGACACTTTTCAAGGATGCTTTCGAATACTGCAAAACCTGCAACCGATGATTTTTTTTATATGGGGGCATGGGGCCAGCCACAAAGGAAGAGGCTCAAATTAAGGGCAAGATTGGAAAACGGAATCAAATGCCCCTACAGTCCATTCTGATTGTAGAAATTTTTGATGTCTGGGGCATTGATTTCATGGGGCCATTCCCAAACTCTTTTGGGAATTTGTACATTTTGCTGGCTGTGGACTATGTGTCCAAATGAGTGGAGGCCATCCCTTGTCGAACCAACGACAACAAGGTTGTCGTAAAATTCTTGAAAGAAAACATTTTTTCTCGGTTCGGTACGCCTCACACCATCATTAATGATAATGGAACGCATTTCTGCAACCGATCTTTTGAATCACTAATGAAAAAGTATTCCATCAGCCACAAATTGTCAACACCCTATCATCCTCAAACTTGCGGTCAGGTTGAAGTTTCAACAGACAAATTAAACAAATTTTGGAAAAGACTGTCAACAATAACCGCAAGGATTGGTCGTTGAAGTTAAGTGACGCGCTCTGGGCATTCCGCACAGCCTTCAAAATGAACCAAGGTATGTCCCCATATCGACTCATATTTGGAAAGGCGTGTCACTTGCCTGTTGAATTAGAGCACCGCGCTTTTTGGGCAATCAAACAGCTCAATATCGACTTAGAGAAAGCCGGCGAAGCGCGAAAACTTCAATTGAACGAACTTGACGAGATACGCAATGATGCGTACGAGAATGCCAAACTGTACAAGGAAAAGACGAAAGTCTTTCATAATAAGGCAATTCTCAGGAAAACGTTCACCGTGGGGCAAAAGGTTCTGCTCTATGACTCCCAACTTCATTTGTTTCCTGGGAAGTTGAAATCACGATGGACAGGCCCATATTTTGTGCGCACCGTTTTTCCGCACGGTGCTGCCGAAATTGAAGATCAGCAATCAGGCAATACGTTCAAAGTCAATGGCCAACGGCTAAAACTATTTTTAGAATTGCCCGCGGAAACGGGGGAGCTCATGTTTTTACATGAGCCGCGTTACATCAATTAAAACACACACCCCATGTTGTTATCCTGTATATACTCTTTTTGGAGCTTTTTGTAATTTTTAGTTTTCTTTTACTATTTCTTTTTATAAAGGGGTGTCTTTGTAAATAACCCTTTATAACCTGTGCCAACCCAACCCGAGACTCCATTACAATTTTTGCCAAAACCCTGAAACTCTATCCTCACAAGAAACCCGACCTCAAAACATCAGCCCCAGATCTCCATCTCAGGCCGCCGGAAAATCCCAATCAGCCGCAAATTGTGGCCTGCTCTACTCCGACAGCCCCGATCTCCTTTCTCCTCTGTAAGATTTCCTCTCTTCTTGTTCAATTTCCACGCAGAATTTTAGATCTAAAATGGTAGCTTTTGATTGTGAGAAGAACTTCTTTGAGATTTTCTCCGACGCAACCTATGGACAGTATTTCTACGATGAAATCTGTCAAAAAGGGTGGGGGTTTTTAATTTACAGAGGTAATGATTTGTTTGCTGTGAGGGAATTGGTAGAATATTTTTACGAAGCATTAAGACATGGCAAATCGGAATCGAGCTTCGTAGAATTTTTCTTCCAGGGGCGATGTAGGATTTTTCAGCCCCAAACCATTTCTAGGGTTACAAGTATCCCCATGAGACCCGGAAATCAACAACCGCGAGAATTTGCGGTTTACAGATCATTGTTGGGGGACTTTGTGGAATTAAAAGATAAGGGGCTGAATCCAGCCCAGATATACAGAAACGTGCTTGCGGTCTGCCGATGGGCAAACCGCGACATCAGGGGAAAGAGCCGTGTTTCTTCCTTTTCGGCTGGTGTGGGACATATTGTGCACTGCTTGATGGAAAAAGACCAGTATTTCTGTGTTGTAACACAATTGTTCAACACAATCATGGAGGGGGTGGCCCACCCTGCTGTCGGTGCTAGTAACCCAAACTTGCGAAGTACTACATGGATATGATTGAGTTTGATGGGTATGCGACTGTTTATGCACATTGGCCGGTCGAAATAGAGAGAATTTCACAAGGATCCACCAGCGGACACTATGAGCAGAAAAACTGGACAAGGGAAGTCCCAAGCGAATATCCGGGTCCCGAAAGCTCGACAGAGGCACTTTTGAATGAGCCAGAACCAGATAACAAGAAAGGCCTGCAGTGCCTGACATTTAGGAGTATTCGCCACATACTCAAGAAACAACATAAAATGCAGGAGCAGTTAGACAGGATTGAAGCGGCTCAACAGGTATCGCATGACGACGCTAGCGGAAGCAAGAAGGGCAAGGGAAAAGCAAGAAGACATTGAGGACAATGCAAGTTTCAAGTTGGGGGTGATATCATATAGTTTACATTTGCATAATTCCTGCATTTCAGCATTTACTTATTGTATTTTTTTTTTCTTTTGCATTTAGTTGCATTTCATATCTGCTTTTGTACTGCATTGTATAAAAATTGAAAAAATTGAAAAATTTATAAAAATTGAAAAAAATCCTGAAAATTATAAAAACTTTGTCAGGTTGGCTAGCAGGGGAACGTTGATTCAAAATCTGACGGTTAAATTGATAAGGTAGAAATAACTAAATTCTTGCTATGAGATTGACAACCTGAAAAATAACCTGCCTGCGCGTTTAACCTTAGCTGATACACGTCTTTTATATCACTTACACGTGTCGTATGTTTTTGAGAATTTAATGAATGTCTGACATGTCTGTAAAAACTTTTAAATTGTTAAACATCCTTAAGATCAAATAGGTTTGGCTGAGTTAAGTAATATCAAGGATAATTCATACAGTGAAGTAGATATGAAGAATTTTATAAAGGCTTTTACAAAAGCTATAAGTCCGAAAAATAACCTATCTGGAACCTTGTGGAGTAATTACACACCTTATCACATGTAACGTCTTCTGGTTTTTAAAAGAAAAAGCTGGCTATATCTCCGTTTTACTAAAAGTGCTAAAAATTTAAAATAAAATGAGTCTTTTGTTTTGTGGTCTTGGTAACTTAGGTAATTAAGTCCTTGGGGTGTCTCCACACCTAATGCCATAAAACCATCTGGTTTGGGAGTTATTGATCCAAAACTCGCTAAGTTTCCAATCGCCAGACAAAACAAGCTAAGCAAGTGTCCTCTTCAAGTTAAAAGTCCTTATGGTTCTTTGTGGGAGAATAATCTTGGCGGTGACAAATTTTCTAGTAAAACAGTTTTTCGCTGAGATATGAAGGTTTGTATTTATTAAGGCGTTTTGCACGATATTGAAGGGTGTGTATGAACAAAAACAGGTGAAAGATAGGAGTGAACATTAAGAATACGGTTCTCTGTTAAAATCGATATATATTCTGACTTGACGCCTAACTGGAGAATAAGACTTGAGAAAAGCTTAACTCTTTTCGAACTTGTGTGATCCTTTAGAAGTTTACCTTGGTCTGTAACTTTTGACATGATGACCCTAATCAAGTTCTTAAAAACATGACGATACTACTGCACTATCACGAAAAGATGCATATTAGCTTGTTAAACAAATTGCTAGGAGTGAAAAATAGGGTTTAATGTTTCTAACTTAGGTGATAGAAGTTCTAGCTTTGATACTTAACCTTAAGATTTGAATCAACTGTTTTCTAGCAAAACTAACTTGACTGTATTTTGTGGATGCAATCTGTAAGTCGATGTTCAACACCCCAATACTTATGGGGAGGCGGAAATATGAATAACAATCTTGTTCTATGATCAAACATCGATTAACCGTATGAATCGTTTGCTAAACAAGTTTTAACAAAAGCTATAGAGTTCTAAACTACTATGTTAAGAGATTATACCAAACGGTTCTAGTCCTTCGTCTTAATGTTATCTACGGCCTCTTTGGATCTCCACGTCCTCTTCGGCTTTCTTCCGTGATAGACGATCCACCTAAGAACCCTAATCCAAGCTATAACCTCTAAACTTGAGGTTACTTAGTTTCTCTAGTTGCTAAATAGAGAAGCTAAGGTGATGTAGAGATAGGTTATGGAGTAATTAGTCTTTCCTAATCCTTGTTCTCAACTCATGAGGGTAGGATTAGGTTTGGTGAAGGAGAGAGAACTTGAAGAGAGAGAGTGAGAAGATGATAATGATAATAATATGAAAATGAAAAAGCTTCTCACTAGATATATGAAACATAATGAATTAAAAAGAAATGAATAATATGAGATTATTCATCATGTTTCATTAATGCAAGTGGGTGATTCATTATGTGAGTCATTAAGCATTTAATAATGCATTAATGACATGATGAATCACTCATAATGAGTCACTAATTCATTAAATGAAAATGCCACCTCTCCCTCCATGTCACATCCTTCTAGAAGCTTCTCGGAAAATTACAAGAACGCCCCTCTCATCCGTAAAAACACGGAAAAACTTTAGACTGTATAAATCCAATAACCTGATACTAGAATCTGGCTTAAACCAAAGCCGGCTAGTAAAAACTGTCCGAATGTCGTACGTGCGTTCAAACACGTATGCGTCCGAACCTTTGTCGTAAAACCATACGACTTCTATATCTTTTCGCCTGGGTTTAGGAAATCTCTGTGTGGGACTCTAAAGACTCGACTACTACGCTGGCAGTGGGTTTAACCACAGACCGCAAGCGGCACTAGCTGTACGTAACGGTCTCCAGGTAGTTGTCGATAAGAAAGCTGATGAGGTAACCCATCTGAAATCCTACTGAGCCTGTCTGTGACAATATCCGCGCAGTCCGGTCTGTTCGTCTAAGAGTATCGTATGTACGGTCTAGGAAGGTGGTGGACGTCAGACCCCTAATAACCGTACAAGTCGTGTCGGTATGGTTCAAGACCACCCGAGAATCTACTGATCATTCCATCAGTAATTCTCAATCAGCCCTGGCCAGGGACTTATGGTAATGACCAAACGACCACAGTGCGATATCAACTCCCTATACCGGGAGAGACGAATCCCTAATAGTCGCTCACTGCCTCCACGTGGCTCGGGACTGTGCCCAACTGAAACCTGTTTGCACGACTCCTTTGAGCCGTGGTAGGGTAATAATCAAAGCACAGTGGGAACTCACACGAGACAAATGATGACCTTAAGTCAACGGACTATCTGCACACATGTAACCTGAGAACTGCTATCTGACGTTAGGTATAATACCATCCAGTCAGTTCTCGGTGAGTCCTGTCCGGTGTACTCACACCCAGTGAGCATCTGTATACAATCTTAGGTGAACACCACCAATGGTTGCGGGACCAATCCATTGCCCCTTGTCAGGGTCTAGATATGTATACACTAGTCTACTCCGGAGTATCGATGCCCAATCTCGATACTCCTGCAACCAGGGACATCTAAGGGTGTGCCTATTGACTATCCAGCTCCCACTAGTATGACTGCCATCACAACGCCGGTAGTCAGACAAAACACCCTATGGGCTTTATCAACGTATATATATATAAATACCAAGTAAAAAATATCATACGTTAAGACAAGGTCAAACCAAATAGCATACTATCATATCAAGCAAGACTGTCATGTACATACATATCCCAAGAATCCTATACAATGTAGGCCTCTAGGGCATATATATCCAACAATCTCCCACTTGCACTAAGACCTATAATTGGCGCAATGAGTACCCACTGTCTCTACCAGATCCAGTTGCTTGCGTACCGCATGCCCAACATCTCAAAAAGCCTCTCGAACTGTACTTGAGGAATGGCCTTGGTGAATGGATCTGCCGTGTTGTCTTTTGTGTCCACTCTCCGTATCTCGATCTCCCGACGATCCACGATCTCCCTGATCAGGTGAAACCGCCTTAAGATATGCCTGGATTTCTGATGGGACCTTGGTTCCTTCGCTAAAGCTACAGCGCCATTGTTATCGCAATACAAAGGTATTGGATTGGCAATGGACGGAACCACCTGAAGTTCAGAAATGAACTTCCTCATCCAGACAGCCTCTTTTGCGGCTTCACTAGCAGCTATATACTCAGCCTCCATAGTTGAGTCTGCGACGGTATCTTGTTTGGAACTCTTCCAACATACCGCTTCTCCATTGAGGGTAAACATAAAACCCGAAATGGATTTAGAATCATCCTTGTCACTTTGGAAGCCGGAGTCGATAAAAGCCTCTACCTGGAGGTCCTCATTACCGTAAATCAAGAACATCTCCTTAGTCCTTCTCAGGTACTTGAGAATGTTCTTCACCGCTCTCCAATGTTTCTCACCTGGGTCAGACTGATACCTGCTTACCACACTAAGTGCGTAAGCTACATCCGGTCTGGTACATAACATCGCATACATTATTGATCCTACCGCCGAAGCGTAGGGTATAATGCCCATGCGAGCCCTCTCTTCATCAGTCTTTGGAGACATCTCTTTGGAGAGGGTGATTCCGTGACAAGCGGGCATATTGCCGCGCTTGGAATCTTCCATACTAAATCTCTTTAGTATAGTGTCTATATACCTGGACTGTGAAAGTCCTAATATTCTATTAGATCTATCTCAATAGATCTTAATGCTCAGAATGTATGATGCATCTCCCAAGTCTTTCATAGAGAATTTCTGTGACAAGAAGAGCTTTACTGATTGTAGTATAAGGATATCATTCCCTATCAGTAGTATGTCGTCGACGTACAAAACGAGGAAGACTACTGCTCCTTCTACAATCTTCCTATAAATACATGGTTCATCTACATTTTTGATAAAGTCAAATTCCTTGACTGTTTCATCAAAGCAGATGTTCCAACTCCGCGATGCTAGCTTTAACCCATAAATGGATTTAAGCAATTTGCACACTCTTCCGCTGCTCCCACTGTCTAAGAAACCTTCTGGTTGATCCATGTAAACACTCTCTTCTAGATGTCCATTTAGAAAAGTTGTTTTTACATCCATTTGCCAGATTTCATAGTCATGGAAGGCAGCAATGGCAAGCATGATCCGAATGGATTTAAGCATAGCTACTGGTGAAAAAGTTTCATCATAGTCCAATCCTGGTCTTTGACGAAAACCTTTTGCTACTAGTCTAGCTTTGTAGGTTTCCACTTGTCCAAATGTACCAATCTTCTTTTTGAAGATCCATTTGCACCCAACTGGTTTTACCCCAGGAGGAGCAACTTCTAAAGTCCATACTTTATTGGTGTACATGGATTCCATTTCGGATCTCATTGCATCCAGCCACTTCACTGAGTCGCTACTCGTGATAGCCTGCTGAAAACTAGTAGGCTCATCATCATCGATGATGCAATCCTCTCGATCCCCATCAAGAAGAAAACCATAGTATCTTTCAGGAGGATGAGAAAGCCTACTAGATCTGCGGAGTGGCGTTGGTTCGTCATGTTCTATTGAAATCTGAGATTCTTCTAAGTCTTCGGTTGCAGTTTGAGGTTCTGGAATTTCTTCCAGTTCTACCGCGCTCCCACTAATTTCTTTTGCAAGAAATTCGCTTTCTAAGAAGACAATGTGACGAGCGACAAACATCTTTTGTTCTTCAGTGTGGTAGACCATGTACCCCCTTGAATGTTTGGGGTATCCTACAAACTTGCATAAAACCGATCGTGCTTCGAGCTTGTCCGGATTATGCTTTTTAACATATACCGGACACCCCCATATCTTGATATACTTGAGATATGGTCTCTTCCCACACCACATTTCATATGGAGTGGTAGGTACAGACTTAGTTGGAACTCTATTCAATAGGTATGCGGCTGATTCTAGAGCAAATCCCCAGAAGGAAAGTGGCAACTCAGCACTACTCATCATTGAACGCACCATATCTAATAGCGTGCGATTCCTTCTTTCTGATACACCATTATGCTGAGGTGTATAAGGTGGAGTAAGCTGAGAGAGAATTCCATTCGCTTTTAAGTATTCAAGGAAACTGGTACTTAAGTATTCTCCACCTCGATCAGATCGAAGCGTCTTGATGCTTTTACCAGTTTGTTTCTCTACTTCATTTTTATACTCCTTAAACTTCTCAAAAGCCTCGGATTTATGCTTTATTAAGAACACATGTCCATACCTAGAGAAGTCATCAGTAAAAGTGATGAAGTAGGAGTGACCACTTCGTGCATGTATAGACATCGGACCACATACATCACTGTGTACTAGTCCTAAGAGTTCAGTGGCTCTTTCTCCGTGTCCGGTGAACGGAGATTTGGTCATTTTTCCTTTGATACATGATTGACAAGTTGCATATGATGAATATTCAAACGGATCTAGATATCCATCTTTATGTAACTTAGTCAACCTTGTTTCATTTATATGACCAAGTCTACAATGCCATAGGAAGGCTTGATTCGAATCTGGAGCCTTTCTTTTACGCGTGTTTTGAATATTGAAAATTTGAGGTTGATTAAGTATGTATATGCCGTTTTCTAGTGTGCCAAACCCAATCAGTTCTTGATTTAGGAGAATGTTCATGACATTTCTTTCAAGCACAAAATTATATCCTTTATTAGACAACAAAGATACTGATATAATATTACACAACATACTGGGAATACAAAAACAGCTATACAATACCAAAATGTGTCCACTATTCAACCCTAGGTGATATTCCCCTATTGCAACTGCATCTACATGCATTCCATTGCCCATCCGGAGAGTCATATCACCTGCCCCCAGTACTCTACTATTTCTCAGATCCTGCAAAGAATTACAGATGTGAGAACCAGAACCGGTATCAAGTACCCATGAAGTAGAGTTTACTGAAAGACAATTTTCGATTACGAACACACCTGAAGCAGAAGCAACAGCTTGCTTCATGTCCTTGGCTTTAAAGGCCAAACAATCCTTCTTCCAGTGCCCTTGCTTGTGACAATAGAAGCACTCGTTCTTTTCTGCCTTCACCCTTCCTGTCTTGTTCGTTCCCTGCACCTTCTTGACCCCACCCTTCGGTTTGGTGGCTTTCATCTTCTTCTTCCCTTTAGCTTTCGCTTTAGATTTAGAAGAAGATGATTGGCCAACATACAGAACGGGGGTCTTCTCCTTTTTCAAGGAGGTCTCTGCTACCCTCAACATATTGAGGAGCTTTGGAAGATCCGCTTCCATTTCGTGCATGTTGAAATTCAGCACGAACTGAGAGAAGGTGTGGGGAAGGGACTGCAAAATCAAGTCGATATACAAATCATTCTCTAGCACGCATCCCAGGTTTGCGAGTTCCTCAATGAGGGTGATCATTTTGAGGACGTTCTCTCCAACAGGCGATCCTGGAGCTAACCTCATCTGGAAGAGTTTCCTTGAGGTTTCGTACCTCGCGATACGGGAGTGTTCACCATACAATTCCTTGCAATGGAGGAATATGGATACAATATCCATACTCTCGTGCTGTTTCTGGAGTTCATTATTCATGGACGCCAGCACGATACACTTAGCTCGTTCACAGTCTAGATCCCAGGTTTTACGAACTTCCTTGTCCGCAACTGAGGAATCTAGTCCTGGGATAAGGGGAGGAACAGCGGTGGTAACATATGCAACTTTGTCATAAGTCAGCGCAATATTGACGTTCCTTAGCCAATCTTTATAGTTCTGCCCGGTCAATATATTCTTTTCAAGTAATAGTTTTAGTCCAGTCATTGTAGCTGCCAGAGAGAGAGAAAAGAAAACACTCAGCATATGCTCTTGCAAGTTTAGATTGGTTATTATTTTATCTAAACAGGATGGCTCCCACTGTTTCCTCAAATCCTTCTTCAAAACCTAAAAGAAGAACTAGTCAGGATTTAATCACACGTTACAATTCTTGCTTAACCTTTCAGCCAGGCTGGTGTTGGTACTTCGAGGGAGGTTTTCCAACGCTTTCGCGAAGTTCCTTAATTAAAGAACCTCTTTTCCCTGGAGGCGTAGCCCCTCTAACACCTTTCTAGGCACCTACTTGGTTTATAGCATTGATTGTTAAGTGAGAGAAATTCCCGAGAGTAATCCTACTCATCAGTGGGATCGGGATCCAACTATCATTGCATGATGCCCTAGATGGAAGCCACTCTAGTCACCACACTCCAGAAGGTAAGCTAAATCTGCAAGTTTCCTTTATGTTTGAAACTCCCGATGTGATTTTTACCCCAAGCACTTATAGACCTTGACGTAGGCCAATAAGTCATAAGACGCAAGTCAAGTTCTACCCGTCGTTGTCCTGATCAATTTAAATACATCGTACAAGCCCTTGACGTAGGCCAACAAGGTGTACGTCTGTATTAAACTAATGCATCTATCTATGTTACAAATAGGCACACACACTGCTACCATTCACTATGCCTTGACGTAGGCCAACAAGCATAGCATGAATACGATGTGCTGTCTATCTAAAACGACAGAGGGTTACGGCTGGTTTTTGGCAAAAAACCGTTAACGTAGTGAACTTGATTTGATCGAAGGAACTAAGATAGCTTTTATTAAAAGGAGTGGTTTAAGCTCCGCATTTAAAATTTGCTTTTTCAAGAAAACCGAGTGGTTTTTAGAAATTGTTCCAACGATTCAGTTTAGGTTTTATTTTCTTTGCATTAATAATAATGCGTCCCATCATTAACCTATCATTACAGATAACAACGAAAATACAACGTCCTCTTATGCCATCCGCATTCGCCACGGGGTCCCGTCATCACCCGTTAGGTTACTTAACTGACGACAGAGCGGGGGCTGGGCTAGCGCGGGTGTAAAACATAAGCGACGTCTAAATAGATATCATATATAGATATTGTACATTCGTCAGACGCAATAATAGGCATTCCAGATCACAGATAAACAATATTGGATTTGCAAGCAATCCGCATTTCTTTTGAGCCTGCAATGAAAGACGGATTACACAGTTGTGATGAATAGCCATTTTCCCACCCCAGACCCCTACGGGTACGGCAAACTACCCGCCAAGTACCAGAAGTGAAGCGGTCTGCCCCAACACTTCAAAATACCCGGTAGTTTGTGCACCCCACCTTGGGTCTATCCTAGGAGCAAAAACAGTAAAAAGAAATAATACAACGGTGGCTACAACCGCAACCTGGATGTGCCCCGCAAAATAATATTACAACTTATTACATTTACATCAAATGAATTGATACAAAAACCCATCACAAAACCCGGCTAAACACCACAACAGTCCAATACAGTTTATATACACAAACAATTATATATAACATCTCAGATATGTGCAACCCCCTGCCAACCGACATACTAGCAGTTAGGGGAGGTTTACGAACATATAAAACATTTCACAGATATAATCAAACAAGCAAATACTGTATAATTTCGATCGATTAAACACATTTAATCTTGCTCCAATACTTCTCTGTAAATCTGAAACCTGAGCAAAAATAAAAATTACCAGAAAACACCAAATATCACACAGAAACAACACAAGAAAGTTGGGATGATGAATCGTCCAAAGCGCGGCGGAATCGCGGCAGATCGGTGGGATCGGCCGCGGTTCCACGGCGCTATGGCCGATTCATGAGCCCAATTTTCTTGGGTGTTCTAATACATTCATTTAGGTCATTCTGAAGGTCCCTGAAAAATTTTTGGACCTCATTTAAAATTCGACAGAAAGTACATGATATCGGGGTTTTTCCGGTTTGTTTTTCCGTTCGAAATTCATACAAATTTGCAAGTGTGTTAAATACTGTTTAGCTAGGCTCTGATACCACTGTAAGTCGATGTTCAACACCCCAATACTTATGGGGAGGCGGAAATATGAATAACAATCTTGTTCTATGATCAAACATCGATTAACCGTATGAATCGTTTGCTAAACAAGTTTTAACAAAAGCTATAGAGTTCTAAACTACTATGTTAAGAGATTATACCAAACGGTTCTAGTCCTTCGTCTTAATGTTATCTATGGCCTCTTTGGATCTCCACGTCCTCTTCGGCTTTCTTCCGTGATAGACGATCCACCCGAGAACCCTAATCCAAGCTATAACCTCTAAACTTGAGGTTACTTAGTTTCTCTAGTTGCTAAATAGAGTTGCTAAGGTGATGTAGAGATAGGTTATGGAGTAATTAGTCTTTCCTAATCCTTGTTCTCAACTCATGAGGGTAGGATTAGGTTTGGTGAAGGAGAGAGAACTTGAAGAGAGAGAGTGAGAAGATGATAATGATAATAATATGAAAATGAAAAAGCTTCTCACTAGATATATGAAACATAATGAATTAAAAAGAAATGAATAATATGAGATTATTCATCATGTTTCATTAATGCAAGTGGGTGATTCATTATGTGAGTCATTAAGCATTTAATAATGCATTAATGACATGATGAATCACTCACAATGAGTCACTAATTCATTAAATGAAAATGCCACCTCTCCCTCCATGTCACATCCTTCTAGAAGCTTCTCGGAAAATTACGAGAACGCCCCTCTCATCCGTAAAAACACGGAAAAACTTTAGACTGTATAAATCCAATAACCTGATACTAGAATCTGGCTTAAACCAAAGCCGGCTAGTAAAAACTGTCCGAATGTCGTACGTGCGTTCAAACACGTATGCGTCCGAACCTTTGTCGTAAAACCATACGACTTCTATATCTTTTCGCCTGGGTTTGGGAAATCTCTGTGTGGGACTCTAAAGACTCGACTACTACGCTGGCAGTGGGTTTAACCACAGACCGCAAGCGGCACTAGCTGTACGTAACGGTCCCCAGGTAGTTGTCGATAAGAAAGCTGATGAGGTAACCCATCTGAAATCCTACTGAGCCTGTCTGTGACAATATCCGCGCAGTCCGGTCTGTTCGTCTAAGAGTATCGCATGTACGGTCTAGGGAGGTGGTGGACGTCAGACCCCTAATAACCGTACAAGTCGTGTCGGTATGGTTCAAGACCACCCGAGAATCTACTGATCATTCCATCAGTAATTCTCAATCAGCCCTGGCCAGGGACTTATGGTAATGACCAAACGACCACAGTGCGATATCAACTCCCTATACCGGGAGAGACGAATCCCTAACAGTCGCTCACTGCCTCCACGTGGCTCGGGACTGTGCCCAACTGAAACCTGTTTGCACGACTCCTTTGAGCCGTGGTAGGGTAATAATCAAAGCACAGTAGGAACTCACACGAGACAAATGATGACCTTAAGTCAACGGACTATCTGCACACATGTAACCTGGGAACTGCTATCTGACATTAGGTATAATACCATCCAGTCAGTTCTCGGCGAGTCCTGTCCGGTGTACTCACACCCAGTGAGCATCTGTATACAATCTTAGGTGAACACCACCAATGGTTGCGGGACCAATCCATTGCCCCTTGTCAGGGTCTAGATATGTATACACTAGTCTACTCCGGAGTATCGATGCCCAATCTCGATACTCCTGCGACCAGGGACATCTAAGGGTGTGCCTATTGACTATCCAGCTCCCACTAGTATGACTGCCATCACAACGCCGGTAGTCAGACAAAACACCCTATGGGCTTTATCAACATATATATATATAAATACCAAGTAAAAAATATCATACGTTAACACAAGGTCAAACCAAATAGCGTACTATCATATCAAGCAAGACTGTCATGTACATACATATCCCAAGCATCCTATACAATGTAGGCCTCTAGGGCATATATATCCAACACAATCCACTGAAAACCCTCAGGAGACAACACTCCTCCTACTAGGGACGCCTAGAGGTTTAACAGCTTGTTGCACGTGCTCAGTGCAATCGCGTTCCCTGCGAAAGTGTGGTTAGGAATTTTTGTTGTGCTCGGGACGAGCAAAAGATAAGTTTGGGGGTATTTGTTCGGCATAATTTATTACATTTTAATACCGCCCATTTTATATCATTTTGTCAATAAACAGTGCTATTTAATACATGTCTGCTCATTTATACAGAGTACAAGTACGCAAACGGAAAACATGGGTTTTTGTACGCGACATGCACAAAATGACGGATTTTTAGCTGAACTGCAAACAAGACGGAATACAGATCCGGAATTGAAATGAGTTTGCAACATATACATGTGTGTGTACAAAGTTTAAGTGTGAAATGGTCCAACACATACTTGTGTGAACATTTGTGAAGATGCATGAACCTTGGGAGCTGGTTTGGTACAATAATGATGAGTGGTGCAAGTAGTAAACAAGTGATTGACATATGATTTGAAGTGTGAACACACACTCACCCACTTCACCCCTTCTCTGTGATTTAGCTCCAGAATTCACACATGTGCTACATAAAATAAAATGCAAATACCATGAGATACCCATGAGACCAGATGACTACTGAAGCTTAGTGGGCCCCAGAATCAACTTCTTGGCCGCAATTTTATTTAGTTTGGCTGCAAATTGTGGCCAAGTGGGCTCCAGTTTGGCTCGTTCAAATTTTGTGGGACCCTGGTGGTCATGTTAGTCTATTATCACCTGCAACTTTTGTTTTTGATTTCTCTATAAATAGCAGATCCAGACATGAGGCCAAAGAGAGAACTTTTTGCATAGTTGTAAACTCTTGTTAAAATTCTTGTAGCTCTTGGAATTGAGTTGAGTTCTTTGCCTTCCTCTGGTCTTGCAACCTCTCTTTTTTAGCTTGCAAGATTAGATTTTGGTAGTTGAACTCATTTACATGTATTTTGAACCATTGCAATAAATCTTCATTATATTCAAGTTTGATTCTTTTATCTCTTTTTCTTATTTTGACATTTCTTTTCATTATTCAGTTGTGTTATTGCTATGTTGATGTGTGAGTAGTTATTCTTGGGCTATGGTGAGGTAGGATGTGGAATGACTTTACTTCCAACCCCTCCCTTTTGATTCTTGCACTTTTTCACTTCTTTTCTTAACATCGCAAGTTTATTATGTTTTGCTTGATAGGATATATCGTTTTGAATGGTTGCAAATCAACCTTTAACATATATCCTATCCTTTCTTTACATTTTATCGTTGCTATGTTACGATTTGAAGTAGGCGTGAATACGGAATTAAGTTACGTGTCGCAACTAGCTAGATAAGATATATAGCATTCTTGCATATATTCTATGCTTCCTACTTCACTTAACTAATTCCATATCCACCCAATTCTCAATCTCATTCTTGTTAGCTTCTGTTTTTCTAACCTTGATATCGTATTTCATCCCGATACATTTTTCGGATAAATACGGCATGCTTTCGCTATTCTAATGGAAACTAAAAAGAAATGATTCTTGAATCAAAATGGAGAGTTGGGGGTAAATGTCATATTTCACTCTTACTGAACCTTAACCTAAGTTTTCGTATCCCAAAACCTTGTTTCTTTTAGGTATTACACTAAAACATAACAAAACACCATTTTCCAACTTATTGATCCATAACTCAATTTGATGGCGTGATATCCACTCCTTATGGTTCGACCCGTACTTGCCGGCTTGCTTCAACGCACCGTGCACTTGCGGTATTTTTAAACTCGATACTCACGTCGTGCACTATTTTTCCGACAAAAACCGACATATCCGATATTGACCTTATTCTTCAAAAGCACGTCACCGTGGGTTTCGAACAAGCGTCCTTGCAGTTCGCCGCGGTCACAGGGGCTTTCTCCGGCCCCTTTCTCTTGTGAGCGGTTGACGTTGAGGGAGCCATTGCAGCGGGCACCCAAACGGATGACATCTTCCATGGTACCACGGGGTGGCTCTTTTCTTCCCGAGCTTTAATCTTCTTTGATCGGCAAGAGTAATCCTGGTCAATCACCGATTCCTGGACCTGTCGCCAGACTTTGTAAATTTTGGAGGACAACCGCTGAGGGGGTTGCTCCGGCTTCTTTTCTGTAGAAATCTCTATAGGTGGAGGAGATCTTTTCAGCGTGGCAGTCGGAGAGTTCTTTTGAACCCTCCTAAGCGGTTCAAAGTTGTTCCCAGTTGGAACAGCAGCATTGATTTCCACCATGGGAGCTGGCGGAGTCAGTCCAGAAGGGAAATTGCCCCCAGCCTCCCTTACTCAGCGCCAGTGGCGACGTCGAGCTGTTGGGATTGTCTCAGCTGTAGGGGTGACTTCTTCATGCCTCCTGTGTTAGCAAAGGGTTGTCACCGGCGTCAGCCTCTTAAAGACCGATGCCCGTTGAGAAGCGATGTCCAATCTGTCGAAGACAGACCTCTGGGCAGGGGAAGCAGCTTTGAGGACTTCGTCTGGAGCGGGAGCCGGAACAGTCAGTCTTGTGAAGACCAACCATTTGGCAAGAGAAGTCGCCTTGATGACTTCATAAGAAGAAATGGCTATCCGCTTAGGGATAACTCTTTCCGGTATCGCGGGCTTCTTCATGGGCCCAAATGAGCTTTGGCCCAGTCTGTCAAAGACTAAGGCGTTGGAGCTGGACGACCCATTGAGAGGGGCCGCAGTAGTGGTAAGTCGATCAAAGACCGACTTCTTTGGGGCCTCCTGCAACGGCAGCGGGGCATTGAAGTTCATGGGTGGGAGCATGGTCCCGAAGAATAGTCCAGTGGTAGCCTGAGTTATTTGCTCCACCGGCATCTTGAACAGCGAGGCCGCTTGGGGCCCATAGGTTACACCTCCAGATGAGGCGGAACGGGAGTTGCAGTCGCAGTTGGAGTAATTGGAGGCCATCTCTTTTTTCTGCACAAGAGCAAAACCAAATCTTAGTACCTCGAACCCAAGGGCAACCATATCAAACCGCGATTCATTCGCGAACACGACACACGAAGTGTGGAGGGGAAAGAGGAAAACGTCCCACCAGGCGTGCCAGAATCTGTTCTCCTCCGAAACGCAGAGACGCGACCGCATAGGTCCGTCTTGCCTAAATTTGGGGGCAGATGCTAATTGGTGCTATCCGTCCACCTCTCCGAAGATGCCAAATTGATTTATGACACCGTGTATCGAAGGTTTAAACGGATGCGGCCGATGTAGCAGACTTCGTCAGATTCCCCCTCATTTGAGGGGGTTTTTATTGTGGGGACGCTCTTCCCTGCAGGCGCAAGCCCCTGCAGTTAATTACACTACCGCGTCGCGGTAACAACTTTCTCCTTCTCTAGATGGTTACTTCGTGTCGTGTTTGTTTGTTTTGTTTTTTGTTTCCCGTGGATTGTATACGGAGACTAATTTATGTTGTCGCCCGTACGGCGTGGATTAGTCTAAATCCATATCTTCTTAGATTTGGGTTTGTGGTTGGGTTTAAGGATACGTTAGTCTCATTTGAGACTAAGATCAACTTAAACATTTGTAAAGGATACGTTATTCTAATTTTAGACTAAGATCAACTTAACGGGATCGTTTAGATCCAACAAGAGAGTATTTGGCCTCTGTTGTTTAGTTTAGGGACATTGCGGTCGATTACCAGTTTAAGGACATGGTAGTCCAATGTTAGTTTAAGGACATTTCGGTCCAAGGTTAAGGACATCATGGTCCAAGGTTAAGGACATCATAGTCCATAGGTTTAAAGGGACCCCACAGTCCGAGGTTGAGAACATCATAGTCCATAGGTTTAAGGACCCCACAGTTCAAGGTTAAGGACATCATAGTCTATGGGTTTAAGGACCCCACAGTCCATGGGATGATTGGTTATCGGGACCCGTCACCTCTCTGAAGACGTTGAAGGATTACAACGACAAATATCAAAGGAGTGAAGAGATGTACCCTTGAACCAAAGTTGATTGGGGAATCTGTAGTCCAATTTGGAACTAAGATCAATTAATTAGATTATGAGCATATTGGCTCAGTTAAATTTGAATTGAGGACTTATGGCCAACTTGGGCTAAGTCCAGTTAGGTTTAAATGTTGGACCTTTGTTTGGACTGTCGAACATTTGTCTGGGTTCAACCCCCCCTTATTTAGCAATGCTAAATATGAGTCTGGGTTCTGACCATGTCTTTATCTTTTATTGAGTGCTAAGCACTCATATGACATATGAGATGATCAATCTTGGAAGACAAGGATATATTTGAGGCTCAGTCAAAGGGAAGTCTTTCCTCTGGAAGACTTAGCCAATTTGGGCTAGATTGGTTTTAGAATAGTATTAAACACTAGAAGATATTTGGCAATCACGTGTTCTCACATGATGCGCTTTAAAACAGTGTTAAACACTGGGGACAAAATGCTCAAAATAGTGTTAAACACTAAAAATGGGGTGGTCACGTGGGGTCACGTGAGGCGCCTGAGAATTGGGCCAAACCTGTTTTATTTTACCCTCAAATCTGCAAATAAGTGTTAAACACTTAGCCTTTAGGCCATCACGTGTGAGCACGTGAGGCATCTGAAGATGGGGCCAGACTTCCTTATTTTGTTCTCAGAATATTCAAATAAGTGTTAAACACTTTTGGTCTTCAGGCCATCACGTGTTGGCACGTGATGGGTATCCATGTATTGATTATTAAAGTGTTTATTAGGGGTCACGTGGGGACACGTGAGGGCGCCCAAAATTGGTTTTGCCCTTGGATTTGTTCCTTTTTGTTTTGAGAGTCACGTGTGAGCACGTGAGGCATTGCCTTCATGCTTTTTCTTTCTCATTTTGAGGGGTCTGTTTGAGGGTCGCATGGGGCACATGACCATGTCTTATTCATTCTTTTCTGATCATTAAAGGAAGGGTCACGTGTTGCCACGTGACCACGTTTACGTGCATGGATAATTTAAGTCCTTTGTTTGAGAATTAAATTCTTTGGTAGGGTTAAACCCTAATCTTATTTTGAGGAATTAAATTCCTATGTGTATGGAAGAATTAAATTTTTATGTAGGGTTAAATCTTAGTTTTATTTAAAGGAATTGAATTCCTATGAATTTGGGAGAATTAAATTCTCATATAGGGTTAAACCCTAGTTTCATTTGGAGGAATTAAATTCCTATGAATTTGGGGGAATTAAATTCCTTAAACTCAATTCTCCCTCTAAGTTTTGGATCTGCATGGCAGAATCTCCCCGATGAGAATTAAATTCTCAACTTGTGGGGAGATCTGCTTCTGCAGATCTTCAACCAAAAGAAGAACTAAGTTCTTATTCAGAAGAGTTAAACTCTTAAATTGAGAATTAAATTCTCTTTGTTTTATGGAGCTTAGATCTCTTTCCCTTTCTCACCTAGGCTTTCTTTTCTCTACAGAAGAAATCTTCTTTTCTCTCTTGAGAATTAAATTCTGCTCTCTTTTTCTCCCTGTTGTTGTATCTCTCTAAAAAAAATTCCAAGTATCCTTCTCTTCTCTTCTTGGCTCCTATTTATAGGAGAAAGAAAAGAATCGATTTGTTTAGTCAATCTTTCATTAAAAGATTTTGGTTGTTTTTGTAACCAACATGATCTTTTAGATCACTTAGTGAGTTTTATTCACCATTGGATTTTTAATCCAGAAAATATTCTGTCTGTTATTCTTGGTGAATTTCAGGAAAATCTTTCCTTGTATAGAATCTTTCCATAAATTGGTGATTTTTAATCACCATTGGATTTTTAATCCAACAGTGCTCCTTTTACAGAGCACCATCTTTTTTTGTTTGGAAAGATTTAGGAAAATATTAAGGTTTTTTTATTTCCTTTAATTAGAATTTAATTCTATTATCTCAAAGATCTTAGGCTCCCATCACGTGTTGACACGTGACCCCCCTGATTAAGCATTTAACCAGAATTTAATTCTGCTGTTTAAAGAACTCAGGAATTATCACGTGTCAGCACGTGACCCTTGGTCACGTGTTGGCACGTGATGCCCCATTAGGGTTTTTCCTGTTGTTTTATTATACCTTTTTCAATGTGTTTGAAGGCCCATCACGTGTTGGCATGTGACCCCATTCATTGATTGTTTGATTGGAATTTACTTCTTATAAGTCAGAGAGCTTGGGAACCCATCACGTGTCTGCACGTGACCTGTGGTCACATGTGGGCACGTGATGCCCCATTGGGGTGTTCCTTGCTATTTTGTTATATCTTTTAATCCTTTTTTCAGTGGGTTTAAAGGGCCCATCACGTGTGGGCACGTGACTCCTGTTGATTAGAATTCAATTCTATTATAACAGAATCCTTAGGAAATCATCACGTGCCAGCACGTGACTCTTGGTCATGTAAGGTTACTAGGCACTGTCACAAGGGTCTATAAGGCATCAACCATGCCCGATTTTAATTTTAGACATGCCGAACAACCTAAAGCGAGGATCTTTGCTAGATAATTAGGGTTAAACATGCAAGTAAACAAATTTACTTCTAAGAGTTAGGGATTAAAACTTTTATAGTCTGTTCCTTCACTTCTAAAGCTCCGTGTTGAGATCCCTTAGCTACGATCATCGAGTACCCGGACTCAAGAGAGGCTCCATGAAGAGAAAGATGCAAGCTTGCTTCCGATCTTCAATAACAAAGATGATCTACCTTGAAGAAACTCAAACCCAAGCTTTTGCTTCACTAATCAAGTATTAGCAAAGTAAACACCCTAATCTAAGTGGCTAGAATAGATTAGGACGATGAAGTAGGAATTTAGCTCTCATTTGTTTTCTTTATCTCACTCAAAATCATCACATATGAAAAAGCTAGTGAAGCTTCTCATCAAGCAAGAAAGAAGAAGAAGATAATCAAATCCTTTTGTGATGAATAATGAATCAAGTGTGTGGTTAGAAATGCAACCATGGGTTAAGTATGAAGACTTAACCCATGTAGAGAATCAACTGTGGTTAAAGGGTTGGGTTGGGTTAAAGAAATATCTTTGCAAAATATCAAGGTCAAAGTCAAAGCTTCAAGAAGCTTCTTTAAAGCTTTATGAAAGCTTAACCCTAATCCATATTTAAACTCCACAAATCATGTTGCATTTATAACCACAACATGTTACAATATTATATATCACATATACAATATTTATTGTAACCAAATAAAATATACAATTAACATATACCACATATATATCAATGTATTACCCGAGTGAGAAAAAGAATCTTTAAGTGAGCTTATATTAGTTAATATAATTTAATATATCAAATATATAATTATACATTAAATTATCGAATCAACACTTGATCCGATAATCCGGCTATTTCATAAATAACCGACTAATATAATCTATATCAGTTCATCGAATCAACACTTGATCCGATGACCCGGCTATATCACATATACCCGGCCGATATCACATATCGTGAGAATCTAATACGGTATCACATACACGTATTGTTCTCGGTCCCGCACATATCACATATGTGCTCCTACTCCGTTTTGCCTGAGCCAGGAAACCTCTGTGTAGGACTCTAAACAATCGTCAATACGCCGGCAGTAGTTGATGATCATATCAAACACCCACAAGCTGCAAGCGGTCAGCTAAATGTAATAGCCACCCAGGTATTGAGCGATCAGAAGATCAACAAGCAAGCATGTACATTCTACTGTGAATCCAATCAGTAACACTCCCGTACAGTCCGGTCTCTTCGTCTGATACGTTGCATATCTCGCCTAGGGGTGGTAAACGTCAAACCCCAGTAGCTTGATAAGTCGTGTCGATATGAGGTCCATAACAGTTCAAGAAACTACTGATAACACTTACCAGTAATTCTCAGCAACCCTGGCCAGAGATTTCTAGTTATAGCCAATCGAACACAGCGCAACATAAACTCCCTATACCGGGAGAGACGAAACCCCTTCTATCGCTCATTGCCTCCATGTGATTCAGGATTGTACCCAAAAGCCACCGTTCTGCATGCCCCCTTAGACCTGGTGAGGTGGAAATCAAAGCACAGTGGGAATCACACAATACTCTATGACGATCTCGGGTCTACAGACTAACCTGTACCGGTGTCACCAGAGAACTGCCATCTGACGTGAGGTATAATACCATCTGGGAGTTATCGGCGAGTCCGTCCAGTGTACCCAGTCTCCACTGAGCACCCGTATACCTTCTCTGATGTCAAACACCGATGGATATGGGATCATCCATCTCCCATCATATGGGTCAAGAAGCGCATACGCTAGTCTACTCTGGAGTATCGATGCCCTGTCTCGGTACTCCCACGACTAGGAACATTTGAAGGATGTACTTGGCGACTACACTATCCCCACTAGTATGATCTGCATCATAGTCCTGGTAGTCAAGTACTCATCCTAAGGGATTTATCAACATGTAATATAGAGACAATCAGAGTACATGTTAAGATAAAGAGTAACCAGATAGTATACTATCATGTCGAGCAAAAAAGTCCTCCCTATATATGTCCAAGCAACCACTACAATATACAACGTATGTACAGTAATGGCCTCTAGGGCATACATATAACTAACAATCTTCCACTTGCACTAGGGCCAACTGTTGTAGTATCTTATACCCAACAATAAGCTGTGGTTAAAGTATCTCATACTCAAACATCCCATAAAAGTCTCTACTGGAAAATAGGCCTTTGTGAGTGGATCCGCGCTGTTGTCCACTGTGTCTACTCTCCTAACTTTGATCTTCCTGGAGATCAACCATCTCTATGATCAGACGATACTGCCTAAGAATATGCCTGGATGTCTGATGGGACGAGGGTTCCTAGGCCTAAGCCACAACTCCATTGTCATACAATGGCAGCAACGAAGTTCATCTCATGAACTAAAATATATCCAGACTGTCTCTTTGGTAGCATTCTTGGTAACGATGTATATTGCCTTTAATCATCTAGTATGTCATGGTATCTAGCTTGAAACTCTTCTAACATGCCGTCCCTCCACTGAGGGTAAATACAATGCCTGCGACTGACATTCAGTCGTCCTTATCACCCTGGAACCTTTCCAGTGATTCTCTCCAGGATCGATTGATACCATCTCACTACAACTAGTGAGAATCCTAACATCCAATTAGATCTATCTCATAGATCCATAACCCAGGATTTAGGAGGTATCACCTTGATCCTATAGAGAATCTTTGTGATAAGCGGAGATTGACCGAGCGTAGCATAGGAAACTCCTTCCCTATTAAGAGTATGTCATCCACGTACTCTACGAGGATCATCACTATACTCTCTACTACCTTTTTGTATATACAAAGTTCATCTGCCATTTTGATAAAGTCAAACTCTTTGATACTACATCAAAACAGACGTTCCAACTCCACGATGCCTGATTTATCCCATAAAACATCAAGCTCACGTTTCCGCTGCTCCTACTGTCTACGAAGCCCTCTAGCTGTGTACTTATAGACGCTCTCTTCCAAATCAATGTTTAGAAAAGCAGTCATGACACCCAACCGCCAGATATCGTAGTCATGGTATGTAGCTGTGGCAAGTAGGATCAGGATGGACTTAAGCATAGCTTTGAAAGTCTCAACTTTTCCATGTACACCAAGTAATCTTCTCAAGATATACTTGCTCCTGATGGGGATTTAACCCTTCAGATAAAGCAACCAAAGTCCATACTTTGTTGGTGTATAAGGATTCTATCTCAGACCGCTAAGCATCCAGCCATTCTTACAGAGTTCCACTCCTGATGGCCTGCTCAAAACTAGTTAGGTCGTCATCTCATAATGCAATCCTCGCTCCCACTGTCATAGAGAAACCGATGTATCTCTCAGGTGGATAAGGAACCCTACCAGATCGGCGGAGAGGCTGAGGTTCGTTGGAAACTATTGAATCATCTGGGTTTACCAAATCATCAGCTGCAGTTTGTATAGCTGGAACTCCATCCAGTTCTACCTCATAACCACTAATTTCTTCACAAGAAATTCCCTTTTTCTTAAAAAGTGGAATGCCGAGAAATAAAACATCTTTTGTTCCTCGGTGTGGTAGAAGATATTCCCTTGCGAATGCTTGGGATATCCAACAAACTTCTACAGAACTGACATTGCCTCGAGCTTGTCTGGATTTTGCTTTTGACATAGGCCGGACAACCCCAAATCTTAACTTCCTTAAGAGATGGGTTCTTCCCATACCATATCACATATGGAGTGGTAGGCATCTGATTTGGTTGGAACCCTATTCAATAGGTATGCAACTTCTCAAGTGCATAACCCCAAAATAAAATAGGCAACTCAGTAGTACTCATCATAGAGCACGCCATATCTCATAGGGTGTGATTGCTCCGCCCCGATACGCTGACGTGCTATGGTGTATACGGAGGAGTAATGTTGAGAGAGAATCTCATTCTCCTTTAGAATAGTCCAGGAATTCCGTACTCAAGTATTCTCCTCCTTGATCTCATCAAAGAACATAATACTTATACCCGTTTTTGGTTCTCTACTTCTAACTTATATTCATTGAATTTCTCAAAAGTTCCAGACCTGTGTTTCAACAGGAACATATGTCCGGATCTTGAGAGATAATCAGTGAATGTAATGAAGTACAAAGAACCGGTCTTGGCATGTGTAGACAGGGGACCCTCATACATCAGCATGTATCAATCCCAAGAGTTCACTAACTCTTTCTCTGTTTCCAATAAACGGAGATGTAGTCATCTTATCTTTGTGACATGACTGGCAAGTTTTACAAGATGTAAATCCAAACTAATTTAAATATGCATCTTTATGTAACTTCAGCTAGTCGGGTCGCATTGATATGACCTAGTCTACAATGCATCAAGAAGGACTCGTTCATTTCTGAACTCTTCCTCTTGTGTGTGTTCTGTACGTTAAGAACTGTGGTTTGATTTAGAACGTCTATGCTTTTAGATAACGTGCCTGAACCGATCAACTCTTGATATAGGAAATGTTCAAAACATTATCCAACAATACAAAATTATATCTTTCTTTACTAATAAAGAGACTGATATGATGTTGTATATCAGGTTCGGTATCTAATAACATTCATTCAGAATCAATGTATTCTGGTAATACAGGGTGATAACTGCCAACAGACTTGGCTGCAACACTTGCATCATTTCCAACCCTTGAAACTTATCACCCGTTCTCAGTTCTCTACCTATCTATAGCCCATGTAACAAATTACATTTACGGGATCCTGATCTGGTATCTCATACCCAGGACATAAAGGATACTGAGAAACAGTTCTCGGTAATGAACACACCCGAAGATGATGCATCAGCATGCACTTTCTTCTTTTGGGCGGCACGGGAATTCTGGTAATCCCCTATTTCCTGCTCTGTCTTATAACAATTACAAGTTGGAGCGGGACCAACGTTCCCTAGCGCAGTATAACAAGCGGGTTCGGTCAATACATCTGTATTATTATCTTGATTAAGGCGTGACATAGTCGCTACCTGGAGAGAGATAAAAGAAAACACTCAGCGTATGCTCTTGCAAGATTAGATTGGTTAATAATATATCTAATTAGGATGTCTCCCACTGTTTTAGTCAAATCTTCCTTCAAACCCTAAAAGGAAAGACTAGCCGGGATTAATTACACCCTACAAGTTCGCCAATCTTTCAGCCAGGCTAGTGCCGGTACTTTGAGGGAGGTTCCCCGTGCTTTCGCACGGACCTAATTAAAATAAACCTCGTTCTCCCAGAGGCATAACCCCGTTAACACCTTTTTAGATACCTACTCGATCGGCTAATTGTAATGTGTAAAACTCTCCCAGGAGTAACTCTTACTCGCAGTGGGTATCGGGATCCAACTATCTCATAGAAGGTATGCAATCTCATTGCAAATTTCAACACTTGAAATTCCCGATAATATTTTGCCCCTAGTACTTATGACCTTAACTATGGTCAACATATCATAAGCACTAGTCAAGTTCTTCCCGTCATTTCATGATTAATTAGACCCACCCACATGACCCTCAACTATGGTCGACATAATCACATGACTGTCCTAATTAATCGCATTGATATGCTGTGTAGGAAGACATCACTTAGCTACCGTACACTACGCCTCAACTATAGTCTACATACGCAGCACAAATACTAAGTACTCTACTTCCTAAAATGGCAGAGGGCTACGACAGGTTTTTAAGAAAACCCTTTGCGTAATGAACTTGATATCGTTATAGAATCGAGTAATTTTAAATGGAATATTTTTTAGGCCTTTGTTAGTTTCGCTAAAGAGGTCACTCCCGGTGAAGGGATCGTCGGCTCTTTCCTCATCAAATAAGGTGCAGGATATTTTACAAATATCACTATGCAAAGCAAAAACTATAAAAACTATCAAAAGACAAACCGAGTTTGTAGCATCTGCTAGTTTCGCTAAAGAGGTCACTCCCGGTGAAGGGATCTCGGCTCTTTCCTTATCGAATAAGGTGCTGGATGTTCTACAAGGAACACCGCTATGCAAAGCAAGAACTAGAGCTACCAGTTTTCGAGACAAGTTTCTACAACATCTTTAGGTTTCTTTTAGTTTCATTAATCTCATTAATGAAGTCCCGTTTTATTATGCTTCACAAGCATCACATTAGAAACGAAATCAACAATATATAATATATATCTCATATATATAATATAAACATTCGTCTCAGACAGTAATATGATCTCATCACAGAACATTGCGGCAGAAGATAACATATGAAATATTGGATATACTAGGATTTCCGTGTTTTATGCGAGCCTGTATAAAACGCGGATTCCACGGTCACGATGAATAGCCAAACCCACATCCCTAGACCCCTACGAGAGCGGCAAGCAACACTGACAATTCTAGGGTTAGGAGACCCGGTCTCGACTCCTCGAGATGGTCTCCCACTGGACCCTAGAACCCGGTTACTTGTGCTCCCCGCCTTGGGTCTACCTAATGCGGAAAAATAAATAATATACAATGGTGACATCATCCTCATCCCGGAAGTGCCCCAATAAAAGAATATTACATACAATGAATTTTACATGAATGAAAATAAAAACCCTCATCTCACATAAAACCCCCGGCTATTCATAACGCGACGATCCAATATAACATATCACAGCAAAACATAATATCTCATATCATCAACGTAAGCAAGCATGCGTATCCCGATTGTTGTTGATGTATAGCAACGAAGCCGGCGATACACCACATACTACGCTTACGGTCACAGAAAAGAAAGTGTAAAACTACAACAGTTGGAATCCGCAATGTTTTAGACATCGCATGCCTAACCAAATGAATTCCTTAGACATCGCATACCTAACAATTATAAACCCCGCATTTTAGTCTCAATCTCGAAAACACTTTTCAATATCAAGTGGGGCAATTCAACAAAATTCCCGACATCCTGATCGAATGCTCGTCGCAAACTTTAGTAGACGGCCGCACCCCCGGATGCCGTCGACGAAGTGCACTAAGGCGGAACACCGCTGCCGTGAGCACCCGAACGGATGCTTTTGGCGACGGGGTTCTCCTACAGTCACTTGGTCGGGGATATGGGGCGTGGATATCTATTAAGTTTACCCGGCGAGTATCCGCATACGCTACGTGATTGCGACGGACTTTTGATCACATCAAAATCCCGTGGCAACCGATCAAATGAGACTAAACTGCTAAATTTATAACATTCAAATTAGTTATCTCATAACTACTTGTGGATTCGAAATATTGTATTACATTCCAGATAAATAGACAATGTTAAATTTTCCGATCGAATAAACAAACACCCAAGATTTCCCAAATAGCTCAACACTTGAGCGGAGTTCAAAAAGTATCCATCACATGCCACAGTACCGATGGTCCAGCCGTAGAAGGGTCAAACCAACGCCTCACATGTGGCAACGCCGTACTGCCCCAAACCCTAAGGTTTAGAGGCGGTTCAGACGGTCACATAATCGAGTTAAGGTTTGTGTTCTTCTAGAGGGTCCACCGCGTTACTTGCACGACTTAGAACGTTCTTTAACTAAGGAAAAATCCAACACTTGGAAATTTTCCGGCAAGGGAAAAAGTGAGTTATTGATATCCGTTCGATCTTTTTAACACGTTCTAAATTACCCGGAAAAACTTAAACGAAGTTAAATTATCCGATCGAATCAACGAATAGAGAAGATCTCCAGAAAACTCAACACTTGAGTAATATTAAAAATTCCCAGAAGCACTTGGTAACACCTACAGATCAACTGTTGGAAAAACGATCCCCTGATTCTCAAGACTTGCCGCGGAACCGCCGCCAATACCCTGGTTTGGCCGCGGTTCCTCGGCGCTTTGATTGATTCAGGGGTACGTTTTTCTCCTACATCCATAAAATCACCTGCTTATTTTTCTGAGTATTTTTAATACAGAAAAAATCAACATTTTAAAAAATTTCCAGAGAGGGGGTGTAAATCGACGTTTCGGGGTTCGATCGGACTTTTAACTTCGTCTACACATCACCTAATGCTCTAGCTAGGCTCTGATACCACTGTAAGGTTACTAGGCACTGTCACATAGGTCTATAAGGCATCAACCATGCCCGATTTTAATTTTAGATGTGCCGAACAACCTAAAGCGAGGATCTTTGCTAGATAATTAGGGTAAAACATGCAAGTAAACAACTTTACTTCTAAGAGTTAGAAATTACAACCTTTGTAGTCCGTTCCTTCACTTCTAAAGCTCCGTGTTGAGGTCCCTTCGCTGCGATCATCGAGTACCCAGGCTCAAGAGAGGCTCCATGAAGAGAAAGATGCAAGCTTTGTAAGGTTAGTCTAGCACCCTATGAAGAGTTTTGAAGCATCACATGTCCAAAAGTTTAAATTTTTATGGTGCTAAACAAACACGCAAAGGAATCGATCCTAGAAAATTAGGGTTATGAAACTTTAAGCTAGTAAAGATTAGGGTTTGAAGGCTACAACCTTTGTAGCTCCCCTTTGCTAGACTCCTTAGTGTCTTGGGTTGTTGAATCAAGGTCCTCTTGAAGTCCCCTTGCGTCCACGACGATCCACCACGGAGTTCTCCGTCCAAGCTTGCTACTTTGGAAAACCGAAGGAAACACTCTAATCAAGTTGGCTAGACTTGAGTAGAATGAGGTTGTGGCTTAGGATCTCTCTTCAAAAACCTTTCTTTAATGGTGTTTAACTCACTAGAAGAAACTAGAGAGGAAAAGATGAAGGAGGATGAAGATGGTGGCTAATTTTAGCAAGAGGTGTAAAAGGATAACCTTGAGTTAAGAAGAAAACGAAATATATATCACTATATATATTTATTTCCTTCTTAACTTCAACCATGATTAAATGATGGATAGTTAGTTTAACTTGGGTTTTAAATGATAAAGAGAAGGATAACCATAGGTTAGTGGTAGTTGAGATAGGTTAGGTTAGAAGAAGAGTGTAGAATCAAGAATGATTATCCTTTTCTTTTTCATTTTGCTTTAAAACCAAAATTAAATAATAATCCATTATTTAATCTATGGTGTGAGTCTTATATTGCCACCATTTCCATATGCTAACAACCATGATGGATGGGTGTATGTATGTATGCATGTATGCACATCCACATGTGCATGAAACTAGAATGGAAGAAAGAAACACATGCATGCATGCATACATCCATCAAACCCTAGAAAGGTTTCAAGTGAGAAAAATAATGGTTAGATGATAAATCAACACTTAATTTATCAATCCGGTCATATCTCATACGACCCCACCAAAAGCAGGCCACCCGATCAATGTTCGGTATCATATACGCACATTTTAATCGGGTGCATGCGCATATCGCATATGCGCACCACAACGTTTCGCCTGGACTGGGTAGCTCCTTTGTGGGACTCTAAGACTCGTCAATACGCCGGCAGAGGGTAATGATCATATCAAGTCCCCCAAGCCGCAAGCGGTCAGCTAAACGTAACGGCTACCCGGGTATTGAGCGATCAGAAGAAAACAAGCGAACCTGCTACAACTCCCGTCGAGCCATCCGGCAACACTACCGTACAGTCCGGTCTCTTCGTCAGATATGCTGCATATAGAGCCTAGGGATGGTCACGTCGACCCCAATAACTCAATAAGTCATGCCGGTGAATGGTCTATAACAGATCGAGAAACTACTGATAACACTTATCAGCAAATCTCAGCAGCCCTGGCCAGGGACTTGCTGTTATAACCAGTCGGGCACAGCACAGCATCAACTCCCAATACCGGGAGAGACGAAACCCCTCCTATCGCTCATTGCCTTCGTGTGTCTCGGGACTGTACCCAACGGCCACCTGTTTGCACGACTCAGTAGAGCCGTGGTAGGATGGCAATCAAAGTACAGTGGGAGAACACACAAGACTCCATGACGCTCTCGGGTCTACAGACTAATCTGTACCAGTGTCACCTGAGAACTGCTATCCGACGATAGATATAATTCCATATAGGAGTTCTCGGTGAGTCCGTCCAATGTACTCAGTCACCACTGAGCACCCGTATGTGATCTTGATGTCAAACATCGATGAATGTGGGAACATCCATCGCCCATCGTATGGGTCTAGTATCATATACGCTAGTCTACTCTGGTATATCAATGCCCCGTCTCGATATACCTATGACTAGGGACGTTCCAGGATATGCTTATAGACTACAGATGTCCCACTAGTATGATCTCCATCATAATCAGAGTAGTCAAGCCGATATCCTCAGGGCTTTATCAGCATGTATGAATGAATAAAAGCATGATCAAATCAACATGTCAGATAAAGATGAACCAGATAGCATACTATCATGTCGAGCAAGAATGCAAACTGAATATATATACATGTATAGATATATCCACTATCACATAATGGCCTCTAGGGCATACATATATCCAACAAGCTTGATTCCGATCTTCAATAACAAAGATGATCTACCTTGAAGAAACTCAAATCCAAGCTTTTGCTTCACTAATCAAGTATTAGAAAAGCAAACACCCTAATCTAAGTGGCTAGAATAGATTAGGATGATGAAGTAGGAATTTAGCTCTCATTTATTTTCTTTATCTCACTCAAAATCATCACATATGAAAAAGCTAGTGAATCTTTTCATCAAGCAACAAAGAAGAAGAAGATGATCAAATCCTTTTGTGATGAATAATGAATCAAGTGTGTGGTTAGAAATGCAACCATGGGTTAAGTATGAAGACTTAACCCATGTAGAGAATCAACTATGGTTAAAAGGTTGGGTTGGGTTAAAGAAATATCTTTGCAAAATATCAAAGTCAAAGTCAAAGCTTCAAGAAGCTTCTTGAAAGCTTCATGAAAGCTTAACCCTAATCCATATTTAAACTCCACAAATCATGTTGCATTTATAACCACAACATGTTACAATATTATATATCACATATACAATATTTATTGTAACAAAATAAAATAATACAATTAACATATATCACATATATATCAATGTATTACCCGAGTGAGAAAAAGAATCTTTAAGTGAGCTTATATTAGTTAATGTAATTTAATATATCAAATATATAATTATACATTAAATTATCAAATCAACACTTGATCCGATAATCCAGCTATTTCATAAATAACCAACTAATATAATCTGTATCAGTTCATCGAATCAACACTTGATCCGATGACCCGGCTATATCACATATACCCGGTCGATATCACATATCGCGAGAATCTAATACGGTATCACATACATGTATTGTTCTCGATCCCGCACATATCACATATGTGCTCCTACTCTGTTTTGCCTGAGCCAGGAAACCTCTGTGTAGGACTCTAAACAATCGTCAATACGCCGGCAGTAGTTAATGATCATATCAAACACCCACAAGCTGCAAGCGGTCAGCTAAACGTAACAGCCACCCAGGTATTGAGCGATCAGAAGATCAACAAGCAAGCATGTACATTCTCCTGCGAATCCAATCAGTAACATTCCCGTACAGTCCGGTCTCTTCTTCTGATACGTCGCATATCTCGCCTAGGGGTGGTAAACGTCAGACCCCAGTAGCTTGATAAGTCATGTCGATATGAGGTCCATAACAGTTCGAGAAACTACTGATAACACTTACCAGTAAATCTCAGCAACCCTGGCCAGGGATTTCTAGTTATAGCCAATCGAACACAGTGCAACATCAACTCCCTATACCGGGAGAGACGAAACCCCTCCTATCGCTCATTGTCTCCATGTGATTCGGGACTGTACCCAAAAGCCACCGTTCTGCACGCCCCCTTGGACGTGGTGAGGTGGAAATCAAAGCACAGTGGGAATCATACAAGACTCTATGACGATCTCGGGTCTACAGACTAACCTGTACCAGTGTCACCAGAGAACTGCCATCTGACGTGAGGTATAATACCATCTGGGAGTTCTCGGCGAGTCCGTCCAGTGTACCCAGTCTCCACTGAGCACCCATATACCTTCTCTGATGTCAAACACCAATGGATATGGGATCATCTATCGCCCATCAAATGGGTCAAGAAGCGCATACGCTAATCTACTCTGGAGTATCGATGCCCTGTCTCGATACTCCCACGACTAGGAACATTTGAAGGATGTACTTGTCGACTACACTATCCCCACTAGTATGATCTGCATCATAGTCCTGGTAGTCAAGTACTCATCCTAAGGGCTTTATCAACATGTAACATAGAGACAATCAGAGTACATGTTAAGATAAAGAGTAACCAGATAGCATACTATCATGTCGAGCAAGAAAGTCCTCCCTATATATGTCCAAGCATCCACTACAATATACAACGTATGTACAGTAATGGCCTCTAAGGCATACATATAACTAACAGGTCACGTGTGGGCACATGATGCCCCCATTGGGGATTTTCCTGATATTTCAAGAGGGAACAAAGCCGCCCTCGTCCCGGACCTCCACTACCCCCAGTATCTAAACGGGAACTGTCATGACATCTAAACGTCTGCCTCTGTGCTGAAATACCGGTACGAACCCTTTTCGGTTCCGGAGCAACTGACGTCTCAGAAAGACACTCCTCAACCGACAGGGCTGCGTCCACTACTGCTGTAGGGTTCCTAGGCACTCTTACAAGGGTCTATAAGGCATCAACCATGCCCGATTCAAAATTTAGACGTGCCGAACAACCCAAAGCCGGGATCTTTGCTAGATTATTTGGGTTTAACATGCAAGTAAATATCTTTACAACTAAGAGTGAGGGATTACAACCTTTGTAGTCCGCTCCTTCGCTTCATAAGCTCCGAGTAGAAGTCCCTTCGCCGCAATCCATGATCTCCCGGACTCAAGAGAGGCTCCACAACCCGAATGATCCATGCTTTCTTGTACTCTTCCTTTTCTCCGATGATCTACCTCGAAGTTCCTTTAACTCAAGCTCTTTCTCACTAATGAGGTGAACACCCTAATCTAATTGGTTAGATTAGATGAGGATGATTAAGTAGGATTTATGCTCTCTTTTATTATCAAATTCTCACTCTAATTCATCACATAAAGAAAACCTAGAAAGCTTTCTCAAAGCTCAAGGAAGAAGAAGAAGAAGGAAATTTCTTTTGTGATGAATAATGAAATTCAAGTGATAATTACAAATGCAACCATAGTTGATAATGAGTAGGCTAACCCATGTAGAGACTTAACCTAGGGTGAAGGGTTTGGGTTGGGTTAGAAATATCTAGCAAAACATCAAGCATAATATCTTTGCTAGAAACAAAGTGAAAGCTTCTAGAAGCTACAAGAAAAAGCTTACCCAAATCAAACCCTAACTAGGTTTAATCTCCACTAAACATGTTGCATTAGTAATCATATCATGTCACAATATTATATATCACATATATAATATATATTTGTAACAAAAGAAAATAATACAATTAACATATATCACATATATATCAATGTATTACCCGGTAAGAAAATGAATCAATAAAGCGAGCCAATATTAGATAATGTAATGCAATATATCATATATATTATTATACATTAAATTATCGAATCAACACTTGATCCGACAATCCGGCTATATCGAATATAACCGACTAATATATCATGTACCGATTCATCGAATCAACACATGATCCGATGACCCGGCTCATATCAAAATATCACGAGAATATAATACGGTATCCCATATCGTATTATCCTCGGTCCTGCACATATCGCATATGTGCTCCTACTCCATTTTGCCTGAGTCAAGAAACCTCTGCGTAGGACTCTAAAGAATCGTCAATACGCCGGTAGCAGGTGATGATCATATCAAACACCCACAAGCTGCAAGCGGTCAGCTAAACGTAACAGCCACCCAGGTATTGAGCGATCAGAAGATCAACAAGCAAGCCTGTACATTCTCCTATGAATCCAATCAGTAACACTCCCGTACAGTCCGGTCTCTTCGTCTGATATGTCGCATATCTAGTCTAGGGGTGGTATACGTCAGACCCCAGTAACCGATAAGTCGTGTCGATGTGAGGCTCATAACAGGTCGAGAAACTACTGGTAACACTTACCAGTAGTACTCAATATCTGCCCTGGCCAGGGACTTCCAGTTATAGCCAATCGAACACAGCACAACATCAACTCCCTATACTGGGAGAGACGAATCCCCTCCTATCGCTCATTGCCTCCATGTGATTCGGAACTGTACCCAAAAGCCACCGTTTTGCACGCCCTCTTGGATGTGGTAAGGTGGAAATCAAAGCACAGTGGGAATCACACAATACTCTATGACGATCTCGGGTATACAGACTAACCTGTACCAGTGTCACCGGAGAACTGCCATCTGACGTGAGGTATAATACCATCTGGGAGTTCTCAGCGAGTCCGTCCAGTGTACCCAGTCTCCACTGAGCACCCGTACACCATCCTTGATGTCAAACACCGATGGATATGGGATCATCCATCTCCCATCATATGGGTCAAGATGCGTATACGCTAGTCTACTCTGGTGTATCGATGCCATGTCTCGACACACCCTCGACTAGGAACAGTTATAGGATGTACTCATCGACTACCGTGGCCCCACTAGTATGATCTCATCATAGTCCCAGTAGTCGAGTACATATCCTAAGGGCTTTATCAATATGTGAGAGTAAGACAGTAAACTAATATAAGTCAACATGTTAAGATAAAGTGAAACCAAATAGCATACTATCATGACGAGCAAAAAAGTCCTATATAGATATATATATATATATATATATATATATATCCAAGCATCCATTATAATATACATCATATGTACAACAATGGCCTCTAGGGCATATACATAACTAACAACTGCTGCATAGGTGTCGCAATGTTGAACGCTGATAGCGAGGAACAAATGGGTAAGCAGGCCTCGAACAAACCTCTTGACCCGCATCTCCTCCGTAGCCACCAAATACGGAGCATACACAGACAGCTCGGTAAACAGCACATCATACTCGGCCACCATCATACCCTGAGTCTGGCGTAACGACTCGAATCTGCGCGCTCGAGCATCCCTGATGCTCAGCGGAAGAAAACGCGCAAGAAACACCGTCACGAACTCAGCCCAGGTCATAGCAGAAAGACATGCGGCTCTACCCTTCTCTAAGGACTCGCACCACTTCTGGGCCAGACCCTCCAGAAGAAAGCTCACGAACTCCACCCATCTCGCGTCGGAGCATCTAAAAGAACGACATATCCTGGCCATCCGGTCGATAAACGGCTGCAGATCCTCAACGGCATCGGTGCCAGTGAAACCGGAGGCCTCAGCCTCATGAACTCCGATAACGATACGGTGATCACCTCCGTAGCTGCAGGTACAACCGCCTGAACAGTAGGCACCGACACGGTCCCCGTAACGGGTGGTACAACCGCCTGCCCCTGTGCTCGAATGACCTCAACTAACGACCCCATCATCCGGCGCAAATCCTGCATACCAGCCCCAAGCATAGCCATATGGTCTGTCGAAGGTGGAACAATCTGCTCCTGCACAATAGGCGTACCACCCTGGTCAGTCCTTGTTAGTGATATGTATACCCTAGAGGCGATTACTGTACATACAGATTTATATTGTAGTGGATGCTTGGACATATATAGGGAGGACTTTCTTGCTCGACATGATAGTATGCTATCTGGTTACTCTTTATCTTAACATGTACTCTGATTGTCTCTATGTTATATGTTGATAAAGCACTTAGGATGAGTATTTGACTACCAGGACTATGATGCAGATCATACTAGTGGGGATAGTGTAGTCGCCAAGTACATCCTTCAAATGTTCCTAGTCGTGGGAGTACCGAGACAGGGCATCGATACTCCAGAGTAGACTAGCGTATGCACTTCTTGACCCATATGATGGGTGATGGATGATCCCATATCCATTGGTGTTTGACATCATAGAAGGTATACGGGTGCTCAGTGGAGACTGGGTACACTGGACGAACTCGCCGAGAACTCCCAGATGGCATTATACCTCATATCAGATGGCAGTTCTCTGGTGACACTGGTACAGGTTAGTCTGTAGACCCGAGATCGTCATAGAGTCTTGTGTGATTCCCACTGTGCTTTGATTTCCATCATACCACGTCCAAGAGGGCGTGCAAAAAGGTGGCTTTTGGGTACAGTCCCGAATCACATGGAGGCAATGAGCGATAGGAGGGGTTTCGTCTCTCCCGGTATAGGGAGTTGATATTGCGCTGTGTTCGATTGGCTATAACTGGAAATCCCTGGCCAGGGTTACTGAGATTTACCGGTAAGTGTTATCAATAGTTTCTCGAACTGTTATAGACCTCATATCGACACGACTTATCAAGCTACTGGGGTCTGACGTTTACCACTCCTAGGCGAGATATGCAACATATCAGACGAAGAGACCGGACTGTACGGGAGTGTTACTGATTGGATTCGCAGGACAATGTACAGGATTGCTTGTTGATCTTCTGATCGCTCAATACTTGGGTGGCTGTTACGTTTAGCTGACCGCTTGCAGCTTGTGGGTGTTTGATATGATCATCACCTACTGCCGGCGTATTGACGATTCTATAGAGTCCTCCACAGAGGTTTCTTGGCACAGGCAAAACGGAGTAGGAGCACATATGTGATATGTGCGGGACCGGGAATAATACGTGTATGCGATACCGTATTAGATTCTCGCGATATGAGATATCGGCTGGGTATATGTGATATAGCCGGGTCATCGGATCAAGTATTGATTCGATGAACTGATACAGATTATATTAGTCAGTTATATGCGATATATCCGGATTATCGGATCAAGTGTTGATTCGATAATTTAATCTATAATTATATATTTGATATATTAAGTTACATTAACTAATATAAGCTCACTAAAAGATTCTTTTTCTCACTTGGATAATACATTGATATATATGTGATATATGTTAATTGTATTATTTTATTTTGTTACAAAATATGTTATATATGTGATATATAATAGTGTAACAAGTTATGATTACAAATGCAACATGATTTGTGGAGATTAAATTTAGTTAGGGTTTGATTTGGGTTAGCTTTTCCTTGAAGCTTCTAGAAGCTTTGTTTTGTTTTAAGCTTAGATATTTTTGTGAAGATATTTCTTAACCCAACCCAAACCCTTTACTATGGTTCACTCTCTATAATGGTTAAGCCTTTCTTTCTTAACCAAGGGTTGCAATTGTAACCAGAACAAAAAATTCATTATTCATCACAAAAGGATCGGCTTCTTCTTCTTCCTTCTTCTTGCATGAAAAAGTTTTCTAGCTTTTTGACATGTGATGATAATGAGTGAGAAATTGAAAACAAAAGTGAGCTAAATTCCTACTTCATCATCCTCATCTATTCTAGCCACTTAGATTAGGATGTTTGCTTTGCTAATACTTGATTAGTGAAGCATGAGCTTGGGTTTGAGATTCTTCAAGATAGATCATCTTAGTTGTTGAAGATTGGAAGCAAGCTTGCATCTTTCTCTTCATGGAGCCTCTCTAGAGTTCGGGTACAAGATGATCGCGGCGAAGGGACCTCAACACGAAGCTTATGAAACGTAGGAACGGACTACAAAAGTTGTAATCCCTAACTCTTAGATGTAAAGTTGTTTACATGCTTTGTTATTCCTAATACTCTAGTTAAGATCTTGGTTAGGGTTTGTTTAGCACCCCCAAAAATTTTAAAGTAGCATGATTGATGCTTGCCAAAACCTTGCTAAGGTGCTAAGCTAACCCTACATTGGTATCAGAGCCAAGCTAGAGCATTAGGCGACGTGTTTACGAAGTTAAAAAGTCCGATCGAACTCCGAAATGTGATTTTGGACCCTCTCTCTGGAAATTTTTTAAAAATTTGATTTTTTCTGAAAATACTCAGAAAAATAAGCAGGTGATTCTATGGATATCTGTGAAGTACGACACCCTAAATCCATCACGCCACCGCGGAACCGCGGCCAAACTGTAGGGTTACTAGGCACACTAACAAGGCTCTACAAGGTATCGACCATGCCAAATTAAAAATTTTATGTGCCTAACGACCCTAAGCAAGATCGTATACTAGAGTTTAGGCGAAACATAAAGCAAGTAAACAACTTTACTCTAAAGGGATACGAAATACAACCTTTGTAGATCGGTCCTTCACTTCATTTGCTCCTTGTTGAAGTCCCTTCGCTGCCATCGTGGATCTCCCGGACCCTTGCATGGCTTCACGAGGCGAAAGGTGCGACCTTGCTTGAAGTCTCCGAGGCCGAAGATGATCTACGTCGAGGGAATTCCGACTCAAGCTACTACTTCACTAATTTGAGAATTAGTGAAGCAAACACCCTATACAAGAGTTCTAGTCTTGTAGAGGATGGAGAAATAGAAAGTGGGTTCTCTTTGGATTTTTAATTCTCACAAAGTTTCACTCTTTTTTCAAAACCCTAGCAAGCAATTTCTTTTTCTCAATGAAGAAGATGAACAAAAGAAAGGAATGAGGATAATGATCAAGCGTAAAGAGTAACCATGGTGAGTGAGTATCATATACTAACCCTTATAGAGACTTAACCCTAGGCTAATGGTTATGGTTGGGTTAATAAAAATCCATAGTAAAAACAAAATCAAGTTGGATTAGTCAATGCATCCACAAGCTTCCACAAGCTTCATGTATTTTCAAATCCTCCACTTGATTTTGCAATTACTTTAAATATTAAAAACCCAAAATAAACATTAGTATAGTGTAAGTCTCATACACCCATGGATTGTGTATCATCAACCATGATACAATATGATAACACATTTTAACATATATCATATATATGTTAAAGTAGTGTACAAGTGAGAAAAACCCTAAAGTGAACAAGTGTTAGTAAATGTAAACTAGTATATCTAATATACAATTATACACTTAATTATTAAATCAACACTTGACTTAATAATCCGGTCACATCTCATATAACCGGCTAACATCCATTGTATTGACTTATCGAATCAACACTTGATTCGATAACCCGGCCATATCATATATAACCGACCGATACATATAGTCGCGAGAATAGAATACGGTATCACATACACGCATTTATTCTCGGTCTCGCACATATCGCATACGTGCTCCTATTTCGTTTTGCCTGAGCCAGTAAAACCTCTGTGTAGGACTCTAAAGACTCGTTAATACACCGGCAATAGGTGATGATCACATCACGCACCCACAAGCCGTCAGCGGTACTAGCTGGACGTAACGGCTACCCGGGTATTGAGCGATCAGAAGATCAGCAAGCAAGCCCACTCCAACTCCTGTAAAAGCCAGCCGGCAACACTTCTCGTACAGTCCGGTCTCCTCGTCTGATATGTCGCATATCAAGTCTAGGGGTGGTAAACGTCAGACCCCAATAACCGATAAGTCATGCCGATGTGAGGCTCATAACGCGTCGAGAAACTACTGGTAACACTTACCAGCAAATCTCTGAATCAGCCCTGGCCAGGGACTTCCCTGTTACGGCCAATCGAGCACTGTGCAACATCAACCCCTAATACCGGAGAGACGAAACCCCTCCTATCGCTCATCGTCTCCATGTGACTCGGGACTGTACCCAAAAACCACCGTTTTGCACGCCCTCATGGACGTGGTAAGGTAGAAATCAAAGCACAGTGGAAATCACAAAAGACTCTATGACGATCTCGGGTCTACAGACTAACCTGTACAAGTGTCACCAGAGAACGGCCATCTGACGTGAGGTATAATACCATCTGGGAGTTCTCGGCGAGTCCGTCCAGTGTACCCAGTCTCCACTGAGCACCCGTATATCATCTCTGATGTCAAACACCAATGGATATGGGATCATCCATCGCCCATCTCATGGGTCGAGAAGCGTATACGCTAGTCTACACTGGTATATCGATGCCCCGTCTCGATACACCCACGACTAGGGACCTTGAAGGATGTACTTATGGACTACCATGTCCCCACTAGTATGATCCGTATCATAGTCCAAGTAGTCAAGTACACATCCTAAGGGCTTTACCAACATGTAACTATAAGACAGTATAAAGAGACAAGTGCACATGTTAAAGTAAAGAGCAACCAGATAGCATACTATTATATCGAGCAAGAAAGACCTCTCTATATATGTCCAAGCATCCTATATAATATACATCATCTGTACAATACTGGCCTCTAGGGCATACATACAACTAACAATCCCCCACTTGCACTAGGGCCAGCTGCTGTAGTATCGCATACCGAGCATCCCAAAGAGTCTCTCAAACTGTATCTAGGGAATGGCCTTCGTGAGTGGATCCGCTGTATTGTTCTTCGTGTCAACCCTCCTGACCTCGATCTCCCGGCGATCAACTATCTCCCGGATCAGGTGATACCGCCTCAGAATATGCCTGGATCGCTGATGGGACCTGGGTTCCTTGGCCAAAGCCACCGCTCCATTGTTATCGCAATACAAAGGTATTGGATGCTCAATGGATGGAACCACTCCAAGTTCAGTAATGAACTTCTTGATCCAGACAGCCTCTTTGTCAGCATCGTTGGCAGCGATGTATTCAGCCTCCATCGTCGAGTCTGCCACGGTTTCCTGCTTGGAACTCTTCCAGCTAACCGTCCCTCCGTAAAGGGTAAAGACAAATCCCGACTGCGACTTAGAGTCGTCCTTATCACTCTGGAAGCTCGAATCGGTAAAGGACTCCACTTGGAGTTCTCCGTTACCATACACCAAGAGCATCTCTTTAGTCCTTCGTAAGTACTTGAGAATGCTCTTCACAGCTTTCCAGTGACTCTCTCCAGGATCAGCTTGATACCTACTCACTACACTTAGTGAGTATGCTACATCGGGTCTGGTACATAGCATCGCGTACATGATAGAGTCTACTGCCGAAGCATAGGGTATCCCTTGCATGCGAGCTCTCTCCAAACCAGTCTTGGGAGACATCTCTTTGGAGAGAGTGAGCCCTGAGATTGTGGGTAAAAACCCACGTTTGGACTCTTCCATACTAAACCTCTTTAGTATGGTGTCAATGTATCTGGATTAGGACAATCCCAATATCCTTTTAGATCTATCTCTATAGATCATAATTCCCAATATGCAGGAGGCATCACCAAGATCTTTCATTGAGAATCTTTGTGATAAGAAGAGCTTGACCGATTGCAGCATAGGAATGTCATTTCCTATCAGGAGTATGTCGTCCACGTACAATACGAGGAAGACAACCTTACTCCCTGCTACCTTCTTGTAGATACAAGGTTCATCTACGTTTTTGACGAAATCAAACTCTTTGATAACGACGTCAAAGCAGATGTTCCAACTCCGCGATGCTTGCTTTAATCCATAAATAGATTTAAGCAGCTTGCACACCTTCCCGCTGCTCCCACTATCTATGAAGCCCTCTGGCTGAGTCATGTACACGCACTCTTCTAAATCACCGTTTAGAAAAGCGGTCTTAACATCCATTTGCCAGATTTCGTAGTCATGATATGCAGCGATGGCAAGCATGATCCGGATGGATTTAAGCATAGCCACTGGAGAAAAGGTTTCATCATAGTCCACACCTGGTCTTTGACAAAAACCCTTTTGCAACAAGTCTAGCTTTGAAAGTCTCCACTTTCCCATCTACACCAAGTTTTTTCTTGAAGATCCACTTGCTCCCAATGGGTTTTACCCCTTCAGGAGCATCTTCCAAAGTCCATACTTTGTTGGTGTACATAGATTCCATCTCGGACCGCATTGCATCCAGCCATTTCACTAAGTCTCCACTCGTGATGGCCTGCTCGAAGCTAGTTGGGTCATCATCAACCATGATGCAATCCTCGCTCCTACCATCCATGAGAAAACCGTAGTATCTCTCAGGTGGGTGAGGAACCCTACTAGATCGGCGGAGTGGCTGGGGTTCATCGGAAACTACTGAATCCTCTGGTTCTACCAAATCTTCTGTTGTGGTTTGTACAGCTGGAACTTCTTCCAGTTCTACCTCAGAGCCACTAATCTCTTTTTCAAGAAATTCCTTTTCTAAAAAGGTGGCATGTCGAGAAACAAACACCTTTTGTTCCTCGGTGTGGTAGAAGATATACCCGCGCGAATATTTGGGATATCCAATAAACTTACCGCGAGTTTGTCCGGATTTTGTGTTTTTACATAGGCCGGACAACCCCATATCTTAACATAATTAAGACATGGTCTCTTTCCTTTCCATATCTCATATGGAGTGGTTGGCACAGATTTGGTAGGAGCCATATTCAATAGGTCTGCAGCTGTTTCCAGTACATACCCCCAGAAGGAAATAGGTAACTCAGCTGTGCTCATCATAGAGCGCACCATATCTAATAGGGTGTGGTTCCTCCGTTCTGATACACGATTGTGCTGTGGTGTATATGGAGGAGTCAGCAGAGAGAGAATCCCATTCTCTTTTAGGAAGTCCAGGAATTCATTGCTCAAGTATTCACCTCCTCGATCAGATCGAAGGATTTTAATACTTTTTCCGGTTTAGTTCTCGACTTCTTGTTTATATTCTCTAAATTTCTCAAAAGCTTCTGATTTGTGTTTCATCAGGAACACATATTCGAATCTAGAGAGATCGTCAGTGAATGTAATGAAGTACGAAGAACCATTCCTGGCATGTGTAGACATGGGACCGCATACATCACTATGAACCAGTCCCAAGAGTTCCGCAACTCTTTCTCCGTATCCCGTAAACGGAGTTTTGGTCATTTTGCCTTTGAGACATGACTAGCAAGTATCATAAGATGAAAATTGAAACGGATTTAAATATCCATCCTTATGCAACTTAGCTAGCCGTGTTGCATTTATATGACCGAGTCTACAATGCCATAAGAAGGATTCGTTCAGTTCTGAACTCTTCCTCTTGTGTGTGTTTGTTATGCTCAGAACTGTTGATTGATTTAGAACATAAATGTCATTGTATAACGTGCCTGATCCAACCAACTTTTGGTTAAGGAAAATGTTCATAACATTATCCTGTAATACAAAATTATATCCCTCTTTACTTAGTAAAGAAACCGATATAATGTTGCATATCAGGTTCGGCATGTAATAGCATTCGTTCAGAACCAATGTATTACCAGTTGGCAATACAAGGTGATATTCCCCGACGGTTTTAGCTGCAACAATTGCACCATTTCCAACCCTTATGTCTTTATCACCTTCTCCAAGTTCTCTACCTTTTCTAAGCCCATGTAACTGATTACATATATGGGATCCTGACCCGGTATCTAATACCCAGGACGTAGAGCAAATGGAGAAACAGTTCTCCGTAACGAACACACCCGAAGAAAATGCATCAACATGTACTTTCTTCACACGGGTGGCACAGGAATCCTGGTATTCCCCTATATCCTGTTCAGTCCTATAACTCTTATAGGAAAGAACGGAACCAACGTTCCCCAGCACAGTATAATATGCGGGTACGGTCAATACATCCATATTATTATCTTGATTAAGGCATGATATGGTCGCTACCTGGAGAGAGAGAGAGAAGAAAACACTTTAGCGTATGCTCTTGCAAGAACAGATTGGTTATTATTTTATCTAATCAGGATGGCTCCCACTGTTTTTATCAAATCTTCCTTCAAACCCTAAAAGGAAAAACTAGCTGGGATTAATTACACCCTACAACTTCGCCAATCTTTCAGCCAGGCCAGTGTCGGTACTTTGAGGGAAGTTCCCCGTGCTTTCGCACGGACCTAATTAAGTAAACCTCGTTTTCCCAGAGGCGTAACCCCGTTGACATCTTTCTAGACACCTACTTGATCGGCTAATTGTCCTGTGTAAAACTCTTCCAGGAGTAACAATTACTCGCAGTGGGTATCGGGATCCAACTATCTCATAGAAGGTATGCAATCTCGTTGCAAATCTCAACAGTTGAAATTCCCGATAATATTTTGCCCCTAGCGTCCCATGACCTTGACGCAGGCCAACAAACCATAGTGCGCTAGTCAAGTTCAACCCGTCATTTCTTGATTGAATCAAACCCACCCGTACGACCCTTGACGCAGGCCAACAAAGTCGCACGACTACCCTAATCTAATCAGCATCATATGCATAAGCAGATAAATACTAGTTAGCTACCGCGCACTACGCCTTGACGCAGGCCAACAAACGTAGCACGAATACTAAGTAGGACTTATCTGAAATGACGGAGGGCTACGACAGGTTTTTCTGAAAACTTATTGCGTAATGAACTTGATATCGTTGTAGAATCGAGTGAATTTTGAAATGGAGTGATTTTGAGGCTTTCATTAGTTTTGCTAAAGAGGTCACTCCCGGTGAAGGGATCTCGGCTCTTTCCTCATCGAATAAGGTGCAGGACATATCATATATATCACTATGCAAAGCAAAACTCCAAAAAGCAGTCAAAAGTCAAACCGAGTGTTGTAGCATCTGCCAGTTTTGCTAAAGAGGTCACTCCCGGTGAAGGGATCTCGGCTCTTTCCCCATCGAATAAGGTGCAGGGTATATCATATATACCGCTATGCAAAGCAAAACTGTAGCTACCCTTTTATTTGAAATTTGATTCTACAACATCTTTTAGGTTTCTTTTCTTTCATTAATCACATTAATAAAGTCCCATCATTTAAGTCACCTAAACATCACAGATAAATACGACGTACACTTATGCCATCCGTATTCGTCTCGATGTCCCCTCGTGCACCGTTAGGTTAGGTAACTAACGACAGAGCGGGACAGGGCCAGTGCGGGTGTAAAAGATAAGTAACGTCTATATAATATATCATATATACTATATATAGTAACTATCACAGAACATCAAATGATCACATCACAGATATCGCAGCAGAAAAACCATATGAAACATTGGATATACTAGGACGTCCGTGTTTTATTTTGAGCCTCTATAAAACACGGATTCCACGGTCGCGATGAATAGCCAAACCCACACCCCTAGACCCCTACGAGAGCGGCAAGCAGCCCTTCCAATTATAGGGTTAGGAGACCCGGACTCGACTCCTCGAGTTGGTCTCCCACTGGACCCTAGAACCCGGTTACTTGTGCTCCCCTCCTTGGGTCTATCCTAGTGCGGAAAAGTAAATAATATACAAAAGGTGGCATCAACCTCATCCCGGAAGTGCCCCAATAAAAGAATATTACATACAATTAATTTTACATGAATGAAAATAAAAAAACTCTCATCTCACATAAAAAAAACCCGACTATTCATAACGCGATGATCCAATATAACATATCCAGCAACACAGAACATCACATGTCATCAACGTAAGTAAATATGCGCATCCCAATTATCGTTGACATATAGCAACGAAACCGGCGATATCACATATTACACTTACAGTCGCAGAAAAGAAAGTGTAAAACTACAACATTTGGAATCCACAATCTCTTTAGACATCGTAAATCCGAAATATCACATATTTCGCATTTCATGCCTAACCGTGTGAATTCCACATATTGTATCACATTCCAGATAAATAGACAGTATTAAACTTTCCGATCGAATAATCAAATACCCAAGATTTCCATAATAGCTCAACACTTGAGCGGAGTTCAAAAATTCCAGAATACGTCACAGTAGCAACGGTCCAGCCGTAGAAGGGTCAAGCCAACGCCTCACATGTGGCACGCCGTACTGCCCCAAACCCTAAGGTTCAAAGGGCAGTTCAAGACGGTCACATAATCGAGTTAAGGTTTGTTGTCTTCTAAAGGGTCCATCGCGTCACATGCACGTTTTTCCGAAAGATTTAAACCCGAGAAAAATTCAACACTTGAATGTTTTTCGTGCCGGGAAATAATGAGTTAATGATATCCATTCGAACATTTTAGTACTTTCTAAATTATCCGGAAAGACAATAACGAATTTAAAATTCCCGATCGAATCGACGATTACAAAATAAACCCCAGAAAACTCAACACTTGAGTCATTTTAAAAATACCCATAAAATACAAATCAGAATATTAGGAATTACTGTGCAAACCCTGATCCCAAACCTTACTGTACTGCCGTGGTTCCGCGGCACAAGAGGGAGTCTGCCGCGGAACCGTGGTCGTCCGTACATATCAAGTTGTCGTTTTGCACCACAATTCTTAAAATTACCTGCTGAATTTTTTAGGTATTTTTAATACTGAAAAATCACAGTTTTGAAAAAATGTACAGAGAAGGGGTTAACTTTGACGTTGCCGGGTTCGATCGGGGTTTTAACTTCGTTAACGCATCGTCTAATGCTCTAACTAGGCTCTGATACCACTATAGGGTTACTAGGCACACTAACAAGGCTCTACAAGGCATCGACCATGCCAAATTAAAAATTGTATGTGCCTAACGACCCTAAGCAAGATCGTATACTAGAGTTTAGGCGAAACATAAAGCAAGTAAACAACTTTACTCTAAAGGGATACGAAATACAACCTTTGTAGATCGGTCCTTCACTTCATTTGCTCCTTGTTGAAGTCCCTTCGCTGCGATCGTGGATCTCCCGGACCCTTGCATGGCTTCACGAGGCGAAAGGTGCGACCTTGCTTGAAGTCTCCGAGGCCGAAGATGATCTACGTCGAGAGAATTCCGACTCAAGCTACTACTTCACTAATTTGAGAATTAGTGAAGCAAACACCCTATACAAGAGTTCTAGTCTTGTAGAGGTTGAAGAAATAGAAAGTGGGTTCTCTTTGGATTTTTAATTCTCACAAAGTTTCACTCTTTTTTCAAAACCCTAGCAAGCAATTTCTTTTGCTCAATGAAGAAGATGAACAAAAGAAAGGAATGAGGATAATGATCAAGTGTAAAGAGTAACCATGGTGAGTGAGTATCATATACTAACCCTTGTAGAGACTTAACCCTAGGCTAATGGTTATGGTTGGGTTAATAAAAATCCATAGTAAAAACAAAATCAAGTTGGATTAGTCAATGCATCCACAAGCTTCCACAAGCTTCATGTATTTTCAAATCCTCCACTTGATTTTGCAATTACTTTAAATATTAAAAACCCAAAATAAACATTAGCATAGTGTAAGTCTCATACACCCATGGATTGTGTATCATCAACCATGATACAATATGATAACACATTTTAACATATATCATATATATGTTAAAGTAGTGTACAAGTGAGAAAAACCCTAAAGTGAACAAGTGTTAGTAAATGTAAACTAGTATATCTAATATACAATTATACACTTAATTATTAAATCAACACTTGACTTAATAATCCGGTCACATCTCATATAACCGGCTAACATCCATTGTATCGACTTATCGAATCAACACTTGATTCGATAACCCGGCCATATCATATATAACCGACCGATACATATAGTCGCGAGAATAGAATACGGTATCACATACACGCATTTATTCTCAGTCTCGCACATATCACATACGTGCTCCTATTTCATTTTGCCTGAGCCAGTAAAACCTCTGTGTAGGACTCTAAAGACTCGTCAATACGCCGGCAGTAGGTGATGATCACATCATGCACCCACAAGCCGTCAGCGGTACTAGCTGGACGTAACGGCTATCCGGGTATTGAGCGATCAGAAGATCAGCAAGCAAGCCCGCTCCAACTCCTGTAAAAGCCAGCCGGCAACACTTCCCGTACAGTCCGGTCTCCTCGTCTGATATGTCACATATCAAGTCTAGGGGTGGTAAACGTCAGACCCCAATAACCGATAAGTCATGCCGATGTGAGGCTCATAACGGGTCGAGAAACTACTGGTAACACTTACCAGCAAATCTCTGAATCAGCTCTGGGCAGGGACTTCCCTGTTACGGCCAATCGAGCACTGTGCAACATCAACCCCCAATACCGGGAGAGACGAAACCCCTCCTATCGCTCATCGTCTCCATGTGACTCGGGACTGTACCCAAAAACCACCGTTTTGCACGCCCTCATGGACGTGGTAAGGTGGAAATCAAAGCACAGTGGGAATCACACAAGACTCTATGACGATCTCGGGTCTACAGACTAACATGTACAAGTGTCACCAGAGAACTGCCATCTGACGTGAGGTATAATACCATCTGGGAGTTCTCGACGAGTCCGTCCAGTGTACCCAGTCTCCACTGAGCACCCGTATATCATCTCTGATGTCAAACACAAATGGATATGGGATCATCCATCGCCCATCTCATGGGTCGAGAAGCGTATACGCTAGTCTACACTGGTATATCGATGCCCCGTCTCGATACACCCACGACTAGGGACCTTGAAGGATGTACTTATGGACTACCATGTCCCCACTAGTATGATTCGTATCATAGTCCAGGTAGTCAAGTACTCATCCTAAGGGCTTTACCAACATGTAACTATAAGACAGTATAAAGAGACAAGTGCACATGTTAAAGTAAAGAGCAACCAGATAGCATACTATTATATCGAGCAAGAAAGTCCTCTCTATATATGCCCAAGCATCCAATATAATATACATCATCTGTACAATACTGGCCTCTTGGGCATACATGCAACTAACACAAACCCTGCTATTGGCGGCGGTTCCGCGGCCGAACATGATGATTCAGGGATCGTACTTCAAGAGTTGATCCGTAGGTATTACATTATGCTTCTGGGAATTTTCTAATATTACTCAAGTGTTGAGTTTTCTGGAGATCTTTAGAGCTCATTGATTCGATCGGATAGTTTAACTTCGTTTAACTTTTTCCGGGTAATTTAGAACGTGTTAAAAGGTTCGAACGGATATCAATAACTCACTTTTTCCCCTGTCGGAAAATTTCCAAGTGTTGGATTTTTCCTTAGTTAAAGAACGTTCAAAGTTGTGCAAGTAACGCGGTGGACCCTCTAGAAGAACACAAACCTTAACTTGATTATGTGACCGTCTGAACCGCCTCTAAACCTTAGGGTTTGGGGCAGTACGACATTGCCACATGTGAGGCGTTGGTTTGACCCTTCTATGGCTGGACCATTGGTACTGTGGCATGTGATGGATGCTTTTAAACAAAGTTCAAGTGTTGAGCAAAAAGGAAAATTTTGGGTGTTTGTTTATTCGATTGGAAAGTTTAACATTGTCTATTTATCTGGGATGTGATACAATGTTTGGAATCCACAAGTGGTTATGAGATAACTAATTTGAATGTTATAAATCTAGCAGTTTAGTCTCATTTGATCGATTGCCACGGGATTTTGATGTGATCAAAAGTCCGTCGCAATCACGTAGCGTACGCGGATACTCGCCGGGTAAATTTAATAGATAGCCACGCCGCATAACCCCGACCAAGTGACTGTAGGAGAACCCCGTCGCCAAAAACATCTGTTCGGGTGCTCGCGGCAGCGGTGTTCCGCCTTAGTGCACTTCGTCGACGGCGTCGGGGGTGCGGCCATCTACTAAAGTTTCCGACGAGCATTCGATCAGGATGTCAAGAATCTTGTTGAATTGCCCGACTTGATATTGAAAAGAGTTTTCGATATTGAGACTAAAATGCGGGGTTTATAATTTTTAGGCATGCGATGTCTAAGGAATTCATGTGGTTAGGCATGAGATGTCTAAGGTGGTTGCAGATACCAACTGTTGTAGTTTTACACTTTCTTTTCTGCGACCGTAAGTGTAATATGTGGTGTATCGCCGGTTTCGTTGCTATACATCAACGACAATTGGGATACGCATATTTACTTACATTGATGACATGTGATGTTATGTGTTGCTGTGATATGTTATATTGGATCGTCGTGTTTTGAATAGCCGGGGGTTTTATGTGAGATGAGGGTTTTTATTTCCATTCATGTAAAATTCATTGTATGTAATATTCTTTTATTGGGGCACTTCCGGGTTGAGGATGATGTCACCATTGTATATTATTTACTTTTCCGCATTAGGATAGACCCAAGGCGGGGAGCACAAGTAACCGGGTTCTAGGGTCCAGTGGGAAACCATCTCGAGGAGTCGAGACCGGGTGTCCTAACCCTAGAATTCGCAGTTTTGCTTGCCGCTCTCGTAGGGGTCTAGGGATGTGGGTTTGGCTATTCATCACGACCGTGGAATCCGTGTTTTATACAGGATCGTATTAAAACACGGACCTCCTAATATAACCAATATTTCATATATATTCTTCTGCTGCAATGTTCTGTGATGAGATCATATTACTACCTGAGATGAATATTTATATTATATATATGAGATATATATTGTATATTGTTGATTTCGTTTCAAATGTGATGCTTGTGAAGCATAATAAAATGGGACTTCATTAATGGGATTAATGAAACTAAAAGAAACCTAAAGATGTTGTAGAAACTTGTCTCAAAAACAAGTAGCTCTAGTTCTTGCTTTGCATAGCGGTATTCCTTGTAGAATATCCAGCACCTTATTCGATGAGGAAAGAGCCGAGATCCCTTCACCGGGAGTGACCTCTTTAGCGAAACTAGCAGATGCTACAAACTCGGTTTGTCTTTTGATTGTTTTTATAGTTTTTTCTTTGCATAGTGATATTTGTGAAATATCCTGCACCTTATTCGATGAGGAAAGAGCCGAGATCCCTTCACCGGGAGTGACCTCTTTAGCAAAACTAGAAAAGGCCTCAAAAACATTCCATTTAAAATAACTCGATTCTACAACGATATCAAGTTCATTACGCAAAAAGTTTTCTTAAAAACCTGACGTAGCCCTCCGTCATTTCAGATAAGTACTTCATAGTATTCGTGCTGCGTTTGTTGACCTTGTTAAGGCGTAGTGTGCGGTAGCTATTTATGCTTATCTGCAAAAGCACATGATGCGATTGAGTTAGGGTAGTCGTGTGACTTTGTTGACCTTGTCAAGGGTCATGCGGGTGGGTTTAATTCAATCGGAAAATAACGGGTTGAACTTGACTTGCGGTCTATGGTTTGTTGACCTTGTCAAGGTCATAGATCACTCGGGGTAAAATATTATCGGGAATTTCAAGTGTTGAAATTTGCAATGAGATTGCATACCTTCTATGAGATAGTTGGATCCCGATACCCACTGTGAGTAAGAGTTACTCCTGGGAGAGTTTTACACATTACAATTAGCCGATCAAGTAGGTGTCTAGGAATGTGTCAACGGGGTTATGCCTCTGGAAAAACGAGGTTTACTTTAATTAGGTCCGTACGAAAGCATGGGGAACCTCCCTCAAAGTACCGGCACTGGCCTGGCTGAAAGATTGGCGAACTTGTAGAGTGTAATTAATCCCGGCTAGTCTTTCCTTTTAGGATTTGAAGGAAGATTTAACTAAAACAGTGGGAGACATCCTGATTAGATATATTAATAACCAATCTAATCTTGCAAGAGCATACGCTGAGTGTTTTCTTCTATCTCTCTTCAGGTAGCGACCATGTTACGCCTTAATCAAGATAATAATATGGATGTATTGACCAAACCCGCTTATTATACTGAGCTGGGAAACGTTGGTCCCGCTCCAACTTATAATTGTTATAACACCGAGCAGGAAATAGGGGATTACCAGAATTCCTGTGCCGCCCAAACGAAGAAAGTACATGCTGATCCATCTTCTTCGGGTGTGTTCATTATCGAGAACTGTTTCTCAGTATACTTTACGTCCTGGGTATGAGATACCGGATCAGGATCCCGCAAATGTAATTTGTTACATGGGCTACAGATAGGTAGAGAACTGAGAACGGGTGATAAGTTTCATATGTTGGAAATGATGCAAGTGTTGCAGCCAAGTCTGTTGGCAGTTATCACCCTGTAGTACTAGAATGCATTGATTCTGAACGAATGTTATTAGATACCGAACCTGATATACAACATCATATCAGTCTCTTTATTAGTAAAGAAAGATATAATTTTGTATTGTTGGATAATGTTTTGAACATTTCCTGTATCAAGAGTTGATCGGTTCAGGCACGTTATCTAAAAGTATAGACGTTCTAAATCAAACCACAGTTCTTAACGTACAGAACACACACAAGAGGAAGAGTTCAGAAATGAACGAATCCTTCTTGAGGCATTGTAGACTAGGTCATATTGATGCGACCCGACTAGCTAAAGTTACATAAAGATGCATATTTAAATCAGTTTGAATTTACATCTTGTGAAACTTACTGGTCATGTCACAAAGATAAGATGACCATAGCTCCGTTTATTGGAAACAGAGAAAGAGTTAATGAACTCTTGGGATTGATACATGCAGATGTATGAAAGTCTCCTGTCTACATATGCCAGGACCAGTTCTTTGTACTTCATTACATTCACTGATGATCTCTCAAGATTCAGACATATGTTCCTATTGAAACACAAGTCCGAATCTTTTGAGATATTCACAGAATATAAGTTAGAAGTAGAGAACCAAAAACGGGTAAAAGTATTATGTCCTTTGATGAGATCAAGGAGGAGAATACTTGAGCACGGAATTCCTGGACTATTCTAAAGGAGAATGAGATTCTCTCTCAGCATTACTCCTCTATATACACAACAGCACGTCGGTGCATCGGGGCGGAGCAATCACACCCTATGTGATATGGTGTACTCTATGATGAGTACTACTGAATAGCCTATTTTCTTTTGGGGTTATGCACTTGAGAAGTTGCATACCTATTAAATAGGGTCCAACCAAATCAGATGCCTACCACTCCAAATGTGATATGGTATGGGAAGAGCCCGTCTCTTAAGGAAGTTAAGATTTGGGGTTGTCCGGCCTATGTCAAAAGCAAAATCCGGACAAGCTCGAGGCAAGATCAGTTCTGTGGAAGTTTGTTGGATATCCCAAGCATTCGCAAGGGAATATCTTCTACCACACCGAGGAACAAAAGATATTTTATTTCTCGGCATACCACTTTTTGAGAAAAAGGGAATTTCTTGTGAAGAAATTAGTGGTAATGAGGTAGAACTGGAAGGAGTTCCAGCTATACAAACTGCAGCTGATGATTTGGTAAACCCAGAGGATTCAATAGTTTCCAACGAACCTCAGCCTCTCCGCCGTTCTGGTAGGGTTCCTATCCACCTGAGAGATACTTCAGTTTTCTCTATGACAGTGGGAGCGAGGATTGCATCATGAGATGATGACCCAACTAGTTTCGAGCAGGCCATCAGGAGTGGGGACTCTGTGAGAATTGCTGGATGCTTAGCGATCTGAGATGGAATCCTTATACACCAACAAAGTATGGACTTTGGTTGCTTTATCTGAAGGGTTAAATCCCCATCAGGAGCAAGTATATATTGAGAAGATTACTTGGTGTACATGGAAAAGTTGAGACTTTCAAAGCTATGCTTAAGTCCATCCAGATCCTACTTGCCACTGCTACATACCATGACTACAATATCTGGCGGTTGGGTGTCATGACTGCTTTTCTAAAACGATGATTTGGAGGAGAGCGTCTATAAGTACACAGCTAGAGGGCTTCGTAGACAGTGGGAGCAGTGGAAATGTGTGCAAGATATTTTATGTGATAAATCAGGCATCGCGGAGTTGGAACGTCTGTTTTGATGTAGTAGTCAAAGAGTTTGACTTCATCAAAACGGTAGATGAACCAAGAATATACAAAAAGGTAGTAGGGAGTATGGTGGTGATCCTCGTATAGTACGTAGATGACATACTCTTGATAGGGAAGGAATTTCCTATGCTACGTTCGGTCAATCTCCTCTTATCACAAAGATTCTCCATATAGGATCAAGGTGATACCTCCTAAATCCTGGGTTATGGATCTATAAGATAGATCTAATTGGATGTTAGAATTCTCACTAGTTATAGTGAGATGGTATCAATCGATCCTGGGGAGAATCACTGGAAGGGTAATAAGGACGACTGAATGTCAGTCGTAGGCATTGTCTTTACCCTCAGTGGAGGGACGGTATGTTGGAAGAGTTACAAGCTAGATACCGTGACTTACTAGACGATTAAAGGCAAGATGCATTGTTACCAAGGATGCTACCAAAGAGGCAGTTTGAATATATATATATAAGTTCATGAGATGAACTTCGTTCCTGCCATTGTGTGACAATGGAGTTGTGGCTAAGGCCTAGGAACCCCCGTCCCATCAGAGATCCAGACATATTCTTAGGCAGTATCACCTGATCATGGAGATGGTTGATCTCTAGGGAGATCGAGGTTAGGAGAGTAGACACAGAGGATAACAGCGCGGATCCACTCACAAAGGCCTGTTTCCCAGTAGAGACTTTTATGGGATGGTTGAGTATGAGATACTTCAACCACAGCTTATTGTTGGGTATGGATACTACAACAGATGGCCCTAGTGCAAGTGGGAGATTGTTAGTGATATGTATGCCCTGGAGGCCATTACTGTACATACAGATGTATATTGTAGTAGATGCTTGGACATATATAGGGAGGACTTTCTTGCTCGACATGATAGTATGCTATCTGGTTACTCTTTATCTTAACATGTACTCTGATTGTCTCTATGTTACATGTTGATAAAGCCCTTAGGATGAGTACTTGACTACCAGGACTAAGATGCAGATCATACTAGTGGGGACAGTGTAGTCGCCAAGTACATCCTTCAAATGTTCTTAGTCGTGGGAGTACCGAGACAGGGCATCGATACTCCAGAGTAGACTAGCGTATGCGCTTCTTGACCCATATGATGGGCGATGGATGATCCCATATCCATTGGTGTTTGACATCAGAGAAGGTATACGGGTGCTCAGTGGAGACTGGGTACACTGGACGGACTCGCCGAGAACTCCCAGATGGTATTATACCTCACGTCAGATGGCAGTTCTCTGGTGACACTGGTACAGGTTAGTCTGTAGACCCGAGATCGTCATAGAGTCTTGTGTGATTCCCACTGTGCTTTGATTTCCATCATACCACGTCCAAGAGGGCGTGCAAAAAGGTGGCTTTTGGGTACAGTCCCGAATCACATGGAGGCAATGAGCGATAGGAGGGGTTTCGTCTCTCCCGGTATAGGGAGTTGATGTTGCACTGTGTTCGATTGGTTATAACTGGAAATCCCTGGCCAGGGTTGCTGAGATTTACCGGTAAGTGTTATCAGTAGTTTCTCGAACTGTTATAGACCTCATATTGACACAACTTATCAAGCTACCGGGGTCTGACGTTAACCACCCCTAGGCGAGATATGCGACATATCAGACGAAGAGACCGGACTGTACGGGAGTGTTACTGATTGGATTCGCAGGAGAATGTACAGGCTTGGTTGTTGATCTTCTGATCGTTCAATACCTGGGTGGCTGTTACGTTTAGCTGACCGCTTGCAGCTTGTGGGTGTTTGATATGATCATCACCTACTGCCGGCATATTGACGATTCTTTAGAGTCCTGCACAGAGGTTTCCTGGCTCAGGCAAAATGGAGTAGGAGCACATATGTGATATGTGCGGGACCGGGAATAATACGTGTATGCGATACTGTATTAGATTCTCACGATATGAGATATCGGCCGAGTATATGTGATATAGCCGGGTCATCGGATCAAGTGTTGATTCGATGAACTGATACAAATTATATTAGTCGGTTATATGCGATATAGCCGGGTTATCGGATCAAGTGTTGATTCGATAATTTAATGTATAATTATATATGTGATATATTAAGTTACATTAACTAATATAAGCTCACTAAAAGATTCTTTTTCTCACTTGGATAATACATTGATATATATGTGATATATGATAATTGTATTATTTTATTTTGTTACAAAATATGTTATATATGTGAAATATAATATTGTAACAAGTTATAATTACAAATGCAACATGATTTATGGAGATTAAACATAGTTAGGGTTTGATTTGGGTTAGCTTTTTCTTGAAGCTTCTAGAAGCTTTGTTTTGTTTTAAGCTTAGATATTTTTGTGAAGATATTTCTTAACCCAACCCAAACCCTTTATCATGGTTCACTTTCTACAATGGTTAAGCCTTTCTTTCTTAACCAAGGGTTGCAATTGTAACCAAAACAAAAAATTCATTATTCATCACAAAAAGATTAGCTTCTTCTTCTTCCTTCTTCTTGCATGAAAAAGTTTTCTAGCTTTTTGACATGTGATGATAATGAGTGAGAAATTGAAAACAAAAGAGAGCTAAATTCCTACTTCATCATCCTCATCTATTCTAGCCACTTAGATTAGGGTGTTTGCTTTGCTAATACTTGATTAGTGAAGCATGAGCTTGGGTTTGAGATTCTTCAAGGTAGATCATCTTAGTTGTTGAAAATTGGAAGTAAGCTTGCATCTTTCTCTTTATGGAGCCTTTCTAGAGTCCGGGTACATGATGATTGCGGCGAAGGGACCTCAACACGGAGCTTATGAAGCGTAGGAACGGACTACAAAGGTTGTAATCCCTAACTCTTAGATGTAAAGTTGTTTACATGCTTTGTTATTCTTAATACTCTAGTTAAGATCTTGGTTAGGGCTTGTTTAGCACCTCCAAAAATTTTAAAGTAGCATGATTGATACTTGCCAAAACCTTGCTAAGGTGCCAAGCTAACCCTATAGTCCCCGTCTCAGACGAGTCGACTCTGACCTCGGCCCTCGCGGACGCTCTCTGCGCCCTCGTAGTCTCCGGCAGCATAAAGGCTGGAAATGGAAACAGGATTCGATAAGGACACAGAAATCGGATCACAAGGATATATATCACGGAAGGAATTTCAAGCAATAAGTCCTAAGGTCATTTAGGCGGAACACCGTGTCGTAAGTATGCCGCGGAACATACGCACGCTACGTTACTCTGCTTAAACTACCTACTCCATCATACCAAGGTCATGCTACACTCCGAAAGGTAAAACCTAGCGCTCTGATACCAACTTTGTCACGACCCAAAATTGGGCACATGACCGGCACTTAAACTACGTAACGTCAACAGGCGTAACGCAATTAAGTAAGCCAAAAAACCCAGCAATCTAAACCATTACAAGAAAGAAAGATAGATCACTTTTAAAAATCTCGATGCAAAACTTTAAAATTTAAATTTGTTTTTCATAAAAATTTCGGCAGCACCTCCTTTGTAAAAGCTAGCCCCGAAACGGGTACAAACATAAGAAAAAGTAAAGCATCCCAAACGGGAGCAAATCTCGCCCAACGGCGGAAACAACCACCACAACAGATATACGACGCCGTAGCGAAGAAATGAAATAATCCATATATATAAAGGCCGGCTCACACAAGCACGACAACCAGAGTCATAAGAATAAAAAACATCGATCCTCACAACTCGTCTCTAAGTCAATCAATGAAGGTGGTAGATGAAGAGTACTAGATACAAGAAATATACAATGTATATTATCGGATAACCGCAACCCACCTATAGCAAACGGCTTCACAGCCAACTGTAGCGGTATCTGCAAAAGTAGAGATAAAAAGGCGCCCTGTCGCGACCACTCTGATGATCAAACCTGAAAAACCCTGCGGCACAACGGGGGTGAGTTGCCAACTCGTGAATAGTAAATAAGAACATACAGTAATCACAAGTATGTACTAACAGCGATAATCTATCAGATATAATCTGATAGCATAAGTATGACAATATGTATATGCAACAGTCATGAAAGGTACTCTATCAGGTACTACTAATATATGAAGCAAGTGCATATCAAATAAATGTGGAGTGTGGGATAAAACATGTCATCCTCCATGGCGAACTAGTGTCCATCAAGACAATATAAATCCCCAAATTCCCTTATATCGGCCCCCACATCGGCCCTCATATTGGCACATCAGCCCCTTATATCGGGCACATCAGCCCCTCATATCGCAATGAATAAGAATACATGCACAGATCATTATGATGATATATATTATAGGTATACATATATAACAGCGTCTCATACCACTGAGATATATATATATATATATATATATATATATATATATATTAGGTGTACATATATAACAGCGTCCCATACCACTGATATATATATACATGTATATATATCAGCGTCCCATACCACTGATATATATACGCAGGAGTAAAACATCCAGAAACATCATATGAAATCCATATATCAATGCGGAAACCATGAAATATAATATATGCAACATGAAACAACAATATAAGCATATAAAGGAAAAACCGCTATTTAATTGCAACAACTTATTAAATATATCATGTGGTTCCTAATTTCTCCGAAACCAAACGCAATATCATATAAAGGTGAACATGTAGCTATAGCCAGGTATGCGTATCCATGTCGGTATAGCAAGATGTATGTATCTACCTATCAATAATGATGTAATACCCTCCAGGTATGTGTGTAGCTATATCAAGCTAGGTATATGTATATACATGTCAATAATGATACAATACCCTCCAGGTATGTATATTCATGTAGGTATAGCAATGCATATGTGTAAGCATGTAGGTATACAGGTATACTATATGTCATATGCACAATTGAATATAAATCAATGTCTCAATGTCCCTAACCGAACAATATCATATATGTATGTGTGTTGTGCGTTGATTAAGAGAGGTTTTGTCGATCAAAAATATTTACCGCAATCAAGAACGGCGTCGCATGAAGCTAGCCGGTGAATACGGGTCGGTCCACAGGGATGTGTAAATCTCCTTTAAGTTCTTACGAGTTAATTACAAATGGTGTTTGGATTTATAATTAAACCTAAAAATTGAAGTTGTATGAGACTAGGATTAGAAACTTGCTAGGATTAGGTCTAGGGAAAATTTGGTAAACAAAGATCTACATCTCTTTCCATTGCTAGTAATTAAAGATATCATATTAGTGTTATGGTAAATCTTAACAAAGGGGATTAGGATGATTGGGAAGATTGATTCTTCCTCTAGATCCTTGTCCTTCCTTTCTTAATCTTTACCCTAACCTCCATGGAAAACCTTAAAATCCGGTCCTTTAGACTACGGAATCACCGTTACCTTGAGGGTAAAAGTGCCGTAGGGAGCGGAATAAAAAGGTATGCATGGAGTTCTAATGTTCATAAAAGTTTAGCAACGAAAAGAGATGAGAGATCTTCGTCTCTCAAATCCTTCCCTATTCCTAACCCTAACAAGCGAGGAAACTACTCGCTCATTGAAGGGATGAAAAAAAACAAGAGTTTATTCAAGAGAGAAAACATCATTGCAAGTTAAAAAACTAAACTAATTTAAACTAAGGCGAGAAAGTAAATTACCTAGGGCAGATATAAAAAAACTAGAACTACTGCAAGGAAAATTACCTACTTACTTTTGATGCACTCTAACTTCAAGAAAACAGAATTTTATTCATGAGAAGAGGCATAAGAAAATACAAGGTCTTGGGTTCTATTTATAGGACATAGAAACCCTAGGTTTACAATTGCACCGCATGTCTAAAATTACAAATATACCCCTAGAAAAATCTTTCCAAAGTCGCCAAAAATTATGGCAAAATTTTCTGCGCACTAGGGCACAGGACGGCCGTGGATCCGCGGCATGGGCGCGCTTGGGCCGCGGATCCGCGGCCCAATGATGGGATCATCATTTGATTTTTCTTGGGCTTGGTTTGGTTCTTCTGGGCTTCTTGTTTCTTTATTCTTTTTATCAGTTGGGCTTCTGTATTAATTCCAGATTTTCAGTGAACACTTTGCAATGGATCTTTTAACCGTCTTTCTTGCAAATTTGGATCTTGAGTTGCCTTGTTGATGGTGAACCGTTCTTCTGCTGGGTTTTACTAAGATCTTCCTAATTGTTGGTCCAAAGTCCTTCTTTTGTGTCGTCTTTTGTGTTTTTCACTGTTTTTGCTCCAACAACCTGTAACCTGTAACATGTAGCAGACATGGGTCAAAAGCACCTGTTTTTATTTTTAAAAGCATAAGAATGGGGAATACAAAATGCAATATTATGTTATGAACAAATACCCCCAAACTTATCTTTTGCTCGCCCTCGAGCAAACTTTATTATTTTATTTATTCTCGATAAAAATCTAACCTAGCCGCACTTTCGCAGGGAAACGCGGTTGCACTGAGCTCGTGCAACAAGCCGTTAAACCTCTCTGTGTCCCTAGTAGGAGTGTTGTCTCCTGAGGGTTTTCAGCGGATTACACCCACAAAATCCTATCAATTTGGTTTTTCGACTTTTGTTTTCTAATTAGGTTTTCTAACAAGGAAATCTATTATCGTCGACCCGCAAATTATCCACCCATATTCTTCACACTTCCTCATTATTTAACTTAAGATTATATATATCCTGTAGAATTACCTAGCTTTCGGCATCTCTTAAGTTTTCCTTCTAGGGTTTCATCTCTACTTAGGAGTTTCTATCAACTCTATTAAAGATACAAGTTTTATTCTTCACTCCTTTCTCTCATCTAAACTCTAATCACATATCCCCACGTGTGTGTAAATATCACCCCTACACTTGGAAATTCAAATCAAGCAATCGTACTCTCGTCCATTGTCAAAAGCACTTATTAATTGGTGATCTTTCGCTTTCACATCCTTCATGCGACTGTTAATACTTCTTGAGGTACCAACAACCGATTACAAGATGCGTTAGCACTTTAAAGCGTACTTCCTAGCTTTGCAACACCCAAGGCTTTTAGCAGTGACTCCCAAACCAGTTGGTCTAAGGCACTAGGTGATGAAGCACCCTCGCTAAATATTTTTCTATTTTTACAGCCTTAAGTAATCACAAAAACCAGTGTCCATTTTTTTCTTTATTCACTTTTTTTTTTGTGCTAAGGATTTAGACAAGAGTATTTCAAGGTCTCTTCTACTAATCCAAGTTTCAAGGTGCGTGTTTGTGCGTTTTGTAGGGTATATGTTGAAGGGTTCCTAGGCACACTAGTGAGGTCTCCCAAGCCATCAACCATGGCAATTTCAAAAATTATGGTGCCTACAAACCCTAGTGTACGGATCGATAACTAGATGTCTAGGCGAAAAGAAAGCTAGCTAACAACTTAGCTAATGAGAATACGGAAATACAACCTTTGTAGATCCGGTCCTCCACCTCCACGGCTCCGCAACGAGGTCGTCTCCGCTGTCCAAATCAAATCCGGGCTCTAGAGTCGGCTTCGTCGGAGAATGGGCAAGCTAGGTCGTCGATGTCCATGCCGAAGATGATCTACGTCGAAGCATCGATGAATCAAGCTCCACCTTCAACAAGTCATGAAACTTATGAAGGAAACACACTCTACTACTTGGCAAGAGGTAGAGGATGAAGAAATAGGAAGTGGGTAGACTTTAGTTTTGGATTTCTCACTCTTTTCCAACAATCACCATTGATGGACTTCAAGCTTCTTCACTTGAAGAATGAAGAAGAAGAAGGAAAGAAAAATATGATAAGTTAATTATGAAAGAATAATAATCTTCTTCTTATCATAACATAACTATGGTTATGTGTAGAGAGCAAACCTTAGTTAGGTGAATGGTTAGGTTAGGCAAGAAACAAAAATGGTGGACTTTTCAACACTTCATGAAACTTCAAGATAGAAACAAAAAAACACCACCATTTTCCCTTTTGCCAAAAATGCAATAAATAAATTAATAAATGAATAAATTAATTAAACATAACCCTAACCATTTACTTAACTATGGTTTAGACTAAACCTACACACAAACATGCATGTATCATCAAATATGATACAAGCAAGTGCACAAATCATATCGCATATGCAATGCGCACACCCGAGTGAGAAAATCCATTTTAAAGTGAACCGATACTAGTTAATGCAAAGTAATATATCAAATATATAATTATGCATTAAATCATTAAATCAACACTTGATTCAATGATCCGGTCATGACGCACATAACCGACTGGCATCATTAGCAACAACTTATCGAATCAACACTTGATTCGATAACCCGGCTATATCGCATATAACCGATCAATGTCACATGACGAGAATCGAATACAGTATCACATACCGTATTATTCTCGGTCCCGCACATATCTCATATGCGCTCCTATTTCGTTTCGCTTGAACCAGGAAACCTCTGTGTAGGACTCTAAAGACTCGTCAATACGCCGGCAGCGGATGATGATCATATCAAACATCCACAAGCCGCAAGCGGTCTGCTAAACGTAACGGCCACCCGGGTATTGAGCGATCTGAAGATCGACGAGCAAGCCCGCTCACACTCCAGTGAATCCGACCAGTAACACTACCGTACAGTCCGGTCTGATCGTCTGATATGTCGCATATCTCGCCTAGGGGTGGTAAACGTCAGACACCAATAGCTCAATAAGTCGTGTCGATATGAGGCTCATAACGGGTCGAGAAACTACTGGTAACACTTACCAGCAATTCTCTGAGCAGCCCTGGCCAGGGACTTCCTGTTATAGCCGATCGAACACAGTACAACATCAACCCCCATATACCGGGAGAGACGAATCCCCTCCTATCGCTCATTGCCTCCATGTGACTCGGGACTGTACCCAAAAACCACCGTTTTGCACGCCCTCTTGGACGTGGTAAGATGGAAATCAAAGCACAGTGGGAACCACACAAGACTCTATGACGATCTCGGGTCAACAGACTACTCTGTACCAGTGTCACCAGAGAACTGCCATCTGACGTGAGGTATAATACCATCTGGGAGTTCTCGGCGAGTCCGTCCAATGTACCCAGTCTCTACTGAGCACCCGTATATCATCTCTGATGTCAAACACCGATGGATATGGGATCATCCATCGCCCATCTGTATGGGTCGAGAAGGTATACGCTAGTCTACTCTGGTATATCGATGCCCCGTCTCGATACACCCACGACTAGGGACTTTGAAGGATGTACTTATAGACTACCATGTCCCCACTAGTATGATCCGCATCATAGTCCAGGTAGTCAAGTACAGATCCTAAGGGCTTTACCAACATGTAACAGAGAGACAGTCAGTATACACGTTAAGGTAAAGTTCAACCAGATAGCATACTATCATGTCGAGCAAGAAAGTCATCCCTATATATGTCCCAGCATCCACTACAATATACATCCTATGTATAGTAATGGCCTCTAGGGCATACATATAACTAACAATCTCCCACTTGCACTAGGGCCATCTGTAGCAGTGGTTGCAGTATCTCATACTCAACCATCCCTTAAAAGTGTCTCTCTCTGGGAACAGGCCTTTGTGAGTGGATCCGCTGTGTTGTCCTCTGAGTCTACTCTCCAAACCTCGATCAACCTGGAGATCAACCATCTCCATGATCAGGCGATGCTGCCTTAGAATAAGTCTGGATCACTGATGGGACCGGCGTTCCTTGGCATAAGCCACAACTCCATTGTCACACAATGGTAGGAACATAGTTCATCTCATGAACCAATATACACCCAAACAGCCTCTTTGGTAGCATCTTAAGTAGCGATGTATCCTGCCTTTATCGTCTAGTATGTCACGGTATCCTGCTTGGAACTCTTCCAACATACCGTCCCTTTACTGAGGGTAAAGACAATGCCTGCGACTGACATTCAGTCGTCTTTATCACCCTGGAACCTTTCCAGTGATTCTCCTCAGGATCATTTGATACCGTCTCACTACATCTAGTGAGAATTCTACCATCCATTTAGATCTATCTCATAGATCCAAAATCCAGGATTTAGTAGGTATCACTTTGATCCTTTATGGAGAATCTTTGTGATAATCGGAGATTGATCGAGCGTAGCATAGGAAACTCTTTCCCTATCAAGAGTATGTCATCCACGTACTCTACGAGGATCGTCACCATACTCCCTACTACCTTTTTGTTTATACAAGGTTCATCTACCATTTTGATGATGTCAAACTGTTTGACTAACACATCAAAACAGATGTTCCAACTCCGCGACGCCTGCTTTATCCTATAAAGCATCTTGCACACGTTTCCGCTGCTCCCACTGTCTACGAAGCCCTCTGGCTGTGTACTTATAGACACTCTCTTCTAAATCATCATTTAGAAAAGCAGTCAAGACACCCAACCACCAGATATCGCAGTCATGGTATGAAGCCGTGGCAAGTAGGATCTGGATGGACTTAAGCATAGCTACTTGAAAAAGGTTTCATCATTATCCATGCCTGGTCGATGACGAAAAGCTTTAACAAGTCTAGCTTTGAAAGTCTCAACTTTTCCATCTACACCAAGTAATCTTCTCAAGATATACTTGCTTCTGATGGGGATTTAACCCTTCAGATATAGCAACCAAAGTCCATACTTTGTTGGTGTATAAGGATTCCATCTCAGATCACTAAGCATCCAGCCATTCTTACAGAGTCTTACTCCTGATGGCCTGCTCGAAACTAGTTGGGTCATCATCTCATGATGTAATCCTCGCTCCCACTGTCATAGAGAAACAGAAGTATCTCTCAGGTGGGTGAGGAACCCTACTAGATCGGCGGAGAGGCCGAGGTTCGTTGGTAACTATTGAATCCTTTGGTTCCATCAAATCATCTTGTGTAGTTTGCATAGCTGGAACCTTTCCAGTTCTACATAACTAACCTTGCCTCGAGCTTGTCCGGATTTTGCTTTTAAACATAGGCCGGACAACCCCAAATCTTAACTAACTTAAGATATGGGCTCTTCCCTTTCCATATCACATATGAAGCGGTAGGCATCTGATTTGATTCGAACCCTATTCAATAGGTATGCAGCTTCTCAAGTGCATAACTCCCTAAAGGAAATAGGTAACTCAGTAGTACTCATCATAGAGCACACCATATCAAATAGGGTGTATCTGCTCCGCCCTGATATACCATCGTGTTATGGTGTATACAGAGGAGTAATGCTGAGAGAGAAACTCATTCTCCTTTAGAATAATCCAGGAATTCCGTGCTCAAGTATTTTCCTCCTTGATCTCATCATAGGACATAATACTTATACCCCTATATCTGGTTCTCTACTTCTCGCTTATATTCTGTGAATATCTCAAAAGGTTCGGACTTGTGTTTCAACAAGAACATATGTTTGAATCTAAAGAGATCATCAGAGAACGTAATGAAGTACAAAGAACCAGTCTTGGAATGTGTAGACAGGGGACCTACATACATCAACATGTATTATCCCAAGAGTTCTCTAACTCTTTCTCTGTTTCCAATAAACAGAGCTGAGGTCATCTTATCTTTGTGACATGACTGGCGAGTTTCACAAGATGTAAATTCAAACTGATTTAAATATGCATCTTTATGTAACTCTAGCTAGTCGGGTCACATTGATCTGACCTAGTCTACAATGCCTCAAGAAGAATTCGTTCATTTCTGAACTCTTCCTCTTGTGTGTGTTCCATATACCAAGAACTGTAGTTTGATTTAGAACATCAATGCTTTTAGATAACGTGCCTGAACCGATCAACTTTTGATATAGGAAATGTTCAAAACATTATCCAGCAATACAAAATTATATCCTTTCTTTACTTATAAAGAGATGAATATGATTTTGTATATCAGGTTCGGTATCTAATAACATTCGTTCAGAATCAATGTATTGGTAATACAGGGTGACAGTGACCGACAGACTTGGCTGCAACTCTTGCCCCGTTTTCTGCCTCATGAAACTTATCACCCGTTCTCAGTTCTCTACCTTTCTGTAGCCCTATGTAACAGATTACATATGTGGGATCCTGATCCGGTATCATATACCCAGGACGTAAAGGATACTGAGAAACAGTTCTGTATAATGAACAAACCCGAAGATGATGCATCAACATGCACTCTCTTCGTTTGGGCGGCACGGGAAATCTGGTATTCCCCAATTTCCTGCTCTGTCTTATAACAATTATAAGTTGGAGCGGGACCAACGTTCCCCCAGCTCAGTATAACAAGCGGGTTCGGTCAATGATCCGTTTTATTATCTTGATTAAGGCGTGATATGGTCGCTACCTGGAGAGAGAGAGAAGAAAACACTCAGCGTGCGCTCTTGCAAGAATAGATTGGTTATTATTTTATCTAATCAGGATGGCTCCCACTGCTTTTTATCAAATCTTCCTTCAAACCCTAAAAGGAAAGACTAGCCGGGATTAATTACACACTACAAGTTCGCCAATCTTTCAGCCAGGCCAGTGTCGGTACTTTGAGGGAGGTCCCCCGTGCTTTCGCACGAACCTAATTACTGTAAACCTCGTTTTCCCAGAGGCGTAACCTCGTTGACACCTTTCTAGACACCTACTTGATCGGCTAATTGTAATGTATAAAACTCTCCCACGAGTAACTCTTACTCGCAGCGGGTATCGGGATCCAACTATCTCATAGAAGGTATGCAATCTCATTGCAAATTTCAACACTTGAAATTCCCGATAATATTTTGCCCCTAGCTCGCTATGACCTTGACGGAGGCCAAACAACCCATAGTCCGCTAGTCAAGTTCAACCCGTCATTTCCTGATTGAATTAAACCCACCCGCACGACCCTTGACGGAGGCCAAACAACGCCGTACGAATACCCTAATCCAATCGCATCATATGCTAGCAGATAAGCACTAGTTAGCTACCGTACACTACGCCTTGACGGAGGCCAAACAACCGCAGCACGAATACTAACTAGTACGTATCTGAAATGACGGAGGGCTACGACAGGTTTTTCTGAAAACCTATTACGTAATGAACTTGATATCGTTGTAGAATCAAATGGTTTTTGAAATGGAGTGCTTTTGAGGCTTTTCTAGTTTTGCTAAAGGAGTCACTCCCGGTGAAGGGATCGTCGGTCCTTTCCTCGTCGAATGAGGTGCTGGATATATCATATATATCACTGTGCAAAGCAAAAACACTTAAAAGCGAACAAAAGACAAACCGAGTGTGTAGCATCTGCCAGTTATTGCTAAAGGAGTCACTCCCGGTGAAGGGATCTCGGTCCTTTCCTCATCGAATAAGGTGCAGGATATATCGCATATACCGCTGTGCAAAGCAAGAACTGTAGCTACCTGTTTTATTTTGAAATTCGATTCTACAACATCTTAGGTTTCTTTTAATTTCATTAATCACATTAATGAAGTCCCATCATTTAAGTACCTAAACATCACAGATAGATATGACGTACACTTATGCCATCCGCATTCGCCTCGATGTCCCCTCGTGCACCGTTAGGTTAGGTAACTAACGGCAGAGCAGGGCAGGGCTAGCGCGGGTGTAAAACATAAGTAACGTCTATATAATATATCATATATACTATATACAATATCCATCACAGAAACATCACATGATCTCATCACAGATATCGCAGCAGAAGATATATATGAAATATTGGATATACTAGGACGTCCGTGTTTTCAATACGAGCCAGTATAAAACACGGATTCCACGGTCGTGATGAATAGCCAAACCCACACCCCTAGACTCCTACGAGAGCGGCAAGCAACCCTACCAATTCTAGAGTTCGGAGACCCGGACTCGACTCCTCGAGTTGGTCTCCCACTGGACTCCAGAACCCGGTTACTTGTGCTCCCCTCGTTGGGTCTATCCTAGTGCGGAAAAGTAAATAATATACAACAGGTGACAACTCCCGCAACCTGGAAGCGCCCCAAAATAAAAGAATATTACATACAAGTTTTTACATGAATGAAAATGAAAAACACTCATCTCACATAAAAACCCCCGGCTATTCAAACACGACGATCCAATATAACATATCCAGCAACACATAACATCACATGTCATCAACGTAAGCAAATATGCGCATCCCAATTGTCGTTGACATATAGCAACGAAACCGGCGATATCACATATTACACTTACGGTCACAGAAAAGAAAGTGTAAAACTACAACAGTTGGAATCCGCAACCACCTCAGACATCGCATGCCTGATCAAATGAATACCTTAGACATCACATGCCTAACAATTATAAACCCCGCATTTTAGTCTCATTATCGAAAACACTTTTCAATACCAAGTCGGGTAATTCAACAAGATTCCCGACACACTGATCGAATGCTCGTCGCAAACTTCAGTAGACGGCCGCACCCCCAATACCGTCGACGAAGTGCACCAAGGCGGAACACCGCTACCGCGAGCACCCGAACGGATGCTTTCGGCGACGGGGTTCTCCTACAGTCACTTGGTCGGGGCAATGGGGTAAGGCTGTCTATTAAGTTTACCCGGCGAGTATCCGCGTACGCTACGTGATTGCGACGGACTTTTGATCACATCAAAATTCCGTGGCAACCGATCAAGTGAGACTAAATTGCTACGTTTATAACATTCATTTAGTTATCTCATAACCATTGTGAATTCCAATTATTGTATCCCATTCCAGATAAACAGAAAATGTTAAACTTTCCGATCGAACAATCGAACACCCAAGTTTTCCCGATACAGATCAACACATGAAACAAGCCTAACAACATTCAGTTCGTACCTCAGTACCGACGGTCCAGCCGTAGAAGGGTCAAGCCAACGCCTCACATGTGGCACGCCGTACTGCCCCAAACCCGAAGGTTCAAAGGGCAGTTCAAGACGGTCACATAATCGAGTTAAGGTTTGTGTCTTCTAGAGGGACCATCGCGTTACTTGCACTACTTAGAACGTCGTTAAACTACGGAAAAATCCAACACTTGGAAATTTCCCGACAGGGGAAAAATTGGGTATTTATATCCGGTCGAACTTTTTAACATATTCTAAAATTTATCCGGAAAGCCACACAGACAAAATTTGATATCCCGATCGAAACATCGAATTCCCAAATCAACTCAGAAAATTTCAACTCTGGAAAAAAATATTAAAAATATCCAGGAAAACCAGCACAGAATATTGTGAATTACTGTACCAATTAGGATGCCTAATACGACAAAATGGCCGCGCTTGCGCCGCACGAGCCAAGCTCGTGCCGCGGAAGCGCGGCGCACTGTAGGAATTAGGAAGCCGAATTTTACAGAATTTCTTATAATTTCCTGCTGATATTTCTGAACATTTTTAATGTGGAAAAATCCCTGTTTTTAAAAATTGTACAGAGAGCAATTTCCCGGGTGAGGTTTCGGTTCGATCGGACTTCAATTTCCGTCTGGACTTCGCCTAAGGCTCTAGCTAGGCTCTGATACCACTGAAGGGTTCCTAGGCACACTAGTGAGGTCTCCCAAGCCATCAACCATGGCAATTTCAAAAATTATGGTGCCTACAAACCCTAGTGTACGGATCGATAACTAGATGTCTAGGCGAAAAGAAAGCTAGCTAACAACTTAGCTAATGAGAATACGGAAATACAACCTTTGTAGATCCGGTCCTCCACCTCCACGGCTCCGCAACGAGGTCGTCTCCGCTGTCCAAATCAAATCCGGGCTCTAGAGTCGGCTTCGTCGGAGAATGGGCAAGCTAGGTCGTCGATGTCCATGCCGAAGATGATCTACGTCGAAGCATCGATGAATCAAGCTCCACCTTCAACAAGTCATGAAACTTGTGAAGGAAACACACTCTACTACTTGGCAAGAGGTAGAGGATGAAGAAATAGGAAGTGGGTAGACTTTAGTTTTGGATTTCTCACTCTTTTCCAACAATCACCATTGATGGACTTCAAGCTTCTTCACTTGAAGAATGAAGAAGAAGAAGGAAAGAAAAATATGATAAGTTAATTATGAAAGAATAATAATCTTCTTCTTATCATAACATAACTATGGTTATGTGTAGAGAGCAAACCTTAGTTAGGTGAATGGTTAGGTTAGGCAAGAAACAAAAATGGTGGACTTTTCAACACTTCATGAAACTTCAAGATAGAAACAAAAAAACACCACCATTTTCCCTTTTGCCAAAAATGCAATAAATAAATTAATAAATGAATAAATTAATTAAACATAACCCTAACCATTTACTTAACTATGGTTTAGACTAAACCTACACACAAACATGCATGTATCATCAAATATGATACAAGCAAGTGCACAAATCATATCGCATATGCAATGCGCACACCCGAGTGAGAAAATCCATTTTAAAGTGAACCGATACTAGTTAATGCAAAGTAATATATCAAATATATAATTATGCATTAAATCATTAAATCAACACTTGATTCAATGATCCGGTCATGACGCACATAACCGACTGGCATCATTAGCAACAACTTATCGAATCAACACTTGATTCGATAACCCGGCTATATCGCATATAACCGATCAATGTCACATGACGAGAATCGAATACAGTATCACATACCGTATTATTCTCGGTCCCGCACATATCTCATATGCGCTCCTATTTCGTTTCGCTTGAACCAGGAAACCTCTGTGTAGGACTCTAAAGACTCGTCAATACGCCGGCAGCGGATGATGATCATATCAAACATCCACAAGCCGCAAGCGGTCTGCTAAACGTAACGGCCACCCGGGTATTGAGCGATCTGAAGATCGACGAGCAAGCCCGCTCACACTCCAGTGAATCCGACCAGTAACACTACCGTACAGTCCGGTCTGATCGTCTGATATGTCGCATATCTCGCCTAGGGGTGGTAAACGTCAGACCCCAATAGCTCAATAAGTCGTGTCGATATGAGGCTCATAACGGGTCGAGAAACTACTGGTAACACTTACCAGCAATTCTCTGAGCAGCCCTGGCCAGGGACTTCCTGTTATAGCCGATCGAACACAGTACAACATCAACCCCCATATACCGGGAGAGACGAATCCCCTCCTATCGCTCATTGCCTCCATGTGACTCGGGACTGTACCCAAAAACCACCGTTTTGCACGCCCTCTTGGACGTGGTAAGATGGAAATCAAAGCACAGTGGGAACCACACAAGACTCTATGACGATCTCGGGTCAACAGACTACTCTGTACCAGTGTCACCAGAGAACTGCCATCTGACGTGAGGTATAATACCATCTGGGAGTTCTCGGCGAGTCCGTCCAGTGTACCCAGTCTCTACTGAGCACCCGTATATCATCTCTGATGTCAAACACCGATGGATATGGGATCATCCATCGCCCATCTGTATGGGTCGAGAAGGTATACGCTAGTCTACTCTGGTATATCGATGCCCTGTCTCGATACACCCACGACTAGGGACTTTGAAGGATGTACTTATAGACTACCATGTCCCCACTAGTATGATCCGCATCATAGTCCAGGTAGTCAAGTACAGATCCTAAGGGCTTTACCAACATGTAACAGAGAGACAGTCAGTATACACGTTAAGGTAAAGTTCAACCAGATAGCATACTATCATGTCGAGCAAGAAAGTCATCCCTATATATGTCCCAGCATCCACTACAATATACATCCTATGTATAGTAATGGCCTCTAGGGCATACATATAACTAACATATGTTTTCAGAATCTAGACTTAAGCTAGGAACTATTTTTCAAACTTATTCTCTAATAAAAGTTTTAATACTTTTCCTTCGTTTCGACTTAGCCCAAGAACTGAACCCAAAATTTGCCTATTTCTAAATAATCTACAAAGACAAATACTTTCTACCGTTAAACTCTAAGAAAGGTTATTTTTAGGGTTTTTAATTTGCTAAGTCTAAGATTTAGTTTTTCCTAGCCAGTTACCCTATTTATCAAACTCAAGTCAATTAACCAGAATTGAATACATTAATTTTTATAATTTTTGAATTTTTTCAATTTTTATGGGTTTTTCTGTTTTCTAATTTTTTTTATTTTTCAAATTTTCAAATTTTTATGATTTTTTATATAAAGATGCAATGCGGAAATATACATATGAATGCAAAAGGAAAAACTTACCGAACATACCCCCAAACTTACAATGGACAGTGTCCTCACTGTCATGCTGCATCAAGTGGGTTGATAATATCGGCGAGTTCCTGCTTATTATTATATTTACATATTATATACACACCCCCAAACTTATTTGAAATAATGTTTTGGAAGAAAAGAAATCTGGGGGTGAAAGTGGAGGAATATTACTCAGTGTAGATCGGCTCCTGCAAGAACAGGAGCTCCTCCGAAGGGTCCGCTGTGAGGAACGGTTTCAAACGATGCCCATTTACTTTGAAAAGCGTACCATCCTCCGGGTTTTCCAGATCAACCGCACCGTGCGGATAAACGGTGCGGACTACAAAAGGTCCCCTCCACCTAGAACGGAGCTTGCCGGGATGAAAATGTAACCGAGTATCATATAATAAAACCTGTTGACCTGGTTTAAATGTCTTGCGCAAAAGGTTTTTATCATGAAATACCTTAACTCGTTTTTTAGCAATCACGGCATTATCATATGCCTCATCCCGCAGCTCTTCTAGTTCATTTAACTGCAGCTTTCGGTTGCTGCCCGCATCTCCTAAGGATAGATTCAGCTCTTTAATGGCCCAAAATGCCTTATGCTCAATTTCTACTGGAAGGTGGCAGGCCTTCCCGTAAACAAGCCGGTATGGAGACATGCCAAGATCGGTCTTGTATGCAGTACGGAAAGCCCATAGTGCATCGATTAATTTTAGTGACCAATCTTTACGGTTTTTAGAAACCGTTTTCCTCCAAGATTTGCTTAATTTGTCGATTCGAGATCTCGGCTTGCCCACATGTTTGGGGATGGTATGGTGTTGACAGCTTATGGGTGATAGAGTATTTGCGCATTAAGGACTCAAAAGTCCTATTGCAAAAGTGAGAACCATTATCACTTATTATCGCACGAGGGTGCCCAAATCGAGAAAAGATGTGTTCTTTTAGAAATCGAACGACAACCTTGTTGTCATTCGTTCGACTTGGTATAGCCTCGACCCACTTTGAAACATAGTCAACAGCCAATAGAATATACACATTTCCAAAAGAGTTAGGAAATGGTCCCATGAAGTCTATACCCCAAACATCAAAAATGTCTACAACCAAAATAGGTTGGAGCGGCATTTCGTTTCTCCGCGATATCCGGCCCAAGTGTTGGCACCGGGAGCAAGTTTTGCAGTATTCGAAAGCATCTTTGAAGAGTCGTGGCCAATAGAAACCACATTGCAAAACTTTCTCGGCTATCTTCTTTGGGCCAAAGTGCCCGCCACATGCTTGATCGTGGCAAAAAGACAGCACACTCTTAACCTCAGTTTCAGGTACACACCGACGAATGATTTGGTCGGAACAGTATTTAAAAAGATAAGGTTCATCCCAGTGAAAATGCTTTACTTGGGACAAAAATCGAAGTTTATCTTGTTTCGACCAATCGTTAGGTATCAAGCCGGTGGCTAAGTAGTTTACAATATCGGCGAACCATAGTTCGCAAGAAACAGTCAAGAGTTGCTCATCGGGGAAAGCATCAGTGATAGGCAGTTCAAGTGTAGGCGACGAAGGAAGTCGTGAAAGGTGATCGGCCACTACGTTTTCACATCCCTTTTTGTCCCGTATGATAAGGTCAAATTCTTGTAGCAAGAGGATCCAACGTATGAGCCTAGACTTAGCATCCTTCTTCGCAAAAAGGTGGCGAAGAGCTGAGTGATCCGTGTACACTATAACTGGAGAGCCAATTAAATAAGGCCGAAATTTCTCAAGTGCAAACACAACCGCTAAAAACTCTTTTTCTGTTGTTGTGTAGTTTAATTGGGCCTCATTTAATGTTCGGCTAGCGTAGTAAATTACATGCGGCAACTTGTTAATGTGCTGTCCAAGAACAGCACCAATGGCAAAATCTGATGCGTCGCACATAATTTCAAAAGGGTGCGTCCAGTCTGGAGATGAAAGGATGGGCGCAGAAATGAGTGAGTGTTTCAAAGACTCGAACGCTTTCATGCAAGTTGAGTCGAAAACAAAAGTAGTGTCCTTGGCCAACAAGAGAGTCAAGGGTCTAGCAATCTTGCTAAAGTCCTTGATGAACCGTCTATAGAAACCGGCATGGCTAAGGAAAGCTCGGATATCTTTGACGCATTTAGGAGGAGGAAGATTAGAAATGACTTCGATTTTAGCTCTATCAACCTCTATGCCGTTTTGCGAGATGACATGTCCTAAGACAATGCCTTCTCGTACCATAAAGTGGCACTTCTCCCAATTCAAAGTCAGGTTCTTTTCCCTACAGCGGGTGAGAACTGCGTCAAGATGTCGTAAACACTCATCGAAGGAGTCACCAAAAATGGAGAAATCATCCATAAAGATTTCCAAAAACTTCTCCACCATGTCCGAAAAGATCCCCATCATACACCGCTGAAATGTAGCGGGTGCATTGCATAACCCAAAGGGCATGCGACGATAAGCAAAAGTGCCAAAGGGACAAGTAAATGTAGTTTTGTCTTGATCCTCTTTGGCTATGGGGACTTGATTATAACCGGAATAGCCATCTAAAAAGCAGTAGAATTCGTGCCCCGCTAATCGTTCTAGCATTTGGTCAATGAATGGTAAAGGAAAGTGGTCCTTCCTTGTCGCGGCATTGAGTTTCCGGTAGTCGATGCAAACTCGCCACCCAGTTTGGGTGCGAGTGGGAATTAACTCATTTGCCTCGTTGGTAATGACCGTGATGCCCGATTTCTTTGGCACGACATGAATGGGGCTGACCCATTGGCTATCCGAGATAGGGTAAATGATACCGCTATCAAGACACTTAACGATCTCCTTCTTGACCGCCTCTTTCATAATGGGGTTGAGGCGTCTTTGTGGATCCCTTGCCGGCTTGACATCATCCATCAAGTGTATATGATGTTCGACTATGAGGGGACTAATCCCCTTGATGTCCGCCATAGACCAGCCGAAAGCTTGCCGATTATTGCATAAGACCGTTAAAAGAGCCTTCTCTTGCTCAAGAGCTAGAGAGGCCGAGATGATAACGGGTAAGGTCTCATTTTCACCTAGATAAGCATATTTTAGGTGCGACGGCAAAAGCTTTAGTTCGAGTTTAGGTGGTGAAACAATAGATGGTAACAATGGAGTAACTGTTTCAAACTCGAAGGATTCCATCAAAGGTTCAAATTGAGTGTACGCTACCGAGTCGGATGGTTCAACTAACTCATCCGAAAAAGCAAAAGACTCAAACTCGGGTGGAGAGTCTTCAAGATCATCAACAAAGGTGAAACACTCATAATCTTTGTCCGTCGTGAAAGCTGTGTCGGATTCTAGGAGGAACGCACTAGTGGCGTCAATATTACTGTGATCAAATATGAAATTTTCGAACTCACAGTCCTCCTCCGCGATCTCATAGATCGAGCACACATCAAGTACGCTAGAATTAGGCTCGCAAGGCTGACTTCCTAGCTTGAAAATGTTAAGTTCAACTGTCATCTTGCCAAAAGATAGATTCATTGAACCATTACGACAGTTGATTACCGCGTTAGAAGTCGCGAGGAATGGTCGACCAAGTATCACCGGAATTTGATTACGGGGGTTAGCGACAGGCTGTGTATCCATAACAATAAAGTCCACGGGGAAAATGAAATCCCCTACTCTAATTAACACATCCTCCAACTCTCCCCTAGGGTGGGTGATTGATCGGTCGGCCATTTGGAGAGTAAAATGAGTAGGCTTGAGCTCTCCAACGCCTAATTGTTCGTACACCGAATAGGGTAGCAAATTGACACTAGCACCAAGATCTAATAGTGCTCTATTGATGGTCTTGTTCCCAATTGTGATCGAAATAGTAGGACAACCGGGGTCCTTGTGCTTTGGGGGTAAAGAATTGACAAGAGCATCACTAACAGCACTAGCCACGAAAACTTTCTTTGGTACTTGTGACTTCCTCTTTTTGGTGCATAAGTCCTTTAAGATTTTTGCATATGAAGGAACTTGTTGGATTGCATCCAAAAGAGGGATATTTATGCTAACCTGTTTGAACAACTCTACAATCTTCTCCATCTGTGGAGTTGGTTTATTGGATCTCAACCGATTTGGAAAAGGAACATTTTGAAAAGTTGTTGAGTCCAATTTTTGTGGATCAGATTGTTGAGTTGGAACGGAACCCCGTGTAGATGTGTTCGTGTTGTGAGAAGAGGGTCCGTTCGAGCCAGAAGAAGTAGAGCCATGTGAAGGATGGAGAATAGGCTCTAACGAAGAAGAAGAGGAAGATGAAGAACCACCGGCAGAGGTGTCATGGTGAATACCCACATTGTTTTGCAGCACTTTTCCGGATCTCAACGTAGTCACAGCATTCACGTTATGATTCTGCTGTTCATGTACAACATGTGCGTGACCAGGATTTGGGAGTGGTTGAGACGGAAGCTTTCCTTTCTCTCGCTCTTTCAATGCTGCGTTGAGTTGTGCAATTTGTGCCTCAATAGCTTTGATGCTTTGATCGTGTGAGGCACTGTTTTGCACCAAAGATTGAACAGAAGTCTCTATCCTAGCTGTGGACTGTGCAGATTGCTTTAGGAATGCTTCTAGACTTCTTTCGAGCGAGCTAACAGCATTTTGAGGGGGAACAAAATTGTTGGGTACAAAATTGTTCATCTGATTAGGGTAAGGTTGCTGTTGGAGAGGCTGCTGAAATTGAGTTTGTGGAGGTGCTTGTTGTTGTGGAGGAGGAGCCCTTTGAAAATTGTTGTTTCCTTGGGATTGTTGATTGTGGTTCCAAGCGAAATTAGGGTGGCTCTTCCAACCCGGATTGTATGTCGAAGAGTATGGATCATTTCTTTGTCGTTGCTGAAAGGCAGCATTGACTTGATCTTGTCCTTGAGTAGAAGCAGTGTAAGGACACTCTTCGGTGAGATATGATGGATCCGAACAACAAGCACAAACAGTTCGTGAGGGCACAACAGGGGCAGGAGAAGGTGCTGAGATTTTGGTCTCAAGTGCTTCTAGCTTTTTCGTAAGAGCGGCCATCTCGGCCTTCATAGCAATTGACATCTCTACTTGATGTATGCCTGCCCTAGGTTGACCAAAAGAAGAAGATGATGTGGTCTTGGTGCTCTCCCATTGAATTGTTTGCTCACTAAGATCCTCAAGAAACTGCCACGCTTCCTCACTAGACTTGGACAGAAAGTGACCTTGACTAATGGTTTCTAGCAACTGCTTCGTTGCCGGGTTCAATCCCTCGTATAGTGTTTGGCAAAGTTGCCATCTTTCGATCCCATGGTGAGGGCATTGAACGAGTAGGTCTTTGAATCTTTCAAAATATTTCCAAAATGGTTCGGCAGGAAGCTGTGAAAATTGTATAATTTCATTACGGATTTTAGCAGTTTTGTGATGAGGATAGAACTTTTTAAGAAAAGTTTTCACAAACTCGTCCCAATTTCTAATTGAGTGTGATGCGGTGCTGTATAGCCACTTCTCGGCTAGGTCACATAAGGTGAAAGGAATGACCCTTAGCCTTATAGCGTCATCACTTAATTGGGTAGTTTTCATCATGGCGCAAACGTTTTGGAATTTGTTGATAAAGATATATGCATCTTCGGATTCCAAACCATGAAACTTAGGCAGCATGTTGATGAAGTGGGGTTTGATCTCAAAATTGTCCCCATTAGCCGGTGGGAGGGAAAGACAAGTAGGAAGGGCGGTGCGGACGGGGTAGAAAAGATCCTGGAGCGCGACTCGTGCGGGCGCTTCGACAGGCGGAAGATTCGGGTTATTCGCACCTAACGGAGGTGGAATCCTTCCCGTCGGTAAGGTATTGTTAGGATCGTATCCCGACATACCTTCGGAAGAATGTGATGGTGAAAGTGAAGAAGTGGACAAGATTTCGACTTCGGAGTCGAAAGGTTCGTCGGTCGGTACCAACGAAACACGGACTAATCGGGCGCTAGGGTCCCTAGTCCAACCGGACATACACTAAAAGGGTTAGTGTAGTCGAAAGATGAAAGACAGAAGGCAAGAAAACGTCAATGAGAAGAAGTGGTGTAAGTGAGTGCAAAGATTCTTTAGCGACAAGTTGCACGTTTTGAAAAGATTTTCCTTTTCTTTTTTTTTTTAAGTGAGCTTTGTGCAAAAAGATTTTTTCGAAAAGAGACTAGTGACACAAATGCAATTAACCACACATGCACAATCAGGCCTAAGTCCAGGGTCACCTAGGTCAGCTAGACAGCTCCTAACTGTTCCAAAGGGCTAGAGATAGGACCTCAAACCGCCTCTTCACGGACAAGTACGGCCAGGTAAGTGGGAAGGAACCACCACTACAGTGGGCCTAATTAAAAACCACTAGCCTAGACACCGCAATGTCGGTTAGGATAAACGGCCGATGCCTATACTAGTCCTCTGTCCTATTGAGCTCGAGGTCCTTAGGGCTGAGTCTAATATTTTTTAAATTAAAAGTGGTCAATGCAAATGCTTTAAGTGATTTCTGGGGTCCTGGGAAGGGTGATGAAATCCCCACCCAATCTGAATTGGTCAATAGCCCCTTAAAGTCAGATTAAAGTATGCAAAGCAGTAAATCACTTGCAATCAATTTGCTTTTAAGCGCGGCGCAAAGAATCCTGCAGAAAATCAATTATTGGAAGGGGGAAGAAGATTTTTAGCGCAAAGAATCCTGCAGAAGATTTGACAGAAGATATATTGGAATTTGCAGAGGGGAGAATAAGGAAACAAACAGTGCAATTTTTGCGCAGAGATCTCCACAGGGAGCCGCGGATCCGCGGTCTTGGATGGGTATATGCCGCAGAATCGCGGTCAGGTAGCAGCTTCAGGTTGCCAAAAAATTTCTGCTGTTCTGTAGTCTCAATCCCTCTCTGTTTTGATGTATCTTTTTCTGTTTTGCCTTCTGTGTTGTTTCAGATCCGTCAATCCTGCAAAAATCCACAAAGAAAACCCTTCAAACAATAAAAGATGATAAAAAAATTTTATTTTTGGAATTTTTCAGATTTTTATGATTTTTTATATTTTAGATTAACCCGAAATTACAAAAAGAAAATTTTACGCCATCCCCGGCAACGGCGCCATTTGATTAAGAGAGGTTTTGTCGATCAAAAATATTTACCGCAATCAAGAACGGCGTCGCATGAAGCTAGCCGGTGAATACGGGTCGATCCACAGGGATGTGTAAATCTCCTTTAAGTTCTTACGAGTTAATTACAAATGGTGTTTGGATTTATAATTAAACCTAAAAATTGAAGTTGTATGAGACTAGGATTAGAAACTTGCTAGGATTAGGTCTAGGGAAAATTTGGTAAACAAAGATCTACATCTCTTTCCATTGCTAGTAATTAAAGATATCATATTAGTGTTATGGTAAATCTTAACAAAGGGGATTAGGATGATTGGGAAGATTGATTCTTCCTCTAGATCCTTGTCCTTCCTTTCTTAATCTTTACCCTAACCTCCATAGAAAACCTTAAAATCCGGTCCTTTAGACTACGGAATCACCGTTACCTTGAGGGTAAAAGTGCCGTAGGGAGCGGAATAAAAAGGTATGCATGGAGTTCTAATGTTCATAAAAGTTTAGCAACGAAAAGAGATGAGAGATCTTCGTCTCTCAAATCCTTCCCTATTCCTAACCCTAACAAGCGAGGAAACTACTCGCTCATTGAGGGGATGAAAAAAAACAAGAGTTTATTCAAGAGAGAAAACATCATTGCAAGTTAAAAAACTAAACTAATTTAAACTAAGGCGAGAAAGTAAATTACCTAGGGCAGATATAAAAAAACTAGAACTACTGCAAGGAAAATTACCTACTTACTTTTGATGCACTCTAACTTCAAGAAAACAGAATTTTATTCATGAGAAGAGGCATAAGAAAATACAAGGTCTTGGGTTCTATTTATAGGACATAGAAACCCTAGGTTTACAATTGCACCGCATGTCTAAAATTACAAATATACCCCTAGAAAAATCTTTCCAAAGTCGCCAAAAATTATGGCAAAATTTTCTGCGCACTAGGGCACAGGACGGCCGCGGATCCGCGGAATGGGCGCGCTTGGGCCGCGGATCCGCGGCCCAATGATGGGATCATCATTTGATTTTTCTTGGGCTTTGTTTGGTTCTTCTGGGCTTCTTGTTTCTTTATTCTTTTTATCAGTTGGGCTTCTGTATTAATTCCAGATTTTCAGTGAACACTTTGCAATGGATCTTTTAACCGTCTTTCTTGCAAATTTGGATCTTGAGTTGCCTTGTTGATGGTGAACCGTTCTTCTGCTGGGTTTTACTAAGATCCTCCTAATTGTTGGTCCAAAGTCCTTCTTTTGTGTCGTCTTTTTTGTTTTTCACTGTTTTTGCTCCAACAACCTGTAACCTGTAACATGTAGCAGACATGGGTCAAAAGCACCTGTTTTATTCTTAAAAGCATAAGAATGGGGAATACAAAATGCAATATTATGTTATGAACATGCGTGTCATGGCAATTATTGACGGTGTGAATGGCATACAATCAGTGCTTGTGCAACATGAACCGTCAATAATAGTGCAGTGTCCAAATGGGTACAAGCCCAAGCACAACAAGTAATAATATGCAATGAAATTTATACGCAAACTCTATATGTGCAATATAAACATGCGGCTGATATCATATCTAGCCCTGACGCATAACGCCATGCGGGCGAATTCTGTTGGAGATAGTGCCCTCAGAGTCAATTATTGGATCGCAGGTACGTGATTGCAATGATTGCGAAGGACCTATACCGGTAGGACAATCTTCCTCAAGATGATAGTATGCTATCTGGTTTGCCTTTATCAGTCGTGTACATGTTCAGGTGACTGATTACATGTTACACTTTGATAGAGCCCTTAGGATCTTGCTTTACTACCAACTGTATGATGGCGATCATATACGTGAGAGTTGGGTAGTTTATACGCATATCCTTAATTGTGGTCTCTAGTCGTGGGAGTTTCGAGACAGGGCATCGATACTCCGGAGTAGACTAGTGTATACAGTCGAGACCCCGACGAGGGGCGGTGGCCGGTCTCACAAGCCACTGGTGTCAGTTGGATCACCTAAGATGTATACAGGTGCTCATTGGGTTATGAGTACACCGGACAGGACTCGCCGGGAACCTGCTAGTTGGTATTATACATATCGTCAGATAGCAGTTCCCTGGTGACATGTGTACAGGTTAGTTCATCGACCTGAGGTCGTCATTTGTCTCGTGTGAGTTCCCACTGTGCTTTGATTTCTACCCTACCACGGCTCAAAGGAGTCGTGCAAACAGGTAGCTTTTGGGTACAGTCCCGAGCCATATGGAGGCACGTGAGCGGATCGGCAGGGGATTCGTCTCTCCCGGTATTGGGGGCGAGATCGTGCTGTGTCTAGGAGAGCCATTACATATAGCCCACGGCCGTGGCAGGAGATTTACTGGTAGGTACCCCAGTAGTATCTCAGGGTGTTATTGGGCTACACTCCGACACGACTTATACTGCTATTGGGGGTCTGACGTTACTAGCCCCCTAGGCAGATATGCGATACTCATAGACGAACGGACCGGACTGTATATACATTGTCACTGTTAGGCACAGTAGGGTTTCCGGATGAGTTCGCTCATCGGCCTCCCTTGAGGTCAATCTATGGGCAGCCGTTACGCATTGCTAGTGCCGCTGACGGTTTGTGGTTAAACCCACTGCCAGGGTACTGACGAGTCATTAGAGTTCCCCACAGACAGTTTCCCAAGTTCGGGCGAAACGTTGCAGAGGCCGTATGGTTTTATGGCAGGGTTCGAAAAATGCACGTGCGTTTACGCACGTGTCAGTTTTCGGGCAGATGATACTGGTCGGCTTTGGTTTAATCCGGATCCGAGTATTATATTGAGTAGATATAATATCTTTGTCTCAGTTGCATTTGTATTCGGTCGTAATACAAATGCGGGTATATTTATACAGTTACGGGATTATCCTGAAAGTCGTTTCAGGATCACTTTTGGAAGTTGCCAGTTTTCAGTTTTCTACCGCCTGTCTTTTAACATTCGGTTAAAGACGGATTTATCTTTCCGTCACTCAGGTGATTCATGAAGGTGAGTCGTGCTTCTAGAAGCTTCTAGATTGGTGACTAGATTCATGCATCTTTCTTTGCATTTATTATATGATGACTAGGTTTTAATGACTCATGCTTTAACATTAATGATTCTTGTTTAACCTTAGGATATTTGTTCATGATATTTATCCTTGTGGTCACCCTCTTTACTCCTACGATCACCTCCCTCTTCATATATATTGGCCGGCCCCCTTGTGAGAGAGAGAGAGATTGATTTCATTTTTGGTAAAAGACTATGGTTTATGGTGCATGGAAATTTCATAGCCTCTTTCATTCCATCACCCGATAAAAATGGCAACTTCATTAACCGATCGTCCACGGCTTTGGACGAAGTGAGACAAAGTCTTCTACTCATTCTCTACATCAATCTTGGTCGTCTCTTTTAGCAAACTTGACGACCGAGTTGCCTCGAGTCAGAGGCGGGAGCCCGTTTAAAGAATCGTCGACGTGGTGCCACCTGGACGAGGAGATCAGAGGACGACGAGATCGGAGCAGCCGCAACAGAGCGTGGGATGATGGTTGAAGAACGAAGGACTCGAATCGTTCGGTATAACCTTTCTACACTCTTTACTGTTTGTTAGTTTAGCAATAATGGCAGATCCGGGTTAAAGTATACGATAGCGCCAGTTAAAAGTTTTGTGTTCCGCATTTGGCGTCTGTAGACGACCAGGGCGCTACCGTAGACTTACAGTGGTATCAGAGCCTCACCATTTTGCTATACTAACTTGTGCTAACGCGTTTAAAATAACGATCGAACCGGATATCGAAAAACACAATTTTCAAGCTTCACAGTTTCTGTCGATTTTAAATGATGTCCTAAAATTATTCTACATATCTCAGAAAACTGTACAGGGTTTTATAAGAACACCGTACAAATTTGGGCACATGAATCGACAAGACTGCCGCGGAATCGCGGCCAAACCCATGGTTTGGCCGCGCATCCGCGGCCGTTCTGAGTGATCATGCCCCCAAACTTGCACAGTGTATTCTTCTCTGGAAATTGGGGTTTTTGGTACATATCTTTTGGGCCCAGATTTTGTTACTGTTCACCAGTTGTTCGTGGGGCCCACTTCTTGATATTTAGTCGATCGAAATTTAAACACGTTAGTTTACAGTGTTTACATTATATCTCCGACCGGGAATGTCATTTGATCGGTAAACCGCGTCTGATTGCTATAGTTCTTTTAGACGGGTTTGCAAACGTGACATTCGCGTTGATGTTCTGTGTTGTGCTGTGATGTTGCGGATTTGTCGTGGTGGATAGCAGTGTGCAATGGTAGTGCGGTTTGGATTTATTTGTACATTTGATATTGCAGGGCGAGCGTCCAACTTTTGGACTGCCGTCACTGCCTGTTGTATAATATTCTTTTGGGGCACGACCAGGTTGCGGTCGATGTACCTGTTGTACTATTATTCATTACTGTACTAGGTTTTGCCCCGCGACGGAGTGCACGGATAGCCGGGTTCTGGGGGGCAACGGGTCCGCATCTCATGGCTTTGAGAGGTAGAGGGGCCTCACTCTAGAATTGGCAGACTATTCGCCGCACTCGTAGGGGGTACAGGTTGACCCAAGGAGGGGTGTCCAAGATTACCGGATTCCGTGAAGTGCTGGGTGATCCATTCACTTTGCTGTAGGGGGCTGCCCCGCTTCAGGTTTTGGCGGGTAACTTGCCGCACCCGTAGGGGTCTAGGTTTCATTGCACAGGCTATCCACATGACCAGAGGAACGTCGGGTTTCAGCAGCGGCTCTGTGAAACCCGGGGATCCCAGATTATGTGTATTGTTCTGTGATGCTTATTACTTTTCTGTAATATTGCATATTATCACGCCTGGAGCGATTATTGTATATTGGTTTATATACTATTAGATGTTGTATATGTTTTACACCCGCGCTAGTCTAGTCCCTGCTCTGTCGTTAGTTAAGTAACCTAACGGGTGATGACGGGACCCAGTGACGAATGCGGATGGCATATACGTACATTTTATTTTCGTTCTTTTCTGGTGTGATCGATTGATAGGACCGCGTTGATTCTGATCAATGCAAAGTAAAGCAAACCTGTTTACAGTTGTTGGAACAAATTTAAAAAGTGTTATTGCAAAGACGTTTCCTTTTGTTATGCATAGCGGTATTCAGTGGAATATCCTGCACCTCATTCGACGGGGCAAGGGCCGATATCCCTTCACCGAGACTGACCCCTTGGGCAGAAGTTTGCGTCAGGGTAATAACTTCACTATAGTCGATTACAAGTTGCTTTGCATCGCGGTATTCAGTGGAATATCCTGCACCTCATTCCACGAGGAAAGAGCCGAGATCCCTTCACCGGGAATGACCTCTTTAGCAAAAGGTTTTCGCCACTATATTTTAAAAAGCTATCAGGTTCCTTCAGCGATATCAAGTTCGTTACGTTAAAGGTTTTTCGCCAAAAACCAGCCGTAGCCCTCCGTCACTTCTTTTGGGTATTCAGTAGTATTCAAGCTATGCATTTTAGCCAAAGTTAAGGCATAGTGTTTGGTAGCTGCTGGGTATTCATTTATTGCATAGATAGATGAGTTGGTTTGGGACAGTCGTTCTGCCATTTGGCCAAAGCCAGGGGCATGTGCGGGTGGGTTCAAATTGACAAGATAGTGACGGGTAGAACTTGGCATATGACTTATGACATTTTGACCAAAGCCAAGGTTATAAGAGCATGGGGCAAAAAATCTTATCGGGAGTTTCTAAAGAAACTGAAACTTGCCAAGTATGAGCATACCTTCTGGAGTATGAGTAACGTGGATGCATTCCATCACGTTATCATGCGATGAGAGTTGGATCCCGATTCCCACTGATGAGTTGGTTTACTCTTCGGGTGATCCCGATTGATTCTTCTTTCAGGTTTGGAGGAGAATTTGACAGGACAGTGGGAGGTTTCCGGATTAGATAAAGTGATAACCATTCTGATCTTGGTTAGAGTGCACGCAGAGTGTTTCTTTTCTCTCTCTCTTTGGCAGCGACCTTCGACCGACCCTAGACTATGACTCAGTGACCAAGTTGACCGAATCTTCTTAAAATACTGGCTTTTGGATTGTCCGAGTTGCATAAGTCATTGCCACTCCTTCTTCTACCCTTTGAAATTCTCAAAACACCCGTATTACTACGGACATCCACTTCCATTGGATAGATCCATCGTATGGTTATATACGAACTCGAAGGGACTTCTTCGAGGATGGATCCAGGTTCAGGAGAAATAGAATTGGTTTATTCAGTTGTCTTTTATTATCACCTTCTCTCAGGTTGCGAGAGCTCCTTGGTTTAGGAGAGTACACCTATTACGCTTATTGGATAGTCTTATTCCAAACCATAGGCAGGTGCCGAAAGGTAAGGAATGAAGAAAACCAATTAGCCTAAATAGGGTGTGCAGAAGGTGTAGGGTTCCTAGGCACCCTAATGAGGTTTCACAAGGCATCGATCATGCCAATATAAAATTTTACGGGTGCCGAGAGACCCGACTACGGATCGTTTGCTAGAAAACTAGGCGAAAAGTAAACTAGTTAACAATTAACTAATGGGAAATCGGAAATACAACCTTTGTAGATCCGGTGCTCCACCTCCATAGCTCCGCAACGAAGTCGTCTCCGCTGTCCAAATCAAATCCGGGCTCTAGCGTCAGCTTCGTCGGAGAATGGGCAAGCTAGGTCGTCGATGTCCATGCCGAAGATGATCTACGTCGAGGCATCGCTAAATCAAGCTCCACCTTCATCAAGTCATGAAAACTTGTGAAGGAAACACACTCTACTACTTGGCAAGAGGTAGAGAATGAAGAAATAGGAAGTGGGTAGACTTTAGTTTTGGATTTCTCACTCATTTCCATCACTTGCCATTGATGGAGCTTGGTTTTCTTCAAAGAAGAATGAAGAAGAAGAAGAGCAAGAAGAAGATAAGTATTATGATAAGAATTAAAAGAATAAATAAAAATCCATTCTTATCATAATTCTCACCATGGTTAGGTGTAGAGAATTAACTTGAGTTAATTGAATTGGTTAGGGTTAAGCATGAGACAAAATGGTGACTAAGTCAAAAGTTCATGAAGCTTCATGAAAGAAAACAAAAGAAGCCACCATTCTATTTTATGCAATTTTATTTTCCAAAAATAAAAACAAATGAATAAATGAATAATCAAATAAAAACCCTAACCATTTATTTAACCAAGGTTTAATTCTTTACACAAACCCTAATTTGCATGTATCATCAAATATGATACAAACAAGTGCACAAAATCATATCGCATATGCAATGCGCACAACCGAGCGAGAAAATCCATTTAAAGTGAACCGATACTAGTTAATGCAAAGTAATATATCAAATATATAATTATGCATTAAATCATTAAATCAACGCTTGATTTAACGATCCGGTCATGACGCACATAACCGACTGGTACCATTAGTAACATCTTATAGAATCAACACTTGATCCGATAACCCGGCTATATCGCATATAACCGATCAATGTCACATCGTGAGAATCGAATACAGTATCACATACTCGTATTATTCTCGGTCCCGCACATATCTCATATGCGCTCCTATTTCGTTTCGCTTGAGCCAGGAAACCTCTGTGTAGGACTCTAAAGACTCGTCAATACGCCGGCAGCGGATGATGATCATATCAAACATCCACAAGCCGCAAGCGGTCTGCTAAACGTAACGGCCACCCGGGTATTGAGCGATCTGAAGATCGACGAGCAAGCCCGCTCACACTCCAGTGAATCCGACCAGTAACACTACCGTACAGTCCGGTCTGATCGTCTGATATGTCGCATATCTCGCCTAGGGGTGGTAAACGTCAGACCCCAATAGCTCAATAAGTCGTGTCGATATGAGGTCTATAACTGTTCGAGAAACTACTGGTAACACTTACCAGTAAATCTCAGCAACCCTGGCCAGGGATTTCCTGTTATAGCCAATCGAACACAGCGCAACATCAACTCCCTATACCGGGAGAGACGAATCCCCTCCTATCGCTCATTGCCTCCATGTGACTCGGGACTGTACCCAAAAACCACCGTTTTGCACGCCCTCTTGGACGTGGTAAGATGGAAATCAAAGCACAGTGGGAACCACACAAGACTCTATGACGATCTCGGGTCAACAGACTACTCTGTACCAGTGTCACCAGAGAACTGCCATCTGACGTGAGGTATAATACCATCTGGGAGTTCTCGGCGAGTCCGTCCAGTGTACCCAGTTTCTACTGAGCACCCGTATATCATCTCTGATGTCAAACACCAATGGATATGGGATCATCCATCGCCCATCTGTATGGGTCGAGAAGGTATACGCTAGTCTACTCTGGTATATCGATGCCCCGTCTCGATACACCCTCGACTAGGGACTTTGAAGGATGTACTTATGGACTACCATGTCCCCACTAGTATGATCCGCATCATAGTCCAGGTAGTCAAGTACAGATCCTAAGGGCTTTACCAACATGTAACAGAGAGACAATCAGTATACACGTTAAGGTAAAGATCAACCAGATAGCATACTATCATGTCGAGCAAGAAAGTCCTCCCTATATATGTCCCAGCATCCACTACAATATACATCCTATGTATAGTAATGGCCTCTAGGGCATACATATAACTAACAGAAGGTAATATGTAAAGACAAAATAAAGGGATTAGAAAGAAGGCAAAGTAAATTGCGACTGATATCATTCATGACCAAACCGCGTGCTTCATCGCCACTCCTATTTCACCTTTAATAGAATAAGGTATTATTCAGTTGTCTTTTATCATCACCTTCTCTCAAGATGTGAGTACTCCTTGGTTTAAGAGGGTACACCTATTATGCTTACTGGATAGTCTTCTTCCAAACCATAGGCTGGTGCCGAACGGTAGGGAAGGAAGAAAACCATTTAGCCTAACGAAGGTGTACAGAAGGTAACGACTAAAGACAAATAAAGGGATTTGGAGAGATGGCAATAAAATATACGGTTGAAGTCATGAATTGGATTATGGAAGAGGCATTACTAGGAATACCAGGATACCCCTACGAAACATTTTCATGTTTCAGTGCATTGTTAAACGAAAACTGTTTTCCCGATTAGATACTTACTCCAAGGGTATGTATTTACCAGGTTTCATTCTCATATCTGTATTGTTTTACGGATGATGAGTGGGAGTAAGTTATTGGGAATTAGGTAATTATCCTCATTATATCGGAATTCGTTGTAATTGGTGATATTTGAGGAAATCGTCAGGGTACAGTTTTCAACCTACGAAGCACAGGTTTTGAGTTATTCAACTCAGCGGACTTATACAGAGTATTGTATGTTGTCCAGTGTCCATCAGGACAAAGGGGTAGGTCCTCGTACTTTGTTCTATTTACTTATGGCTTCTCTAGTTTTTAGACAAGTGTTTTGTAGAAATACAAGGTCTAAGTTTTGAGAAGTTGTGGGTATAAGAATAAAGTAGAGAACCAGGTGTCACAAGTATCGGGATTCTTCAAAGAGATCGAAGATGTAGATTCTTGTGATTGGTATTCAGATGATAGTAATGGCTTTGAGAAACTTGTTTCTCTTTCAGGTTACTCATAATTGGATGGATTCCTAAGTTGAGTAATGCTGATTAGTCTCTTTCCATTAAGTTGATATGCACTGGAGACAGCTGCATGATTGAATATGGTTCCAATTAAATAAGTGCCAAAGTTTCTGTATTGGATATAGAATAGTTCGTACCTTAAAAGATGTTAAGGTACGAGGAGTTGTCCAGCTTATGCTTAAAACCAGACACTGGATAACTCAGGGCACGTTTCTGTAATGACTGTTTGTGGGTTGACCCTGGCTATGACGAAGGTTGATATTCTACCATTTGGAAGATCAATAGTGATATTGTTCTTGACTCGCCACAGTTTTAGTAAAATGTTTTTTTTCAGAAAACAGTAGTGGGAGTATGGTAAAACTGGAAGTGATTCCAGAACCGCGAACGATTACGGAAAATTTAATAGGACCTATATATTCAATCAAGTTTGACATTCCATTAGCCACTCCGCAGATATGGTGGGTAACCTCAGACACCCGAGAGGTACTTCGGTAGCCTCAAGGACGGTGACAGGGAGGTTCTTATCTACCCAGACTTGACACTACTGTTGTTCCAGGCTATGAGACCCGGTAGGAGGGTTGTCGTAGTCAGTGGGAGCAGCGGAAGCATAGTGGGCAAGATGCTTATATCTATTTATAGACTTGAGCAGTTATAGCGGAGATAGATCATCTAATTTTGATGTGACAGTCATGGGTTTGACTTCAATCAGAATAGGGGATGGATCTGTTAAGAAGGTAGTAGGGTGTGATGTCATGGTATCTGGATGACATACACAGAGTAGGAAGTAAAATTCCAATACTACGATCGGTTGTACTGTGGTCGTCACACAGTTGTTTCTCCAGATAGGATATGGATATAATATTTGACATTCTGGTTTCTGGATCTATGATTTTAGATCTGGATTTGGGTAGTTTCCCAATGTGGGTACTTTGACAGTATTCTAATGGTTTTTAGAATAGATGACTCCTAGCATGGTGGTGTACCTGCAGGTGATGGAGTCACCCTCTCTAAAGGTGTCTTACAGACTAAAGGGGAGAGGGATGGGCATGATTGACAGATCACTTGCTTAGGCAACTGAGTCAATCATGAGATGTCAAGTACCACACCAGATATTGTTTTTGCACTTGATGCGATAAGTTTGTATTAATCCAATCCTGGAGAAACATAAGGAAGCAGTTTTTGAACATAAGTACATGTTCTACGGATTTGATGACGGCAGCCTCCTTCGGGAGACGATTATCATTCCAGGCTTCAAAGGTGATGTGGATGACAGAGTGATTGTCAGAGTTTTAGTTTTCCCTCTGACGAGGGACAGTATTATGGACAGGTGGTCCAAGAGGATACTGTGGGTGGCTTGGTGCAGGATACTGATTAGGTTCAGTGATCGATACAGTCTAAGAAGTTTGGATTTAGAGTTCATTTATGAACTAGGTCCCATCAGATATCCAGACATATTCTTAGACAGGAATTACTCAATTCGGGAGATGGCTTTCTCCGCGAATTTGAGATTAAGAGAGATATAGAAAGAAACATCTAGGCGGATCCACTCACTGAGGCTATTTCTCGAACACAATAGTTTTACAAACGGGCTTTGTGAAACTGATTAGGAGGGGAGTTGGATGTTCGGTTTCACACGGGCTGTGAGTAGTCGACATCGCAATAATTAGCCTTGAGTGCAAGTGGGAGATTGTTGGAGATAGTGCCCTCAGAGTCAATTATTGGATCGCAGGTATGTGATTGCAATGATTGCGAAGGACCTATACCGGTAGGACAATCTTACTCAAGATGATAGTATACTATCTGGTTTGCCTTTATCAGTCGTGTACATGTTCAGGTGACTGATTACATGTTACACTTTGATAGAGCCCTTAGGATCTTGCTTTACTACCAACTGTATGATGGCGATCATATACGTGAGAGTTGGGTAGTTTATACGCATATCCTTAATTGTGGTCCCTAGTCGTGGGAGTTTCGAAACAGGGCATCGATACTCCGGAGTAGACTAGTGTATACAGTCGAGACCCCGACGAGGGGCGGTGGCCGGTCTCACAAGCCACTGGTGTCAGTTGGATCACCTAAGATGTATACAAGTGCTCATTGGGTTATGAGTACACCGGACAGGACTCGCCAGGAACCTGCTAGTTGGTATTATACATATCGTCAGATAGCAGTTCCCTGGTGACATGTGTACAGGTTAGTTCATCGACCTGAGGTCGTCATTTGTCTCGTGTGAGTTCCCACTGTGCTTTGATTTCTACCCTACCACGGCTCAAAGGAGTCGTGCAAACAGGTAGCTTTTGGGTACAGTCCCGAGCCATATGGAGGCACGTGAGCGGATCGGCAGGGGATTCGTCTCTCCCGGTATTGGGGGCGAGATCGTGCTGTGTCTAGGAGAGCCATTACATATAGCCCACGGCCGTGGCAGGAGATTTACTGGTAAGTACTCCAGTAGTATCTCAGGGTGTTATTGGGCTACACTCCGACACGACTTATACTGCTATTGGGGGTCTGACGTTACTAGCCCCCTAGGCAGATATGCGATACTCATAGACGAACGGACCGGACTGTATATACATTGTCACTGTTAGGCTCAGTAGGGTTTCCGGATGAGTTCGCTCATCGGCCTCCCTTGAGGTCAGTCCATGGACAGCCGTTACGCATTGCTAGTGCCGCTGACGGTTTGTGGTTAAACCCGCTGCCAGGGTACTGACGAGTCATTAGAGTTCCCCACAGACAGTTTCCCAAGTTCGGGCGAAACGTTGTAGAGGCCGTATGGTTTTATGGCAGGGTTCGAAAAATGCACGTGCGTTTACGCACGTGTCAGTTTTCGGGCAGATGATACTGGTCGGCTTTGGTTTAAGCCGGATCTGAGTATTATATTGAGTAGATATAATATCTTTGTCTCAGTTGCATTTGTATTCGGTCGTAATACAAATGCGGGTATATTTATACAGTTACGGGGTTATCCTGAAAGTCGTTTCAGGATCACTTTTGGAAGTTGCCAGTTTCCAGTTTTCTATCGCCCGTCTTTTAACATTCGGTTAAAGACGGATTTATCTTTCCGTCACTCGGGTGAGTCATGAAGGTGAGTCGTGCTTCTAGAAGCTTCTAGATTGGTGACTAGATTCATGCATCTTTCTTTGCATTTATTATATGATGACTAGGTTTTAATGACTCATGCTTTAACATTAATGATTCTTGTTTAACCTTAGGATATTTGTTCATGATATTTATCCTTGTGGTCACCCTCTTTACTCCTACGATCACCTCCCTCTTCATATATATTGGCCGGCCCCCTTGTGAGAGAGAGAGAGAGATTGATTTCATTTTTGGTAAAAAGACTATGGTTTATGGTGCATGGAAATTTCATAGCCTCTTTCATTCCATCACCCGATAAAAATGGCAACTTCATTAACCGATCGTCCACGGCTTTGGACGAAGTGAGACAAAGTCTTCTACTCATTCTCTACATCAATCTTGGTCGTCTCTTTTACAAACTTGACGACCGAGTTGCCTCGAGTCAGAGGCGGGAGCCCGTTTAAAGAATCGTCGACGTGGTGCCACCTGGACGAGGAGACCAGAGGACGACGAGATCGGAGCAGCCGCAACGAAGCGTGGGATAATGGTTGAAGAACGAAGGACTCGGATCGTTCGGTATAACCTTTCTATACTCTTTACTGTTTGTTAGTTTAGCAAAAATGGCAGATCCGGGTTAAAGTATACGATAGCGCCAGTTAAAAGTTTTTTGTTCCGCATTTGGCGCCTGTAGACGGCCGGGGCGCTACCGTAGACTTACAAATTCCCCGTAGATGTTAAATCTACTCACCGATAGTTGCGGCTAGGTAATCCAATCACCTGCTTCTCTTTCTTCGTAGCGTCTGAAGTCCTCTCCTGCGATCCTATTAACACAAAACATAACCAGTGCAAATCTCAGAAATCGATCAATATCACGTACACAAGACGTTTGACCAACGCACCAACTCCAATCCGACCCACAAGTGTTCGTCTAACGGCTAACGTGCGTGACGACACACCAATACCAGCCTAAGTGTAGCAGTACACCAGATCACGAACCGTGTCGGATAACGTAACACGCGTACTCAAAACACTAGAATATAGCAAAGTGGTCCCAGATTTTGATTCACTAAAAATTGGTGAAAGTTGCAAGTACCAAGAGACTACACACAACCCCAGAGACCTCTCGTCCAAAAACCAACCCCCAAGCCCCTACTGTGGCCGCAAATTGCGGCCAGAACTAATAAATTTGCGGCCTCGTAGTTTGGAAATGGTCTCGTCTTTTTCTTGTGGGTTCAATGTCACAACACAAGATCACTATGATGGGAACTTTTCCAACAATAATCTGGTTCTACAGTAGATCACAGAAAGTCCAAGTTGACACTAAAAATACGATTTTTACACGAAACTAAACCTTTATTGTTCTAAACCATAACCTTGAGGCAACACAATAAGATAAAGACCTAATTATCAGTTAAAGGTCATTACCTAGCCACTCTTGCTCAAAAATCCAATCTTTCCAAGCTCCAAGGCATCATAGTGGTTAAATCAAGGATTTTGAAGTGCAAAAATGGAATTTTTGTGAAGTTTTGCAAGGATTTAGTGTTGGGGTAGTGAGGTTTCAGTTTGGGGTTAGGGAATGAGAAATAATGGAGAGTTAGAGAAAATGAGAGTGAGAGAGAAAATAATGAGGATGGGTGAGTGTAGGGTGAATATCTAGCTTACACTCACTCTCCCCCCTCACCTCATTAATGCCCACAATTAATGCTCATGACTCACTTGCCACATCTCTCTCATCCAAACTAGATATTTCTAACACTAAAATTCTCGGCTTAAGGTTAAGGTGAGATTAGATTATGGTATGGATTGTTTAAGGTGTCATGGCTACTTAACAATTTAACACTAACTAACCCTCACAATTACATGCACGTGTGTGTGCCAGCCATAACAAATAATAATAAAATATTAATTAATTGTTATAAAATGTGAGGAACCCGATTTGGTAAACTTTTCCTTAAAACCCCGTATTAACACTTAATTAACACTAATCGCATTCCAAGGTGTTACACGCACCCCGCAAGGGGGCTGCTAGCCCCCTTGACCCCCAGCCCGCTATCCGGATAGCGGGACCCCACTAAAAACTCTGCGGAGCCCCCGATATATCCAAAACCCTTTCAAAACATACGTACACTGCACATTGAGTTCACATGACCTGTTTGACCCGTCAATCAGAGGTTCTCTTGCTCCAAAGACGAGGGGTAATTAACGGCAGCTTAGTTCGCGGCTGCCGGGGATTCGGATCCCCACAATCAATAAACCCCAGCCTACCCTAGGCAGGGGGAATCTGTAATGCGCCTGACAAGCGCACGCGTATTCCCATCTCAATGGGATGACGAAAACACCCTACAATCTTTTAACTATTAAGGTTAAATATTTTGTGATTAAATTATTTTCTTACCTTTTCTAGTTTGTCAAACCTTACTTAATCAAATTAAATTATTTGTATTATCATCCTTCCCTAACCTTATTCTACGCGTTAACTTTCATTATAATATTAGATTATTAGATGAAAAACTACATAGAGAATAAATAAATTACAAGACATTCATCATAAAAATATAGAAAAGAAGAGATAAAAGAATACACAACCACAAAATAAGTACAAACAAAATCCTAGAATAGAATTGGTTACTCATGTTTATAAAAGAAAAATAAATCTTATTCATAATCAAGAATACTTACAATAGACTCGATCTTTTCTTCTTGAAAACCCTAATGAGAAGCTTATGAGAGAGAGATGAAATTCTAAAACTATACAAGTGCTTATATAAGACTAAGGAAAATTGAAGAACAAGTAATAGAAAATACAAGAAAATCTAATTTCTAACAATTATGATAATCTAATCTAATTGCTCTGTTGGATGTCGTTACGTGTCTTAAGAATCTTCAAAACACGAAATTCTATATCTCATATTAATTTATGTGGAAAGACAATCGTGCCCATAAAAAACCCCGACCGGCCCAAATCAACCGCTGATCCTCCGCTGTTTGGCTAGATTGGCCGCTGATCCGCCGCCGTTTTTTGGCTTCGTGGTTCCAGATATTTTCTGTGTTTTCATCGTTGATTTAGATGATTTTTTAGCTCATAAAATTTTGAATATCTCTTTGTATTTCTATAGTTGTGTATTGTTCCCAAATTTGGTATATAATTAGGCAGGTTGATTTGTTGCTTTTTATTTGATTTGGTTTCTCCAACTGATTTGTTGTTGTGATAATTGATTCACCTCTATTTGTTGCAACCTTTGCTGATTTGTAATGATAATCCCAAATTTGTTCCAAATTTGCAAATTGTCGTTTGATTTTCTGAATAAATCTCTTAAGTCCCCATTGTACACACGTAATTCTCATTTTAGCATAATTTTCAGTCCTTTTGCTTCCAAGCCCTGTTATCTGTAATAATTTATAAAAGTTATCCGGAACAACATAATATATGACAATAAAATGATAAATGGGTTAGAAAAATGTGTAATAAATTACACCAATCACATAATGATGTTAAACCCGACATATTTGGAGGATCAAATTTTCATAGGTGGCAACGTAAAACTCGATATTAGTTAACTTATTTAGAACTTATATCGGTAATCACTAATTCTAAAATTGACATATCTGAAAAAGATAGTGATTTCACTTTGTCAAAATATAAAGATCGCAAATCAAGTGATTCCACTTTAGAAAAAGATCATAAATGGACAAGTGATGAAATTCCTATAATCATTTTTGAACCCACGATTGAGCATGCTAAATTACGCGCTAAAACACCTCTACAAACTTAGTAGATATACAAGTAGTCCGGGTAAAGATCATTCAAAACCATTCTTAAGTATTTCAAAGGAACCATTAATTATGACTTGCATTATAACGGATATCCGACGGTACTTGAAGGAAATTACGATACTAGTTGGATCGCTGATACAAGCGAATCTAAAGCCACTAGCGAATATATCTTCACTTTTGTGTTGGAGATAGTGCCCTCAGAGTCAATTATTGGATCACAGGCACGTGATTGCAATGATTGAGGGAGAACCTATCCCGGTAGGACAGTCTTACTCGAGTTGATAGTATGCTATCTGGTTTACCTTTATCATCGTGTACTGCTTTAGGTGACCTGACATGTCGCTATTACATGTTGATAGAGCCCCTAGGATTCTTGCTTGACCACCAGCAGTATGAGGGCGATCATATAAGTGGGAGCTGGGGTCTATAAGCACATCCTTAAAAAGTCCCTAGTCGTGGGAGTTTCGAGACAGGGCATCGATACTCCAGAGTAGACTAGTGTATACAGTCGAGACCCCGACGAGGGGCGGTGGCCGGTCTCACAAGCCACTGGTGTCAGTTGGTTCACCTAAGATGTATACAGGTGCTCATTGGGTTATGAGTACACCGGACAGGACTCGCCGGGAACATGCTAGTTGGTCTTATACCTGACGTCAGATAGCAGTTCCCTGGTGACATGTGTACAGGTTAGTTCATCGACCTGGGGATCGTCATTTGTCTCGTGTGAGTTCCCACTGTACTTTGATTACTACCCTACCACGCTCAAAGGAGACGTGCAAACAGGTTTAGTTGGGTACAGTCCCGAGCCATATGGAGGCAGTGAGCGGATCTTCAGGGGTTCGTCTCTCCTGGTATTGGGGGTGAGGTCGTGCTGTGTCTAGAAGAGCCATTACACAAAGCCCTCGGCCGAGGCAGGAGATTTACTGGTAGGTATTCCAGTAGTATCTCAGGGTGTTCTGGGCTACACTCCGACACGACTTGTACCGCTTTTGGGGGTCTGACTTTTACCAACCCCCTAGGCCCGCCATGCGATGCTCATAGACGAACGGACCGGACTGTATGGATATTGTCACTGACAGGCTCGGTAGGGTGTCAGGATGAGTTCGCTCATCGACGTCCCTTTTGGTCAATACCTGGTAGCCCGTTACGTATTGGCTTATACCTCTGACGTACTAGTGGTTAAATCCACAACCGAGGTGTTGACGAGTCTTTAGAGTCCCCCACATTCAGTTGCTCAAGTTTTCGGGCGAAACGCTGTAGAGGCCGTATGGAGATATGGCAGGGTTCGATCAGATACGTGCGGTATTGCACGGATCAGGATCGAACGGATATTACTAGCCGGCTTTGGTTTAAGTCGGATCCTAGTATAGTACAGTGTAGATTTTGTCTCATTGCATTTGTATTTCGGTTGGAATACAAATGCGGGTGTGTATACACAGTATCGGGGTTATTCCTGTAATTTATTACGGGACCAGTTTTCTGGAGTCGCCAGTTTGCTTTCCGTTTCGGCCATTTTCATTTGTATCTTTCATTGGCCGAAGATTGGTGGAGGAGGGCTTATTTGCATTTGTGCAAATAAGCAATTTGGGAGGGTGTTCTTTGCATTTTCTTGTGTCATGATGGTTTCATGATGAAGCCCCATCCTTTAACCTTCCATGGTTCATGATTGCTTGACTTTTTGTAGCAATCATGGTTGTTTATTAGTAGGTGGAGTGTGGATTTGTTAGTGATCATTGCTTGACTTTGGAGTCATCATGCTTTTGATGATGGTTGAATATGATAACCATTTTCCTTTCACTTGATTATTCTTGTGGCTATCCTTTTTCACTCTCTCCCTCTCTCATTTCTCACTCTCCCCATTCACCATGGCCGGCCATCATATGGTAGGGGCTGTCCCAATATTTCATGTGGGGATTTTGGTCTTTTAGCTTCACAAAAATCCCATAGTTCCACCTCCAAAGTATAGTTCATTCCTCCACCAAATGGCAAACTCCATAACCCCAAATGAGACATGGTTCTACACCATTCTGCAGCAAACCTTGGGCACGTCGACTCTCCAGCTTCGTGCCCGAGTTGCCTCGGTATAGAGGTGGGAGCCCGTAAAAGAAGCCGGCGACGAGGTGGAGACCGGAGCTTCCGCGGGAGATCGGGACGACGACGAGAAGACCGGAGGACACGGATCAGTCGGTATATCTCTCTTCCCCATCTTATAGTTAGCTAGGACTGGTTAATGGTTCGATCCGGGTTTTAGTGCGCGGTGGTGCCGGTTCAAGAAAATTTAAAGTTAACCATCGCTTCCGCATTTGGTCTCGGGATGGAGGCCGGGGCGCCGCCGTGCACTTACAGTGGTATCAGAGCCTCGCCATTAACTTAGTCTAGCTTTGTCTAATGTGTTTACATTTCCGATCGAACAAAAATCCCAAAACCCGCGTTTTCATGCATATCAGTTTCTGTCGAAATTTTTTTTGTCTCGAAAAATTTTTCAGGGTGTTGCAGAATGATGTGCAGGGAATCCTAAGAACACTGTAGAATTTTGGTCACCTGATCCTTCCGTACGACTGCGGAACCGCGGCCATAACCCCTATTTGGCCGCGGTTCCGCCGCAGGAATTTGGATTCACGTCACCAATTTTTTGCAGTGGGCTTGTGGGCTGAAAATAGGGGTTTTGGTATACTTTGTTTGGGCCCATAATTTCTGTCAGTGCTACAGTATTGCTTGGGGACCCACTTGGTAAAATTTGATCGATCGGATATTTTAAACACATTAGTTCACAGTATTTACATTATATCTGCGACCGTGAATGTCACTTGATCGGTAAATCCTGTCTAACTGCTATAGCCCGGTTAGACGGATTTGCGAACGTGACCTTCACGTTGATGTTCTGTGTATTGCTGTGATGTTGCGGATTGGTCATGGGGGATAGCCTGGTTGCAGTGGTAGTACAGTTTTGTTGTATTATGTACATTTGATATTGCGGGGCGAGCGTCCGACATGTGGACTGCCGTCACTGTCTGTTTGTATTATTATTTTGGGGCACGACCAGGTTGCGGTCGATGTACCCGTTGTATGTATATTTTACCTTCTGTACTAGGATTACCCCGTGGAGGGGTGCACGGATAGCCGGGTTCTGGAGGGCAACAAGCCCGCATCTCATGGCATTGAGACGGAAGGGGGATTTACTCTAGAATTGTCGGGCTATTCGCAGCACTCGTAGGGGGTACAGGTTGACCCAGGAGGGATGCCCAAGTTACCGGATTCCGTGAAGTGTTGGGTGGTCCATTCACGTTGCTGAAGGGGGCTGCCTCGCTTCAGGTTTTGGCGGGTAACTTGCCACGCCCGTAGGGGTCTAGGATTTCATTGCACAGGCTATCCACACGACCAGGAGAACGTCGGGTTTCAGTAGTGGCTCTGTGAAACCCGGGGATCCCAGATATCTGTATTGTTCTGTGATGCTGTACATTTCTGGGATGTTGCATTTTATCACGCTTTGAGCGAAATATAATATATTGGTATATATATTAGTAGATGTTGTATATGTTTTGCATCCGCGCTAGTCCAGTCCCCGCTCTGTCGTTAGTTAGCTAACCTAACGGGTAATGACGGGACCCAGTGGCGAATGCGGATGGCATATACGTACGTCATATTATTTTCGTTTTTTGTGGTGTGATCAATTGATGGGACCGCGTTGATTCGGATCAATGCAAGTTAAAAACAAACCTAATCTGATGTTATTGGAACACTTTTCAAAAAGCTGTTACTGCAAGGACGTTCACTTTTGTTTTGCATCGTGGTATTCAGTTGGAATATCCTGCTCCTCAGTCGACGAGGCAAGGGCCGAGATCCCTTCACCGGGAGTGACCCCTTGGACAGAAGTTTGCGTCAGGGCAATAACTTCACTATAGCCGATTACTTTTGCTTTGCATCGTGGTATTCAGTTGGAATATCCTGCACCTTATTCTACGGGGAAAGAGCCGAGATCCCTTCACCGGGAGTGACCTCTTTAGCGAAGGTTTTCGTCACTATATTTTTAAAAGCTATCCGGTTCCTTCAACGATATAAAGTTCATTACGTTAAAGGTTTTCGCCAGAAACCATTCATAGCCCTCCATCATTTCAGTTAAATATTCGGTAGTATTCAAGCTATATATTTTGACCTCACGCCAAGGCATAGTGTTTGGTAGCTGCCGGGTATTTATCTGTTGCATAGATAGATACGTTGGTTTGGGACAGTCGTACTACTATTTTGGCCTACGTCAAGGGTATGTACGGGTGGGTTCAAATTAACCTGGACAATGATGGGTAGAACTTGACATGTGACTTATGATATTTTGACCTCACGCCAAGGTCATAAGAGCATGGGGCAAAAATCACATCGGGAGTTTCAAAAGAACTGAAACTTGCCAGATATGCGCATACCTTCTGGAGTGTGATGACGTGAGCGGATTCCGTCACGTTATCATGCGGTGATAGTTGGATCCCGATTCCCACTGATGAGTTAGTTTACTCCTCGGGTGACCCCGACTAATTCTTCTTTCAGGTTTGGAGAAGAATTTGAGGTCACAGTGGGAGGTTTCCAGATTAGATAAATTGGTAACCATTCTGATCTAGCTTAGAGTGCACGCTGAGTGTTTCTTTTCTCTCTCTCTCTTTGGCAGCGACCATTGACCCGACCTTAAGACTATGACTCAGAGACCAAAATTAACCGAACCTTCTTAAACACTGGCTTTTGGATTGTCGGAGTTGCAAACCTCATTGCCACTCCTACTTTTACCCTTTTCTCCAGGACACCCCGTATTACTACGAACGTCCACTTCTATTGGACAAAACCATCGTATGGTTATATACGAACTCAAAGGAATTTATTCGAGGATGGTTTCCGGTTCTGGAGAAAACGGATAGGACTATTCAGTTGTCTTTTCCTTTTACCTTCTCTCAGGTTGCGAGTACTCCTTGGTTTGGGAGTAGTACACCTATTACGCAAATTGGATAGTCTTCTTCCAAACCTTAGGCTGGTGAAACGGTGGGGAATGAAGAAAACCAATTAGCATAACGATGGTGTGCAGAAGGTATTAAGTTAAGACAAAGCAAGGGATTAGTAAGAGGGCAAAGTAAATTGCGACTAATATTCACGACCAAACCAAGTATTTTTTCGCCAATCCTAAATCACCTTTGTATTTCTCCAGGACACTCCGTATCACTACGAAGATCCACAGTTTATTGGATACTCCATCGTATGGTTATATACGAACTCGAAAGGAACTTGTTCCAGTTCGGGGATGGATTCTGGTTCAGGAGAAATAGGAATATGGTTTATTCGGTTGTCTTTTATCTTCATCTTCTCTCGCATTGCGAGTGCTCCTAGGATTAGGACAGTACACCCATTATGCTTAATGGATAGTCTTCTTCCAAACCATAGGCTGGTGCCGAACGGTAGGGAAGGAAGAAAACCATTTGGCCTAAAGGGGTGTACAGAAGGTAATGACTAAAGACATATGAAGGGATTTGGAGAGGTGGCAAAGAATTATACGGTTACAGTCGTGAATCTGGAAGAGGCATTACTAGGAATACCGGGATACCCCATCAAAACATTTCAATGTTTCAGTTTCACTGTGTACTGTTAAAAGAAAACTGATTTCCCGATTAGACACTTGCTCCAGGGTATGTATTTACCAAGTCTGATTCTCACATCTGTATGGTTTTACAGATGTTGAGTAGGAGTAAGTTATTGGGAATTGGGTGATCGTCCTCATTATATCGGGATTCGTTGTAATCGGTGATATTTGAGGAAATCACCTGGGTTGTTTGCCGGACGGCAAATATTTGGTTTTGAATATCCGCTGCTGTGCACCAATTTCAAATTGATATATCTGTACGTCTATTTTCATAGAGTGAGATATACCTTTTTGAAATTATGTCTATGACATTTACCTATATCAGTGGATGGTTAGGTAAGGAGCATTAAACAGCGGTGTAATTCTTCTTAACCATAAGTACAGTTTTCAATCTACGACACATAGTGAATGAGTTATCAGACTCAAGGGACTTATACAGAGCATTGTATGTTGTCCAGGGTCCATCAGGACAGAGGGGTTGGTCTTCGTACTATATTCGGTTTACTTATGACTTCTCTAGTTTTTTGGACAGGTGTTTCATGGAAACACAGGGTCCGAATTTTGAGAAGTTATAGGTATTTGAATAGAGTAGAGAACCAGGTGAAGCAAGTATCGGGATTCTTCAAAGTGATCGATGATGTAGATACTTGTGTATGGTATTCAGTTGATAGTAATGATTTAGAGAACTTGCTTCTCTTTCAGGTTACTCATAATTGGAAGCATTCCTAAGTTGAGTAACGCTGATCGGCCTCCTTCCATTTAGTTGACATGCACTAGCGACAGCTGCATGATTTGAATCTGGTTCAATTAAATCAGTGCCTCTGGTCCTATATAGGATATAGAACAGTTCGTATCTTAACGATGTTAAGGTACGGGGAGTTGTCCGGCTTATGATTAAAACCAGACACTGGACAACTCAAGGCACGTTTCTGTAATGGCTGTTTGTGGGTTGAACCAGGCTATAACGAGGGTTGACTTTCTACCATCTGGAAGATCAATAGAAATATTGTTCTAGACTCGCCACAGTTTTAATAAAAATGGATTTTTTCAGAAAACAGCAGTGGGAGTATGGTAGAACTGGAAGTGATTCCAGAACCACAAACGATTACTGAAGATTTGATAGGAACCTAAAGATTCAATCTGGTTTGACATTCCATTGGCCACTCTGCAGATTAGGTGGGTAACTTCAGGCACCCGAGAGGTACTCCGGTAGCCTCAAGGACGGTGACAGGGAAGTTCTTGTTTACCCACACTTGCCATTGCTGTTGTTCCAGACCGTGAGACCCGGTAGGAGGATGAGTATAGCGTCGTTCTAAACTAGCTTTAGAAGTGTACGTCTATATGACTCTGCCAGAGGGTTGTCGTAGTCAGTGGGAGCAACGGAAGCATTGGTGGACAAGTGGCTTATGTCTATTTATAGACTAAAGCAGATATAGCGGAGATAGATCATCAATTTCTGATGTGACAGTCATAGGTTTGACTTCATCAGAATAGGGGATGGATCTGTTGAGAAGGTAGTATGATGTGATATCATGGTATTTGGATGACATACACAGAGTAGGAAGTGATATTCCTATACCACGATCGGTTATACTTTGGTCGTCACACGGTGGTTTCTCCACATGGGACTTGGACATTATATCAGACATACTGGTTACTAGATCTATGGTTTTAGATCTAGATTTGGGTGGTTTCCTAATCTGGGTACTTAGACAGCATTCTAAGAGTATTTAGAATGGACGACTCCTGGCATGGTAGTGTACCTGCAGGTGATGGAGTCACCCTCTCTAAAGGTGTCTTACAGACTAAAGGGGAGAGGGATGTGCATGATTGGCAGATCACTTGCTCAGGCAATTGAGTCAATCATGAGATGTCAAGTACCACACCAGATGTTGCTCTTGCACTAGATGCAATAAGTTGACATTGATCCAATCCTGGAGAAACAGTCGGAAGCGGTCTTAGAACATAAGTGGATGTTCTAGGGATATGATAACGACAGCCTCTTTCGGGAGACAGTTATCATTCCAGGCTTCCAAGGTGACCTGGACGACAGGGAGGTTGTCAGAGTTATAGTTTTCCTTCTGATGAGGGGCAGTATTTTGGGCAGGTGATCCAAGCAGATACTGAGGGAGGCATGGCGCTGGATACTGATTAAGTTCAGTTGACGGTACGGTCTAAGAAGTTTGGATTTGGAGTTCATTTATGAGCTAGGTCCCATCAGACATCCAGACACATTCTAAGACAGGTATTGCTCTTTTCGGGAGATGGCTTTCTTCGCGAACTTGAGATATAGAGAGACATAGAAAGAAACATCAAGGCAGATCCACTCACTGAGGCTATTCCTCGAACGCAATAGTTTCGCAAACGAGCTTTGTGAGACTGACTAGTAGAGGAGTTGGGTGTTCGGTATCACACGGGCTGTGAGTATGCGACATCGCAATAATTAGCCTTGAGTGCAAGTGGGAGATTGTTGGAGATAGTGCCCTCAGAGTCAATTATTGGATCACAGGCACGTGATTGCAATGATTGAGGGAGGACCTATCCCGGTAGGACAGTCTTACTCGAGATGATAGTATGCTATCTGGTTTACCTTTATCATCGTGTACTGCTTTAGGTGACCTGACATGTCGCTATTACATGTTGATAGAGCCCCTAGGATTCTTGCTTGACCACCAGCAGTATGAGGGCGATCATATAAGTGGGAGCTGGGGTCTATAAGCACATCCTTAAAAGGTCCCTAGTCGTGGGAGTTTCGAGACAGGGCATCGATACTCCAGAGTAGACTAGTGTATACAGTCGAGACCCCGACGAGGGGCGGTGGCCGGTCTCACAAGCCACTGGTGTCAGTTGGTTCACCTAAGATGTATACAGGTGCTCATTGGGTTATGAGTACACCGGACAGGACTCGCCAGGAACATGCTAGTTGGTCTTATACCTGACGTCAGATAGCAGTTCCCTGGTGACATGTGTACAGGTTAGTTCATCGACCTGGGGATCGTCATTTGTCTCGTGTGAGTTCCCACTGTACTTTGATTACTACCCTACCACGCTCAAAGGAGACGTGCAAACAGGTTTTAGTTGGGTACAGTCCCGAGCCACATGGAGGCAGTGAGCGGATCTTCAGGGATTCGTCTCTTCCGGTATTGGGGGTGAGGTCGCGCTGTGTCTAGGAGAGCCATTACACAAAGCCCTCGGCCGAGGCAGGAGATTTACTGGTAGGTATTCCAGTAGTATCTCAGGGTGTTCTGGGCTACGCTCCGACACGACTTGTACCGCTTTTGGGGGTCTGACTTTTACCAACCTCCTAGGCCCGCCATGCGATGCTCATAGACGAACGGACCGGACTGTACGGATATTGTCACTGACAGGCTCGGTAGGGTGTCAGGATGAGTTCGCTCATCGACGTCCCTTTTGGTCAATACCTGGTAGCCCGTTACGTATTGGCTTATACCTCTGACGTACTAGTGGTTAAATCCACAACCGAGGTGTTGACGAGTCTTTAGAGTCCCCCATATTCAGTTGCTCAAGTTTTCGGGCGAAACGCTGTAGAGGCCGTATGGAGATATGGCAGGGTTCGATCAGATACGTGCGGTATTGCACGGATCAGGATCGAACGGATATTACTAGCCGGCTTTGGTTTAAGTTGGATCCTAGTATAGTACAGTGTAGATTTTGTCTCATTGCATTTGTATTTCGGTTGGAATACAAATGCGGGTGTGTATACACAGTATCGGGGTTATTCCTGTAATTTATTACGGGACCAGTTTTCTGGAGTCGCCAGTTTGCTTTCCGTTTCGGCCATTTTCATTTGTATCTTTCATTGGCCGAAGATTGGTGGAGGAGGGCTTATTTGCATTTGTGCAAATAAGCAATTTGGGAGGGTGTTCTTTGCATTTTCTTGTGTCATGATGGTTTCATGATGAAGCCCCATCATTTGACCTTCCATGGTTCATGATTGCTCGACTTTTTGTAGCAATCATAGTTGTTGATTAGTAGGTGGAGTGTGGATTTGTTAGTGATCATTGCTTGACTTTGGAGTCATCATGCTTTTGATGATGGTTGAATATGATAACCATTTTCCTTTTACTTGATTATTCTTGTGGCTATCCTTTTTCACTCTCTCCCTCTCTCATTTCTCACTCTCCCCATTCACCATGGCCGGCCATCATATGGTAGGGGCTGTCCCAATATTTCATGTGGGGATTTTTGGTCTTTTAGCTTCACAAAAATCTCATAGTTCCACCTCCAAAGTATAGTTCATTCCTCCACCAAATGGCAAACTCCATAACCCCAAATGAGACATGATTCTACACCATTCTGCAGCAAACCTTGGGCACGTCGACTCGCCATCTTCGTGCCCGAGTTGCCTCGGTATAGAGGTGGGAGCCCGTAAAAGAAGCCGGCGACGTGGTGCCCTTCCGGCGACGAGGTGGAGACCGGAGCTTCCGCGGGAGATCGGGACGACGACGAGAAGACCGGAGGACACGGATCAGTCGGTATATATCTCTTCCCCATCTTGTAGTTAGTTAGGACTAGTTAATGGTTCGATCCGGGTTTTAGTGCGCGGTGGTGCCGGTTCAAGAAAATTTAAAGTTAACCATCGCTTCCGTATTTGGTCTCGGGATGGAGGCCGGGACGCCGCCGTGCACTTACATTTTGGAGGTGGAGCGGTTTCTTGGAAATCCATGAAACAAACTCTCATTTCGAGGTCAACGATGGAAGCAAAATTTATTACTTTAGATCTTGCGGCTATGGAGGCCGATTGGCCGAGATGTTTATTATCTAGCCTTATTTTAATAAATAAATCGATTCCTGCTATATTGCTTCATTGTGATAACCAGACATTTATTGCAAAATCAAAGAGTTCTGCTTGTAATGATAAAAAGAGGCATATGAAAATTAGACATGACTCTTTACATGAATCTTATAAAGCTGGAACAATTACTTTTGATAATGTGAGATCAAAGGATAATATTGTAGATCTTTTAACGAAAGGATTATCAAAGAAGTGTATTAGTGCTCTTCAGAAATTTAGAAAGTAAAGGGAAAAGAAAGTAGCTCAATAAACAGGGAGAGATTACTAATTCCATTCCGAATAAAAACCGAATCATCAAAAAGTAAAAAAGGTACCATCTTGAACAATTATTGCTTCCGCTTTCAAATCATTGAACGCTTGCTCTGAAACCCTCTCAGGATTTGGTCGCTCGGCTTGAGATAGCAAAAGGAGGTTGCTGTTTGCATCTCCTTCTTTTATTGGGTTTTGTCGAAACGTGAGAAAGCAAAGGGGAGAGTTGGGAGTAAGAAGAGGACTTTTATATTAAAATAATAATGCATGAGTTAAAAATTTAAAGATAAATAGATAATGTATAAGAATTTTCTATATTCTGTTTGTTATTTTAAATTTTATATTTGAATTTGTTGTTATAAGGATATTTTAGTTTATACCAATTTTAACTAAACACACGGATAAAAAAATGCCAATTTGCTTATATATATATATAGAGAGAGAGAGAGAGAGTCTAATTTTTAAATACATCTGCATAGCTCTTGTTATTATTATTGATTATTTTGATTAAAATCAAAGTACTAAAGAGACAATATTAAGAATTGACTAAGCCATTACTGCTATTGTTGTTTGGTTATAAACCAGTTAAATCGACCGATTTACAACGTTATAGTGCTTTTCATATGGATTATTCAATCTATGTTACTGAAATCTCTCTTGTATGTGCTTTTCATATGGATTATTCAATCTATGTTACTGAAATCTCTCTTGTATGTCTAACGGGTTCACTTCATGAGAAATAATCGCAGGTACACAATGTTTATAGAAGTTCCATTATTGGGGACAGTTTCAAATAGTTGAAAGGAAGAAGACATATGTAAATGGAAAAGTTCACATCTTCAAGGGTTTCCACGTTGAGAAAATGTCTTGGTTTGAGTTGAGATATATGCTAAAGTCTCTTGGCATACTTACGGACATCAAAGGCATTAAAAAAATTTATGAGGAAGGAATTTGTTAAAAGGTGTAGCAACAGTACTTTTGTCAATGCGCCATGGCAAGAAATTTGAAGCTTCTTTTAAACTTTAAATGATATACGAAAAATTAGCTGTTTTTTTTTTCAAAAGGCTAAAGCAAATTTCGGAATTACAACTGTGAAAATAGATGTATATAAATCACACAAACTCATGCATTTGATAATCAAATAATATCAAAACAATCCAAATAATTATACATGCCTCATAATTCATAAACATAAGCATGATAAGTTTTATAATTCATAACTAAAGCATCACAACCAAGTCGTCAAACATAACTATCAAACAAGGCAGACGCTAAAAAAAATATTTCTCCTCCAATTGATTAATCACCATCAATAAAAGATAACTTCATTCTCCCTATCTTCATCGTTTTCACTCTCAACGAACTCCAAAACTTGAGCTTTGTGTTATAATTGACATTAGAGTGTTTTATCTTGCAACAAAGTACCAGCAACAGTACCAACAAGGGAAATCCGCCCCAAAAACAAAGATAAAAAATACATTAAACTTTTGGATGTTAGATGCTGCAGTCACCTAGAACAAAAGGAATCTATACGGGTGTTGGTTTCGATAACCTTTTTCCCCCAAAAAAAAAATCATAGAAGACGGGATTCACTTCCAGAGTTTGACGAATTTATCGTGGCTTGCAGAAGCAACCAATCCGTTGACATTGGAAACAGCCAGTGCTGCAATTAGTCCTTCGTGTGCCGGAAGAGTCATAGTCTTGTTTTCGACCATATCCCATAACTCAAGGGACTGCATCATAATTAGTCGTTTGAATTTAAGATGATAAACAGGTTCAATATAAATAAATGATTAGTGCTAGCCTGTGGGGATAAATAATAAGAATGGTACCACCTCATTTTGTGTGTCAGTGTGTAGTAGGATACCAGCATATAGCTTCATTGAATCTTCAAGTCTTAAAAATTAGTTAATTTCAACTAATTTTTCATCATACAAATTTTCGTTCCCTGAATTCTCTAGTTTTCCACCACTGACATTACAGAGTTTATACCTTTTTTTTTTTTTGGGGGGGGGGGCAAGATGTTGCAGAAACAGAAGGAAAAAAATTAAAGCCTGTTAAGGTTTGAAGCTATATGCAGCAATTTAAAAGCGATAAATGACATCATGCTAGGGCAACAGAAGGAGATTTGTTGCAGTTTTAGCCTAATTTCAGACGACGACTATAGCATACCCTGCTATTATGAAAGATCAAAAGCAAGGATTTTGCCAAATTATGCAAAGTGTCCTCAGAAAATTGCAAAAGAATTAGTGCTAGTAGAAAGCATAATTCTTATTAGGTATAGAGGGGGTCCTGTATTATTATTATTTTTTGGTATTTGAAAATTGCTTTAATAATTAAAATCCAAAAAAAATCAAGTTCATACCTGCATCAGATTTCACATCAAGTAAAACAGTAGTTACCTAAAGAGTACAAAGCCGATTAACAAAAACAGAAACATGTCACTTTTCCGGTCACGCTTGTTCATTATATCGCAGACAAAACTGAACCAAGTCGAGCTAAACATAACCATGTTTTCAATATGGCATTTACTCTAGGATACCATAAGCATGTTTTCAATACGGCAACCGCTCCGAGGATTTACCAATTGGGCTTGGGTTATGCGGTAAACTTTCCTCGCTGGGGTCGCTGGTTCGATTCCCAAGGGGTCGCATCCAAATAAAACTACTCTAAAAATTCTACGTCAAAATTTTGATGTTATCTTCCAAATCCCATTATAAAGCATAAGTCTCCATACACATCGTAAAAGAAGAATATAACTTGCCTGGTAACAGCCAATGATGAGCAAAGATGGGAGAGCGGGGTGGAAAACACAAGAATGGAATTTGTTCCCATTACAGTCCAGCTCATGCATGCACTCGCCTTCATTTCCTGAGCGAAGCGACCATACCCGCACCAAATCCTCGCTAACAGAAGCCACAAACTCACCCGAAGGATTCCAACACACAGAACCTATGTGTTTGTTGTGCCCCTACATTTAAAAATAAGACACAAACCCAAAACTTAAGCTTTTGTGTTAAATGGTTTTTGACATGGTGTCGAGTCCTCGTGTTTCCAAGAGGTGCTAGGTTCAAACCTTATCAAGTTCATTTAGGAACAAATTTATTGACCCTTACTGTCTTTAAACAGAGTAGTATTGAGTGTTAAAGGTGCAGCTTGAGATACATTGTTCACCCGAAGGAGATGGTTTAAGCTTTTGGGTAAAGCGGTTCTTGATATAGTTAAGAAATAGAATGACACATGTCAAAGATGAATGCACAGCATCCACATAGCAATAGAAGTAACAAAAAAGACCAGAATAAAGCAAATCAAAAGATGGTACTCATGGAAAGAGAAAAGTAGATTTGCACACTCTTACTATGAGTTGTCGTGTTTGTGTCCGCACGTATCACACACCGACACTTGCATGACACATCGGACACCCCGTATACGTGTCGTATACAAATTGTTTGTGTATCCTATGTGCATGTGTCTTCGGAATGTTGCCGAAGTATTATAATGTGTCTTTTGGATATTTTACTTATTAAGAAAGACTTGTTAGAGACTTTTCTTCTCATTTTATATTTTGAATATTATTGGTGTTAAATTTAAAGGACATATGGTAGTATGTTATATGATGATGTGTATTTAAATGTTATATTTGTTAATTTTTCTTGTTTATGTTGTCGTAGTAATCGGATATTTTATTTTAAAACACACATTGTATCCTATATTGTGGGATTTTGCTGTGTTGCCTTATCCGATCGTGCTATGTCTGTGCACCTTGAGAGAGAGAGGAGCGAGAGGGGGGAGGGGGGGGGGGGAGCAACCACCTTACATATGAACATGTTAGGTCCGCGATTCGATACAATAATAGGACTTGGGCATGAACACAAAAATAATCTAAATTATACTTATGCCCACACAGACAAATAGTTTGAACAAAAAAGTAACTAGTCCAGTTGTCAACTATACAAGTGTCTCCTTAATTCTTGTCTTACAGAAACTATGTTCTCCTTAACTCGTCTTACAGAAGCTGTGTAACCATCCAATTATCCAAAAAAATTGTTTTTTTTCACGTGATACCGCAATACAAATGAAGATTTGTCGAGGGAACAAGAAAACATAATGATACCGCAATACAAATGAAGATTTGTCAAGGGAACAAGAAAACATATTGAATCCGGAGAAAAAAACAAAGCAAGTCAACAATACCAAACAAAAATCATGCATGGAAAAAATTGCTGATATTGTCAAGATATGCAAAAATAATGGTTGATGTGACCAACACCAAAAGCTGAGTCAAAAAAATCCTATTGTAACGATAGGTCCAATAAGCCATAGATAAAATGTTGCTTCTTATGTAGCTGACCTGTAGTGAATGGCAGCAAGCTTGAGTCTCAACATCCAATATCGTGACGATATTCTCCGCAGCTGCAGCAAGATATCTACCCAAACGAGGTTGAAATCTCATTTGCGTCGTGCCACCCTGCAGGGATACAATTTCACAAAAAACAAATATTCTGTACAGTGAATATATATCATAGAAGCAAGCATTTAAGGTGCAGCAAGAATAAAACTGATTTGGTACCTTGAAAACTCTAGCGCAACTGCCATTATTGATGCTCCAGTAACGTATTTCGCCATCTCCATCGCATGAGCAGATCAGATCCTCTTTGTTAGGATGGAAGTCAAGCGACATCACAGAGGCAGAATGGCCAGTGAAAGTTCGAAGAGAATACCCTGGCTGCAGTTTAACAAAACGTCAATACACGATTTTCAGGGCTCACATGCGATGATCAAACTTTCGGGTTTTTGTTTTCTTTTCTTGTGTGTGTGTTTGTGTGTGTGTGTGTGTGTGTTTGGGGGGGGGGGGCAGGGAGGGGGGACCTAAAGACAAGTTAATTGCGCATTCTTCCAAATTCTGAATACTCACTATCCAACAAAAAATAAGAACTTCTAATGGAGAAATTTTGAGTTCATTTATGAGAACGTGTGTGAAGGAAAACTAGTCTATTACAGCCTGGTGCATTAAAAGAGTTTAAGGCACCCAATCTCCCAATTTGAAGCATCTGAAAGGGGTGCAAAACAAAAAAACTGTAAGTAATGTATTTCGGAAAACGTTGAGAAATTTTCAATATATGAAAAGATAATAGGAAGTTATAGTCCATCCCCGAATATCTTGGTTACACCATTGGACTCAGTCGATCGGATATTGCTCCTAATTTATTCTTTCAGTAAAACTAAGTTATCAATTGAAAGAAATAAGTTAACTGTACTATTTAAACTCAAGAGTGTGCATGTGCGTGAATTCAAATTTCTAAATAAGGCAGCGTGATAAGGGTTCAAATGATGGTTGAACAAAGCGATTCACAAAGTAATTTGTGAACTTCGTTTACTATGCTTCTGTTAGTAAGATGCAAACCTAATAGAGAACAAGCAATATCAGCTCATGCATTATATCTTGGTGATAAGGCAAGCCATTTTTCCCACACAAAATTTGATCAACACGATGCCAAAGTGCAAATACGATAAAATATATGGACATGCACTTAGTTGAATACAAAAAAGAAGTGTTTATGCCAAATTTTTGGAGTCGGATATTTCTTAGATATATAACTATGTTCTTATGTTAAATGGCGGATAGTTGGATACCTAATGCAACCCTCCTTCCTTGTCCTGCTAACATACAATAACTACTAAAAATTTAAATCACTGGTAGCGGCCAAGTTTCCGATCACTCATCACCCAAAAATTAAATCGCAGTCGAAATGTAGAGGGAATCCTAAAAGAATCAAACTAACACTAAAAGTAAAACACAACCAGTGCGAATACAAGAACCCAACCAATGACTCATGGGCGGGAAATCACTGTTAGAATGAAAGGCCAACTGCCACTTACATTATCAGCATCCCAAACCCTAACGGTCTTGTCAAATGAAGAAGTAGCAAGGCGTGGCATGCTCGGGCTGAAGCGAACATCAGTAATTAACAGGCTGTGTTCTTCCAATGTAGATTTTAGCTTTAAAGTATCCGTGTTCCATAAAACAGCCTACATAATGCACAGCCATCAGACAAATGTATCTTTATCATTAGCATATCTACAATCAAAATTTCACATTAATAAGGCTAAATTTCATAGAAATACCTACACTTTCAGTGTTATTTGCAGATAAATAGCATAAACTTTATCACTACAAATAGATACCCTGAACTCAGTAAATTGCAAATAAATACCTTGGACATTCAACTTAATAACTTAAGGCAATTTTTGAAGTTATTACCTTTATACATATCTTCGTTATTTCACCAAAAATGGGGCAAGGAACTAAATTTAAAGTTCAAGGTATTTATTTGCAATTTTCTAAGTATATGTTATATGTATGTTGCTAAAATTATTTAAGGTATTTATCTGAAAACACTTAAATTTTTAGGCTTTTTGCGAAATATAGCCTACTAATGAACCACATCTTGCTCACCTTTTTATCGTGGCCCCCAGTAGCAAGCACTTTTCCATCTGATGAGAAATGGCAGCAGACAACTTTACTAGAACTTGCTCTAGTCATTCCAATCTCAGAAAATGTAAACCCTGATAGCACAACTCAACAAGAATTTAGAGACTCAATTATTATCAACAAACATAGGCTTTTTATTACGAATTGCTACGATAAGATACAAGCATACCTTTGGCAGCATCCATACAGCGACCTACGGTATCTCTTGGATCTGTGTCATCATGAGATAGAAAAGATTCTACATTATCATCCAGCGAACCGTCCTCCACAAATCGATCCAAGTCAGCCTACAATTCAACATCTTTATCAGACTACTGAGATCATGCAGTAAGCTTTAGCAAGTATAACTTTCCAATTAACCATAATAGGAACTAAATTATTCATTGTGTGAAGTTTCAGTAATACGCTATAACCCTATAATTAGATATTGGCTCTGGTACAATCAATAAATTGAATTAATTAACAAGTGATATAACTCGTTTAAAATTATTTTTTGCCATATAAAATAGCTGATCAAAGTAAAATTATAATAAATTTAGTAAATACAAAATAAAAAGATAAATTTCATTAAAAAAATCTTAAACTTCCAATGTTTTCCAGATAAATGCTCTAAACCTTTTTCCCTCGAAAGAAATACCCCAAACATGATAAATTGCAAATAACTACTTCAAACTTTCACAATAATACCTTGTGCCATTTTGGGGCGAAAGCTGTTTACTTTTACACATCAGAAAAGGCACAACCGCACAAGTATTAAAATTGAAAGCTTAGGATATCCATTTGCAATTTGCTGACTTTTTTTGCATTTATTTGTTTCGAACAAATTTAGGGCAGTTATATGGAAACCATTGAAAATTTAAGTGGGACTTCTTGTGAAATTTAATCTAAAAAAAAATCTGGTATGAACCAATGTATCAGAACCTGACCGGTACGAGTATTAAGTTGCATACTAACCAATTGGTTTGATGGCGACGGTAGAGCTCCAGTTCCATCAGAACCAAACATCATTAAAGGCTTAGATGAACTAGCACTATGTTGCAATGACGGCATTGAGATGTCTCCAGGAGTGTGTGTGGACGGCGTTGAGGGTGCTGAACTTGGAGAAGGTCCAGCAGTGTTTGCAGTTCCAGAACTATTGGCAGGTCCAGAAGATGATACAGGTTGCTTTCGCTTGCGTGCAGTTTGGTTTTTTGAGGTCTGCACCTTCCATCCAAAGTTGCAAAATGAGGCAATGTTAAATTCAAATAAAATACTATTTCATTGTATCACTACAATGCTTAAAATCAAATCAATGATTTACGTATACCAAATTATTGCCACTTATGTATCAGTGCAATTGCTTCAACTTCTTGAAGTCGTTGAGTTAATAATAATCTTAACAGCCTATTAAATTAATTAATTATCTAACTTAGAGCAGTATACACAGATTGTGTTAGAGATTACCTGTATTTAGGAAAGCATTAGTCAGAAGTAGTCAAACTTGGCACCAAGGGTTTTAAAGAAAAATGGATCAGGCATTGCGACATAGACAACCATGATAAAGCTTTGCTTGGTAGGTCTAAAGTTATATTGTATGAGAATTGTATTTTAAATGAATTCCAGAACTTATAGTCAAACAGTAGATATATTTACTAACACATAAAAGCCGGCGTATAAAATGGTAATCTGACTATTTACATGATATCCCAGTAAACTCGTCTTAAATATTATCAACATATCATAAGCCCTCACCAAGTAGCATATAAAGGGTGCAAAGAAATTAACCACCCTCAATTAATGCTGGTTGAGGAGCACAAGACAACATTCAGAATTATTTTTTAAAAAAATAATATATATATATATATATATATTAGACAAACCTGGTCATTTCCTCGAAAGGAGTTTGAATGGCTACCATCTCCAATCTTTTCTTGTTGAGCAATCAGGTGATTTGAATTTTGCGACAACTGGCTTGACATGCCTTGCTGCTGAGGATTATTGCCTTGTTGCTGCTGTTGTTGCATTTGAGCTATCTTCTACTAAGTAAAATCAAGGGAAATAAGAAGACATGATGACAAAAGAAAGCAGCTCTAAATTAAAATTATATCAGGTTTTTGCACGTGCTAGATGCATTCTAATTCAGTAATAAATAATCATCTTACCTATATACTAAAATAGAGGTGAGGTGAAGGGAAAAAAGTAAACTTTTCACTTATTGACATATATATCCCACTCAAGTATATTGAATTTTGTTTTCTATCCCTCACAAAAAAGTTACACGTGAACAGCTTCATAGCTTCACATTGATTGGTGGGCCCCAAAATTGTGATTATTTTGAATTAACTGGGTAGCAACATTGGAGGTTAAGAGTTCATTCTCTACATAAAAATTGACCATATTGTGTCATATTTAGAAGAACACCCGTGCAGTTCTTTTAGAGGTATGGAGATGCCTAGGAAAGATAGACTAGATGCTTAATAAGATTTGGCAAACCAAAAAGATATCAAATGAATGGAGGAAGAATACCCTTATACCTCTTTATAACAATAAGGGTGATATTCAAAGTTGCTCAACTATCGCGGAATAAAACTCGTGTCACACCATGAAGTTTTGGAAAAGAATGATTGAACACGGGCTAAAGCAGGATGTTAAAATAACAGAGAACCAGTTTGGGTTCATGCCTGGACGATCTACGACAGAGGCTATTCATTTGCTTCGTCAACTTATCGAACATTTTCGAGAGAGAATGGATTTGCATATGGTATTTATTGACTTAGAGAAAACTGATGACAAGATATCTAGATAGATATTATGGCGGACAATGATGAAGAAGAGAGACATAATCAAGGACATGTATAGAGTTGTGGCAAATGTGAGGACTTGCGGCGGCGAGAGATTTTCCGATCATAATTGGCTTGCATCAAGGATTTACACTAAGTCCATTCTTGCTTGCCATAGTGATGGATGAGGTTACTAGACCTACCCAGAATAAGGTACCTTGGTGTATATTATTCGCCGATGATATTATTCTAGTAAATAAGACGAAAAAGGGGTTAATGCCAAATTAGAATTATAGAGGCAAACGTTGGAATCTCGGAGGTTTAGATTAAGTCTTTAGTGAACAAAGAAGTCAATATCCCAGTGGTACAACATTGGATGTCAAGAGGTATCACAGTACGATTAGTTTAGATATCTAGGTTCCAGCATCCAAAAAGATGGGGAGATCGACAGTGATGTCAACCCGAGGATTCCGGCTGGTTGGTTGAAATAAAGTGCAATAGGGATTTTGTGCGATCGTAACTTTCCGTTAAGGTTGAAAGGAAGGTTTTATCGAAGCGTTATTTGGCCTGCCTTATTATATGGTACGAAATGCTGGGCTCCTAAGAAACATCATGCACAGAAAATGTGCATTCTTCGTTAGATGTGTGGTAACACTAGAAAGGATAAGGTGCGAAATGAGATATTCGTGCAAAGGTTGGTGTAGTACCCATGATGGAGATACGGAAAAACTATCTAAGATGGTTTGGTCATCTGCGACGTGAACCTACGGATGCGAAAGAAAGACCGAAAAAACGTGGATGGAGGCGATACGAAAAGATATAGATGTCAAAGGTCTTAATGAAAGTATGTTGTTCAACAGGAGTGAATTGAGGCAGAGAGGATTCATGTGATCGACCCGACATGATTCTCATGTTGGTTCATATAGCCTACCCCATATGCTTGGGATAAAAAGCTCAGTTGTTGTTGAAAGATCTATCATTATCCTAACTAAAAACACCGTTTTAAATCTCAATCCTTATCACACTATTCTAACTAAATCAAATCCTTGTCTCAACCAAAAATCTTAAATTTTTAATATGCCAAAAAATAATATAAAAAATTTACATACAACCAAAAAGATTTTTTAAGTCGAAGGATTAAAAAACTAAAAACTAATTAAGACTTGTAAGATATGAATTTTTTATTATTACTTTTTTCTTATAAACTGGATTTAAAGTAATAATGACAATTTTCTAAAAGGATATCATTTTGATAAATAATTAGGAGAATAAACTTGTCTAATGACAATTTTCTAAAAGGATATCATTTTGATAAATAATTAGGAGAAATAACATATCTAAAGTATATTTTAAAAAATTCTTGTTAGTTATTAGGGGTTGTTTGGTTGCAAGATTTAAGTTGGATTTGGGAGTTTTGAAGTCCAAATCCACAAGGAATAGGTCATTTGGTGTTTGGTGTGCAAGATTGAAAATGGATTGGATTTGTGCCACATAGGATTTTTTGACTCCAAAATCATTTTTTAAAAAATAGGATTTCCAAATTATCCATGTACCAAATAATATTAAAAAAAGAAGAAAGAGTTTAGAATTACCCCTTGCTTATTTAATAATGAAATCCATTTTTGTTTTATCTAAAGATGGTAAAAAATATACTCACCTCCTTATAGTTCCCTCTAATTCCTTGTTTTGAAATCCGTATAATTTTTAGTACAAACAAACAAGAGAATGGGTAAATTTGCAAATTCCTACAAACTATTTGGTACAAAAGCAAATAAAAGAATCTTAAATCCATAGATTTGCACTTCTAAGGATTTGTGAATTCATATTTTGTAGTCAAGCAACCAATCAACCCCTTAAGCAACAATTGTATGCAAGGCAAACTTCAAAAATAAAAAAAGTTAAAAATACTTATAAAGATAAAAGATGTGTGCATGGTAAACTTCGAAAATAAAAGAAAAAATTAAAATACTTTTTAAAGATATAAGATAAGTTCAAATGAAAACTAAAAATATATTTACAAAGATTTGATAAATATAAAAATCTAAACAGATTTACAAGATCTAAAATCAAGAACTAAAAACTAAAAAGAGACAGATTAAGATTCTAAGAGCATAATAATAATTTATGCTAAAATGGTTTGAAGATAATTTACATTTTGTCCAAAAATCTATAATCTATAATCTATCTTATATATATAATATATATACAACACTTGCTATCTTTCTAAAACCCCAGTTAAAAATCTATCATTATCCTAACCAAAATGAACAAATACTACAAAAAAAAAATTCAAAAAAATATATCCAATGCTTAAACCTTAGACAATAGATTTCTTAGAAAAAAATATAACCGCTGATAACTAGCACAACATACAGATAGTTATGACAAAGTATCTTTTAATTATCCAATTTCGTTCTTCAAAATTTGTTTTATGCAACAAACATGATTAATTTGTTAGGTACATGAGAAATATCCTCCATCTAAACAGTAGATTTGTTAGAAAAATACTAACTGTTTTTAACAACTACATATACAGAATGTTATGCCATGGTATCTTTTAAATATCTAATTTTATTCAACAACATAATCCATTTGGATATTATTGGATTACTTGCCTATGTATCCATACGTAATGTTTGAATAAAAGTAAAAGTGTTGGTTTCAATTTTTTTCAAAACTTTAGGATATAAGATTTTATTTAACAATATTTACTAATTTTAGTACCAAATGAAAGAAAAAATTAAAATAAGTTTAAAAATTTAATGGAGAACAAATTCAAAATTATAAAAATTATAAAATTTACAAAGATCAGAAATAATATGAAAAGAAAAGAAAATTAAAAAGTTCAAAAATATAAAAATTTAGAGAGATTTACAAGGTTTGTATTTCTAATTATTTTTCTTATAAACTATATAAAACGGTAAGTAAAGGTTTGAAGATAACTTTTGAATTATAATTTAGAGAAAGACCTTTTAAGCATTCATTTTATGTTCTCTCTTATACATTATGCAGCTATGTAATTGGATCTCAAAGTTTAAAAATTGGCACGTTAAGTGGTTTGGAGGTTATATATTACAAATATGTAACATGATTATTTACCAATTCAAATTACATCCTCATGCATATCACGTGCAAGAATCTAGTACATGAAGAACTCGGTTTTGAAATATTTGAACATTTGTCTACACAATTAGTTTAATTTAATATCTTTAGTTGAGATAGATATTTGATTTAGTTACAATATTTGGATATGGATTGAGATTTTAAACGGTGATTTTAGATAATGATAGATTTTTGAACCGGAATTTTAGGAAGACATCAATTTGTATTTAAGAGTGTTACAGACAGACAGATAGATAGATTACTGATAGATTGTACAATCCCAAGTGTTCAAAACATATGTAACAAACAGAATATTAAAAAACATATTTAATAGAACAATATAATAGAAATATTATAAAAAAAAACTTTAGATTTACATAGCACCTTTAGATCAAAAACAAATTATCAAGTCTAATTATATTGTCTAAGATCTCTGCAAAACAGAGTAAAAAGCTACCAAAAAAGATGGCCAAACTTACTTGCTTTTCAGGATGCATAATTCCCCACACACAATATATCTTTAGACGCACAGACGCATGCACAAACCAATATGAAACAGAAAAACTTAGTTCAAGCACAAGAACAGGAAATTCATGCAGAAAATTGGACCTTCATCAACATTTCTGTATCCGGGCGTGGCAAAACATTTGATGCACTTTGCCCAGGAGATCCAGCATTTGAGATAACATCGCCAACTGAATTTGACTGGCCAATGTTTCTGTTGTGGTTAAGTAGCATTCTTAATTTTCTGCTGTCTATGTCCCCAGCCGAAGGAGGTGTCATGTTCTGTTGTGCTTGAAGCAGTAGCTGCTGCTGCTGCTGTGGAGTCGGATACTGAAGCTGATGAAATGATTGTTGGGACTGCATAAATGGCTTCTGCTGCTGAAGAATTCCTGAACGAAGCTGTTCGAGACCCTAAAATGAAAATTTGGAAGGGGGATTTAAATTTGTAACTTTGACACGACAAGAGATACAGCTATATAACCACAGTTTAATGAGCAACAAGATAGAAAACAGAGAAAGATAATATTAGCATCAGATGGAAAACAATCTGGCATTGATAACATCGTTCCCTCTATCACTTAAAGAGCGGAATCTGGAAAGCATACCAAACAGAGAGATGAACTTTCATTATCATTTTATTTGAAGGGGAAAAAAGGCTAAATATGCCTCATGTTTACCAATTAGAAAGCCATAAAGGCTTGAGGCTCAAAACTATAAGGTCAAAGATGGAAACATAGAAAAAACACAGAACTTTAAGACCAAATTTACGCATAAAATACAAACTTGATTTGACCTAGCATTTAAATTGATGAAAAAAACATAAAGTAGAGATTGAAATAATGCAAAGCATCTCTCCCTGCAAATGAATTTAGAATTTGAAAACTAAAATGTTGAAACCGAAGTAATTCAATGGATTAGCATGCAATGAGAATGACATCTCACATTGTTCTTACTCCCCGTATACAACCACTCCCTAGATAACAAGGCACAATCACTTAAAAACACTCAATGGTACCAGTGCATCCTCATCCAAAGCACCCTAACAAAACAATTGGAGCATTCGACACGTTAATGGCTGGTTTAAGCAACCACATCAGAAGTTAAAGGATGAAACTTACACAAAGGGAATAAAGATAATGATAGGTCACTTTTCAGCATGTATGGAACATTGTGTTATGATATCATTAGAAAACTATGTGCAGGAATTTAGATGGGATGCACTCGCTACAACACACAAACATGCTCAATGTATGCCATTGTTCATTACTGCAAGGGTAAGCTTGGTAGGGGATAATCCTAGATTCCCATGAAATATTACCTTGCTTGTTTAGATGTAAATTCTCAGGAATATTGCATTATCGTGGTAATCAAATGACCCCATTTCATGGGAATCCAATTCCCCCCAAAATAGGTGTCTATCCTAGATTACTATAAAATATGCCCACCAAACACGACATGTGCCATGACCATCCGCCACCCGCCGCCAGCCTCCCTCATCGGCCGCCACCGGCCGTCTGCCTGTTGGAAGTTTGCCGCAAGCCATTCTCCGGTCGGAAGTTGGCCGCTGACCTCCCTTGCCCCTCGATGTTGGTCTGACGTTCACTGCCGTCCTTCCTCGCCACCGGCCGCAGTCAGTCGGATGTTCACCGCCGTCCTCGCCACCGGCCACCGGTCGGACGTTCACTGCCGTCCTCCCTCGCCACCGGCCGTTGTTCAGACATTCACCGTCGGCCGGCCGCAGGTCAGACTTCGCTGCCGGTCGGATGTTCGCCGCTGGCCGGCCGTCGGTCGGACGTTCGTTGTCCCGGCCGCCGGCCTCCCTCGCCGTCGGTCGCCAGTTGGACGTTCACCGCCGGTTGTCTTCCGGTCAGACGTCCGCCACCGGTCGTCCGCCGTCGACAACCCGACAGTCGGACGTCCGCCGCCGGCCGCACCTCCTCATGTCCGTTGCCGGTCGACAGTTGCAAACACGATGGATGATTAAAATATACCAAGTACGATAATGCAAGATTGCTTGGAATTGAATGCCCGGTCATCACATTCCCCGGAATATAAGCATTGCCGGTAATCTTCCATTCCATGTACCAAGCGCAACCCAAGGAACATAAGAGTCAACTTAAGCTATATCCAGATAAAAATCAATGTTACAGGCCCTGGTTCAAAACCAATGCTCTACAGCAATCCACAAAACAACCCTTGTTCAAAACTTCTCAGCATTACATTGATAACTATAAGTATGTCCAAGGGCACATACAAGTTATCAAGTTGCACATACAAGTTATCAATTTCCATAAAGGTACCAGACACATGCAATAGCTAATCTAGCCATAGCAAACAAGTTGTGCTTATTTTTAACAAGAAAAATACTTATCCTACCCGCAGCGCATGCTACCCAAAAAGATAAACATGGGTCCCTTGCAGGACGCTAATATATAGATGATGCAATGTAAGCCACAACCTTGCCTCTGGGTACACATGTGAGTAGACAAAAGTAGGCAGAAAAATTATTTCTTCTAACGATGAGCAGGAAAAACCATGTTTCTTACTCTAAAAAGCAATGCACATGGGTTATACTTATATTCAAGGTCGCTAGCATCAGTCTGAAAGTTATAATGGACTCCACATAAGACTTACTGTGACGGTCCACCCTTTCAAAGTCAAATTATTACCCGCCTGATTTGATCCTGCCAAGAGAAAAAAGACAGTATTGCAATCAGAAGTAGTTTCTTTTCATTCTTAGAATAAATTAAATTAATTTTGATAATATATGAGATCATTTCTTTAATAGATCATAGATTCAGAAGCACCAGTCAGATAGCCTCAGGAGTAGATAAAAGCAACCAGACTTGAAAAAATATTTGAAAAATCCATTTATTATGTAGTAAACAAAGTGTTTTTCCCTCATATTGAATAGTGAAGATGAAATTGAAAATGAGATCATATTAACTCTCCCTACATCCCTCATTCAATTTGGATGCTAGGGCATGAATTAAAAATAAAAATGAGAGTACAGATATATTCCAGAAGGCATAAAAAGTTATTACCTTGCACTCCAATTAGGGAGGCATCGGGAACAGCAGGTCTTGGATTTAATACGGGATTTATCTCAGGCTTGATATCCTGAGAGGATAGCTTCAGTCAACCCAGTAATAATGAAAATTAAAATAACTCTTTGGAAACTACCTTTACCTGTGTTGAGCCTGAAAGTTGCTGATTCCTAGCTTGGGCTTGTTGTTGCAAGGCCCCTAAGATAGCACCGGCAGAACCAGGCAACACTTGCCTGATAGGGACAAAAGAATATCAATAATATGCCTCACAAAGTAATGTTAAGCACACCCCAGTTTTTAAGTGGAGGGCACAGGAAAAAAATTCACTGAGCTCGAGCCCAGGAACATTTAAGTGGGGAGCATTAACCTACACCGTGTTTATGTAGATTACTGCATGATTAAACAGGAGATATGTAATCAACTTAGATATTTAAAAACAAGGAATCAAGTATCAAGCCAACCACCTACATGATGGTTATCAAATTTCTCTTGTGATCTACAACAAATTAGGATTTGATTTACTTTTTGATCAGCAGATTTTTATTTTTTATTTTTAAGATTCATTCAGTTCCTTTTGTGATCGGTTGTCATATGCTTAAAGTTTAAGCAGTAGTAGATAATGGCTTACCACTACTGCAGATAAAAGTAAAGGTTCAGTTGTAGGGGAGTACATCAGAAAAAACTTTGTTCTGGTAAGTTCCTCTGCTACCAAAACATATCTATCCCAGATCTATTCAAAGCATTAAATTTTTTTGTCTCAAGTCTAAACAAATCCTTCCTCATGATACTACGCATTTCTTCAAGAACAAAAATCATCGGCAACACGAAAGACCTGACAAAGTTACAAGCATTGTTGACCTAATATTAGTATCAACCCTTCACAGTTAATGCCAAATTCTAGGACAAAGGAAATTATGGACAGGAAACTAAGGGGCTCTTTAGTAACTAGGAAATGGAGATTCATGAAACATTTGCTGCAAAAAATCTTCATTTCTTATGTTTGTTTAGCAACAAAATTGAGTTGGAAATAAAAATGGAGATGCAAAAAGTAACAAATTCTTGCAACATTTGTTGCACTCATTTTGGTTGGTAACAAGAGTTGTAACTTTGGGAATGATGAGCATAGTAATTATTATGGGTGCCACATAAGATTAAAGGAAGCTGATCGGTCCACCCTCATTTCTTATTTGAGATCCACTTTTCAAACACACAATACGTCGTGTTTTTCACCAATTCGCACCGATCATTGTGATCTACACACGATAGATAGGTTATGTATCAAATTTTACAAGAGTTGGAAACCTCTAACTAATCCATCAAATAGACTAAAAAATCGACGGCTTTGCGATGCATGATAAACAAGATCACTTTATGGATATGTTAGAGGTCTCCAAATCTAATGAAACTTTATACATGACCTATCTACTACAAGTAGATCAAAGTGACTAGTACAGATCGGTGGACAAACACGGGGGTTATATTTAAAAGTTTGGCCTCAAAATAAGAAATGAAAACCGGCCTCATAGGATCATCTTCCTAAGATTAAATGTGTCATCTAGAAAATTTGCAACATATGTTGCATATTCTCTTGTTTTTTGTTAAACACGAGAAAGTTTTTTGAATTTGGAAATCCAATTACAAATGTTGAATTTAACCAAACAAAGGATTTGAAGCTTTTTATTTGCAACATTTGTTGCATGCAATGTATGTTTCATGAAATAAATGGTGCCTTTTTTCTTGTAGCTAACAAAACAGCCCTTAAGAAAAATAAGTAAACAAGATCCTGAAAATGAAAGATAACTAAACTCTAATTCAAGTACGGCATAACCAAATGCAGACTTTAGAAAGATACCCCGAAGGCTGCTGCCCTGACGCCACGGCTGACTTCAAGATCGTGGAATGCTTCGGGTCCAGCAGCTGGCCAACATTTTCTCCAATCCTTTGCTGAAATATATAGTCACCAGTCACAAGAGATCATTTAATAAAGCCTCACAAGATATTTAACACCTAACCCAACATATGGAAATTTCTTCATAGAAAGGTCTTATATCTTGGAACATGCCTTCATAGATGCTTCATCCATAGAATCCGTCTGACTAGGCAATTTAAGTCGTTCCTCGTACAACTTAGTTGCCAAGGCATTTGCAGTTGGGCTCTGACCTATTAAAGAATCACTGCCAACAAGACCATTTGCAGAACCATTTAAAAGGGGAGCTCCCTCCCTTCGCTGCTGATTTTGTTGCTGCTGATGTTGTTGAGCCTGTCTCTGTACAAGAAGCTGCTGCATTTGAAATTGCTGCTGCTGCTGTTGATGTTGATGTTGTTGATGCTGCTGCTGCTGGGGTTGCTGCTGCTGCTGCTGTTCCCGGGCTTTAATATGTTGAGTCTGATACAAATTCACATATGGGGCACTTTGTAAGAACTAAGAAACAATGTCTAAAATTAAAATATGAGACCAAACTTTTAAGTTTTGGAATATCACAAAGCAGCGGTCCTCCAACAGCATACCAACTTGAATATAATAATATTAGTTAATATAATTGATAAATGATTGTTCAAAAATATACCTACTAGAAGTAAACGATAATGCATATTGATACTAATTATTAAATATAACAATATAAGCTATAGTTACAAATACACAGTTCTAAAAAATGGTCTAGGGGGCGTCTAGGCCAAACCGTCTTAGGCTGCTCCGATTTGGGGCTAGGCACCAGAACTTAGTAGTTAATAGCATCTAGACCAATCTAAGCGGATCGGCCCGCCTATGCGAAAAATATGCGGCTTTTGGGCGATTATACATTGTATTTTTTCCAGTTGATGCTTGTTAATTACTATCCAATTAATTTTACATATTACATGACTTTTTTGCATTGTTGCATGTATATTAACTACATATTTATAATCTTCTCCTAATATTTACATTTATATTAGAATATTAGAAAATTATTCATGCTTCTCTCTGCTATTTTTTGCAAGAGCGCATATATTTACTTTTTTTTAAAAGGGGGCGTCCTAGGTGGCTACTAGACACTAGGCAGTACCCCTGCGACGCTGCACTGCCTAGCATTTTTACAACCTTGCAAGTATATTGGTATTTACCCGATTCAGGTAATACATCAGTAAGCTTTAAACATTGTTGATGACAGATACAATATTTGATACTAGATATAAGCAGTGAAGGATATGAAAGGTTTAAAGTTATAACACAATAAAATACTTTATATTGCCAAAAGAACACATGAAACTTTCTATAAAACAAAAAGACACATAAAAATGAAAGAAAAGCAACCTAATACATTGTCTTTATTATAGGATGATACCACAACTTATGACGTTTGAGTAGGACACACCCTGGAATGGGGCAATCCTATCTAGTAAAATAAGGCCAAAATTGAGAATTAAACAGAATCTAATACAACTGGATCACAAAGAACAATTGTACCATATAGAATTGTTTGTTATAGGGTACACATTGATTATCAATAAGTGAGAACCAGAAAAGAAGTGCTGACACTTTCCAGGAGAGCATAAAACACTGAGCTCCAACAAAAGGTATAAAATTCAATCATGTACACCAAAATTACCTTGGTACATGTACAAGCTCGAATATGGATCGCTAGAAAGAGAAACAAAAACTTGCCTCTAAATATGATGCAGCAACATCAGAGTGCTTCCCATTAGTCCTAGCGATGAAAATATCCCAAAAGACCGACCACCATTCAAAGAGAAAACCACCAGGAGCATCAATAGCTACTTATTTTAGAATGAAGAACAAATTTAGTATGTATATGAAAAGCCTAAAAGTATATTATACAATCGATTCTCCTTTTGTTCATATGCTCACCAACAGGATCTGAAGACACCTTTCCTTCAGCTTGAAATGCTTTCGCAGAAGCCTGCAGGTTCCTCTTCACTAGATAATCATATATATAGACATCGAGCCTGTTTCAACCATTTAAGAAAAATACATTCGCATGAATAGTTCACGACTTTGCCACAAGTGTGATAGCTACTGCTAGAAACAAAGAAAATAAATCATATTTTAATTATATTACAAATATAAAGGCTTGAAAAATGTAAAGGCCCAAAGCCTATAGCAAAAAATAAAAATTGAAAAAATATCAAAGTATTTCTTTCATTTGTCACAACTGCAAATTAAAAAATTAAAGAAAAACTATATAATTGTAACATCCAAGTATACTACAAAGATCAACTTCCATGAAAAATGTTCTGAATAAAAATCAGATACAAATAAACACCAAAAATTGAATTTGTTTTCTCCCAATTAACTATAACTCTAAAAAAAAGAATTGAGGAAATGCATGCAAAAGCATCACACAGATCACAGCACGCCCCAAAAAAAATATATCATCACTAACTAAATTCTAAAGAAAATAAGAGCCCGTTTGGTTGGGCGTTTGAAGCCCCAAAAAGCTCTTTTGGAGCTAAAAAAGAGCTTTTGAAAAATTTCCCCAAACAGAGCAAAAGTAGAAGAAGAAAATCTTCTTCCCAGAGAAGCTAAAAATTGAAGCGTTAGGAAAAAAGCTCTTTTCGAGCCCGACGATCTCAAGCGCATCTGCGTCGACGATCCCTAGCGTCGAAGAAGCTATGAAGCCCCAGCCACAACGATCCCTATCTTTGAAGAAGCTAGGGAGTCCTAGCATCGATTTGGGAGCGACGATCGATTTTGCTCTGATGCTCACTCTTGCTTTTCGAGCCCTAGCATCGAAATGGAAATTATGTGTGTAATGGTTGGATCGCCTCCTTAGTATAAGAACTTTTGGAACCAAATGGCTTTTCAAATCAAAAATCACATTCTACAACAGCACTTTTGCCTAAAGAGATTTCTTCTACAACACTTTTGCTAAAATTTATTTTCGCAACAGCCCTAATTTTCAAAATGAGAAATTAAATAAACTAAAGAAACCACAGATCACAAGGCTTACACTGCAATGACCCTAGCATTAAATTAAAGAATAAAATAGCCTAAACCCTAAAAATAATCCCGCAACTAAAAAAGGAAGCCCTCACAAACCACAAGCGCTTAAATCTCCTAAAAAATCAAATTTTGAAACAACAAACAAAACATACTAAAGAAACCCAAATCAAAAAGCACACAATAAACAAGAAACTATCATCACACGCAAACCCTACAAAACCCTAATCAAGAACACAAGCATCAAGATTGAATCTTTTTTACGAAAAAACACGAAAATTAAAGGGGAGAAAGAGGGCTCACATCTTATCCGCTTCCCAATTGGTTTGCGACATGATTCCTCTTTCTCGCAGGACTCAAAACCTAACGCCCTTTCTCAAATTCCTTCGCTTATCATCATCAAGATACGCTAATAGTAAAGAGAATGATGATGATGCCCTAAAAATAGAGCAAAAAGCGAAGAGAAAATGGACTTTAAAAAGGGCAGTAACAAGGAAAAGAAAAATCTATTCTTTGTGCTTAATTAAGAGAGAAGGAAACGACAACACATCTATGTTTCTGCTCATTTATAGAGCATTAGAAAAATTGGGTTTTATATGGAGCCCCCAATAGTTTCTTTTATTTACGCAAATACTCTCTTCCCTTTTTATATGGAAAAAAAACAACAACTCAAAACTCAGCATTTTTATATATGATTTGTTCTGTGGCTGGCCGCTTACACGTTTTGTTAAGCTTGCTGCATAAAAAAAGGGGGGGAAATAGGTGCATTTAATTCTTCTTATATTTGGGGGTTTGTATTTTGTAGCCATGATATTTGACATTATGATGTAAATTTATTGCTTTTATACTCTATATTGTAATATAAGTTTGTTGGTTTTATAACTTATTGCTCATGCATTTGGACCTGTTATTATTGGAATACAATAATATGTCCTCGGCTGCCATCAGAGGCTTGGAATTCTTATCGAGCAGCCGTGATTTTAAGGGTACATCAACAACCAAAGTTCAAGACACATGGGACTTGTATTACCATGAAATATTCGAAGGCTGAAGATCGATGTTTTATATTTGGGTAAGTTGTTTAAAGAACCCTGCCCCTCTGGGAATGTTAAACCTCCTGGGCTTCTTATCTAATTAAAAAAACCTTAGGCCACTAAAAAAACTCTTGTTATACCTTTCGTCGTAATTCCGTATGTTCCAAAATTGTCCTATTTGCATTGTCAGCTTGTACAGATGGAAAGATAGCTATCACTATATTAAAGACTTACCTCTAATGATATAGTGTCATCGAGGCAATTATTGTAATTACAGCTGGGCGATTATGATAATTAAGAGAGGATCTATACAGGTAAAACAGTCTTACTCGAAATGATAGTATACTATCTGATTTGTCTTTATTATTGATATGTATACGTTTTACTTGTTATTACGTGTCACTAATACATAATGATGAAGCCTGTAGGATTCTTACTTGACTGTCAGCATTATGATGGCGATCATATACGTGAGAGCTGGGTTGTCCATAAGCACATTCTTAAATGTCCCTAGTCGAGAGAGTATCGAGACTGTTAGGAATATGTATGCCCTAGAGGCTATTATTGTATGATATAGTGGATGCTTGGACATATATATAGAGAATTTTCTTGCTCGACATGATAGTATACTATCTGGTTGCTTTTTATCTTAACATGTACACTGGTATTATTATACGGTCTCTCTGATACATGTTGATAAAGCCCTTAGGATGTTTGCTGGACTACCAGGACTATGATGCGGATCATACTACTAGGACTTGTGCAGTCCACAAGCACATCCTTTAATTGTTCCTAGTCAAGAGAGTGTCGAGACCGAGCATCGATATTCCAGAGTAGACTGGTGCGTATATTTCTTGACCCTGTATGGGGTGATAGTTGATCCCATAACCATTGGTGTTTGATATCAAGGATTGTACACATGTGCTCATTAGAGAATGGGTACATCGAACAGGACTCGCCGAGAACTCCTAATTGGTATTATACCTATTGTCAGATAGCAGTTCTTTGGTGACACTGGTACAGGTTAGTCTGTAGACCCGAGATCGTCATAATGTCTTGTGTGGTTCCCACTGTGTTTTGATTTCCTCCCAACCATGGCTCAAAAGAGTCATGCAAACAGGTGGATTTTGGGTACAGTTCTGAGTCACATGGAGGCACTGAACGATAGGAGGGGTTTCGTCTCTCCCGGTATTGAGAGTTATGTTGCGCTATGCTCGATTGGCTAAAACAGTAAGTCCCTGGCCAGGGCTGATGAGATTTACTGGTAAGAGTCATCAGTAGTTTCTCCAACCGTTATGAGCCATACATCGGCATGACTTATCAAGTTACCGGGGTCTAACGATTCCACCCCTAGACTCGATATGCGGCATATCAGACGAAGAGACCGAACTGTACGGTAAGTGTTACTTATAGGCTTCATGGGAGTTTAGACAAGCTTTCTTGTTAATCTTCTATTCGCTCAATACATGGGTAGCCGTTACGTCCAGCTAGTACCGCTGACATCTTGTAGGTAACTGATGTGATCATTACCTACTGCTAGCGTATTGACGAGTCTTTGGAGTCTCACACAGAAGTTTCCTAGTTCAAGCGAAATGAAGTAGGGCACGTATTGTTAGATATGTATGCCCTAGAGGCCATTATTGTATAGTACTAGTTTGTATAATACATTTTGGAGGCTTGGGATATATATATATGGTTTTACGACAGTCTTGCTCGATATAGTAGTATGCTACTTGGTTTGTTTCTATCTTAATATGTGTATATGTTTCTTTTAACATATCGCTAAAAACATATTGGTAGAGCCCTTAGGATTTTTGCTTGACTACCGGCGTTGTGGTGGCGATCACACTAGTGGGGGCTGGGTAGTCTATAAGCACATCCTTATTTTGGTCCCTAGTCGTAGGATTATCGAGACAGGGCATCGATACTCCAGAGTAGACTGGTGCATACGCTTCTCTTCCCAGCAGGGGAGATGGTCTGTCCCACAGCCATCAGTACGTCGTACTGGAGATAGTATGCAGGTGCTCGTTAGGTTACGAGTACACTGGACAGGACTCGTCGGGAACTGTTGGTTGGTATTATACCTATCGTCAGTTAACAGTTCCCAGATGACATGAGTACAGCTTAGTCCGCTGACTTGACACTGTCACTTCGCCTCGAGTGTGTTCCCACTGTTCTTAGATTACTACCCTACCACGGCTCTACTGAGTCGTGCAAACAGGTAGTAGTTGGGTGCAGTCCCGAAGCACTTGGAGGCAGTGACGGTTAGACAGGATTCGTCTCTCCCGGTATTGGGAGTTGATATCGCGCTGTGTCTAGGAGAGCCATTACACATTGTCGTCCCTGGCCAGGGCAAGCGAGAATTGCTGGTAGGTTTTCCAGTAGATTCTCAGGGTGTTTTGGGCTACACTCCGACACGACTTGTACCGCTATTAGGGGACTGACGTTTACCGCCCCCTAGGCCCGCCATGCGATATTCTCAGACGAACAGACCGGACTGTACGGAGATTGTCACATTCAGGCTCAGTAGGAGTTCGATGGGTTCACCTCATCAGTCTTCTTATCGGCATCTACCTGGGGACCGTTACGTACAGCTAGTACCGCTCGCGACCTGTGGTTAAACCCACTGCCAGCGTAGTGTCGAGCCTTTAGAGTCCCACACAGAGGGTTACTCGCCTTTGGGCAAAACAGAGTAGAGGTTGCATGGTTTTGCGACGGGGTTCGTTCACATCCGCGCACTTGTGCACGTTTGGTGTCCGGAAAGTAGTTACTAGCGGGCTTTGGTTTAAGCCAGATCCTAGTAATTGTTTTGGGATTGGTTTTGTCTCAGTGTATTCGTGTTCCTTGGAGCACGGATGCGGGTGTGTATGCACAGTTGACAGAGGCAGAGGCAGAGGATTCTCATTAGGATTGTTGACCATTTGGCTTTGGTTGGCTTGTTGACCGTTGATTTTTCTCTAAACCCTAATGAGAATATGATATATGATTAATAATATTAATTAAGTATTATTGTGCCATGGTTGAGTTGAAATTTTGACTTTTGTTGACTTGTTGACTTTGTTGACCGGTTGACCATTTTGGACTTATTGACCATCATCATTTCATGGCTATCATTTCATGGGTATGACTTTTGCTTGCTTGTTGTTTACAAAATGCAATAATAGCATGAAATGATAATGGTCATTGAAACTAACCATCACCATATACTTAATTATTATTATTATTATCATTATTCTCACTTTTGTGAGAAGGGTTGGATTATGAGAGCTCATTCTATCATTTTCTTTCTCTCTCCTAGAAAGAAAGCTCTCCCTCTTCCTCTTCCTCCCTCAAGGTTCAAGTGTTCTATGAGTTGGAAATCATGAACCTTTGAGACAAAACCACCACAACTCTTCTCTATTCATTCTAAGGTTCTAGGTTTAGCAAACCAAGCACCTTAGTGATCTCTAGATTGAGATAGGAGCTCAAGTTCGAGGCCCTCGGGTGGATCCATCTATGGCAAAGAGGAACGACGAGGAGGATCCGTTCAAGCAACTACAAGGAGCAAGCAAGAGGGAGAACCACAACAAGAAGAGAAGGCGTTCAAGACCAAGGTATAACCATTCTACATAGTAGTTAGTACTTATAGTTTTTGTTAGTTTTTGTTTAGCAATGATCCTTCATGAAACGGTCCATGTTACCTAGCTAGGGAAAATTTTTGTTTCACCTATTCCGCTTCCCCGAAAGAACTGAGGTGGGTAACGTGGACCTAACACATATGCTGTGTAGGGTTAGTATAGCACCTTGTGAAGGTTTTGGCAAGCATCAATCATGCTACTTTAAAAATTTTGGGGTGCTAAACAAACCCTAACAAAAATCTTAACTAAAGACTTAGGGTTAAACATGCATGTAAACAACTTTACATCTAAGAGTTAGGGATTACAACCTTTGTAGTCCGTTCCTTCACTTCATAAGCTCCGTGTTGAGGTCCCTTCGCTGCGATCATCAAGTACCCGGACTCTAGAGAGGCTCCATGAAGAGAAAGATGCAAGCTTGCTTCCAATCTTTAACAACTAAGATGATCTACCTTGAAGAATCTCAAACCCAAGCTCATGCTTCACTAATCAAGTATTAGCAAAGCAAACACCCTAATCTAAATGGCTAGAATAGATGAAGATGATGAAGTAGGATTTTAGCTCTTTTTTGTTTTCTTTATCTCACAAAAATCCATCACAAACCAAAAGCTAGAAAGCTTTTCAAGAGGAAGAAGAAGAAGAAATCTATTTGTGATGAATAATGAATTAATTGTTCTGGTTACAAATCAACCATAGGTTAAGAATGAAGGCTTAACCCTTGTAGAGAGTAAACTAGGCTAAAGGGTTTGGGTTGGGTTAAGAAATATCTTCACAAAATATCTTAGCTAAAAACAAAAGAAAACTTCATGAAGCTTCATGAAAAAGCTAACCCAAATCAAAACCCTAACTTGTTTAAACTCAACAAAACATGTTGTATTTATAACCCTAACATGTTACAATATTATATATCACATATATAATATATAATGTAACAAAATAAAATAATACAATTAGCATATATCGCATATACATCAATGTATTATCCATGTGAGAAAAAGAATCTTTAAGTGAGTTTATATTAGTTAATGTAATATAATATATCAAATATATAATTATATATTAAATTATCGAATCAACACTTGATTCAACACTTGATCCGATAATCCGGCTATTTCACAAATAACCGACTAATATAATACGTATCAGTTCATCGAATCAACACTTGATCCGATGACCCGGCTATATCACATATACCCGGCCGATATCACATATCGCGTGAATCTAATACGGTATCACATACACGTATTATTCTCGGTCCCGCACATATCACATATGTGCTCTTACTCCGTTTTGCCTGAGCCAGGAAACCTCTGTGTAGGACTCTAAAGAATCGTCAATACGCCGGCAGTAGGTGATGATCATATCAAACACCCACAAGCTGCAAGCGGTCAGCTAAACGTAACAGCCATCCAGGTATTGAGCAATCAGAAGATCAACAAGCAAACCTGTACATTCTCCTGCAAATCCAATCAGTAGCACTCCCGTACAGTCCGGTCTCTTCGTCTGATATGTCGCATATCCAGTCTATGGGTGGTAAACATCAGACCCCAGTAACCGATAAGTCGTGTCGATATGAGGTCCATAACAGTTCGAGAAACTACTGATAACACTTACCAGTAAATCTCAGCAACCCTGGCCAGAGATTTCCAGTTATAGCCAACTGAACACAGCGTAACATCAACTCCCTATACCGGGAGAGACGAAACCCCTCCTATCACTCATTGCCTCCATGTGATTCGGGACTGTACCCAAAAGCCACCGTTTTGCACGCCCTCTTGGACATGGTATGATGGAAATCAAAGCACAGTGGGAATCACACAAGACTCTATGACGATCTCGGGTCTACAAACTAACCTATACCAGTATCTGTAAGGTTACTAGGCACTGTCACAAGGGTCTATAAGGCATCAACCATGCCGAATTTAAAATTTTCAAGTGCCGAACAACCTAAAGCGAGGATCTTTGCTAGATAATTAGGGTTAACAAAGCATGTAAATATCTTTACATCTAAGAGAAAGGGATTACAGCCTTTGTAGTCCGTTCCTTCGCTTCATAATCTCCGAGTAGTAGTCCCTTCACCGCGATCCATGAACTTCCGGACTCTAGAGAGGCTCCACAAGCCGAATGATCCATGCTTGCTTGAAGTCTTCCTTTTCGAAGATGATCTACCTTGAAGAATCTTAAACCCAAGGTTACACTTCACTAAACAACTTAATAGAGAAGTAAACACCCTAATCTAAGTGGCTAGAATAGATGAGGATGATGAAGTAGAAATTTAGCTCTCTTTTATTTTCAATTTCTCACACTAAATCATCACAAACACAAAAGCTAGTATGCTTTTCAAGGAGGAAGAAGAAGATGAAACCTTTTGTGATGAATAATGAATTATTGTTATGGTTACAAAACAACCTTGAGTTAAGAAATAAAGGGCTTAACTCATGTAGAGAATAAACCTAAGATAAAGGGTTTGGGTTGGGTTAAGAAATATCAACAAAATATCAACACAAAATATCTTAGCATAAAACAAAAGAAAGCTTCATGAAGCTTCATGAAAAAGCTAACCCAAATGCTAACCCATATCAAACCCTAACTTGTTTAATCTCCATAAATCATGTTGCATTTGTAATCATAACTTGTTACAATATTATATATCACATATATAATATATTTCTGTAACAAAAGAAAATAATACAATTAACATATATCGCGTATATATCAATGTATTATCCGGTGAGAAAATGAATCAATAAAGCGAGCTTATATCAGTTAATGTAATGTAATATATGACATATATAATTATACATTAAATTATCGAATCAACACTTGATCCGACAATTCGGCTATATCGCATATAACCGACTAATATAACATGTACCGATTCATCGAATCAACACTTGATCTGATGACCCGGATATATCACATATACCCGGCCAATATCATATATCGCGAGAATAAAATATGGTATCTCATATTGTACCAGTCTCGGTTCCGCACATATAACATATGTGCTCCTACTCCGTTTTGCCTGAGTTAGGAAATCTCTGTGTAGGACTCTAAAGAATCGTCAATACGCCGGCAGTAGGTGATGATCATATCAAACACCCACAAGCTGCAAGCGGTCAGCTAAACGTAACATCCACCCAGGTATTGAGCGATCAGAAGATCAATAAGCAAGCATGTATATTCTCCTGTGAATCCAATCAGTAACACTACCGTACAGTCCGGTCTCTTCGTCTGATATGTTGCATATCTAGTCTAGGGGTGGTAAACGTCAGACCCCAGTAACCGATAAGTCGTGTCGATGTGAGGCTCATAACAGGTCGAGAACCTACTGATAACACTTACCAGTAGTACTCTATATCCGCCCTGGCCAAGGACTTCCAGTTATAGCCAATCGAACACAGCACAACATCAACTCCCTATACCGGGAGAGACGAATCCCCTCCTATCACTCATTGCCTCCATGTGATTCGAGACTGTACCCAAAAGCCATCGTTTTGCACGCCCTCTTGGACGTGGTAAGGTGGAAATCAAAGCACATTGGGAATCACACAAGACTCTATGACGATCTCGGGTCTACAGACTAACCTGTACCAGTGTCACCGGAGAACTGCCATCTGACGTGAGGTATAATACCATCTGGGAGTTCTCGGCGAGTCCGTTCAGTGTACCCAGTCTCCACTGAGTACCCGTACACCATCTTTGATGTCAAAACACTGATGGATATGGGATCATCCATCGCCCATCATATGGGTCAAGATGCGTATACGCTAGTCTACTCTGGTGTATCGATGCCCTGTCTCGATACACCCTCGACTAAGAACAGTTATAGGATGTACTCGTTGACTACCCTGGCCCCACTAGTATGATCTCATCATAGTCCCAGTAGTCGAGTACATATCCTAAGGGCTTTTATCAACATGTGAGAGCAAGACAGTAAACTAATACAGGTCAACATGTTAAGACAAAGTGAAACCAAATAGCATAGTATCATGTCGAGCAAGAAAGTCCTCTCTATATATATCCAAGCATCCACTATAATATACATCATATGCACAACAATGGCCTCTAGGGCATATATATAACTAACAGTGTCACCAGAGAACTGTCATCTGACGTGAGGTATAATACCATCTGGGAGTTCTCGGCGAGTCCGTCCAGTGTACCCAGTCTCCACTGAGCACCCGTATACTATCTCTGATGTCAAATATCAATGGATATGGGATCATCCATCGCCCATCTACATGGGTCAAGAAGCATACGCTAGCCTACTTTGGTATATCGATGCCATGTCTCGATACACCTATGACTAGGAACATTTGAAGTATGTACTTAGCGACTACACTGTCCCCACTAGTATGATCTGCATCATAGTCCTGGTAGTCAAGTACTCATCCTAAGGGCTTTATCAACATGTAACATAGAGACTATCAGAGTACATGTTAAGATAAAGAGCAACCAGATAGCATACTATCATGTTGAGCAAGAAAGTCCTCCATATATATGTCCAAGCATCCACTACAATATTCGCATGTATAGTAATGGTCTCTAGGGCATACATATCACTAACAATCTCCCACTTGCACTAGGTCCATCTATTGTAGTATCTCATACCCAACAATCAGCTGTGGTTGAAGTATCTCATACTCAACAATCCCATAAAAGTCTCTACTGGGAAAATAGGCCTTTGTGAGTGGATCCGCGCTGTTGTCCTCTGTGTCTACTCTCCTAACCTCGATCTCCCTGGAGATCAACCATCTCCATGATCAGGTGATACTGCCTTAGAATATGTCTGGATCACAGATGGGATGGGGTTTCCTTGGAAAAAGCCAAAACTCCATTGTCACACAATGGTAGGAACGAAGTTCATCTCATGAACTAGTATATATCCAGACTATTTCTTTGGTAGCATTCTTGGTAGTGATTTATCCTGCCTTTATCGTCTAGTATGTCACGGTATTTAGCGTGGAACTCTTCCAACATACCGTTCCTCCACTGAGGGTAAAGACAATGCCTGCGACTGACATTCAGTCGACCTTACTACCCTGGATGCTTTCCAGTGATTCTCCCCAGGATCGATTGATACCATCTCACTACATCTAGTGAGAATCCTAACATCCAATTAGATCTATCTCATAGATCCAAAACCAGGATTTATGAGGTATCACCTTGATCCTATATAGAGAATCCTTGTGATAAGAGGAGATTGACTGAGTGTAGCATAGGAAACTCCTTTCTTATCAAGAGTATGTCATCCACGTACAATACGAGGATCACCACCATACTCTCTACTACCTTTTTGTATATACAAGGTTCATCTACCATTTTGATGAAGTCAAAATCTTTGACTACCACATCAAAACAGACGTTCCAACTCCGCGATACCTGATTTATCTCATAAAACAACTTGCACACGTTTCCGCTGCTCCCACTGTCTGCGAAGCCCTCTGGCTGTGTACTTATAGACGCTCTCTTCTAAATCACTATTTAGAAAAGCAGTCATGACACCCAACCGCCAGATATCGTAATTATGGTATGTAGCAATGGCAAGTAGGATCTGGATGGACTTAAGCATAGCTTTGAAAGTCTTAACTTTTCCATGTACACCAAGTAATCTTCTCAAGATATACTTGCTTCTGATGGGGATTTAACCCTTCAGATAAAGCAACCAAAGTCCATACTTTGTTGGTGTACATAGATTCCATCTCAGATCACTAAGCATCCAGCCATTCTCACAGACTCCCCACTCTTGATGGCCTGCTCGAAACAAGTTAGGTCATCATCTCATGATGCAATCTTCGCTCCCACTGTCATAGAGAAACCGAAGTATTTCTCAGGTGGATGAGGAACCCTACTAGATCGGCAGAGAGGCTGAGGTTCCTTAGAAACTATTGAATCCTTCGGGTTTACCAAATCATCAGCTGCAGTTTGTATAGCTGGAACCCTTTCCAGTTCTACCTCATGACCACTAATTTCTTCACAAGAAATTCCCTTTCCAAAAGGTGGCATGCTGAGAAACAAAACACCTTTTGCTCCCCAGTTTGGTAGAAGATATTCCCTTGTGAATGCTTGGGATATCCAACAAACCTCCACAGAACTGACCTTGCCTCGAGTTTGTCCGGATTTTGCTTTGGACAACCCCAAATCTTAACATCCTTAAGAGATGGGCTCTTTCCATACCATATCACATATGGAGTGGTAGGCACTTGATTTGGTTGGAACCCTATTCAATAGGTATGCAGCTTCTCAAGTGCATAACCCCCAAAAGGAAATAGGTAACTCAGTAGTACTCATCATAGAGCACACCTTATCACATATGGTGCGATTGCTCCGCCCCGATTTACCAACGTATTGTGGTGTACACGGAGGAGTAATGCTGAGAGAGAATCTCATTCTCCTTTAGAATAGTCCAAAAATCTCGTGCTCAAGTATTCTCCTCCCTGATCACATCAAAGGACATAATACTTATACCCGTTTTTGGTTCTCTACTTCTGAAGTACAAAGAACCAGTCCTGGCATGTGTAGACAGGGGACCTCATACATCATCATGTATCAATCACAAGAGTTCACTAACTCTTTCTCTATTTCTAATAAACAGAGCTATGGTCATCTTATCTTTGTGACATGACTGGCAAGTTTCACAAGATGTAAATTCAAACTGATTTAAATATGCATCTAAATGTAACTTAGCTAGTTGGGTCACATTGATATGACCTAGTCTACAAAACCTCAAGAAGGATTCGTTCATTTCTGAACTCTTCCTCTTGTGTGTGTTCTGTACATTAAGAACTGTGGTTTGATTTAGAACGTCTATGCTTTTAGATAACGTGGCTGAACTGATCAACTCTTGATATAGGAAATGTTCAAAACATTATCCAACAATACAAAATTATATCCTTCTTTATTAAATAAAGATACTGATATGATGTTGTATATCAGGTTCGGTATCTAATAACATTCGTTCAGAATCAATGTTTTTTTTAATACAGGGTGATAACTGCCAACAGACTTGGCTTGCAACAATTGCACCGTTTCTAACTCTTGAAACTTATCACTCGTTCTCAGTTCTCTGTAATGAACACACCCGAAGAAGATGCATCAGTATGCACTTTCTTCGTTTGGGCGGCACGGGAATTCTGGTAATCCCCTATTTCCTGCTCGGTCTTATAACAATTATAAGTTGGAGCGGGACCAACGTTCCCTAGCACAGTATAACAAGCCGGTTCGGTCAACACATCCGTATTTTTATCTTGATTAAGGCGTGACATAGTCGCAACAAAGAGAGAGAGAGAAGAAAACACTCTGCGTGCGCTCTTGCAAGATTAGATTGGTTATTAATATATCTAATCAGGATGGCTCCGACTGTTTTAGTCAAATCTTCCTTCAAACCCTAAAAGGAAAGACTAGCCGGGATTAATTACACCCAACAAGTTCACCAATCTTTCAGCCAGGTCAGTGCCGGTACTTTGAGGGAGGTTCCCCGTGCTTTCGCACGGACCTAATTAAAATAAATCTCGTTTTCCCAGAGACTTAACCCCGTTGACACCTTTCTAGACACCTACTTGATCGGCTAATTGTAATGTGTAAAACTCTCCCAGGAGTAACTCTTACTCGCAGCGGGTATTGGGATCCAACTATTTCATAGAAGGTGTGTAATCTCATTGCAAATTTCAACACTTGAAATTCCCAATAATACTTTTTCCCCTAGTGTGCTATGACCTTGACAGAGGTCAACAAACCATAGTGCACTAGTCAAGTTCAACCCGTCATTTCTTGATTGAATCAAACCCACTCGCACGACCCTTGACAGAGGTCAACAAGGTCGTACGACTACCATAATCCAATCACATCACATGCTTTACAGATAATTACTAATCAGCTACCGCACACCACGCCTTGACAGAGGTCAACAAACGCAGCACGAATACTAAATAGTCTTTATCTGAAATGACGAAGGGCTACGCAGGTTTTTCAGAAAACCATGAGTGTAATGAACTCGATATCGTTGTAGAAACAAGTGATTTTGAAAATGAGTGTTTTTTAGGCTTTTCTAGTTTCGCTAAAGAGGTCACTCCCGGTGAAGGGATCTCGGCTCTTTCCTCATCGAATAAGGTGCAGGATATTTCATAAATACCGCTGTGCAAAGCAAGAACTATAGAAGCAATCAAAAACTAAACCGTGAGTTTGTAGCATCTGCCGGTTTTGCTAAAGAGGTCACTCCCGGTGAAGGGATCTCGGCTCTTTCCTTATCGAATAAGGTGCTGGATATTCTACAAGGAATACCGCTATGCAAAGCAAGAACTAGAGCTACCAGTTTTTAAACAAGTTTCTACAATATCTTTAGGTTTCTTTTATTTCATTAATCTCATTAATGAAGTCCTATTTTATTATGCTTCACAAGCATCACATTTGAAACGAAATCAGCAATATAACATATATCTCATATATATAATATAAACATTCGTCTCAGGCAGTAATATGATCTCATCACAGAACATTGCAGTAGAAGAAACACATATGAAATATTGGATATTCTAGGAATTCCGTGTTTTTAAGTTAAGCCAGTATAAAACACGGATTCCACGGTCGTGATGAATAGCCAAACCCACATCCTTAGACCCCTACGAGAGCGGCAAGCAACCCTACCAATTCTAGAGTTAGAAGACCCAGTCTCGACTCCTCGAGACGGTCTCCCACTGGACCCTAGAACCCGGTTACTTGTGCTCCCCGCCTTGGGTCTATCCTAATGAGGAAAAGTAAATAATATACAATGGTGATATCATCCTCAACCCGTAAGTGCCCCAATAAAAGAATATTACATACAATTGAATTTTACATGAATGAAAATAAAACCCCTCATCTCACATAAAACCCCCGGCTATTCAAAATAATAACATATCACAGCAACACATAACATCACATATCATCAACGTAAGTAAATATGCGCATCCCAGTTGTCGTTGACATATAGCACCGAAACCGGCGATACACCACATATTATATTTACGGTCGCAGAAAAGAAAGTGAAAAACTACAACATTTGGAATCCACAATCACTTTAGACATCTTAAATCCGAAGTATCACATACTTCGCATTTCATGCCTAACTATATGAATTCCACATATTGTATCACATTTCAGATAAATAGACAATGTTAAACTTTCTGATCAAATAAACAAACACCCAAGATTTCCCAAATAGCTCAACACTTGAGCGGAGTTCAAAAAGTCCCAGAACATGTTACAGCCGCTATGAACCAGCCGTAGAAGGGTCAAACCAACGCCTCACATGTGGCAACGCTAAACTACCACAAACCATATGGTTCAGTGGCAGTTTTGACGGTCACATAATCGAGTTAAGGTTACGTTCTTCTAGAGGGTCCACATGTTCGCTTGCATGATTTTCTGAAAGTTTTAAACTCAGGAAAAATCCAACACTTGAAAGTTTTCCGACAGGGGAAAAAGTGAGTTATTGATATTCGTTCGAACTTTTTAACACGTTCTAAATTACCCGGAAAAACTTAAACGAAGTTAAACCTTCCGATCGAATCAATGAGTTCCCAATATTTTCCAGAAAGCTCAACACTTGAGTAGAATTAAAAATTCCCAGAAGCATGAAAAAGTACCGAAGAATAATACCCTGAAGTATTAGCCCCTAACTCCCAAGTTTGGCCGCGGAACCGCCGCCAAACGCATGGTTTGGCCGTGGTTCCGCGGTCACTTGTGCGAGTTATGGCTTCGTAATTCACAGGAATCCTTAGAATTCCCTGCATGATTTTCTGAGTATTTTTAATATGAAAAATTTTAACTTTTGAAAAAATTTCCAGAGAAGGGGTTGTTTCGGGGTTTCGGAGTTCGATCGGACTTCAAAATTCGTTTAAACAACGCCTATTGCTCTAGTTTGGCTCTGATACCACTGTAGGGTTAGTATAGCACCTTGTGAAGGTTTTGGCAAGCATTAATCATGCTACTTTAAAAAATTTGGGGTGCTAAACAAACCCTAACAAAGATCTTAACTAGAGACTTAGGGTTAAACATGCATGTAAACAACTTTACATCTAAGAGTTATGGATTACAACCTTTGTAGTCCGTTCCTTCACTTCATAAGCTCCGTGTTGAGGTCCCTTCGCTGCGATCATCAAGTACCCGGACTTTAGAGAGGCTCTATGAAGAGAAAGATGCAAGCTTGCTTCCAATCTTCAACAACTAAGATGATCTGCCTTGAAGAATCTCAAACCCAAGCTCATGCTTCACTAATCAAGTATTAGCAAAGCAAACACCCTAATCTAAATGGCTAGAATAGATAAGGATGATGAAGTAGGATTTTAGCTCTCTTTTGTTTTCTTTATCTCACAAAAATCCATCACAAACCCAAAAGCTAGAAAGCTTTTCAAGAGGAAGAAGAAGAAGAAATCTATTTGTGATTAATAATGAATTAATTGTTATGGTTACAAATCAACCATGGGTTAAGAATAAAGGCTTAACCCTTATAGAGAGTAAACTTGGCTAAAGGGTTTGGGTTGGGTTAAGAAATATCTTCACAAAATATCTTAGCTAAAAACAAAAGAAAACTTCATGAAGCTTCATGAAAAAGCTAACCCAAAAGCTAACCCAAATCAAAACCCTAACTTGTTTAAACTCAACAAAACATGTTGCATTTGTAACCCTAACATGTTACAATATTATATATCACATATATAATATATAATGTAACAAAATAAAATAATACAAATAACATATATCGCATATACATCAATGTATTATCCATGTGAGAAAAAGAATTTTTAAGTGAGCTTATATTAGTTAATGTAATATAATATATCAAATATATAATTATACATTAAATTATCGAATCAACACTTGATCCGATAATCCGGCTATTTCACAAATAACCGACTAATATAATCCGTATCAGTTCATCGAATCAACACTTGATCCGATGACCCGGCTATATCACATATACCCGGCCGATATCACATATCGCAATAATCTAATACGGCATCACATACACGGATTATTCTCGGTCCCGCACATATCACATATGTGCTCCTACTCCGTTTTCCTGAGCCAGGAAACCTCTGTGTAGGACTCTAAAGAATCGTCAATACGCCGGCAGTAGGTGATGATCATATCAAACATCCACAAGCTGCAAGCAGTTAGCTAAACATAACAGCCACCCAGGTATTGAGCAATCAGAAGATCAACAAGCAAGCCTGTACATTCTACTGCGAATCCAATCAGTAACACTCCCGTACACTTCGGTCTCTTCGTCTGATATGTCGCATATCCAGTCTAGGGGTGGTAAACGTCAGACCCCAGTAACCGATAAGTCGTGTCGATATGAGGTCCATAACAGTTCGAGAAACTACTGATAACACTTACCAGTAAATCTCAGCAACCCTGTCCAGGGATTTCCAGTTATAGCCAATCGAACAGAGCGCAACATCAGCTCCCTATACCGGGAGAGACGAAACCCCTCATATCGCTCATTGCCTCCATGTGATTCGGGACTGTACCCAAAAGCCACCGTTTTGCACGCCCTCTTGGACGTGGTATGATGGAAATCAAAGCACAACGGGAATCACACAAGACTCTATGACGATCTCGGGTCTACAAACTAACCTGTACTAGTGTCTGTAAGGTTACTAGGCACTGTCACAAGGGTCTATAAGGCATCAACCATGCCGAATTAAAAATTTTCAAGTGCCGAACAACCTAAAGCGAGGATCTTTGCTAGATAATTAGGGTTAACAAAGCATGTAAATATCTTTACATCTAAGAGAAAGGGATTACAACCTTTGTAGTCCATTCCTTCGCTTCATAAGCTCCGAGTAGTAGTCCCTTCGCCGCGATCCATGAACTTCCGGACTCTAGAGAGGCTCCACAAGCCGAATGATCCATGCTTGCTTGAAGTCTTCCTTTTCGAAGATGATCTACCTTGAAGAATCTTAAACCCAAGCTTACACTTCACTAAACAATTTATTAGAGAAGTGAACACCCTAATCTAAGTGGCTAGAATGGATGAGGATGATGAAGTATGAATTTATCTCACTTTTATTTTCAATTTCTGACACTAAATCATCACAAACACAAAAGCTAGTATGCTTTTCAAGGAGGAAGAAGAAGATAAAACCTTTTGCGATGAATAATGAATTATTGTTATGGTTACAAAACAACCTTGAGTTAAGAAATAAAGGGCTTAACTCATGTAGAGAATAAACCTAAGGTAAAGGGTTTGGGTTGGGTTAAGAAATATCTACAAAATATCAACACAAAATATCTTAGCATAAAACAAAAGAAAGCTTCATGAAGCTTCATGAAAAAGCTTACCCAAATGCTAACCCAAATCAAACCCTAACTTGTTTAATCTCTACAAATCATGTTGCATTTGTAATCATAACTTGTTACAATATTATATATCACATATATAATATATTTCTGTAACAAAAGAAAATAATACAATTAACATATATCGCATATATATCAATGTATTATCCGGTGAGAAAATGAATCAATAAAGCGAGCTTATATCAGTTAATGTAATGTAATATATCACATATATAATTATACATTAAATTATCGAATCAACACTTGATCCGACAATCCGGCTATATCGCATATAACCGACTAATATAATATATACCGATTCATCGAATCAACACTTGATCTGATGACCCGGATATATCACATATACCCGGCCGATATCATATATCGCAAGAATAGAATACGGTATCTCATATCGTATTAGTCTCGGTTCCGCACTTATCACATATGTGCTCCTACTCCGTTTTGCCTGAGCTAGGAAATCTCTGTGTAGGACTCTAAAGAATCGTCAATACGCCGGCAGTAGATGATGATCATATCAAACACCCACAAGCTGCAAGCGGTCAGCTAAACGTAACAGCCACCCAGGTATTGAGCGATCAGAAGATCAACAAGCAAGCCTGTACATTCTCCTGTGAATCCAATCAGTAACACTACCGTACAGTCCGGTCTCTTCGTCTGATATGTTGCATATCTAGTCTAGGGGGGTAAACGTCAGACCCCAGTAACCGATAAGTCATGTCGATGTGAAGCTCATAACAGGTCGAGAACCTACTGATAACACTTACCAGTAGTACTCTATATCCGCCCTGGCTAGGGACTTCCAGTTATAGCCAATCGAACACAGTACAACATCAACTCCCTATACCGGGAGAGACGAATCCCCTCCTATCGCTCATTGCCTCCATGTGATTCGGGACTGTACCCAAAAGCCACCGTTTTGCACGCCCTCTTGGACGTGGTAAGGTGGAAATCAAAGCACAGTGGGAATCACACAAGACTCTATGACGATCTCAGGTCTACAGACTAACCTGTACCGGTGTCACCGGAGAACTGCCATCTGACGTGAGGTATAATACCATCTGGGAGTTCTCGGCGAGTCCGTTCAGTGTACCCAGTCTCCATTGAGCACCCGTACACCATCTTTGATGTCAAAACAACGATGGATATGGGATCATCCATCGCCCATCATATTGATCAAGATGCGTATACGCTAGTCTACTCTGGTGTATCGATGCCCTGTCTCGATACACCCTCGACTAGGAACAGTTATAGGATGTACTCGTTGACTACCCTGCCCCCACCAGTATGATCTCATCATAGTCCCAGTAGTCGAGTACATATCCTTAGGGCTTTATCAACATGTGAGAGCAAGACAGTAAACTAATACAGGTCAACATGTTAAGACAAAGTGAAACCAAATAGCATACTATCATGTCGAGCAAGAAAGTCCTCTCTATATATATCAAAGCATCCACTATAATATACATCATATGTACAACAATGGCCTCTAGGGCATATATATAACTAACAATCTCCCACTTGCACTAAGGCCAGCTGTTGTAGTATCTCATACCCAACATCCCGAAGAGTCTCTCAAACTGTATCTGTGGAATGGCCTTTTGTGAGTGGATCCGCAGTGTTGTCCTTCGTATCAACTCTCCTGACCTCGATCTCCCGGCGATCAACTATCTCCCGGATTTGGTGATACTGCCTCAGAATATGTCTGGACTTCTGATGGGACCTGGGTTCCTTGGCCAAAGCCACATCTCCATTGTTATCACAATACAAAGGTATTGGATGCTCAATGGACGGAACCACACCAAGTTCAGTGATGAACTTCTTCATCCAGACAACCTCTTTGGCAGCATCGTTGGCAGCGATGTATTCAGCCTCCATCGTCGAGTCTGCAATGGTTTCCTGTTTGGAACTCTTCCAACACACCGCCCCTCCATTGAGGGTAAAGACAAATCCCGAGTGCGACTTAGAGTCGTCCTTATCACTTTGGAAGCTCGAATCGGTAAAGGACTCCACCTGGAGTTCTCCGTTACCATACACCAAGAACATCTCTTTAGTCCTTCTCAAGTACTTGAGAATGTTCTTCACATCTATCCAGTGACTCTCTCCAGGATCTGCTTGATACCGACTCACTATACTTAGTGAGTATGCTACATCGGGTCTGGTACATAGCATCGCATACATGATAGAGCCTACTGCCGAAACATAGGGTATCCCTTGCATGCGAGCTCTTTCCAAATCAGTCTTGGGAGACATCTCTTTGGAGAGAGTGAGTCCAGAGATTGTGGGTTGGTTCCCACGCTTGGATTCTTCCATACTAAACCTCTTTAGTATGGTGTCAATGTATCTGGACTGGGACAATCCCAGTATCCGTTTAGATCTATCTCTATAGATCTTAATTCCCAAAATGCAAGAGGCATCACCTAGATCTTTCATTGAGAATCTTTGTGATAAGAAGAGCTTGACCGAGTACAGCATAGGAACATCATTTCCTATCAAGAGTATGTTATCCACGTACAATACGAGGAAGAGAACCTTACTCTCTGCAACCTTCTTGTAAATACAAGGTTCATCTACGTTTTTGATGAAGTCAAACTCTTTGACTACAACATCAAAGCAGATGTTCCAACTCCGTGATGCTTGCTTTAACCCGTAGATGGATTTAAGCAGCTTGCACACCTTTCCGCTGCTCCCACTGTCTACGAAGCCCTCTGGCTGAGTCATGTACACGCACTCTTCTAAATCACCATTTAGAAAAGCGGTCTTAACATCCATCTGCCAGATTTCGTAGTCATGGTATGCAGTAATGGCAAGTAGGATCCGGATGGACTTAAGCATAGCCACTAGAGAAAAGGTTTCGTCATAATCCACACCCGGTCATTGACGAAAACCCTTTGCAACAAGTCTAGCTTTGAAAGTCTCAACTTTTCCATCTACACCAAGTTTCTTCTTAAAGATCCATTTGCTTCCAATGGGTTTTACCTCTTCAGGAGCAATTTCCAAAGTCCATACTTTGTTGATGTACATGGATTCCATTTCAGATCGCATTGCATCCAGCCATTTCACAGAGTCACCACTCGTGATGGCCTGCTCGAACTAGTCGAGTCATCATCTTCCATGATGCAATCCTCGCTCCCACCTTCAATAAGAAAACCGTAGTATCTCTTAGGTGGATGAGAAACGCTACTAGATCGGCGGAGAGGCTGGGGTTCGTTGGGAACTACTGAATCCTCTGGTTCCACTAAATCTTCAGTTGCAGTTTGTGTCGCTGAAACTTCTTCCAGTTCTACCTCATTGCCACTATCTTGTTTCATAAGAAAACCCTTTTCAAAGAAGGTGGCATGTCGAGAACCAAACACTTTTTGTTCCTCGGAGTGGTAGAAGATATACCCTTGCGAATGCTTGGGATAACCAATAAACTTGCACAGAACGAACCTTGCCTCGTGCTTGTCCGGATTTTGTGTTTTCACATATGCCGGACAACCCCATATCTTAATGTAATTAAGATGTGGTCTCTTTCCTTTCCATATCTCATATGGAGTGGTTGGTGCAGATTTGGTGGGAACCCTATTCAATAGGTCTATGGCTGTCTCAAGCGCATACCTCTAGAAGGAAACAGGCAACTCAACATTGCTCATCATAGAGCGCACCATATCTAATAGGGTGCAATTCCTCCGCTCCGATACACCGTTGTGCTGTGGTGTATAAGGAGGAGTAAGCTGAGAAAGAATCCCATTCTCTTTTAGATAGTTCAGGAACTCATTGCTCAAGTATTCTCCTCCTCGATCAGATCGAAGGATCTTAATACTTTTACCTGTTTGGTTCTCCACTTCGTTCTTATATTCTCTGAATTTCTCAAAAGCTTCAGACTTGTGTTTCATCAAGAACACATGTCCGTATCTTGAGAGATCGTCAGTGAATGTAATGAAGTAGGAAGAACCGTTCCTGGCATGTGTAGACATGAGACCACATACATTACTATGTATCAGTCTAAAGTGTTCTGTAACTCTTTCTTCGTGTCCACTAAACGGAGTCTTGGTCATCATGCCTTTGAGACATGACTGGCAAGTGTCATAAGATGAAAATTCGAACGGATTCAAATATCCATCCTTATGCAATTTGGCCAGTCGTGTCGCATTGATATGACCAAGTCTACAATGCCACAAGAAGAATTCGTTCATTTCTGAACTTTTTCTCTTGTGTGTGTTCTGTATATTAAGAACCGTGTTTTGATTTAGAACGTATATGCCATTATTTAATGAGCCTGATCCAATCAACTTTTGATTTAGGAAGATGTTCATAACATTATCCTGTATTACAAAATTATATCCTTCTTTACTTAATAAAGAGACTGATATAATGTTGCATATCATGTTCGGTATATAATAGTATTCGTTCAGAATCAATGTATTACCACTTGGTAATACAAGGTGATATTCGCCAACTGCTTTGGCTGCAACATTTGCACCATTCCCTACTCTTACGGAATGATCACCCATTCCCAGTTCTATATCTTTCTTTAGCCCATGCAATATATTGCATATGTGGGATCCTGATCCGGTATCTAATGCCCAGGACGTAGAGTGAACTAAGAAACAGTTCTCGGTAACTAACACATCCGAAGAAGATACATCAACATGTTTATTCTTCATTTGGGCGGCATGTGAATTCTGGTATTCCCCTATTTCCTGTTCAGTCTTATAACAATTATAAGAAAAAACGGGACCAACGTTCCCTTGCTCAGTATAATAAGCGGGTTCGGTTAATACATCCATATTATTATCTTGATTAAGGCCTGACATGGTCACTACCTGGAGAGAGAGAGAAGAAAACACTTTAGTGTGCGCTCTTGCAAGATTAGATTGGTTATTATCTTATCTAATCAGGATGGCTCCTACTGTTTTAATCAAATCTTCCTTCAAACCCTAAAAAGGTAAGATTAGCCGGGATTAATTACACCCTATAAGCTCGCCAATCTTTCAGCCAGATCAGTGTTGGTACTTTGAGGGAGGTTCCCCGTGCTTTCGCACGGACCTAATTAAAATAAACCTCGTTTTCCCAGAGGCATAACCCCGTTAACACCTTTCTAGACACCTACTTGATCGGCTAATTGTCTTGTGTAAAATTCTCCCAGGAGTAAAATTTACTCGCAGTGGGTATCGGGATCCAACTATCTCATAGGAGGTATGCAATCTCATTGCAAATTTCAACATTTGAAATTCCCGATAATTCTTTTTCCCCTAGCGTGCTATGACCTTGACGCATGCCAAACAACCCCTAGCGTGCTATTATCTCACTAATTATTTGCTTATCTTTATATATATATATATATATATATATATATATATTATATGAAGCATGGTTGATTTTCTATTTTTTAGAAATTAGAAAAAGAGGTGGAAAATGGGGAGACTTTCGAGGAATGAGGTGAAGTATGGTTTTTATATTTGTTTATTCATTTATGTTTACTATAGAAGCATGGTTGCATTTTTATTGTAAAAAAGAGAGATGCTTCAATAAGTGAACACAAAGAGAAGCCATTCTACACTTCTTTTTTACATGAGCTCTTGATCTCTAGCTCTCTTCATCTTCTTTCTCACCTTCTCCAAGCTTAATTCCTCACATAAGTTGTGAAACCTTGAGCTTGTAAGAACCATAGTGAGCGAACAAAACCCTTACTTTACCATCCTACACTTTATTTGTAATTAAGTGTAGTGTGTTTCCTTCACTAAAGAGTTTAGTGAAGAAGTAATTTGGATTAGCGGAGCTTCGGGTGGACCATCTTCGGCATGAAGATCGCAAAGGAAGATCGATCCAACTTCAAGTGGAGCCTAGTGGAGTCGCGTGGACTATTATATGGAGATTGAGAAGAGAAGGACATGGTCTACAAAGGTTGTGGCCTCCATCTTTTAGCTAGTTTTTGTGATATCATCATAGTTAACCATAATCATCTAATTAGATTCTAGGATAGTCTAGCTTAGCATCCCAATTTTTGAAAATTGCATGCTTGATGCCGGTTTAGACCTCATGGTGGTGCTAGGGTAGATTTTCATGGTATCAGAGCCAAGCTAGAACATTAGGGAAGGTTTTTACGATGTTAAAGTGTTCGATCGAATTTTCGAAGCTGGATTTTCTCAAGTTTCTGTCCATTTTTCAAAAGTTGAAATTTTCGTGATTAAAAATATGCAGAAAATCGTGCAGGGTTTTTAATGGAGCCCCAAGAAATTCGAAGCCCTAACTCCCTCAAAGCGCTGCGGAACCGCGTCCCAAACCCTAGTTTGGCCGCGGTTCCGCCGCAAGTTTGGGATGTTTTGGGTTAGTTTTTCTTGTGATGCTCCATTGACATATTTGGCACTTTCTAGATGTTTTTAATGAGACTCAAGTTGTTGAGGTCTCTGGGATTTGTGGGTGTTTGAAAAATCGATCGAAATGTTTAACGTCGTATAGATTATGATGATATGTGATACAATATTTGGATTCCACAATAATTAGTTTTGTGAAAACTAGTTAGTGTTTTATAAATCTAGCGCTTTAGTCTCGGTTGATCGATTGCCACGGAGTTTCGATTCGGATCAAAACTCCATCGCAATCGCGTATTGTACGTGATCACTTAGTCGGGAATCTTATTGAATTATCCGACTGCTTATTGAAAAGAGTTTTCGGTTTGAGACTAAAATGCAAGGTTTATAGGTTAGGCAAGAAATTCGAAATATAAGATATTCTGAGTTTATGATGTCTAAGGTGTTTGCGGATTCTAAATATTATAGTTTTTCATTTCTTTTCTGCGACCGTAAGCGTAATGTGTGGTGTATCCCCGATCTCTTTGCTATATGTCAACGGAATTTGCGATACACATATTTACTTACGTTGATGATATATGATGTTATGTGTCGTGTGATATGTTATATTGGATCATCGTGAATGAATAGCCGGGGGGTGGTTGCGTGAGATGAGAGTTTTTTAATTTTCATTCATGTAAAATTTGTATGTAATATTCTTTTATTGGGACACTTCCGGATTGAGGATGATGTCACCATTAATGTATATTATTTACTTTTCCGCATTAGGATAGACCCAAGGCGGGGAGCATAAGTAACCGGGTTATAGAGTCCAGTAGGAGACAATCTCAAGGAGTCGAGACCGGGTCTCCTAACTCTAGAATTGGCAGGGTTGCTTGCCGCTCTCGTAAGGGTCTAGGAATGTGGGTTTGGCTATTCATCACGACCGTGGAATCCGTGTTTTTCATTATTGGCTTAATTTAAAACACGGATCTCCTGGTATATCCAATATTCCATATGTTGACTTCTGCTGCTTGGTTCTGTGATGTGATCATATAACTGCGTGAGACGAATGCTATATATATATATATGATATATATAATAAACGTTGCTTATGTTTTGCACCCGCGCTAGTCCAGCCCCCGCTCTGCCGTTAGTTAAGTAATCTAACGGTGCATGACGGGGCCCTGTGGTGAATGCGGATGGCATAAGCATACGTTCTAATTTCGGTTCTTTTCTGTGATGTTTAGGGAACCATAAATGATGAGACTTCATTAATGAGATTAATGGAAAGAAAAGAAACCTAAAGATGTTGTAGAATCAAAAGTTTTTAAAAAAGATAGCTCTAGTTCTTACTTTGCATAGTGGTATTCCTTGATGAATATCCAGCACCTCATTCGATGAGGAAAGAGACGAGATCCCTTTACCGGGAGTGACCTCTTTAGCAAAACTAGCAAATGCTACAAGCCACTCGGTTTTATTTTTATAGTTTCTCTAGTTCTTGCTATGCATATGTTAGTGTTATATGCCCTAGAGGCCATTATTGTATAGTACTGGCTTGTATATTACATTTTGGAAGCTTGGGATATATACACGGGTTTATAACAGTCTTGCTCGACATAGTAGTATGCTACTTGGTTTGTATTTATCTTAATATGTGTATATGTTTCTTTTAGCATATCGCGAATACATATTGATGGAGCCCTTAGGATCTTGCTTGACTACCAGCGTTGTGATTGTTAGTGTATATGCCCTAGAGGCCATTACTGTATCATACTAGCTTGTATATTACTTGATGGAAGCTTGGGATATTCACAGTTGTATATACAATCTTGCTCGAAATGGTAGTATGCTACTTGGTTTGTCTCTGCTTTAATATGTGCATGTGTTTCTTTTAGCATATCGCTGATATACATATTAGTAGAGCCCTTAGGATCTTTGCTTGATTACCAGCGTTGTGATGGCGCTCACACTCGTGGGAGCTGGGTGATCTATAAGCACATCCTTATACAGGTCCCTAGTCGTTGGACTATCGAGACAGGGAATCGATACTCCGGAGTAGACTAGCGTATGCGCTTCTCATCCCAGTGTGGGAGACGGTCTGTCCCACAGTCGTCAGTACGTCGTACTTGAGATAGTATACGGGTGCTCGTTAGGTTACGAGTACACTGGACAGGACTCGTCGGGAACTGTTGGTTGGTATTATACCTATCGTCAGTTATCAGTTCCCAGGTGACAAGAGTACAGCTTAGTCCGCTGACTTGACACTGTCACTTCGCCTCGAGTGTTTTCCCACTGCACTTTGATTACTACCCTACCACGGCTCAAAGGAGTCGTGCAAACAGGTAGTTTTTGGGTGCAGTCCCGAAGCACTTGGAGGCATTGACGGTTAGACAGGATTCGTCTCTCCCGGTATTGGGGGTTGACATCGCGCTGTGTCCAGGAGAGCCATTACACGAGTAGTCCCTGGCCAGGGTAAGCGAGATATACTGGTAGGTTTCCAGTATTATCTCAGGGTGTTCTGGGCTACACTCCGACACGACTTGTACCGCTATTAGGGGACTGACGTTCACCGCCCCCATAGGCCCGCCATGCGATGTATCAGACAAACAGACCGGACTGTACGGAGACTGTCACATACAGGCTCAGTAGGAGTTCAGATGGGGTTACCTCGTCAGTCTTCTTATCGACATCTACCTGGGGACCGTTACGTACAGCTAGTGCCGCTTGCGGTCTGTGGTTAAACCCACTGCCAGCGTAGTGTCGAGTCTTTAGAGTCCCACACAGAGAGCTATTCGCCTTTAGGCAAAATGAGTAGAGGTCGCATAGTTTTGCGACAGGGTTCGTTCACATCCGTGCACTTGTGCACGTTTGCTGTCCGGACAGCTTATACTAGCGGGCTTTGGTTTAAGCCGGATCCTAGTATATCATTTGGGATTGGTTTTATCTCTTTGTATTCGTGTTCCTCGGATCACGAATACGGGTGCGTATGCACAGTTGCTTGAGACAGAGGGAGAGGACTTTGATTAGGGTTAATGACTATTGTCATTTTATTAACCCTAATACTTATGTGTGTATTATGGTTAATTGATATTAGTTTAAATAATTGTGCATGGTTATGGTTGTTGACCATTTGACCTCCTTGACTTGTTGACCTAGGTTGACACTTTGACCATCATCATTTCATTTGGAAGACGCTCTTTGATCCTTGCAAATTGCATTAAAAATGAAATGATAATGGTCATGTCTTGATTAACCATGACAATTATCTAGCTAATTATCTAATTACAATAATTCACACATATATGTGAGAATGCTTCATATTTTCTCTCATTCTATGATTTCCTTTCTCTCTCTTGTTCTTCCTCTCCCTCAAGCTCTCCCCTCTCATGTGTTGAGAAACACTTGAGCTTGAGAAAAACCTCTTCTTCATAATCTCTACTCTCATCTAGGGTTCAAGGATTAGCACTTCTTGCACCCTAGTTACTTCTAGCTTGGAGTTGAAGCCAAAGGTTGAGGCTTTCGGGTGGATCTTTCTTCGACGTGAGAAGACGACAAAGGTGACCTCTTTCCACTACTCCAAGGAGCAAGGAGAGAAGGACATAAAGCCCTAGGTATAACCCTTCCAACACTTAGCTAGTTTCTAGTTAGCTTTAGCTTGTTTTTGTTTAGCAAAGATCCTTCTTTGTCTAGTCCATGTTGCCTAAGTTGATAAAAATTTGATTTTTATTCCTTTTTCGCCTCCCCGCAAGTACCGGGCTGGGCAACGTGGACTTACAGTGGTATCAGAGCCTAACTAAACATAAACTAGCTAGGTAGTAAAGTGTATGAAAGTTCGATCGGAAAAAATCGAAAAACCGAGTTTTCAAAACCCTCAGTTTCTGTTAAAATTTTTTCTGTTCAAAACAAAATAAATCATACTCCAAAAATCATCTCAGGGTTTTGTGAAGAAAGCCACCAAAAACAATCCAGAGATTCGACCAAAGAGCCGCGGTTCCGCGGCAATAGCAAGCTATTGCCGCGCAACCGCGGCCGTCTTGGCTCGGCTCTGGGTCGATTTTGGCGCAGTGTCTTTCTGGCATGGTTTTGGGTTTTTTAAGATGGTTTATATGTGCCCAGATTTTCCAGAATAGAAATTTGTTTTTGGGGGCTTATAAATCCGTATTTTTATTGAACTTCACTACGCTTTGACTATAAGGGTTATATCTGTGATGTTTATATGTATTGAACGTCGGCTAATCGCTATATGTCGATTAGTCGGGGTTATACATATCTGTGATCTGTGTTTGATGATGGTATGTGTATATGAATGTGTTGGATTGTCGCGGGTGAATAGCCGGGGTGGATGTGAGATGAGTGTTTCTTTTTCTTTCATTCATTGTAATATGTAAATTGATGTAATATTATTTGTATGGCCGCACAACCGGGTCGGGGTTGTATCCGTCATTGTATAATTCTTTTTACTGTTTTTGCTCCTAGGATAGACCCATGGAGGGGTGCACAAACTACCGGGTATCTCGAAGTGCCGAGTGGCCTACTCACGGTGGTGAGGGAGGTTGCTTTGCTTCGGGTACTTGGCGGGTAGTTTCCCGCTCCCGTAGGGGTCTTGGGTGGGGTATTGGCTATTCACCGCGACCGTGTAATCCGCTTTTCGTTGCAGGCTCGAACGGATTGCGGATTCCTAGTATATCCAATGTATTCATCTGTGATCTGTAATGTCTATCATTGCTATATATTTATATATGATAACTATTTAGGCGTTGCTTATGTTTTACAGCCGTGCTAGCCCAGCCCCCGCTCTGTCGTTAGTTAAGTAACTTAACGGGTGATGATGGGGCCCCGTGGCGAATGCGAATGGCATAAGCGTACGTCATATTTTGGTTGTTTTCTGCAATGGTAGGATTAAATGATGGGACGCATTAAAAGAACTAATGCAAGAAAATAAACCAAGTAAAAGTCGATTGGAACACTTTGAAAACCACTCGGTTCTTTTCAAAACTAAACTTTTAAACGCGGAGCTTGAACCACTCCTTTTAAAAGCTATCTCGTTTCATCGATTATATCAAGTTCACTACGTTCACGGTTTCGCCAAAACCATTCGTAGCCCTCCGTCATTCCACATGAATGGTCAAAAGTATTCAAGCTATGTATTTTGGCCAAAGTCAAGGCATAGTGACTGGTAGCTATTGGGTATTCATGTGCAGCATAGATAGATGCGTTGGTTTGGGACAGTCGTGCTGCCATTTTGGCCAAAGTCAAGGGTAGGTACGGGTGGGTCCAAATTAACCAGGAGAATGACGGGTAGAACTTGACATGTGACTTATGATATTTTGGCCAAAGTCAAGGTCATAAGAGCATGGGGCAAAAATCCACATCGGGAGTTTCATAAGTACTGAAACTTGCTAGCGCTGCATACCATTTGGAGTGTGATAATTCTGGTAGGATTCCTTCGGTTTTATCACGCGATGATATTTGGATCCCGATCCTACTGTGAGTATATGCTACTCCTCGGGAAAACTCTCACTTAACGATCAATGCTATAAACTTAGTAGGTGTCTAGAAAGGTGTTAGCGGGGCTACGCCCACAAGGAAAAGAGGTTACTTAATTAAGGAACTTCGCGAAAGCGTTGGAAAACCTCCCTCAAAGTACCGACACTGGCCTGGCTGAACGGTTAAGCAAGTATTGTACGGTGAGATTGATCCTGACTAATCTTTTCTTTACGGTTTGAGAAGGGATTCGAGAGACAGTGGGAGCCATCCTGTTTAGACAAACTAAAAACCACTCTAAACTTGCAAGAGCATCATGCTAAAGTGTTTCTTTTCTCTCTCCTAATTGCAGCGACCATTCAACATGACCGGACTTAAGTTATTACTAGATAAAAATATATTGACAGGGCCAAACTACAAAGATTGGCTCAGGAATGTCAAGATGGCAATCACTTACGACAAGTTGGGGTATGTCCTTACCACCAAAGCTCCCCCTGTCCCAGGTCCCAAAACCAGTGTCGCGGATAGGGAAATCTGTAAGACATGGGAAATAGATTGCGCGAAGGCCAAATGCCTCGTACTTGCCTCGATGGACAACGGACATCAGAGGAGGCACGAGAATATGGACCTAGAGTCCATATTTCTTCATACAAAAGAACTGTATGGAGAGCAGTCTCGTATCGCAAGATACGAAGTGTCGAAGAAGTTGTTTTCGGCAAGGTTGGCCGTCGGATCATCGGTAGCGGAACACGTGCTTAAGATGATTGGCTACATAGAGGAGCTCGCGGACCTTGGGACCACGTTGGAGAATGAACTCTATACTGATTTGATTCTCCAGTCCCTTCCTTCCATTTACGCCCAGTTTATTCTTAACTTCAACATGCAAGGAAAGGAGGTTGAACTTTCCGAACTTCTGAACATGTTGAGGAGTGCTGAGGGCACCCTACAGAAGGGTAGGGAGACATCCACTTTGTTTGTAGGAGGATCTTCCTCTTCTAGGTCCAGGACGAAAGCCAAGGGCAAGAAGAAGAAAGCCCCCGCCAAACCAAGAGGCGGTGTCAGTAAAGTGGATACGAAGGGAAAAGGAAAAGCAACAAAGGTAGCGGGAAAGCTGGTGGGGAAGGAAGAATGCTTCTATTGTCACAAAAGTGGTCACTGGAAACAAGATTGCAAGGCTTGGAAGGCCAGAACACAGGATTTGAAGCGAGTTGCAGCTTCAGCTTCAGGTGTGTATGTTATTGAAAACTGTCTATCAATAAACTCTACATCCTGGGTATTGGATACCGGGTCAGGATCTCATATCTGTAATTCTTTGCAGGCGTTGAGAAAGCGTAGAGTTTTGAAGGCAGGTGACATGACCCTCAGAGTTGCAAACGGTGCTAGCATGGATGCTGAGGCCGTGAGGGACTATCACCTGGGATTGTTGGATGGACACTTTTTGGTTTTGCGTAGTTGTTATTATGTACCAAATGCAACCTGTAATATCATTTCTGCATCTTTATTATCTAAAGAAGGTTATGAATTTGCATTTGTAAGTAATGTAGTGAACATTCACCTTAATCAAGTTTTGATTGGGTCAGGTACATTGAACAACGGTATATACGTATTAAACCAACCACAGATTTTCAATGTCCAGAATACACACAAAAGAAAGTCTCCAGAAATCAATAAAACTTTCTTATGGCATTGTAGACTGGGTCACATCAATGAGAGAAGGTTGACTAAGTTACATACAGAAGGATATTTGGATCCGTTCGAATATCAATCGTATGCAACTTGTCAATCCTGTCTCAAGGGAAAGATGATAAAGACTCCGTTCACTGGACACAGAGTAAGAGCGAGCGAGCTCTTGGGACTCGTACACAACGACGTGTGCAGTCCAATGTCTACACATGCACGAAGCGGTTATTCTTACTTCATTACTTTTACGGATGACTTTTCAAGGTACGGTTATGTCTTCTTAATGAAACATAAATCCGAGGCTTTTGAAAAATTCCAGGAATATAAGAATGAAGTAGAAAAACAAACAGGCAAAAGTATCAAGGCACTGAGATCTGATCGAGGTGGTGAATACTTGAGTGCCGAGTTCCTGGGTTACTTAAAAGAGAATGGAATTCTCTCTCAGCTTACTCTTCCATACACTCCGCAACATAACGGTGTATCGGAGAGACGGAACCGAACCCTATTGGATATGATACGGTCCATGATGAGTAACGCTGAGTTACCGCGATCGTTCTGGGGATATGCGCTAGAATCAGCTGCATACCTTTTAAACCGAGTTCCAACTAAGACTGTGCCTACTACACCATATCAGATGTGGTGTGGGAAGAGACCCTATTTAATCACATTAAGACATGGGGATGTCCAGCTTTTGTAAAAAAGCAGCATGCGAACAAGCTCGAGGCACGATCAGTACAGTGCAAATTTGTGGGATATCCAAAGAACTCCAAGGGATATTTCTTCTATTGCGAAGAGGAACAAAACGTGTTTGTTTCTCGCCATGCCCACTTTCTAGAACACCAGTTCATAGAAAAAGAATTAAGTGGGAGCGCAATAGAACTGGAAGAAATTCCAGAACCACGAGCTATTACTGAAAGCTTAGTAGAACCAAAGGGTTCGAAAGATCAGGACATTCCCACGCCACTCCGCAGGAGTAGTAGGCAGTCTCATCCGCCCGAGAGATACTACGGTTTTCTCATTGACGGGGATAGAGAGGATTGCATCATAGATTGTGATGAGCCTACTAGCTTCCAGCAAGCCATTCAGAGCGTCGACTCGGTAAAATGGCTGGATGCAATGCGGACCGAAATGGAGTCCATATACACCAACAAAGTATGGACGTTGGACATTGCTCCAGATGGGGTAAAACCCGTAGGATGCAAGTGGATCTTCAAAAGGAAGATTGGTGTAGATGGACAGGTTGAGACCTATAAAGCTAGACTGGTAGCAAAGGGTTTTCGTCAGCGACCTGGTTTGGACTATGACGAAACCTTTTCTCCAGTAGCTATGCTGAAATCCATTCGGATCCTTCTTGCCATTGCTGCCTTCCACGATTATGAGATTTGGCAGATGGACGTAAAGACAGCTTTTCTAAATGGACATTTAGAGGAGTGTGTCTATATGGAACAGCCAGAGGGTTTCATTCAGAGTGGGAGCCGCGGAAAGGTGTGCAAGTTGCTTAAGTCCATTTATGGACTAAAGCAGGCATCGCGGAGTTGGAACATCTGTTTTGATGAGACGGTCAAGGAATTTGGCTTTATCAAAAATCCAGATAAACCATGCATCTATTGTAGATTTGTAGTGAGAACTGTAGTATTCCTCGTTTTATACGTGGATGACATTCTCTTAATAGGAAATGACATTCCTATGCTACAATCTGTCAAGGGGTTCTTGTCACACAGGTTCTCCATGAAAGACCTGGGTGATGCCTCATACATTCTGGGTATCCGGATCTACCGTGACAGATCCAAGAGGATATTAGGACTTTCACAGTCCAGGTACATCGACACCATACTGAAGAGATTCAGTATGGAAGATTCCAAGCGCGGTAATCTACCGGCTTGTCACGGGATCACCCTCTCCAAAGAGATGTCTCCCAAGACTGATTTGGAGAGGGATCGCATGTCTATCATACCCTACGCTTCTGCGGTAGGCTCTATAATGTATGCGATGTTGTGTACCAGACCGGATGTGGCTTATGCACTGAGTGTGGTAAGCAGGTATCAGTCAAACCCTGGGGAGAAACATTGGATAGCAGTAAAGAACATTCTCAAGTACCTGAGAAGGACTAAGGAGATGTTCTTGGTGTATGGCGGAAAAGACCTCCAGATTGAGGCCTTTGCTGACTCCAGCTTCCAGAGTGACAAGGATGATTCCAAGTCCATGTCGGGTTTTGTCTTTACCCTCAATGGAGGGGCGGTGTGTTGGAAGAGCTCCAAACAGGAAACCGTTGCTGACTCGACTATGGAAGCGGAATACATCGCTGCATCTGATGCCGCAAAAGAAGCTGTCTGGATGAGGAAGTTCTTGAGAGAACTTCAGGTGGTTCCGTCCATTGTTGACCCAATACCTCTGTATTGCGACAACAACGGGGCTATAGCTTTAGCGAAGGAACCCAGGTCCCATCAGAAATCCAGACACATCTTGAGGCGGTATCACCTGATCAGGGAGATCGTGGATCGCCAGGAGATCGAGGTTCGGAGGGTTGCTTCAGAAGATAACACAGCAGATCCATTCACCAAGGCCTTGCCCCAGACTCAGTTCGAGCGGCGGATCGAGATGATAGGTCTTCGATACGCCAGTACATGGCCTTAGTGCAAGTGGGAGATTGTTAGTGTATATGCCCTAGAGGCCATTACTGTATCATACTAGCTTGTATATTACTTGATGGAAGCTTGGGATATTCACAGTTGTATATACAATCTTGCTCGAAATGGTAGTATGCTACTTGGTTTGTCTCTGCTTTAATATGTGCATGTGTTTCTTTTAGCATATCGCTGATATACATATTAGTAGAGCCCTTAGGATCTTTGCTTGATTACTAGCGTTGTGATGGCGCTCACACTCGTGGGAGCTGGGTGATCTATAAGTATATCCTTATACAGGTCCCTAGTCGTTGGACTATCGAGACAGGGCATCGATACTCCGGAGTAGACTAGCGTATGCGCTTCTCATCCCAGTGTGGGAGACGGTCTGTCCCACAGCCGTCAGTACGTCGTACTTGAGATAGTATGCGGGTGCTCGTTAGGTTACGAGTACACTGGACAGGACTCGTCGGGAACTGTTGGTTGGTATTATACCTATCGTCAGTTATCAGTTCCCAGGTGACATGAGTACATCTTAGTCCGCTGACTTGACACTGTCACTTCGCCTCGAGTGTGTTCCCACTGCACTTTGATTACTACCCTACCACGGCTCAAAGGAGTCGTGCAAACAGGTAGTTTTTGGGTGCAGTCCCGAAGCACTTGGAGGCAGTGACGGTTAGACAGGATTCGTCTCTCCCGGTATTGGGGGTTGACATCGCGCTGTGTCCAGGAGAGACATTACACGAGTAGTCCCTGGCCAGGGCAAGCGAGATATACTGGTAGGTTTCCAGTATTATCTCAGGGTGTTCTGGGCTACACTCCGACACGACTTGTACCGCTATTAGGAGACTGACGTTCACCGCCCCCTAGGCCCGCCATGCGATGTATCAGACGAACAGACCGGACTGTACGGAGACTGTCACATACAGGCTCAGTAGGAGTTCAGATGGGGTTACCTCGTCAGTCTTCTTATCGACATCTACCTGGGGACCGTTACGTACAGCTAGTGCCGCTTGCGGTCTGTGGTTAAACCCACTGCCAGCGTAGTGTCGAGTCTTTAGAGTCCCACACAGAGAGCTATTCGCCTTTAGGCAAAATGAGTAGAGGTCGCATAGTTTTGCGACAGGGTTCGTTCACATCCGTGCACTTGTGCACGTTTGCTGTCCGGACAGCTTATACTAGCGGGCTTTGGTTTAAGCCGGATCCTAGTATATCATTTGGGATTGGTTTTATCTCTTTGTATTCGTGTTCCTCGGATCACGAATACGGGTGCGTATGCACAGTTGCTTGAGATAGAGGGAGAGGACTTTGATTAGGGTTAATGACTATTGTCATTTTATTAACCCTAATGCTTATGTGTGTATTATGGTTAATTGATATTAGTTTAAATAATTGTGCATGGTTATGGTTGTTGACCATTTGACCTCCTTGACTTGTTGACCTAGGTTGACACTTTGACCATCATCATTTCATTTGGAAGACGCTCTTTGATCCTTGCAAATTGCATTAAAAATGAAATGATAATGGTCATGTCTTGATTAACCATGACAATTATCTAGCTAATTATCTAATTACAATAATTCACACATATATGTGAGAATGCTTCATATTTTCTCTCATTCTATGATTTCCTTTCTCCCTCAAGCTCTCCCTCTCCCTCAAGCTCTCCCCTCTCATGTGTTGAGAAACACTTGAGCTTGAGAAAAACCTCTTCTTCATAATCTCTACTCTCATCTAGGGTTCAAGGATTAACACTTCTTGCACCCTAGTTACTTCTAGTTTGGAGTTGAAGCCAAAGGTTGAGGCTTTCGGGTGGATCTTTCTTCGACGTGAGAAGACGACAAAGGTGACCTCTTTCCACTACTCCAAGGAGCAAGGAGAGAAGGACATAAAGCCCTAGGTATAACCCTTCCAACACTTAGCTAGTTTCTAGTTAGCTTTAGCTTGTTTTTGTTTAGCAAAGATCCTTCTTTGTCTAGTCCATGTTGCCTAAGTTGATAAAAATTTGATTTTTATTCCGTTTTCCGCCTCCCCGCAAGTACCGGGCTGGGCAACGTGGACTTACAGTGATGGCAGTCACACTAGTGGGGGCTGGGTAGTCTACAAGCACATCCTTTTTCAGGTCCCTAGTCGTAGGATTATCGAGACAGAGCATCGATACACCGGAGTAGACTAGTGTATACGCTTCTCGTCCCAGCAGGGGAGATGGTCTTTCCCACAGCCATTAGTACGTTGTACTGGAGATAGTATGCAGATGCTCGTTGGGTTACGAGTACACCGGACAGGACTCATCGGGAACTGTTGGTTGGTATTATACCCGTCATCAGTTAGCAGTTCCCAGGTGACATGAGTACAGCTTAGTCCGTTGACTTGACACTGCTGTTTCGCCTCAAGTGTGTTCCCACTGTTCTTAGATTGCTACCCTACTACGGCTCTAATGAGTCGTGCAAACAGGTAGCGGTTGGGTGCAGTCCCGAAGCACTTGGAGGCAGTGGCGGTTAGATAGGATTCGTCTCTCCCGGTATTGGGGGTTGATGTCGCGCTGTGTTCGGAACTCCATTACGCAAGGTCCCTGTCCAGGGCAAGCGAGATTTGCTGGTAGGTGCACCAGTTGTTTCTCAGGGTGTTTTGGATTGTACTCTGATACGACTTATACCGCTATTAGGGGTCTGACGCTTGCCGTCCTTAGGCCCGATATGCGACGTTCTTAGACGAACAGATCAGACTGTATGGAGATTGTCACATCAGCCTCAGTAGGAGTTCGGATGGGTTTCCTCATCGACCTTCTTATCGACATCTACCCGGGGACTGTTACATACAGCTAGTACCGCTTGCGGCCTGTGGTTAAACCCACTGCCATCGTAGTGTCGAGTCTTTAGAGTCCCATACAGAGGGTTTCCCTGCTTCGGGAGAAACGATATAGAGATCGTATGGTTTTACGACAGGGTTCGGACATATACGTGTACTTGTGCACGTATGATATTCGGACAGATTATGCTAGTGAGCTTTAGTTTAACCCAGATCCTAGTATTAGATTATTGGATTTGATATAGTCTCAGTATATCCATATTTTTTGTAAATACGGATAGGAGGGGTATTCTCGTAATTTGTCGGGAAGCTTCTAGAAGGAGATGACTCATTTAGGGTTTTATCTTTTGATTTAATCTTTAAATGAGGTGGAGTAGATGAGGTGTAATTATCATTAAATGAACCATGACTCATGAGATGATTCATCTTAGGAATTAAATGAAGCATGGTTGATATTTATTCTAGATATTTTAGTGAGATATTTTCATGCTTTATATTATTCAAGTTGAGTCAAGATTCATTTCATTATCACAAACACTTTCTCTCTCCTCAAGCTCTCTCTTCTTCATCTTAACCCTAATCCTCTCATGAGTTGAGAACCGTAGGGCTAACAAGACTATTAAATCCTTAATCACTCTCTATATTCTCTAGGTCACTTGGATTAGCACTCTAAGTCACTTAGTTACCTCAAGTTAGAGGTGCAAGCTTGTAGTAGGCACTCTCGGGTGGATCTTCTTTGATTTGAGGAGGCTGACGAGGAGGAGAACAACAAGAACAAGTAGGACTAGTATCTTGAGGTATAATCATCTTTCATAGTAGTTACCACTCTTTGTTAGTTTGTTAGTTAGGGTTTAGCAAAGATCCTTTTGCATAGTCGATGTTACCTTGAACGAAAATGATCGTTTTACCTATTCCGCCTTCCCGCATCATGTGGGGTGTGTAACGTCGACTTACAGTGGTATCAGAGCCTAACTAAACCATAACTAACTTGTTAGAAAAACCTTTAGAAATTCGATCACGGTTTTATCCCGAAAACACGATATTTTCATGTAGTTTATGTCGTTTTTAAATTGAGGTTTAACAATTTTTCCAGGGACCTTAAAAATACGAGCAGGGTTTTCGTAGATCACTGAAGAAATTTGGGCACCTAAATCGGTGAGACGACCGCGGAACCGCGGCGGAACCCAGCATTCTGCCATGGATCCGCGGCCGAGTCGACTCCGAGTTGGTCCAAATTTCCTCAGGTGGTCTACTGTGTTGATGTTGGGTTTTCTGGGATATTTTGTTTCTGCTCAGGTTTTTTGTGTACAGAGAAGTGTTTGGAGTAGATTCAAATGTGGTGATTGATCGAAATTCTAAGAACTTTGGCTAACAGGATTATATCTATGTTTTGATTAATGTGTTCATAAACTTCAGCTAATTGCTATATGTCGGTTAGTTGGGGGTTGCACATTTCTGTGATGGTTTTACTGGTTTGTGTATATGGACTTATTGGATTGTCGTGAATGAATAGCCGGGGATGTGAGACGAGTGTTTCTTTCATTCAATTGTAAATGGTAAATTGTTGTAATATTTTTTCCGCGGGGCACATTCGGATTGAGGTTGTAGCCACCGTTGTATTATTTCATTTACTGTTTTTTTGCTCCTAGAATAGACCCAAGGTGGGGTGCACAAACTACCGGGTACTTTGAAGTGCTTAGTGGCCTACTCACGTTGTGAGGGAGACTGCTTCACTTCGGGTATTTGGCAGGTAGTTTGCTGTACCCGTAGGGGTCTAGGGTGGGGTTGGCTATTCATCACGATTGTGTAATCCGTCTTTCATTGCAGGCTCAAAGGAAATGCGGATTCCTAGTATATCCAATATGTTCATCTGTGATCTGGAATGCATATTATTGCATCTGACGAATGTATATATCTATATATTGTAGGGTTCCTAGGCACTCTTGTGAAGGTTTAAAAGGCATCAAACATGCCCGGATAAAAATTTAGACGTGCCGAACAACCCAAAGCCGGGATCTTTGCTAGATTATTAGGGTTTAACATGCAAGATGATAACTTTTATCTAAGTGTGAGGGATTACAACCTTTGTAGTCCGCTCCTTCACTTCACAAGCTCCGAGTAGAAGTCCCTTTGCCGCGATCCACGATCTCCCGGACTCATGAGAGGCTCCACGACTCGAACGATCCATTCTAGCTTGTCGTATTCCAAATCTCCGATGATCTACCTTGAAGTTGCTACGACTCAAGCTTTCTCACTCTTAAAGAAGAGAACACACTAATCCCATGGGCTAGATGAGATGAGGATGAGAGAGTAGTAATTTTGCTTTCTTTTTATATCATTTTCTCATATTATTTCATCACTTAAGAAAATCTAGCAAGCTTTTCTTTCAAGAGAGAAGAAGAAGATAATGGAAAAAGAATAATCCTTTTCTTTTGTGATGAATAGAATATAATCATATGATTGAATTGTAAACCATGGTCAAGGATGAGTGGCTAGGATTTTGTAGAGAAATAACTAGAGTTAGGGTTTAGTTGAGTTAAAGAAAATATCTTAAGAATGACAAAAGAAGAAACCTTCTAGAAGATGCATGAAACATCTAACCCAAATTAAACCCTAATCTCAATTAATCATCCTTAAACATGTTTAACAATTAATCATAACATGTCACAATAATATATATCACATATATATTATATATTTGCAACAAAAGAAAATAATACAATTAATATATATCGCATATATATCAATGTATCATCCACTGAGAAAATGAAATAATAAAGCGAGCCAATATTAGATAATGTAATACAATATATCATATATATTATTATACATTAAATCATCGAATCAACACTTGATTCGACGATCCGGCTATATCGAATATTACCGACTAATATATCATGTACCGATTCATCGAATCAATACTTGATCCGATGACCCGGTTCATATCCATATATCGCGAGAATATAATACGGTATCCCATATCGCATTATTCTCGTTCCTGCGCATATCACATATGCGCCACTACTCCATTTCGCCTGAGCCAAGAAACCTCTGTGTAGGACTCTAAAGAATCGTCAATACGCCGGTAGCAGGTGATGATCATATCAAACACCCACAAGCTGCAAGCGGTCAGCTAAACGTAACAGCCACCCAGGTATTGAGCGATCAGAAGATCAACAAGCTAGCCTGTGCGTTCTCCTGTGAATCCAACCAGTAACACTCCCGTACAGTCCGGTCTGTTCGTCTGATATGTCGCATATCAAGTCTAGGGGTGGTATACGTCAGACCCCAGTAACCGATAAGTCGTGTCGATGTGTGGCTCATAACGGGTCGAGAAACTACTAGTAACACTTACCAGTAAATCTCTATATCAGCCCTGGCCAGGGACTTCCAGTTATAACCAATCGAACACAGCACAACATCAACTCCCTATACCGGGAGAGACGAATCCCCTCCTATCGCTCATTGCCTCCATGTGATTCGGGACTGTACCCAAAAGCCACCGTTTTGCACGCCCTCTTGGACGTGGTAAGGTAGAAATCAAAGCACAGTGGGTATCACACAAGACTCTATGACGATCTCGGGTCTACAGACTACCCTGTACCAGTGTCACCGGAGAACTGCCATCTGACGTGTGGTATATCACCATCTGGGAGTTCTCGGCGAGTCCGTCCAGTGTACCCAGTCTCCACTGAGCACCCGTACACCATCTCTGATGTCTAACACCGATGGATATGGGATCATCCATCGCCCATCATATGGGTCAAGATGCGTATACGCTAGTTTACTCTGGTGTATCGATGCCCTGTCTCGATATACCCTCGACTAGGAACAGTTATAGGATGTACTCATCGACTACCGCGGCCCCACTAGTATAATCTCATCATAGTCCCAGTAGTCGAGTACAAATCCTAAGGGCTTTATCAACATGTGAGAGTAAAACAGTAAACCAATACAAGTCAACATGTTAAGATAAAGTGAAACCAAATAGCATACTATCATGACGAGCAAGAAAGTCATCTCTATATATAACCAAGCATCCATTATAATATACATCATATGTACAACAATGGCCTCTAGGGCATATACATAACTAACAATCTCCCACTTGCACTAAGGCCAGCTGCTGTAGTATTGCATACCTAGCTTCCCGAATAATCTCTCAAACTGTATCTGGGGAATAGCCTTCGTGAATGGATCCGCAGTGTTATCCTTCGTATCTACTCTCCTGACCTCGATCTCCCGGCGATCAACTATCTCCCTGATCAGGTGATACCGCCTCAGAATATGTCTGGACTTCTGATGGGACCTGGGTTCCTTGGCTAACGCCACAGCTCCATTGTTATCGCAATACAGAGGTATTGGATGCTCAATGGATGGAACCACACCAAGTTCACTAATGAACTTCTTGATCCAGACAGCCTCTTTGGCAGCATCGTTGGCAGCGATGTATTCAGCCTCCATCGTTGAGTCTGTAACGGTATCCTGTTTGGAACTCTTCCAACATACCGCCCCTCCATTGAGGGTAAAGACAAAACCCGAATGCGACTTAGAGTCGTCCTTATCACTTTGGAAGCTGGAATCGGTAAAGGACTCCACCTGGAGTTCTCCGTTACCATACACCAAGAACATCTCCTTAGTCCTTCGTAAGTACTTGAGAATGTTCTTCACAGCTGTCCAGTGACTCTCTCCAGGATCTGCTTGATACCGACTCACTACACTTAGCGAGTATGCTACATCGGGTCTGGTATATAGCATCGCATACATGATAGAGCCTACTGCCGAAGCATAGGGTATCCCTTGCATGCGAGCTCTTTCCAAATCAGTCTTGGGAGACATCTCTTTGGAGAGAGTGAGTCCAGAGATCGTGGGTTGGTTCCCACGTTTGGATTCTTCCATACTAAACCTCTTTAGTATGGTGTCAATGTACCTGGATTGGGACAATCCCAGTATCCGTTTAGATCTATCTCTATAGATCATGATTCCCAATATGCAGGAGGCATCACCTAGATCTTTCATTGAGAATCTCTGTGATAAGAAGAGCTTGACTGATTGCAGCATAGGAATATCATTTCTTATCAAGAGTATGTCATCCACGTACAATACGAGGAAGACAACCTTACCCTCTGCTACCTTCTTATAGATACAAGGTTCATCTATATTTTTGATGAAGTCAAACTCTTTGACTACAACATCAAAACAGATGTTCCAACTCCGCGATGCTTGCTTTAACCCATAAATGGATTTAAGCAGCTTGCACACCTTTCCGCTGCTCCCACTATCTACGAAGCCCTCTGGCTGAGCCATGTACACGCACTCTTCTAAATCACCGTTTAGAAAGGCGGTCTTAACATCCATTTGCCAGATTTCGTAGTCATGGTATGCAGCAATGGCAAGTAAGATCCGGATGGACTTAAGCATAGCCACTTGAGAAAAGGTTTCGTCATAATCCACACCTGGTCGTTGACGAAATCCCTTTGCTACAAGTCTAGCTTTGAAAGTCTCAACTTTTCTATCTACACCAAATTTCTTTTTAAAGATCCACTTGTTCCCAATGGGTTTTACCCCTTCAGGAGCATTTTCCAAAGTCCATACTTTATTGGTGTACATGGATTCCATCTCAGATCGCATTGCATCCAGCCATTTCACAGAGTCACTACTCGTGATGGCCTGCTCGAAACTAGTCGGTTCATCATCATCCATGATGCAATCCTCGCTTCCACCATCAATGAGAAAACCGTAGTATCTCTCAGGTGGACGAGAAACCCTACTAGATCTGCGGAGAGGCTGGGGTTCGTCGGGTACTACTGAATCCTCTGGTTCTGCTAAATCTTCAGTTGCAATTTGTGTTTCTGGAACCTCTTCCAGCTCTACCTCTTTGCCACTAATTTCTTTTGCAAGAAATTCCTTTTCCAAAAAGGTGGCATATTGAGAAATAAACACCTTTTGTTCCTCAGCGTGATAGAAAATATATCCTTGAGAATTCTTAGGATATCCCACAAATTTGCAAAGAACTGATCGTGCCTCGAGTTTGTCTGGATTTTGTCTTTTGACATAGGCCGGACAACCCCATATCTTAACTCGTTTAAAATATGGTCTCTTCCCACTCCATATCTCATATGGTGTGGTAGGTACAGATTTAGACGGAACTAGATTCAATATGTATATGGCTGTCTCAAGCGCATACCCCCAGAAGGAAATAGGTAACTCAGCTTCGCTCATCATAGATCGCACCATATCTAATAGGGTCCGATTCCTTCGCTCCGATACACCGTTGTGCTGTGGTGTATAAGGAGGAGTAAGCTGAGAGAGAATCCCATTCTCTTTTAGATAATCTAAAAACTCACCGCTTAAGTATTCACCTCCTCGATCAGATCGAAGGATCTTAATACTTTTGCCCGTTTGGTTCTCTACTTCGTGCTTATATTCTCTGAATTTCTCAAAAGCTTCAGACTTGTGTTTCATCAGGAACACATGTCCGAATCTAGAGAGATCGTCAGTGAATGTAATGAAGTAGGAAGAACCGTTCCTGGCATGCGTAGACATGGGACCGCATACATCACTATGTATTAGTCATAAGAGTTCAGTAACTCTTTCTCCGTGTCCACTAAACGGAGCTTTGGTCATTTTTCCTTTGAGACATGAATGGCAAGTATCATAAGATGATAATTCGAACGGATTCAAATAACCATCTTTATGTAACTTAGCCAGTCGTGTCGCATTGATATGACCAAGTCTACAATGCCACAAGTAGGATTCGTTCATATCCGAACTTTTCCTCTTGTGTGTGTTTTGTATATTCAGGACTGTATTCTGATTTAGAATGAATATGCCATTATGTAACGAGCCTGATGCAATCAACTTTTGATCTAGGAATATGTTCATAACATTATCCTGTACTACAAAATTATATCCCTCTTTACTCAATAAAGAAACTGATATAATGTTGCACATCATGTTCGGTATATAATAACACTCATTCAGAATCAGTGTATTACGACTTGGTAATACAAGGTGATATTCGCCAACTGCTTTGGCTACAATACTTGCACCGTTCCCTACTTGAACGGAATGATCACCTTTTCTCAGTTCTCTACCTTTACGTAGCCCATGTAACTGTTTACATATGTGGGATCCTGATCCGGTATCTAATACCCAGGACGTAGGGTGAACTGAGAAACAGTTCTCAATAACTAACACACCTGAAGAAGATGCATCAACATGTATGTTCTTTTGGGCGGCGTGAGAATCCAGATATTCTTCTATTTCCTGTTCAGTCTTATAACTCTTATAAGAAAGAACGGGTCCAACATTCCCTAGCCCAGTACAATAATTGGGTTCAGTCAATACATCCATATTATTATCTTGATTATGGCATGACATGGTCGCTACCTGGAGAGAGAGAGAAGAAAACACTTTAGCGTATGCTCTTGCAAGATTAGATTGGTTATTATCTTATCTAATCAGGATGTCTCCCACTGGTTTTATCAAATCTACCTTAAAACCCTAAAAGGTAAGAATAGCCGGGATTAATTACACCCTACAATTTCGTCAATCTTTCAGCCAGATCAGTGTCGGTACTTTGAGGGAGGTTCCCCGTGCTCTCGCACGGACCTAATTAAAGTAAACCTCGTTTTCCCAAAGGCGTAACCTCGTTAACACTTTTCTAGACACCTACTTGATCGGCTAATTGTCCTGTGTAAAACTCTCCCAGGAGTAACTCTTACTCGCAGTGGGTATCGGGATCCAACTATCTCATAGGAGGTATGCAATCTCATTGCAAATTTCAACACTTGAAATTCCCGATAATATTTTTACCCCTAGCGACTTATGACCTTGGCTAAGGTCAACAAATCATAAGCGCTAGTCAAGTTCAACCCGGTATTTCTTGATTGAATTAAACCCACCCGTACGACCCTTGGCTAAGGTCAACAAAGTCGCACGACTACCCTAACTCAATCACATCTCATGTTTTAGCAGATAAACATTACTTAGCTACCGTACACTATGCCTTAACTAAGTCAATAAACATAGCACGAATACTAAATAATATCTATCTGAAATGACGGAGGGCTACGCAGGTTTTTCAGAAAACCCTGAGCGTAATGAACTTGATATCGTCGTAGAATCGAGTGAAGTTTTGAAAAGGAGTGTTCTCGAGGCTTTTCTTAGTTTCGCTAAAGGGGTCACTCCCGGTGAAGGGATCGTCGGCCCTTTCCTTATCGAATAAGGTGCAGGATATATCATATATACCGCTGTGCAAAGCAAAACACTAAAAGCAATCAAAAGACAAACCGCGTTTTGTAGCATCTGCCAGTTTTGCTAAAGGAGTCACTCCCGGTGAAGGGATCTCGGTCCTTTCCTCATCGAATAAGGTGCAGGATATATCGTATATATCACTGTGCAAAGTAAAACTGTAGCTACCTTTTTTATAAAGTTTTTGATTCTACAACATCTTTAGGTTTCTTTTCTTTTATTAATCTCATTAATAAAAATCCCATCAGCTTATGCTTCCTAAGCATCACAGAAGAAACGAAAGCAGTAATATTTATATATCAGCATATATATATAGTATAAGCATTCGTCTCAGGCAGTAATATGATCTCATCACAGAACATTGCAGCAGAAGAACATATATGAAATATTGGATATACTAGGACGTCCGTGTTTTCAATACGAGCCTGTATAAAATACGGATTCCACGGTCGCGACGAATAGCCAAACCCACATCCTAAGACCCCTACGAGAGCGGCAAGTAACACTGCCAATTCTAGGGTTAGGAGACCCGGTCTCGACTCCTCGAGATGGCCTCCCACTGGACCCTAGAACCCGGTTACTTGTGCTCTCCTCCTTGGGTCTACCTAATGCGGAAAAGTAAATAATATACACTGGTGACATCAACCGCAACCAGGAAGTGCCCCAAATAAAAGAATATTATATTACAAATGAATTTTACATGAATGAAAATAAAAACCCTCATCTCACATAAAACCCCCGGCTATTCAGAACGCGACGATCCAATATAACATATCACAGCAACACATAATATCTCATATCATCAACGTAAGTAAATATGCGCATCCCAATTGTCGTTGACATATAGCAACGAAACCGGCGATATCACATATTACACTTACGGTCACAGAAAAGAAAGTGTAAAACTGCAATATTTGGAATCCACAATCACTCTAGACATCGTAAATCCGAAATATCACATACTTCGTATTTCATGCCTAACTCTATGAATTCCACATATTGTATCACATTCCAGATAAATAAACAGTATTAAACTTTTCGAACAGATAATCACCCAAAATTTCCTAAACTGCTCAACACTTGAGCGGGGTTCAAATAATCCCAGAATATGTCACAGTACCGGTGATCCAGCCGTAGAAGGGTCAAGCCAACGCCTCACATGTGGCACGCCGTACTGCCCCAAACCCGAAGGTTCAAAAGGCAGTTCAAGACGGTCACATAATCGAGTTAAGGTTTGTTGTCTTCTAGAGGGTCCACCGCTTAACTTGTACAATTTTTCCGAAAGATTTAAACCCGAATAAATTTCAACACTTGAAAATTTGCCGTACCGGGAAACAGTAAGTTAATGATATCCGTTCAAATAGTTTAACAGTTTCTAAATATCCGGAAAAAATACGAATTTAAAATTTCCGATCGAGTCTACTATTACAAAACAAACCCCAGAATTTTAAACACTTGGAACAGATTAAAAATACCCAGAATAGTCAGCAAGTACCTACGGTCAATACCACGAAGCCACGTGTCCCAATCCTACAGTCAGGCCGCGGAACCGCCGCGACAACCATGTTCTTGCCGCGGTTCCGCGCTCCGTCGGTGGAATTGTGGGCACGTGTTTCATGGTAATTCTTAGAATTTCCTGCTGATTTTTTTTACATATTTTTAATTCTGAAAAATCCCAAAATTCAAAAAATTTCCAGCGAGGGGTCAAGTTTCGTCGTTTTGGGTTCGATCGGAGTTTTAACTTCGTAAACACATCGCCTAATGCTCTAGCTAGGCTCTGATACCACTGTAGGGTTCCTAGGCACTCTTGTGAAGGTTCAAAAGGCATCAAACATGCCCGGATAAAAATTTAGACGTGCCGAACAACCCAAAGCCGGGATCTTTGCTAGATTATTAGGGTTTAACATGCAAGATGATAACTTTTATCTAAGTGTGAGGGATTACAACCTTTGTAGTCCGCTCCTTCACTTCACAAGCTCCGAGTAGAAGTCCCTTTGCCGCGATCCACGATCTCCCGGACTCATGAGAGGCTCCACGACTCGAACGATCCATTCTAGCTTGTCGTATTCCAAATCTCCGATAATCTACCTTGAAGTTGCTACGACTCAAGCTTTCTCACTCTTAAAGAAGAGAACACACTAATCCCATGGGCTAGATGAGATGAGGATGAGAGAGTAGTAATTTTGCTTTCTTTTTATATCATTTTCTCATATTATTTCATCACTTAAGAAAATCTAGCAAGCTTTTCTTTCAAGAGAGAAGAAGAAGATAATGGAAAAAGAATAATCCTTTTCTTTTGTGATGAATAGAATATAATCATATGATTGAATTGTAAACCATGGTCAAGGATGAGTGGCTAGGATTTTGTAAAGAAATAACTAGAGTTAGGGTTTAGTTGAGTTAAAGAAAATATCTTAAGAATGACAAAAGAAGAAACCTTCTACAAGATGCATGAAACATCTAACCCAAATTAAACCCTAATCTCAATTAATCATCCTTAAACATGTTTAACAATTAATCATAACATGTCACAATAATATATATCACATATATATTATATATTTGCAACAAAAGAAAATAATACAATTAATATATATCGCATATATATCAATGTATCATCCACTGAGAAAATGAAATAATAAAGCGAGCCAATATTAGATAATGTAATACAATATATCATATATATTATTATACATTAAATCATCGAATCAACACTTGATTCGACGATCCGGCTATATCGAATATTACCGACTAATATATCATGTACCGATTCATCGAATCAACACTTGATCCGATGACCCGGTTCATATCCATATATCGCGAGAATATAATACGGTATCCCATATCGCATTATTCTCGTTCCTGCGCATATCACATATGCGCCACTACTCCGTTTCGCCTGAGCCAAGAAACCTCTGTGTAGGACTCTAAAGAATCGTCAATACGCCGGTAGCAGGTGATGATCATATCAAACACCCACAAGCTGCAAGCGGTCAGCTAAACGTAACAGCCACCCAGGTATTGAGCGATCAGAAGATCAACAAGCTAGCCTGTGCGTTCTCCTGTGAATCCAACCAGTAACACTCCCGTACAGTCCGGTCTGTTCGTCTGATATGTCGCATATCAAGTCTAGGGGTGGTATACGTCAGACCCCAGTAACCGATAAGTCGTGTCGATGTGTGGCTCATAAGGGGTCGAGAAACTACTAGTAACACTTACCAGTAAATCTCTATATCAGCCCTGGCCAGGGACTTCCAGTTATAACCAATCGAACACAGCACAACATCAACTCCCTATACCGGGAGAGACGAATCCCCTCCTATCGCTCATTGCCTCCATGTGATTCGGGACTGTACCCAAAAGCCACCGTTTTGCACGCCCTCTTGGACATGGTAAGGTGGAAATCAAAGCACAGTGGGTATCACACAAGACTCTATGACGATCTCGGGTCTACAGACTACCCTGTACCAGTGTCACCGGAGAACTGCCATCTGACGTGTGGTATATCACCATCTGGGAGTTCTCGGCGAGTCCGTCCAGTGTACCCAGTCTCCACTGAGCACCCGTACACCATCTCTGATGTCTAACACCGATGGATATGGGATCATCCATCGCCCATCATATGGGTCAAGATGCGTATACGCTAGTCTACTCTGGTGTATCGATGCCCTGTCTCGATATACCCTCGACTAGGAACAGTTATAGGATGTACTCATCGACTACCGCGGCCCCACTAGTATGATCTCATCATAGTCCCAGTAGTCGAGTACAAATCCTAAGGGCTTTATCAACATGTGAGAGTAAAACAGTAAACCAATACAAGTCAACATGTTAAGATAAAGTGAAACCAAATAGCATACTATCATGACGAGCAAGAAAGTCATCTCTATATATAACCAAGCATCCATTATAATATACATCATATGTACAACAATGGCCTCTAGGGCATATACATAACTAACATATATGATATCTAGTAGGCGTTGCTTATGTTTTGCATCAGCGCTAGCCCAGCCCCCGCTCTGTCGTTAGTTAAGTAATCTAACGGGTGATGACGGGACCCAGTGGCGAATGCGGATGGCATAAGCGGACGTTGTATTTTTGTTGTTTTCTGCAATGATAGGTTAATTGATGGGACTGCATTAGATTAATGCAAAGAAAAATAAACCAAAGCTGAATCGTTGGAACAATTTAAAAACCACTCGGTTTTTCAAAACAGTAAAACTTTTAAAATGCGGAGCTTAAACCACTCCTTTTAAAGGCTATCAGGTTCCTTCGATCATATCAAGTTCACTACGTTCACGGTTTTGCCAAAACCATTCGTAGCCCTCCGTCATTTCAGTTGGATATTCAGTAGTATTCAAACTATGTATTTTGACCAACGCCAAGACATAGTGTTTGGTAGCTGCTGGATATTCATCTGTTGCATAGATAGATGCGTTGGTTTGGGAAAGTCGTACTGCCATTTTGGACAACGTCAAGGGTATGTACAGGTAGGTTCAAATTAACCTGGATAATGATGGGTAGAACTTGACATGTGACTTATGATATTGTGGCCAACGTCAAGGTCATAAGAGCATGGGGTAAAAATCCACATCGGGAGTTTCTAAAGAAACTGAAACTTGCTAGTGTTGCATACTATTTAGAGTGTGATAATTTTGGTAGCATTCTTTCGACTTTATCACACGATGATATTTGGATCCCGATCCTACTGTGAGTATATGCTACTCATCGGGAGATTCTTTCACTTAACGATCAATGCTATAAACCAAGTAGGTGTCAAGAAAGGTGTTAGGGGGGCTACGCCCACAGGGAAAAGAGGTTATTTAATTAAGGAACTTCACGAAAGCGCCGTAAAACCTCTCTCGAAGTACTAACACTGGCATGGCTGAAAGGTTAAGCAAGCGTTGTACGGTGAGAATAGTCCTGACTAGTTCTTCTTTTATGGTTTGAGGAAAGATTCGAGAAACAGAGGGAGCCATCTTATTTAGATAAACTAAAAACCACTCTAAACTTGCAAGAGCATCATGCTAATGTGTTTCTTCTCTCTCTCTCTCCTAATTGCAGCGACCAGAACATGACGGGCCTTAAGTTATTATTAGATATTAATATTTTGACAGGGCCAAACTATAAAGATTGGTTCAGAAATGTCAAGATGGCAATCACTTATGACAAATTGGGGTATGCCCTTACTACTAAAGCCCCTGCCATCCCAGGTCAAGAATCCAGTGTCGCGGATAAGGAAATCCGCAAGACCTGGGAGATTGACTGCGCGAAAGCCAAATGCATCGTGCTTGCCTCTATGGACAATGAACATCAGAGGAGGCACGAGAATATGGATCTTGAATCCATATTTCTCCACACTAAGGAACTGTATGGAGAGCAATCTCGTATAGCAAGATACGAGACCTCGAAGAAGTTATTTCAGTCGAGGCTGGCCTTCGGATCATCTGTAGGGGAACATGTCCTTAAGATGATTGGCTACATTAAGGAGCTCGCGGACCTCGAGACAACATTAGAGAACGAGCTGTATACAGACTTGATTCTCCAGTCCCTTCCTTCCACCTACGTCCAGTTTATCTTGAATTTCAATATTCAAGGTAAAGAAGTTGAACTTCCAGAACTCCTTAACATGTTAAGGAGTGCAGAGGGCACCTTGCAGAAAGCAAGGGAAACACCCGCTCTGTTTGTTCGTGGTGCTTCCTCTTCCAGGTCCAAGGCGAAAGCCAAAGGAAGGAAGAAGAAGGCCCCTACCAAACCGAGATGTGGTGTTTGTAAGGTGGAAGCCAGGGGAAAGGCAAAGGTTGCAGTGCCGATAGTAGCAAAGGACGAGTGCTTCCACCGTTATAGAAAGGGCCATTGGAAGAAGGATTGCAAAGCTTGGAATGCCAAGAACCAGGACCCGAGGCAAGTTGTGGCTTCGGTTTCAGGTGTGTTTGTAATTGAAAATTGTCTGTCAATCAACTCTATTTCCTGGGTATTGGATACCGGATCAGGATCTCATATATGCAATTCATTGCAGGCACTGAGAAGCCGTAGAGTACTGAAGACTGGTGATATGACCCTCAGGGTTGCTAACGGAGCGAGCGTGGATGCTGTGTCCGTAGGGGATTATCATCTTGGATTGACGAGTGGACATATTTTGGTTTTGCGTAACTGTTTTTGTGTACCTAGTTTAACGTGTAATATCATATCAGTATCCTTGTTATCAAAAGAAGGTTATGATTTTACATTTGTAAGCGATATTGTCAACATCCACCTTAATCATGGTTTGACTGGGTCCGGTACACTAGATAACGGTATATACGTGTTAAACCAATTACAGATTTTCAATGTCCAGAACACACTTAAAAGAAAGTCTCCGGATATAAATCAGGCTTTCTTATGGCATTGTAGTCTGGGTCACATCAATGAGACAAGGTTAACTAAGTTACATAAAGAACGATATTTGGATCCGTTCGAATATCAATCTTATGCCACTTGTCAATCATGTCTCAAAGGAAAGATGACAAAGACTCCGTTCACTGGACACGGAGTAAGAGCGAGCGAGCTCATAGGACTCATACACAGTGATGTATGTGGTCCAATGTCTACACATGCAAGAAGTGGTTTTTCCTATTTCATTACTTTTACGGATGATTTCTCTAGGTATGGACATATTTTCTTGATGAAACATAAATCTGAGGCCTTTGAGAAATTCCGAGAATATAAGAATGAAGTAGAAAAACAAACCGGCAAAAGTATCAAGACACTAAGATCTTATCGAGGTGGTGAATAGTTGAGTGCCTAGTTCCTGGATTACCTAAAAGAGAATGGAATTTTCTCTCAGCTTACTCCTCCATACACTCCACAACACAACGGTGTATCGGAGAGACGGAACCAAACCCTATTAGATATGGTACGTTCCATGATGAGTAGTGCTGAGTTACCGCGATCTTTCTGGGGTTATGCACTAGAATCAGCTGCATATCTTTTGAACAAAGTTCCTACCAAGACTGTGCCTACCACACCATATCAGATGTGGAGTGGGAAGAAACCCTATCTTCAGTATCTCAAGATATGTGGATGTCCAGCTTTTGTTAAAAAGCAGCATGTGGACAAACTCGAGGCACGCTCAGTACAGTATAAGTTTGTGGGATACCCAAGGAACTCCAAGGGGTATTTTTTCTATTGCGCAGAGGAACAAAAGGTTTTTGTTGCTCGTAATGCCCATTTTCTGGAACATCGGTTTTTAGAAAAGGAAACAAGTGGGAGTGCAATAGAACTGGAAGAAATTCCAGAACCACAAGCTATTACTGAAAGCTTGATGGAACCAGAATTCTCAAGGGAATAGGGCATTCCCGCACCGCTCCGCAGGAGTAGTAGGCCGTCTCATCCGCCTGAGAGATACTACGGATTTCTCGTAGACGAGGATAGAGAGGATTGCATCATTGATATTGATGACCCTACTAGCTTCCAGCAAGCCATTCAGAGCGGCGACTCTGTAAGATGGCTGGATGCAATGCGGACCGAGATGGAGTCCATGTACACCAACAAAGTATGGACTTTAGACTTTGCTCCAGATGGGGTAAAACCCATAGGATGCAAATGGATCTTCAGAAAGAAGATTGGTGTAGATGGACCGGTTGAAACCTATAAGGCTAGACTTGTTGCAAAGGGTTTTCGTCAAAGGCCTGGTTTGGACTATGATGAAACCTTTTCTCCAGTGGCTATGCTCAAATCCATTCGGATCCTTCTTGCCATTGTTGCCTTCCACGATTATGAGATCTGGCAGATGGACGTAAAGATGGATTTTCTAAATGGAAATTTGGAAGAGTGCGTTTATATGGATCAGCCAGAAGGTTTCATTCAGAGTGGGAGCAGCGGGAAAGTGTGCAAGTTGCTTAAGTCCATTTATGGGCTAAAGCAGGCATCGCAGAGTTGGAACATCTCTTTTGATGAAACAGTCAAAGAATATGACTTTATCAAAAATCCAGATGAGCCATGTATTTATAGTAAGATTGTAGCACGAACTGTCGTATTTCTCGTCATGTACGTGGATGATATTCTCTTGATAGAAAATGATATTCCTATGTTACAATCTGTCAAAGGGTTCTTGTCACACAAGTTCTCCCTGAAAGACCTGTGTGATGCCTCTTACATTCTGGGGATCCAGATCTATCGTGATAGATCTAAGAGGATGTTAGGACTTTCGCAGTCCAGGTACATCAACACTGTACTGAAAAGATTCAGTATGGAAGATTCAAAGCGCGGTAATTTACCGGCTTGTCACGGAATCATTCTCTCCAAAGAGATGTCTCCTAAGACTGATTTGGAAAGGGATCGCATGTCGATTATACCCTATGCTTCTACGGTAGGCTCTATAATGTATGCGATGTTGTGTACCAGACCAGATGTAGCTTAAGCACTAAGCGTGGTAAGCCGGCATCAGTCAAACCCATGGGAGAAGCACTGGATAGCAGTAAAGAACATTCTCAAGTACCTGAGAAGGACTAAGGATATGTTCTTGGTTTACGGCGGAAAAGACCTCCAGATCGAGGCTTTTGCTGAATCCAGCTTCCAGAGTGACAAGGATGACTCCAAGTCGATGTCAGGTTATGTCTTTACCCTTAATGGAGGGGCGGTGTGCTGGAAGAGTTCCAAGCAGGACACCGTTGTTGACTCGACGATGGAAGCTGAGTATATCGCAGCTTCTGATGCTGCAAAAGAAGCAGTCTGGATAAGAAAGTTCTTAATAGAACTTCAGATGGTTCCATCCATTATTGATCCAATACCTCTGTATTGTGACAACAACGGGGCTATAGCTTTAGCGACAGAACCCAGGTCCCATCAAAAGTCCAGACACATCTTGAGGCGGTATCACCTGATCAGGGAGATCATAGATCGTCGGGAGATCGAGGTCCGGAGAGTTGCTATAGAGGAGAACATTGCAGATCCATTCACAAAGGCCATACCTCAGATGCAGTTCGAGAAGGTATTCGAGATGATAAGTCTGCGATACGCCAGCACATGGCCTTAGTGCAAGTGGGAAATGTTAGTGTTATATGCCCTAGAGGCCATTATTGTATAGTACTGGCTTGTATATTACATTTTGGAAGTTTAGGATATATACACGGGTTTATAACAGTCTTGCTCGACATAGTAGTATGCTACTTGGTTTGTATCTATCTTAATATGTGTATATGTTTCTTTTAGCATATCGCGAATACATATTGATGGAGCCCTAGGATCTTGCTTGACTACCAGCATTGTGATGGCAGTCACACTAGTGGGGGCTGGGTAGTCTACAAGCACATCCTTTTTCATGTCCCTAGTCGTAGGATTATCGAGACAGGGCATCGATACTCCGGAGTAGACTAGTGTATACGCTTCTTGTCCCAACAGGAGAGATGGTCTGTCCCACAGCCATTAGTACGTTGTACTGGAGATAGTATGCATATGCTCGTTGGGTTACGAGTACACCGGACATGACTCGTCGGGAACTGTTGGTTGGTATTATACCCGTCGTCAGTTAGCAGTTCCCAGGTGACATGAGTACAGCTTAGTCCATTTTCTTGACACTGCTGCTTTGCCTCAAGTGTGTTCCCACTGTTCTTAGATTGCTACCCCTACCACGGCTCTAATGAGTCGTGCAAACAGGTAGCGGCTGGGTGCAGTCCCGAAGCACTTGAAGGTAGTGGCGGTTAGATAGGATTCGTCTCTCCCGGTATTGGGAGTTGATGTCGCGCTATGTTCGGAACTCCATTACGCAAGGTCCCTGGCCAGGGCAAGCGAGATTTGCTGGTAGGTGCTCCAGTTGTTTCTCAGGGTGTTTTGGATTGTACTCTGACACGACTTATACCACTATTAGGGGTCTGACGCTTGCCGCCCCCTAGGCCCGATATGCAACGTTCTTAGACGAACAGACCGGACTGTATGGAGATTGTCACATCAGGCTCAGTAAGAGTTCGGATGGGTTTCCTCATCGACCTTCTTATCGACGTCTACCTGGGAACCGTTACGTACAGCTAGTACCGCTTGCGGCCTGTGGTTAAACCCACTGCCAGCGTAGTGTCGAGTCATTAGAGTCCCACACAGAGGGTTTTCCTGCTTCGGGCGAAATGATATAGAGGTCGTATGGTTTTACGACAGGGTTCGGACATATACGTGTACTTGTGCACGTATGATATTCGGACAGATTATGCTAGTGGGCTTTAGTTTAAGCCAGATCCTAGTATTAGATTATTGGATTTGATATAGTCTCAGTATATCCGTATTTTTCGTAAATACGGATAGGAGGGGTGTTCTCGTAATTTTTCGGGAAGCTTCTAGAAGGAGATGACTTATTTAGGGTTTTATCTTTTGATTTAATCTTTAAATGAGGTGGAGGAGATAAGGTGTAATTATCATTAAATGAACCATGACTCATGAGATGATTCATCTTAGGAATTAAATGAAGCATGGTTGATATTTATCCTAGATATTTTAGTGAGATATTTTCATGCTTCATATTATTCAAGTTGAGTCAAGATTCATTTCATTATCACAAACACTTTCTCTCTCTTCAAGCTCTCTCTTCTTCATTTTAACCCTAATCCTCTTATGAGTTGAGAACCCTAGGGTTAACAAGACTATTAAATCCTTAATCACTCTCTATATTCTCTAGGTCACTTGGATTAGCACTCTAAGTCACTTAGTTACCTCAAGTTAGAGGTGCAAGCTTGTAGTGGGCACTCTCGGGTGGATCTTCTTTTATTTGAGGATGCCGACGAGGAGGAGAACAACAAGAGCAAGAAGGAATAGTATCTTGAGGTATAATCATCTTTCATAGTAGTTACCACTCTTTGTTAGTTTGTTAGTTTGTTAGTTAGGGTTTAGCAAAGATCCTTTTCATAGTCGATATTACCTTGAACGAAAATGATCGTTTTACCTATTCCGCCTCCCCGCATCATGTGGGGTGTGTAACGTCGACTTAAAGCATAGTAGTATTTCTTGATGAATATCCAGCACCTCATTCGATGAAGAAAGAGCCGAGATCCCTTCACCGGGAGTGACCTCTTTAGCAAAACTAACAAAAACTACAAAAAACACTCTTTTTCAAATCACTAGATTCTACAACGATATCAAGTTCATTACGTTAAAGATTTTCATCAAAACCAGTCGTAGCCCTCCGTCATTTCAGATAAGTGCTATTTAATATTCGTGCTGCGTTTGTTGACCTCCGTCAAGGCGTAGTGTACGGTAGCTGATTAGTGCTTATCTGCTGCATATGATGCGATTGGATTAGGGTAGTCGTACGGCCTTGTTGACCTTCGTCAAGGGTCGTGCGGGTGGGTTTAATTCAATCACGAAATGAACGGGTTAAACTTGACTAACGGTCTATGGTTTGTTGACCTCCGTCAAGGTCATAGGATACTAGGGGTAAAAACAGATATTGGGAATTTCAAGTGTTGAAATTTGCAATGCGATTGCATACCTTCTATGAGATAGTTGGATCTCGATACCCACTGCGAGTAAGAGTTATTCCTGGGAGAGTTTTCCACTTTACAATTAGCCGATCCATTAGGTGTTTAAGAAAGGTGTTAACGGGATGATGCCCTGCGGAAATGCGGTTATTTAATTAATTCCATGCGAAAGCATGGGGAGACTCTCTCGGAGTACCAATACCTTCCCGGCTGACCGATTGGCGAACTTGTAGGGTGTAATTAATCCCGGCTAATCTTACCATTTATGGTTTGAAGGAAGATTTGATAAAAATAGTGGGAGCCATCCTGATTAGATAAGATAATAACCAATCTAATCTTGCAAAGAGCGCATGCTAAAGCGTTTCCTTCTCTCTCTCTCTTCAGGTAGCGACCTATGACATGCCTTAATCAAGATAATAATATAGATGTATTGACTGAACCCACTTATTATACTGAGCTGGGGAACGTTGGTTCCACTTTTTCTTATGATCGTCATAAGTCTAAGTAAGGAATAGGGGAATACCCGGATTCCCACGTCACCTGTTCATATCATATTCTTGCATTATTATATTCCCCATTCTTATGCATTTTACAAATAACAGGTGCTTTTGACCCATGTCTGCTACATAGTACAGGTTACAGGTTCTTGGAGCGAAAATAGTGAAAAAGACAAAAGACGATACAAAAGAGGGACTTTGACCAACAAATAGAAGGATCTTAATCAAGCCTACATAAAACATCAGTACAAGGCAACGCAAGGTCCAAGATTACAAAGCCACGGTTAAAGTCCACCACAATTATTCACTGAAAAATCTGGAAGAGAGCCAGAAGCTATTTTAAAGAAACAACCAAAGAATAAGGAAGCCCAAAAAGCCCAGAGCAATCCCAGACAAATTCAGCATATGATCTCTTCATTGGGCCGCGGTTCCGCGGCCCAACCCATGCTGCGGCCGCGGTTCCGCGGCCATCCAGAGCCCAAAGTTGATGATTTTTTTACCATAATGCGTTGCGGCTTTGACTGGTCAACCTAGGGGTATTTTTGTAAATGCAGACGTGCGGCAATTGTAAACCTTGGGTTTGTATGTCCTATAAATAGAAGCCCAATTCCTTGTATTAGGTTATGCCTCTCTTCATTAATAAAATTCAGATTTCTTTTGGAGAGCATCAATTTGTAAGTTCTTAATTTGTTTTTCTTGCCCTAGATAAATTTAATTCCTTGCCCTAGGTAATTTTAATTCCTTTCCTTAGTTATATCTTTTATTCTCTGCCCTAGATAAATGTTTTTCAATTCCCTAATGAGCGAGTAGTCTCCTCGCTTGTTAGGGTTAGATTTGGGGAAGGTTTGAGAGATGAAGATCTCTCACCCCTTTCTTGCCCGTCATATATTTTCATAGGACTTCATGCATACATGCACATACCGCTCCTTACGGCACCCTATCCCACGAGGTAGCGGTGATACCGTAGTATAAAGGCCCGGTTGCGCGAGTTTTCCATGGAGGTTAGGGTAAGAATTGATAAAGGAAGGACAAGAAGCTAGAGGAAGAAACATCTTCCCGATGGTTCTAATCCCCTCTATTAATAATTACCATAACTCCTAATAGATCTTCATATGGGTATAGAAAGCGGTGAGATTTATTGACTTTCCAAACTTAACCTAAACCTAACCCTAGCAAGATTTAGATCTAGATTAATTCAGTTTTTAGATTTAATTGATCCATTCACACCGTTTGGAATTAACTCGTAAGAGCAACTAGGAAATTCACAAAATCCCTGTGGATCGACCCGTACTCACCGGCTAGCTGCAAAGCGACGCCGTTCTTGATTGCGGTTACTAGATAGTTTTTGAGATCAATCAAATGGCGCCGTTACCGGGGATTCCCACGCCACCCGAACGAAGAAGGAGCATACTGATGCATCTTCTTCGGGTGTGTTTGTAACCGAGAACTGTTTCTCAGTTTGCTCTACGTCCTGGGTATTGGATACCGGATCAGGATCCCACGTATGTAATTTGTTACATAGGCTAAAGAGATGTAGAGAACCGGGAAAGGGTGATATGTCTCTAAAAGTAGGGAATTGAGCAATTGTTGCAGCCAAAACAGTTGGCGAATATCACCTAGTATTACCAAATGGCAATACGCTGATTCTGAACGACTGTTATTATGTACCAAATATGATGTGCAATATTATATCAGTTTCTTTGTTCCATAAAGAAGGATGTAACTTTGTATTGGAGGATAATGTTATGAACATTTTCCTAAATCAAGTGTTGATTGGATTTGGTACGTTAAGTAATGGTATATACGTTCTAAATCAAACTACAGCTCTAAATGTACAGAACACGCACAAGAGGAAAAGTTCAGAAATGAACGAAGTCTTCTTGTGGCATTGTAGACCAGGTCATATCAATGCGACAAGACTAGCTAAGTTGCATAAAGATGGATATTTGAATCAGTTCGAATTTACATCTTATGAAACTTGTGAGTCATGTCTCAAAGGCAAGATGGCCAAAACTCCATTTACTGGACACGGAGAAAGAGCTACAGAACTCTTGGGACTGATACATAGTGATGTATGTGGTCCTATGTCTACACATGCCAAGAATAGTTTCTCGTACTTTATTACATTCACCGGTGATCTCTCAAGATTCGGACATGTGTTCTTGTTGAAACATAAATCTGAATCTTTTGAGAAATTCAAGAAATATAAGAACGAAGTAGAGAACCAGACGGGTGGAAGTATTAAAATCCTTCGACCTGATCGGGGAGGAGAATACTTGAGCACGGAGTTCCGAGACTATTTAAAAGAGAATGGGATTCTCTCTCATCTTACTCCTCCGTATACACCACAACACAACGGTGTATCAGAGCGGAGAAATCGCACCCTATTAGATATGGTGTGCTCTATGACGAGTGTTGCCGAGTTACCGATTTCCTTTTGGGGTTATGCACTTGAGACAGCTGCATACCTATTGAATAGGGTTCCAACCAAATCAGTACCTACCACTCCATATGAGATATGGGAGGGGAAGAGACCATGTCTTAATTACATTAAGATATAGGGTTGTCCGGCTTATGTCAAAAAAAAAAAAATCCGGACAAGCTCGAGGCAAGGTCGGTTCTGTGCAAGTTTGTAGGATATCCCAAACATTCGCGAGGGCATATCTTCTACCACACTGAGGAACAAAAAGTGTTTGTTGCTCAACATACCACCTTTTTAGAAAAGGAATTTCTTGTGAAAGAAATTAGTGGTAATGAGGTAGAGCTGGAAGAAATTCGAGCTACACAAACTATAACTGACGATTTGGTAGAACCATAGGATTCAATAGTCCCCGTCGAATCTTAGCCACTCCGCAGATCTAGTAGGGTTCCTCATCCACCTGAGAGATATTACGGTTTTCCCATAAACGGTGGGAGCGAGGATTGCATCATGGAAAATGATGACCCAACTAGTTTCGAGCAGGCCAACACAAGTGGAGACTCTGTGAAATGGCTGGATGCTATGCGATCTGAGATGGAATCCATGTACGCCAACAAAGTATGTGTAAGTTGATGTCACGCACCCCACGTGTTCGCGGGGAGGCGGAATTAGCAAAAAATGATTTTTACGGGCTTCGCAACTCCGACTAGAACCAAGGATCGACCATAAACCCTAGCTAGCATACTACAAGATATTTAACTACTCGGAAAGAATGCTATACCTCATGATACAAGTCCTTCGGGTCTTCTCCGCTGTCCTCCTCTTCATCGTATACACCAAGGATCGATCCGGATCGTAGCTTCCTCGTCGGCTTCCTCGAGTCAAAGACGATCCACCCGAGAGTCTATAGTCCGAGCTCTAACCTCAAATCCGAGATAACTAGGGCAACTAGCTTGCTAAACTAGATGGCCTAGGTGATGTAGAGAATGAAGATGGATTTATTTGTCTCTTGGAACCCTAGTTTACTCAACTCATGAGACCTTAAGGGTTTTAGTTGTGAGGAAGAAGAAGAGAGCTAACATGAGCAAAGAAAAATGGTTTTTGATAATGATAATTGAAAATGAGATGGCTCACTTGATATGACTACAAGCATGGCAAGAAAATATCTCACCCAAAATATCTAATGCCACAAAATATCTCACAAGAAATATCTAAGTCAAAGAGTCAAACCAAGTCAAGTGGTCAAACCAAGTCAAGTAGTCAAAACAAGTAGTCATGCCACAATTATCATTTACAAAAATAACAAATACTTTTCTCCACCTCATAATTGTTTTAATCAAGTCAATGGTCAAAACCCTAATAGGGTGTCTCCTTCTTTGCCCCTCTCATCCATATATACATACCCGCAGCCGTGTTCCGAGAAACACGAATACAAAGAGACAAAACTGATCCATCAATATAATACTAGGATCCGGTTTAAACCAAAGCCCAATAGTATTATCCGCCCGAACATCATACGCCCACAAGTGCACGTACGTGATCGAAGCCCTGCCGTAAAACCATACGGCCTCTACATCTTTCGCCTGATGCGGGGAAACTCTCTGTGTGGGACTCTAAAGACTCGACAGTACGCTGGCAGTGGGTTTAACCACAAGCCGCAAGCGGTACTAGCTGCACGTAACGGCTACCCAGGTATCTGTCAATAAGAAGGCCGATGAGGAAACCCATCTGAGCTCCTACTGAGCCTGAATGTGACAATCTCTGTACAGTCCGGTCTGTTCATCTAAGAGTATCGCATATCAGGCCTAGGGGGCGGTAATCGTCAGACCCCTAATAGCGCAATAAGTCATGTCGGAGAGTAGCCCAATACACCCTGAGAAACTACTGGAATACATACCAATAAATCTCGCTTGCCTTGGCCAAGGACTTTGTGTAATGGCCTTCCGAACACAGCGCGATATCAACCCCCAATACCGGGAGAGACGAATCCTATCTAACCGCCACTGCCTCCAAATGCTTCGGGACTGCACCCAACTACTACCTGTTTGCACGACTCCTTTGAGCCGCAGTAGGGTAGTAATCAAAGTACAGTGGGAACACACTCGAGGCGAAGTAGCAGTGTCAAGTCGACGGACTAAGCTGCACTCATGTCACCTGGGAACTACTACCCGACGACAGGTATAATACCCACCAACAGTTCCCGACGAGTCCTATCCAGTGTACTCATAACCTAATGAGCACTTGCATACTATCTCCAGTACGACGTACTAATGGCTGTGGGACAGACCATCTCCCCTGCTGGGATGAGAAGCGTATACACTAGTCTACTGTAGAGTACCGATGCCCCATCTCGATAATCCTATGACTAGGGACCTGTATAGGATGTGCTTATAGATTACCCAGCCCCCACTAGTGTGACTGCCATCACAACGCTGGTAATCAAGTAAAGATCCTAAGGGCTCTACCAATATGTATAAGCGATATGCTAAAAGAAACACATGTACATATTGAGGTAGAAACAAACCAGGTAGCATACTACCATTTTGAGCAAGACTGTTACTATATCCGCGTATATCCCAAGCTCCCATTAAGTAATATACAATCCAGTATGATACAATAATGGCCTCTAGGGCATATATCACTAACAATCTCCCACTTGCACTAAGGCCATATACTGGCATATCGCAGACCGAAGGTCTCAAATAGGCTCTCGAACACTGTCTGAGGGATGGCCTTTGTGAGTGGATCTGCAGTGCTGTTCTCTGTATCCACTCTCCTCACCTTGATCTCCTGGGATTAACGATCTCCCTGATCAGGTTGTACCGCCTCAAGATGTAAGTCGATGTAGTACACCCCAGTACTTGTGGGGAGGCGGAATTTTCAAAAACGATCAAGTTTAAAGAACGAACATCGACTAACCGCTTGAATCGAAGCTAAACTATAAATAACCGTACACAAAGTGTTTCTTAACTATTGTGTTTAGGGATTATACCAAAAGAAACTAGTCCTTCGTCTTTACGATCTCCTTGTTCTCCTCGGCCTTCTCTAGGTAGTAGACGATCCACCCGAGAGCAAAACTCCAAGCTTAGCCTCTAAACTTGAGGCAACTAACCTTCTTGGATTGCTAATCAAAGAAGCTAGATGAAGTAGAGTGATGGTTATGGATTGATTAGTCTAACTAATCCTAGATCTCAACACATGAGGGTAAGGATTAGTCTTTTGAAGAGAGAGAGCTTGAGGAGAGAGAATGTGAATTATCTTATGAGAATAAGTTATGAGTATCATAATATATATGAAGCATTATCTAATAAGAAGAAAAGAATAAAGAGTGATGAATAATCATGCTTCATAAAATATCTAGTGGTGATTCATTAGCATGAGTCATTAAGCAATAAATGTGCATTAATGAAATGAATGAATCACCACCATGACTCATATAACTCATTCAATGAATATGACACATAACCCTCCTTAGTCACCATCTTCTAGAAGCTTCTCGAGTAATTACGAGAACGCCCCTCCGATCCGTAAAAATACGGAAAAACTTTAGACTGTAAAAATCCAATAACCGGATACCAGTAACTGGCTTAAACCAAAGCCGACTGGTAAAAACTGTCCGAAAGTCGTACGTGCGTAAACGCACGTATGCGTCCGAACCCTTTGTCGCAAAACCATGCGACCTCTATATCGTTTTGCCTGGAGTAGGAAACTCTCTGTGTGGGACTCTAAGGACTCGACTACTACGCTGGCAGTGGGTTTAACCACAGACCGCAAGCGGCACTAGCTGTACGTAACGATCCCCAGGTAGTTGTCGATAAGAAGGCCGATGAGGAAACCCATCCGAACTCCTACTGAGTCTGATGTGACAATCTCCATACAGTCCGGTCCGTTCGTCCAAGACTATCGCATATCGGGCCTAGGGGGCGGCAAGCGTCAGTCCCCTAATAGCGGTATAAGTCATGTCGGAGCGAAGCCCATTACACCCTGAGAAACTACTGGAACCTACCAGCAAATCTCGCTTGCCCTGGCCAGGGACTTTGCGTAATGGCTCTCTGACACAGCACGATATCTACTCCCAATACCGGGAGGGACGAATCCTTTCTAACCGCCACTGCCTCCAAGTGCTCGGGACTGCACCCAACTGCTACCTGTTTGCACGACTCCTTTGAGCCGTGGTAGGGTGGCAATCTAAGAACAGTGGGACACACTCGAGGCGAAGTGGCAGTGTCAAGTCTGCGGACTACGCTGTACTCATGTCACCTGGGAACTGCTTACTGACGACTGGTATCAAACCAACCAACAGTTCCCTGTGAGTCATGTCCGGTGTACCCGTAACCTAACGAGCACCTGCATACTATCTCCAGTACGACGTACTGACGGCTGTGGGACAGACCATCTCCCCAACTGGGATGAGAAACGTACACACTAGTCTACTCCGGATATCGATGCTCTGTCTCGATAATCCAACGACCAGGGACCTGAATAAGGATGTGCTTGTAGACTACCCAGCCCCCACTAGTGTGACTGCCATCACAACGCTGGTAGACAAGCAAGATCCTAAGAGCTCTATCAATACGTACACTCACATATTAAGATAGAAAAACCAAGTAGCATACTACCATGTTTAGCAAGACTGTTATATACATGTGAATATCCCAAGCTTCCATTAAGTAATATACAAACTAGTATGATACAGTAATGGCCTTCTAGGGCATAAACACTAACAATCTCCCACTTGCACTAGGGCCATGTACTGGCATATCGTAGACCAATGATCTCGAGTAGCCTCTCGAACTGAATCTGAGGAAGGGCCTTCGTGAATGGATCAGCAATGTTCTCTTCAGAAGCAACTCTCCGAACCTCGATCTCCTGACGATCAATGATCTCCCTGATCAGGTGATACCGCCTCAAGATGTGTCTGGACTTCTGATGGGACCTTGGTTCCTTCGCTAAAGCTATAGCTCCGTTGTTGTCGCAATACAGAGGTATTGGATCAACTATGGTAGGAACAACCTGAAGTTCTGTTAGGAACTTCTTCATCCAGACTGCTTCTTTTGCGGCATCGCAAGCAGCAATATACTCCGCTTCCATCGTCGAGTCGGCAACGGTGTCCTGCTTGGAGCTCTTCCAGCACACCGCCCCTCCATTGAGGGTAAAGACATAACCTGACATGGACTTGGAATCGTCCTTATCACTCTGGAAGCCGGAATCAGCAAAGGCCTCCAACCTGAGGTCTTTTCCGCCGTAAACCAAGAACATCTCCTTAGTCCTCCTCAGGTACTTGAGAATGTTCTTTACTGCTATCCAGTGTTTCTCCCCTGGGTCTGACTGATACCGGCTTACCACGCTCAGTGCGTAAGCTACATCTGGTCTGGTACACAACATTGCATACATTATAGAGCCTACCGCAGAAGCGTAGGGTATAATAGACATGCGTTCCCTTTCCAAATCAGTCTTAGGAGACATCTCTTTGGAGAGGGTGATTCCGTGACAAGCCGGTAGATTACCGCGCTTAGAATCTTCCATACTGAATCTTTTCAGTACAGTGTCGATATACCTGGACTGCGATAGTCCCAACATCCTCTTGGATCTATCACGATAGATCCGGATCCCCAGAATGTAAGAGGCATCACCCAGGTCTTTCATGGAGAACCTGTGTGACAAGAATCCTTTGACAGATTGTAGCATAGGAACGTCATTTCCTATCAATAGAATGTCATCCACGTACAAGACGAGGAATACGACACTTCTGGCCACAACTTTACTATATATACACGGTTCATCTGGATTTTTGATAAAGTCATACTCTTTGACTGTCTCATCAAAACAGATGTTCCAACTCCGCGATGCCTGCTTTAGTCCATAAATAGACTTAAGCAGCTTGCATACTTTCCCGCTGCTCCCACTCTGATTGAAACCCTCTGGCTGATCCATATAGACGCTCTCTTCTAAATTTCCATTCAGAAAAGCCGTCTTTACGTCCATCTGCCAGATTTCATAATCATGGAAGGCAGCAATAGCAAGAAGGACCCGAATGGATTTGAGCATAGCCACTGGAGAAAAAGTTTCGTCATAGTCCAAACCAGGTCTTTGACGAAAACCCTTTTCAACAAGTCTAGCCTTATAGGTTTCCACCTGTCCATCTACACCAATCTTTTTCTTGAAGATCCATTTGCATCCTATGGGTTTTACCCCATCTGGAGCAAAGTCCAAAGTCCATACTTTGTTGGTGTACATGGACTCCATTTCGGTCCGCATTGCATCTAGCCATCGTACCGAGTCGCCGCTCTGGATGGCCTGCCGGAAGTCAGTAGGTTCATCATCATCTATGATGCAATCCTCTCTATCCCCGTCTATGAGAAAACCGTAGTATCTCTCAGGCGGATGAGACGGCCTACTACTCCTGCGGAGGGGTGCGGGAATGTCCTGTTCTTCTTGAACCTCTGGTTCTACCAATCTTTCAGTAACAGTTTGTGGTTCTGGAATTTCTTCCAGTTCTACTACGCTCCCACTCTTCTGATTTTCCAAAAATTCAGTTTCTAAGAAGCGGGCATGTCGAGAAACAAAAACCTTTTGTTCCTCTGCGTAATAGAAACAATATCCTGTAGAGTTCTTTGGATATCCTACAAACTTACACTCTACTGAGCGTGCCTCGAGCTTGTCCGGATGCTGCTTTTTTACAAAAGCTGGACATCCCCATGTCTTCAGGTACTGAAGATAGGGTTTCTTCCCACTCCATATCTGATATGGTGTGGTAGGCACAGTTTTGGTTGGAACTCTGTTCAAAATATGTATCGCTGATTCTAGCGCATACCCCCAGAAAGATCGCGGTAACTCAGCATTACTCATCATGGATCGTACCATATCCAATATGGTTCGATTCCGTCTCTCCGATACACCGTTATGCTGTGGAGTGTATGGAGGAGTAAGCTGAGAGAGAATTCCTTTCTCTTTTAGGTAACCTAGGAACTCGGCACTTAAGTATTCTCCACCTCGATCAGATCTCAGTGTCTTAATACTTTTGCCTGTTTGGTTTTCCGCTTCACTCTTGTACTCCTTGAATTTCTCAAAGGCCTCGGATTTATGCTTCATCAAGAAGATATGTCCATACCTAGAGAAATCATCCGTAAAAGTAATGAAGTAGGAATAACCACCTCTTGCATGTGTAGACATTGGACCGCATACATCACTGTGTATGAGTCCTAAGAGCTCGCTCGCTCTTACTCCTTGTCCAGTAAATGGAGTCTTTGTCATCTTTCCTTTGAGACAAGATTGACAAGTGTCATAAGATTGATATTCGAACGTGTCCAAATATCCTTCTCTATGCAACTTAGTCAACCTTCTCTCATTGATGTGACCCAGTCTACAATGCCATAAGAAAGCTTTATTTAAATCTGGAGACTTTCTTTTTAGTGTGTTCTGGACATTGAAAATTTGGAGTTGGTTTAACACATATATGCCGTTATTTAGAGTACCGGACCCAATCAAACCATGATTAAGGTGGATGTTAACAACATCTCTTACAAACGTGAAATCATAACCTTTATTTGATAACAAGGAAACTGATATGATATTACACGTTAAGCTTGGTACAAAATAACAGTTATGTAAAACCAAAATATGTCCACTCGTCAATCCTAGGTGATAATCCCCGACGGACGCAGCTCCCACGCTAGCTCCGTTAGCAACCCTGAGGATCATATCACCTTCCTTTAGCACTCTACGGTTTCTCAGTGCCTGCAATGAATTGCAAATATGAGATCCTGATCCGGTATCCAATACCCAGGAAGTAGAGTTGATCGACAGACAATTCTCAATTACAAACACACCTGAAGTCGAAGCCACAGCTTGCTTCGGTTCCTGGTTCTTGGCGTTCCACGCCTTGCAATCCTTCTTCCAGTGCCCTTTCCTGTGACAATGGAAGCACTCATCCAGGCCAACTACCGGTGCTGCAAACTTTTTCTTTCCCTTCTTTCCCACCTTACTAACACCTCCTCTAGGTTTGGGTGCGGCCTTCTTCTTCCTTCCTTTGGCCCTAGCCTTGGACCCGGAAGAAGATGCACCGCCAACAAACATAGCGGGTGTTTCCCTTGCCTTCTGCAAGGTGCCCTCTGCACTCCTTAACATGTTCAGGAGTTCCGCAAGTTCAACTTCTTTTCCTTGAAGATTGAAGTTGAGGATAAACTGGGCGTAGGTGGGAGGAAGGGACTGGAGAATAAGGTCTGTATACAGCTCATTATCCAAAGTCGTCCCAAGGTCTGCGAGCTCTTCAATATAGCCGATCATCTGTAGGACATGTTCACCTACCGATGACCCGACAGCCAACCTCGCTCGAAACAAGTTCTTAGAGGTCTCGTATCTTGCTATACGAGATTGCTCTCCATAAAGTTCCTTTGTATGGAGAAATATGCCATCCAGGGACATATCCTCGTGCCTCCTCTGATGTTCATTGTCCATAGAGGCAAGCACGACGCACTTGGCTCTCGCGCAATCCAAATCCCAGGTTTTGCGGATTTCCTTATCCGCATTGCTGGATTTGGGATCAGGGACAGCAGGTGCCGTAGCGGTGAGGACGTACCCCAGTTTGTCATAGGTCAAAGCCATTTTGACATTCCGCAGCCAATCTTTATAGTTTGGCCCCGTCAGTATATTCTTTTCTAAAAGTAACTTAAGTCCAGTCATTTTCAGGGTTGCTGCAATTAGGAGAGAGAGAAGAAAACACTTTAGCATGATGCTCTTGCAAGTTTAGAGTGGTTTTTAGTTTATCTAAACTGGATGGCTCCCACTGTTTCTCGAATCCTTCCTCAAACCATAAAAGAAGAATTAGCCAGGACTATTCTCACCGTACAATACTTGCTTAACCGTTCAGCCAGGCCAGTGTCGATACTTCGAGGGAGGTTTTCCAACGCTTTCGCGAAGTTCCTTAATTAAATAACCTCTTTTCTCTGGGGGCGTAACCCCGCTGACACCTTTCTGGACACCTACTAGGTTTATAGCATTGATCGTTAAGTGACGAATATCCTGATAAGTAGCATATACTCACAGTAGGATCGGGATCCAAATATCATCGTATGATAATGTTGAAGGAATCCTACCAACATTCATCAAACTCCAAATGGTATGCATCTCTTTGCAAATTTCAGTTTCTTTAGAAATTCCCGATATAAGTTTTTGCCCCATGCTCTTATGACCTTGACGTATGCCAACAAATCATAAGTCACATGTCAAGTTCTGCCCATCATTATCTTGTTAATTTGAACCCACCCGTATATACCCTTGACGTATGCCAACAAGGTAATGCGACTGTCCCAAACCAACACATCTATCTATGCAACAAATGAATACCCCAGCAGCTACCAAACACTATGCCTTGACGTATGCCAACAAGCATAGCTTGAATACTACTAACTATCCATAAGAAATGACGGAGGGCTACGACTGGTTTTGGCGAAACCGTGAACGTAGTGAACTTGATATAACCGAAGGAACCTGATAGTTTTTAAAAGGAGTGGTTAAAGCTCCGCATTTAAAAATATCTGTTTTAAAAATAACCGAGTGGTTTTTTTAAAATTGTTCCAACGATTTAAACTTTGGTTTGTTTTACTTTGCATTATAGATAATGCGTCCCATCATTAACCTATCATTGCAGAAAACAACGAAAATACAACGTCCTCTTATGCCATCCGCATTCGCCACTGGGTCCCGTCATCACCCGTTAGGTTACTTAACTAACGACAGAGCGGGGGCTGGGCTAGCGCGGGTGTAAAACATAAGTGACGTCTAAATAGCTATCATATATATAGATATTTTACATTCGTCTGACGCAATGATATTCATTCCAGAACACAGATAAACAATATTGGATTTGCAAGCAATCTGTATTTCTTTTGAGCCTGCAAGAAAAGACAGATTACACAGTTGTGATGAATAGCCGATACCCCCACCCTCGACCCCTACGGGTACGGCAAACTACCCGCCCGGCAGTCTGTGTACCCCACCTTGGGTCAGTCCTAGGAGCAAAAACAGTAAAATGAAATAATACAACGGTGGCTACAACCGCAATCTGGATGTGCCCCGCAAAATAATATTACAACAAATTACATTTACAACAAATGAATTAAACAATAACCCATTGCTAAACCCCGGCTATACACCACAACAGTCCAATACAGTTTATATGCACAAACAGATATAACCATTTCAGAAATGTGCAACCCCCTGCCAACCGACATACTAGCAGTTAGGGGAGGTTTACGAACACATTAAACAATCACAGATATAATCCAACATGCAAATACTGTACAATTTCGATCGATTAAACAACATCAATATTGCTCCAAAATCTGCTCTGTTAAACAGTAACCTGAGCAAATATTAAATATTCCAGAAAAACCCAAATACCAGAGAGGACCCACACACGAAATACGAGTCCATGACTCGGCAACTCGGCCGCGGAACCGCGGCGGATCGGTGGGATCCACCGCGCTTCCGCGGCGCTTTAGCCGACTCATGGGCTCAAATTTCTTGTGTGTTCTTCTGGACTGTTTACTAGCTTTCTGAGATCACCTGAAAAATTTTAGGACTTCATTTTAAGTTCGACAGAAACTGAACAGATTTAGGGTTTTCCGGCTTTGTTTTTCCGTTCGAAATTCGTACAAATTTGCAATTAAGTTATTTAGTGTTTAGCGAGGCTCTGATACCACTGTAAGTCGATGTAGTACACCCCAGTACTTGTGGGGAGGCGGAATTTTCAAAAACGATCAAGTTTAAAGAACGAACATCGACTAACCGCTTGAATCGAAGCTAAACTATAAATAACCGTACACAAAGTGTTTCTTAACTATTGTGTTTAGGGATTATACCAAAAGAAACTAGTCCTTCGTCTTTACGATCTCCTTGTTCTCCTCGGCCTTCTCTAGGTAGTAGACGATCCACCCGAGAGCAAAACTCCAAGCTTAGCCTCTAAACTTGAGGCAACTAACCTTCTTGGATTGCTAATCAAAAAAGCTAGATGAAGTAGAGTGATGGTTATGGATTGATTAGTCTAACTAATCCTAGATCTCAACACATGAGGGTAAGGATTAGTCTTTTGAAGAGAGAGAGCTTGAGGAGAGAGAATGTGAATTATCTTATGAGAATAAGTTATGAGTATCATAATATATATGAAGCATTATCTAATAAGAAGAAAAGAATAAAGAGTGATGAATAATCATGCTTCATAAAATATCTAGTGGTGATTCATTAGCATGAGTCATTAAGCAATAAATGTGCATTAATGAAATGAATGAATCACCACCATGACTCATATAACTCATTCAATGAATATGACACATAACCCTCCTTAGTCACCATCTTCTAGAAGCTTCTCGAGTAATTACGAGAACGCCCCTCCGATCCGTAAAAATACGGAAAAACTTTAGACTGTAAAAATCCAATAACCGGATACCAGTAACTGGCTTAAACCAAAGCCGACTGGTAAAAACTGTCCGAAAGTCGTACGTGCGTAAATGCACGTATGCGTCCGAACCCTTTGTCGCAAAACCATGCGACCTCTATATCGTTTTGCCTGGAGTAGGAAACTCTCTGTGTGGGACTCTAGAGACTCGACTACTACGCTGGCAGTGGGTTTAACCACAGACCGCAAGCGGCACTAGCTGTACGTAACGGTCCCCAGGTAGTTGTCGATAAGAAGGCCGATGAGGAAACCCATCCGAACTCCTACTGAGTCTGATGTGACAATCTCCATACAGTCCGGTCCGTTCGTCCAAGACTATCGCATATCGGGCCTAGGGGGGCGGCAAGCGTCAGTCCCCTAATAGCGGTATAAGTCGTGTCGGAGCGAAGCCCATTACACCCTGAGAAACTACTGGAACCTACCAGCAAATCTCGCTTGCCCTGGCCAGGGACTTTGCGTAATGGCTCTCTGACACAGCACGATATCTACTCCCAATACCGGGAGGGACGAATCCTTTCTAACCGCCACTGCCTCCAAGTGCTCGGGACTGCACCCAACTGCTACCTGTTTGCACGACTCCTTTGAGCCGTGGTAGGGTGGCAATCTAAGAACAGTGGGACACACTCGAGGCGAAGTGGCAGTGTCAAGTCTGCGGACTACGCTGTACTCATGTCACCTGGGAACTGCTTACTGACGACTGGTATCAAACCAACCAACAGTTCCCTGTGAGTCCTGTCCGGTGTACCCGTAACCTAACGAGCACCTGCATACTATCTCCAGTACGACGTACTGACGGCTGTGGGACAGACCATCTCCCCAACTGGGATGAGAAACGTACACACTAGTCTACTCCGGATATCGATGTTCTGTCTCGATAATCCAACGACCAGGGACCTGAATAAGGATGTGCTTGTAGACTACCCAGCCCCCACTAGTGTGACTGCCATCACAACGCTGGTAGACAAGCAAGATCCTAAGAGCTTTATCAATACGTACACTCACATATTAAGATAGAAAAACCAAGTAGCATACTACCATGTTTAGCAAGACTGTTATATACATGTGAATATCCCAAGCTTCCATTAAGTAATATACAAACTAGTATGATACAGTAATGGCCTTCTAGGGCATAAACACTAACACAAGATATGTCTTGATCTCTGATGGGACCTGGGTTCCTTCCATAAAGCTATAACGCCGTTGTTGTCACAATACTAAAGTATTGGACCAACAATGGAAGGAACCACCTAAAGTTCAGTTAAGAACTTCCATATCTAGACTTCCTCTTTTGCGGCGTCTCATGTAGCGAACTACTCCGTTTCCATCGTCGAGTCTGCAACGGCGTCCTGCTTGGAACTCTTCCAACAGACCGCCCCTTCACCGAGGGTAAAGCCATAACCCAATATGGACTTGGAGTCATTCTTATCACTCTGGAAGCTAGAGTTAGCAAAGGCCTCTATCTAGAGGTCATTTTCCGCCATACACCAAGAACATCTCCTTAGTCCTTCTCAGGTACATGAGAATGTTCTTTACTGCTTCCCAGTGCTTCTCCCCTGGGTTTGACTGATACCGGCTATCCACGCTCAGTGCGTAAGCTACATTTGGTCTGGTACACAACATCACATACATTATAGAGCATACCACAGAAGCGTAGGGTATAATCGACATGCGAGCCCTTTCCAAATCAGTCTCTCTTTGGAGAGGGTGATTCCGTGACAAGCCGGTAAACTATCGTGCTTAGAATCGTCCATACTAAATATTTTCAGTATGGTGTTGTTGTACCTTGACTGTGAAAGTTCCACCATTCTCTTTGATCTATCACGATAGATCTGGATCCCCAGAATGTAGTTGGTATCACCCAGGTCTTTTAAGAGAATCTCTGTGACAAGAATCCTTTGACTGATTGTAGTATAGGAATGTCATTTCCTATCAAGAGAATGTCATCCACGTACTCAACGAGGAATTCCACAGTTTTTGCTACAATCTTACTATAAATGCATGGTTTATCTGGATTTTTGATAAAGTCGAATTCTTTGACTGTCTCAATAAAAAACAGATGTTCCAAATCCGCAATGCCTGCTTTAGTCCATAAATGGACTTAACCAAATTGCACACTGTCCCGCTGCTCCCACTCTGATTGAAAACCCTCTGGCTGATCCATATAGACGCACTTTTCCAAGTTACCATTTAGAAAAGCCGTCTCTACGTCCATCTGCCGGATCTCAAAATCTTGGAAGGCAGCAATGGCAAGAAGGATCCGAATGGATTTGAGCATAGACACTGGAGAAAAGGTTTCATCATGGTCCAAACCAGGTCTTTGACGAAAACCTTTTACAACAAGACTAGTTTTATAGGTTTCAACCTATCCACCTACACCAATTTTCTTTCTGAAGATCCATTTGCAGCCTACGGGTTTTATCCCTTCTGGAGCAATGTTCAAAGTTCATACTTTGTTGGTGTACATGGACTCCATTTCGATCCGTATTGCATCCAGCCATTTTACCGAATCACCGCTCTAAATGGCTTACTAGAAGCTAGTTGGCTCATCATTGTTAATGATGCAATTCTCTCGATCCCCATGTATGAGAAAACCGTAGTATCTCTCAGGCGGATGATACTGCCTACTAGTCCTGCGGATTGGCGTAGGGATATCCGGTTCTTTTGAAACCTCTGGTTCTACCATACTTTGAGTAATAGTTTGTGGTTCTGGAATTTCTTCCAGTTCTATTGCGCTCCTACTATTTTCTTTTACAAAAAAATGATTTTCCAAAAAAAATAGGCATGACGAGGAACAAAAATCTTTTGTTCCTCTGCTTAATAGGAAAGATACCTCCTGGAGTTCTTTGGGTATCCCACAAACTTACACAGTACTGAGCGTGCCTCGAGCTTGTCCACATACTGCTTTTCAACAAAAGCTGGACATCCTTATATCTTCAGATACTGAAGATAGGGTTTCTTCCCACTCCACATCTGATATTGTGTGGTAGGCACAGTCTTGGTAGGAACTTTATTCAAAAGATATGCAGCTTATTCTAGTGCATAACTTCAGAAGGATCGCGGCAACTTAGCGTTACTCATCATGGAACGAACAATATCCAATAGGGTTCTGTTCCGCCTTTCCTATACACCGTTGTGTTGTGGTGTGTATGGAGGAGTAAGCTGAGAGAGAATTTTATTCTCTTTTAGGTAATCCAGGAACTCTGCAATTTAAGTATTCACCACGTCGATCAGATCTCAGTGTCTTGACACTTTTGCCTGTTTGTTTTTCCACTTCATTCTTATATTCCTGGGATTTTTCAAAGGGTTCGGATTTATGCTTTCACAAGAAGACATGTCCTAATTTAGAGAAATTATCCGTAAAAGTAATGAAATAGGAATAACCACTTCGTGCATCTGTAGATATTGGACTACACACGTCGCTGTGTATGAGTTCCAAGAGCTCGCTCGCTCTTACTCCGTATCCAGTGAGCGGAGTCTTTGTCATCTTTCCTATGAGACAAGATTGACAAGTTGCATAAGACTGATATTCGAACAGATCCAAATATCCCTCTCTATGTAACTTCGACAACCGTGTTTCATTGATGCGACCCTGTCTACAATGCCATAAGAAAGTTTTATTTAATTATGGAGAATTTCTTTTAAGTGTGTTCTGGACGTTTGAAAACCTGAGCTTGATTCAATATATATTGTCCTCTAGTGTACCTGACCCAATCAAACTTTGATTTAGGTGGATGTAAACCACATCGCTTACATACTACACTTGGTACACACAAACAGTTACGTAGAATCAATATCTGTCCACTTGTCAATTCTAGGTGATATACCCTACGGATACAGCGTCCGCGCTCATTCCGTTAGCAACCCTGAGAGTCATATCACCTACCCTAATAACTCTACGGTTTCTCAAAGCCTGTAATGAATTACAGATATGAGATCCTGATCCGGTATCTAGTACCCAGGAAGTAGAGTTAATTGATAAACTGTTTTCAATTACAAACACACCCGAAGTCGAAGCCACAACATGCTTCGGATCCTGGATTCTGGCTTTCCAAGCCCTGCATCCCTTCTGCCAATGCCCTTTCCCGTAACAATAGGAACATCCCTCCTTCCCTACTGTTAACCCTGAAACTTTTGCCCTTCCCTTTTCTTCTACCTTACCGACATCGCTTATCGGCTTTGTGGAGGTCTTCTTCTTCTCACCCTTGGCATCCGCCTTAGATCCAGAAGAGGAAGATTCTCCAATAAGCAGAGTGGGTGTCTCCCTGGTTTCTTTCAGGGTGCCCTCAACTGGAAGTATAACTTTCTTTCTCTGGACGTAAGTAGGAGGTAGGGACTGTAGAATCAAGTCAGCATATGACTCGTTCTCCAACGTGGTCTCCAGGTCCGTGAGCTTTTTAATATAGCTAATCATTGTAGGGACATGGTCCCCTACAGATGATCCGACAGCCAACCTCGCTTGAAGCAATTCCTTCGAGGTATCATATCTTGCAATACGAGATTGCTCTCTATATAAAACATTGTTATGGAGGAAGATGGAAAATAAGTACATCTTCTCATGCTGCCTCTGGTATACACCATCAACTGAGGCCAACACGAAGCACTTGGCATTCGCACTGTCCTTTTCCCTTGTCTTACGGATATACTTATCCGCGATGGTGGAAACTGGACCTGGGACGGCAGGGTCTTGAGTAATAATGAGGTGGTCCAACTTGTCATAGGTAATAGACATCTGGACAAACCTTTGCCAGTCATTATAGTATAACTCAGTCATTTTATTATCTATCTGTGACCTAATCTGGTCACCTGGTCGCTGCAATTAGGAGAAAGAGAAGAATACACTCAACATGATGCTCTTGCAAGTTTAGATCGGTTTTTAATTTATCTAAACAGGATGGCTCCCACTGTATCTCGAATCCTTCCTCAAACCATAAAAGAAGAATTAGTCAGGATTAATCTAACCGTACAATACTGTTAGTTATGTATATGCCCTAGAGACCATTGTTGTATATATGATGTATATTATAGTGGATGCTTGGATATATATAGAGAGGACTTTCTTGCTCGATATGATAGTATGCTATCTGGTTTCATTTTGTCTTAACATGTTGACCTGTATTGATTTTGTTGCGCCACGGGAGCGCCCCGGCCGTCTTACTCGAGGCCAAATTGCGGAATCAAAAATTTTTCCTTACTCGGAAACCGGCGCTACCGCGGACAAAGAAAACCCGGATCGTTAACCATTAACCTACGCTAGCTAACAAGAGATTGGAAGAGAAGTATACCAAGAGATCCGGTCCTCCGGTCTTCTCATCATCGCCCCGATCTCCCGCGGAAAGTGTAGACTCCATATCGTCGCCTCCTTGCCGGAAAGGGCACCACGTCGCCTTCGTCTTTTACGGGCTCCCGCCTCAATACCGAAGCAACTCGAGCATGAAGCCGGCAACTCGACATGCTCAAGATGTGCTGTAGAATGTAGTGTAGAAGATGCTTGTCTCTTTTTAGGGTTTGTAGTTGCCATGATGGAGGAAGGGATTAGGAAAAATGGTGCTTTCATTTTTCCAAAACAAGAAGAAGAAGGAGATGAAGAATTACTCCCAAAACTAAGATGAACTCTCTCATTCTTTTTCTTTCTTTCTTTTCTTTTTCTTCTTCTCTCTTTTCTTTTTCTCCTCACTTTCTAATGAAAAACCATCATCCTAAGAAAATGGTGGAGGAATGATTACGAAGCATGAAGGGAGGTGAGTGTAGGAAGTGAAAAGAGGTGACCACATCCAAGACATAATCATCATCAAACTTACATCAACCTCAAATCCAATCTTTTCACAATAAATCATGAAAAGATGATAGAAAAGAATGGAATAAAAAAGATGCTATCATAATTAATCATTATGCAAAGAAGTCCTCCACAAAGTGTTATTTGCAAAACTGCAAATAACCCCCTCCATCAGAAAAGTCCGGCCGGGAAAGAACAAAGGAAAACCGGCCGGAACGGAATGCAAACTGGCAACTCCAGAAAACTGGTCCCGTAATAAATTACAGGAAAACCCCTATACTGTGCATACACACCCGCATCTGTATTCCGACCGGATACAAATGCAATGAGACAAAATCTACACTGTACTAGACTAGGACCGGCTTAAGCCAAAGCCGGCTAGTAAAATCCGTTCGATCCTGATCCGTGCAATACCGCACGTATCTGATCGAACCCTGCCATATAACTATACGGCCACTAGTACAAAACTGTCCGATCCTGATCCGTGCAATACCGCACGTATCTGATCGGACCCTGCCATATCTCCATACGGCCTCTACAGCGTTTCGCCCGAAAGCTTGAGTAACTGTAAGTGTGGTGGACTCTAAAGACTCGTCAATACTATGGCTGTGGATTTAACCACTAGCACGTCAGAGGTATAAGCCAATACGTGACGGGCCACCAGCTATTGACCAAAAGGGACGTCGATGAGGAAGCTCACCCCGACACCCTACTGAGCCTGTCAGTGACAATATCCGTACAGTCCGGTCCGTTCGTCTATGAGTATCGCATGGCGGGCCTAGGGGGTTGGTGAAAGTCAGACCCCCTAAAGCGGTACAAGTCGTGTCGGAGCGTAGCCCAGAACGCCCTGAGATACTACTGGAATACCTACCAGTAAATCTCCTGCCTCGGCCGAGGGCTTTGCGTAATGGCTCTCCTAGACACAGCGCGACCTTACCCCCAATACCGGGAGAGACGAACCCCTGCAGATCCGCTCACTGCCTCCATGTGGCTCGGGACTGTACCCAACTAAAACCTGTTTGCACGACTCCTTTGAGCCGTGGTAGGGTAGTAATCAAAGCACAGTGGGAACTCACACGAGACAAATGACGATCTCAGGTCGATGAACTAACCTGTACACATGTCACCAGGGAACTGCTATCTGACATCTGGTATAAGACCAACTAGCAGGTTCCCGGCGAGTCCTGTCCGGTGTACTCATAACCCAATGAGCACCTGTATACATCTTAGGTGAACCAACTGACACCAGTGGCTTGTGAGACCGGCCACCGCCCCTCGTCGGGGTCTCGACTGTATACACTAGTCTACTAACGGAGTATCGATGCCCTGTCTCGAAACTCCTACGACTAGGGACCTTTTAAGGATGTGCTTATAGACCACCAGCTCCCACGTATATGATCGCCATCATACTGCTGGTAGTCAAGCAAGAATCCTAGGGGCTCTATCAACGTGTAATAGCGACATGTCAGGTCACCTAAAGCAGTACACGATGATAAAGATAAACCAGATAGCATACTATCATCTCGAGTAAGACTGTCCTACCGGGATAGGTCCTCCCTCAATCATTGCAATCACGTGCCTGTGATCCAATAATTGACTCTGAGGGCACAACTCCAACAATCTCCCACTTGCACTCAAGGCTAATTATTGCGATGTCGCATACTCACAGCCCGTGTGATACCGAACACCCAACTCCTCTACTAGTCAGTCTCACAAAACTCGTTTGCGAAACTATTGCGTTCGAGGAATAGCCTCAGTGAGTGGATCCGCTGTGATGTTTCTTTCTATGTCTCTCTATATCTCAAGTTCGCGGAGAAAGCCATCTCCCGAAATGAGCAATACCTGTCTTAGAATGTCTGGATGTCTGATGGGACCTAGCTCATAAATGAACTCCAAATCCAAACTTCTTAGACTGTATCATCAACTGAACTTAATCAGTATCCTGCGCCATGCCGCCCTCAGTATTGCCTTGGACCACCTGTCCAAAATACTGCCCCTCGTCAGAGGGAGAACTATAACTCTGACAACCTCCTTGTCGTCCATGTCACCTTGGAAGCCTGGAGTGATAACCGTCTCCTAAAGGAGGCAGCCGTTATCATATCCCTAGAACATTCACTTATGTTCTAAAACTGCTTCCGACTGTTTTTCCAGGATTGGATTAATATCAACTTATTGCACCTACTGCAAGAACAACATCTGGTGTGGTACTTGACATCTCATGATTGACTCAATTGCCTAAGCAAGTGATCTGTCAATCATGCGTATCCCTCTCCCCTTTAGTCTGTAAGACACCTTTAGAGAGGGTGACTCCATTACCTGCAGGTACACTACCATGCCAGGAGTCGTCCATTCTAAATACTCTTAGAATGCTGTCAAAGTACCCTGATTGGGAAACCACCCAAATTTAGATCTAAAACCATAGGTCTAGTAACCAGTATGTCTGATATAATATCCAAATCCCATGTGGAGAAAAACACTGTGTGACGACCAAAGTATAACCGATCGTAGTATAGGAATATCACTTCCTACTACCTTCTCAACAGATCCATCCCCTATTCTGATGACGTCAAACCCATGACTGTCACATCAGAAACAGATGATCTAACTCTGCTATATCTGCTTTAGTCTATAAATAGATATAAGCATGAAGTCCACCAATGCTTCCGCTGCTCCCACTGACTACGACAACCCTCTGCCAGAGTCATATAGACGTGCACTTCTAAAGCTAGTTTAGAACGACGCTATACTCATCCTCCTGCCGGGTCTCGCAGCCTGGAACAACAACAATGGCAAGTGTGGGTAAACAAGAACTTCCCTGTCACCGTCCTTGAGGCTACCGGAGTACCTCTCGGGTGCCTGAAGTTACCCACCTTATCTGCGGAGTGGCCAATGGAATGTCAAATCAGATTGAATCTTTAGGTTCCTTATCAAATCTTCAGTAATCGTCTGCGGTTCTGGAATCACTTCCAGTTCTACCATACTCCCACTGCTGTTTTTGAAGAAATCCATTTTTAATAAAAACTGTGGCGAGTCTAGAACAATATTGCTATTGTTCATCCAGATGGTAGAAAGTCAACCCTAGTCATCGCCTGGGTCAACCCACAAACAGCCATTACAGAAACGTGCCTTGAGTTGTCCAGTGTCTGGTTTTAATCATAAGCTGGACAACTCCCCGTACCTTAACATCGTTAAGATATGAACTGTTCTATATCCAATATAGAACCAGAGGCACTGATTCAATTGAACCAGATTCAAATCATGCAACTATCTCCAGTGCATGTCAACTAAATGGAAGGAGGTCGATCAGCGTTACTCAACTTAGGAATGCTTCCAATTATGAGTAACCTGAAAGAGAAGCAATCTGTCTTCATCATTACTATCAACTGAATATCATACACAAGTATCTACATCTTCAATCTCTTTGAAGAATCCCGATACTTGCTACACCTGGTACTCTACTCTATTCAAATACCTATAACTCCTCAAAACTTAGACCCTGTGTTTCCACGAAACAGCTGTCTAAAATCTAGAGAAGCCATAAGTAAACCGAATATAGTACGAGCACCAACCCCTCTGTCCTAATGGACACTGGACAACATACAATACTCTGTATAAGTCCGCTGAGTCTAACAACTCTTTCACTGTGCGTCGTAGGTTGAAAACTGTACTTATGGTTAAGAAGAATTACACCGCTGTTTAATGCTCCTTACCTAACCATCCACTGATATAGGTAAATGTCATCGACATAATATCAAAAAGTATATCTCACTCTATAAAAATAGACGTACAGATATATCAATTTGAAATTGGTGCACAACAGCGGATATTCATAACCAAATATTTGCCGACCGGCAAACAACCCAGGTGACTTCCTCAAATATCACCGATTACAACGAATCCCGATATAATGAGGACGATCACCCAATTCCCAATAACTTACTCCCATTCATCATCTGTAAAACCATACAGATGTGAGAATCCAACCTGGTAAATACATACCCTGGAGTAAGTGTGTAATCGGGAAATCAGTTTTCTTTTAACATTACACAGTGAAAATGAAACAATGAAATGTTTCGATGGGGTATCCTGGTATTCCTAGTAATGCCTCTACCATTATCCAGATTCACAACTGTAACCGTATATCTCTTTGCCATCTGTCCAAATCCCTTTATATGTCTTTAGTCATTACCGTCTGCACACCCCCTTAGGCCAAATGGTTTTCTTCCTTCCCTACCGTTCGGCACCAGCCTATGGTTTGGAAGAAGACTATCCAATAAGCATAAAAGGTGTACTGTCCTAATCTTAGGAGCACTCGCAACGCGAGAGAAGGTGAAGATAAAAGACACTTGAATGTACTTTATTCTTATTTCTCCTGAACCAGAATCCATCCCCGAACTGGAACTAGTTCCTTTCGAGTTCGTATATAACCATACGATGGAATATCCAATAAAATGGGATCTTCGTAGTGATACGGAGTGTCCTGGAGAAATACAAAGGTGATTTAGGATTGGCGAAGAAATACTTGGTTTGGTCGTGAATATCAGTCGCAATTTACTTTGCCCTCTTACTAATCCCTTGCTTTGTCTGAACTTAATACCTTCTGTACACCGTTTTAGGCTAACTGGTTTTCTTCATTCCCTACCGGTCGGCACCAGCCTATGGTTTGGAAGAAGACTATCCAATTTGCGTAATAGGTGTACTATTCCTAAACCAAGGAGTACTCGCAACCTGAGAGAAGGTGAAAAGAAAAGACAACTGAATAATCCTATCCGTTTTCTCCAGAACCAGAAACCATCCTCGAAGTCCTTCGAGTTCGTATATAACCATACGATGGTTTTGTCCAATGGAAGTGGACGTTCGTAGTAATACGGGGTGTCCTGGAGAAAAGGGTAAAAGTAGGAGTGGCAATGAGGTCTGCAACTCTGACAATCCAAAAGCCAGTGTTAAGAAGGTTCGGTCAACTTGGTCACTGAGTCATAGTCCAGGGTCGGGTCAATGGTCGCTGCCAGAGAGAGAGAAAAGAAACACTCAGCGTGCACTCTAACCTAGATCAGAATGGTTATCACTTTGTCTAATCTGGAAACCTCCCACTGTACCTCAAATTCTCCTCCAAACCTTAAAGAAGAATTAGTCGGGATCACCCGAGGAGTAAACCAACTCATCAGTGGGAATCGGGATCCAACTATCATCGCATGATAACGTGACGGAATCCACTCACGTCACCACACTCCAGAAGGTATGCGCATACCTGGCAAGTTTCAGTTCTTTTGAAACTCCCGATGTGATTTTTACCCCAAGCGGTTTATGACCTTGACTAGGTCAACAAACCATAAACCGCCAGTCAAGTTCAACCCGTCATTGTTCTGGATCGCATTAAACCCACCCATACGTGCCCTTGACTAGGTCAACAAGGCCGCACGACTGTCCTAACCAATCCCACTTATGCAACAAACAAGTACCACTTAGCTACCGAACACTACGTCTTGACTAGGTCAACAAACGCAGCACGAATACCAAATAATACCTGTAGGAAATGACGGAGGGCTACGAATGGTTTTTGGCGAAAAACCTTTAACGTAATGAACTTGATATCGTTGAAGGAACTGCATAGCCTTTTATAAAATATAGTGACGAAAACCTTTACTAAAGAGGTCACTCCCGGTGAAGGGATCTCGGCTCTTTCCCCGTAGAATGAGGTGCAGGATATTCCAACTGAATACCACGATGCAAAGCAAAAGTAATCGGCTATAGTGAAGTTAATGCCCTGACGCAAACTTCTGTCCAAGGGGTCACTCCCGGTGAAGGGATCTCGGCCCTTGCCTCGTCGACTGAGGAGCAGGATATTCCAAATGAATACCACTATGCAAAACAAAAGAGAACGTCCTTGCAATAACAGCTTTTTGAAAAAGTGTTCCAACAACATCAGATTAGGTTTGTTTATCTTGCATTGATCCGAATCAATGCAGTCCCATCAATTGATCACACCACAAAGAACGAAAATATACTGACGTACGTATATGCCATCCGCATTCGCCACTGGGTCCCGTCATCACCCGTTAGGTTAGCTAACTAACGGCAGAGCGGGGACTGGACTAGCGCGGATGTAAAACATATACAACATCTACTAATATATATATACCAATATATAGTATTTCGCTCAAGGCGTGAATAAAATGCAACATCACAGAAATGTACAACATCACAGAACAATACAGATATCTGGAAACCCCGGGTTTCACAGAGCCGCTGCTGAAAACCCGACGTTCCCCTGGTCGTGTGGATAGCCTGTGCAATGAAATCCTAGACCCCTACGGGCGCGGCAAGTCACCCGCCAAAACCTGAAGCGAGGCACCCCCCTTCAGCACCGTGAATGGACCACCCAGCACTTCACGGAATCCGGTAACTTGGGCACCCCTCCTGGGTCAACCTGTACCCCCTACGAGTGCGGCGAATAGCCCGCCAATCCTGGACTGAAGCCCCCTCCGTCTCAATGCCCTGAGATGCGGGCCCGTTGCCCTCCAGAACCCGGCTATCCGTGCACCCCACCGCGGGGCAAACCTAGTACAGAATGTAAAATATACATACACCGGGTACATCGACCGCAACCAGGTCGTGCCCCAAAAGAATAATACAAACAGGCAGTGACGGCAGTCCACATGTCGGACGCTCGCCCCGCAATATCAAATGTACATAATACAACAAAACTGCACTAGCATTGCTTCCAGGCTATCCCCCACGACCGATCCGCAACATCACAGCATAAACATAGAACATCAACGTGAAAGTCACGTTCGCAAATCCGTCTAACCGGGCTATAGCAGTTAGACCGGATTTACCGATCGAGTGACATTCACGGTCGCAGATATAATGTAAATACTGTGAAATAATGTGTTTGAAATATCCGATCGATCAAATAATTAACAAGCGGGCCCCAAAAGAAAACTGTAGCACTCACAGAAAAACTGGCCCAATTTTAATATCCCAAAAGCCCTATTTTTAGCCCATAAGACAACTGGAGAAAAATTACCAAGTGGGCCCACCATAGTGCGGCGGAAGAGCGGCATAATGGTGGGTATTGTCGCGCTTCCGCGCTTGGATTATGGGTTCACTTTGTCGTTTTTTCCCAGAGTTCTTAGAACTACTTACACATCTTTCTGAGATCACCTGAAAAATTTTTAGACACCAAAAAATTTCAACAGAAACTGATGTGAACTAAAATACGGTTTTTGAGATTTTGGTCGATCGGATAAGTAAAACGCATTAGAACAAGGTAGGTAAGGTTAATGGCGTGGCTCTGATACCATGTTGCGCCACGGGAGCGCCCCGGCCGTCTTACTCGAGGCCAAATTGCGGAATCAAAAATTTTTCCTTACTCGGAAACCGGCGCTACCGCGGACAAAGAAAACCCGGATCGTTAACCATTAACCTACGCTAGCTAACAAGAGATTGGAAGAGAAGTATACCAAGAGATCCGGTCCTCCGGTCTTCTCATCATCGCCCCGATCTCCCGCGGAAAGTGTAGACTCCATATCGTCGCCTCCTTGCCGGAAAGGGCACCACGTCGCCTTCGTCTTTTACGGGCTCCCGCCTCAATACCGAAGCAACTCGAGCATGAAGCCAGCAACTCGACATGCTCAAGATGTGCTGTAGAATGTAGTGTAGAAGATGCTTGTCTCTTTTTAGGGTTTGTAGTTGCCATGATGGAGGAAGGGATTAGGAAAAATGGTGCTTTCATTTTTCCAAAACAAGAAGAAGAAGGAGATGAAGAATTACTCCCAAAACTAAGATGAACTCTCTCATTCTTTTTCTTTCTTTCTTTTCTTTTTCTTCTTCTCTCTTTTCTTTTTCTCCTCACTTTCTAATGAAAAACCATCATCCTAAGAAAATGGTGGAGGAATGATTATGAAGCATGAAGGGAGGTGAGTGTAGGAAGTGAAAAGAGGTGACCACATCCAAGACATAATCATCATCAAACTTACATCAACCTCAAATCCAATCTTTTCACAATAAATCATGAAAAGATGATAGAAAAGAATGGAATAAAAAAGATGCTATCATAATTAATCATTATGCAAAGAAGTCCTCCACAAAGTGTTATTTGCAAAACTGCAAATAACCCCCTCCATCAGAAAAGTCCGGCCGGGAAAGAACAAAGGAAAACCGGCCGGAACGGAATGCAAACTGGCAACTCCAGAAAACTGGTCCCGTAATAAATTACAGGAAAACCCCTATACTGTGCATACACACCCGCATCTGTATTCCGACCGGATACAAATGCAATGAGACAAAATCTACACTGTACTAGACTAGGACCGGCTTAAGCCAAAGCCGGCTAGTAAAATCCGTTCGATCCTGATCCGTGCAATACCGCACGTATCTGATCGAACCCTGCCATATAACTATACGGCCACTAGTACAAAACTGTCCGATCCTGATCCGTGCAATACCGCACGTATCTGATCGGACCCTGCCATATCTCCATACGGCCTCTACAGCGTTTCGCCCGAAAGCTTGAGTAACTGTAAGTGTGGTGGACTCTAAAGACTCGTCAATACTATGGCTGTGGATTTAACCACTAGCACGTCAGAGGTATAAGCCAATACGTGACGGGCCACCAGCTATTGACCAAAAGGGACGTCGATGAGGAAGCTCACCCCGACACCCTACTGAGCCTGTCAGTGACAATATCCGTACAGTCCGGTCCGTTCGTCTATGAGTATCGCATGGCGGGCCTAGGGGGTTGGTGAAAGTCAGACCCCCAAAAGCGGTACAAGTCGTGTCGGAGCGTAGCCCAGAACGCCCTGAGATACTACTGGAATACCTACCAGTAAATCTCCTGCCTCGGCCGAGGGCTTTGCGTAATGGCTCTCCTAGACACAGCGCGACCTCACCCCCAATACCGGGAGAGACGAACCCCTGCAGATCCGCTCACTGCCTCCATGTGGCTCGGGACTGTACTCAACTAAAACCTGTTTGCACGACTCCTTTGAGCCGTGGTAGGGTAGTAATCAAAGCACAGTGGGAACTCACACGAGACAAATGACGATCTCAGGTCGATGAACTAACCTGTACACATGTCACCAGGGAACTGCTATCTGACATCTGGTATAAGACCAACTAGCAGGTTCCCGGCGAGTCCTGTCCGGTGTACTCATAACCCAATGAGCACCTGTATACATCTTAGGTGAACCAACTGACACCAGTGGCTTGTGAGACCGGCCACCGCCCCTCGTCGGGGTCTCGACTGTATACACTAGTCTACTAACGGAGTATCGATGCCCTGTCTCGAAACTCCTACGACTAGGGACCTTTTAAGGATGTGCTTATAGACCACCAGCTCCCACGTATATGATCGCCATCATACTGCTGGTAGTCAAGCAAGAATCCTAGGGGCTCTATCAACGTGTAATAGCGACATGTCAGGTCACCTAAAGCAGTACACGATGATAAAGATAAACCAGATAGCATACTATCATCTCGAGTAAGACTGTCCTACCGGGATAGGTCCTCCCTCAATCATTGCAATCACGTGCCTGTGATCCAATAATTGACTCTGAGGGCACTAACTCCAACAGATTTACTGTCTTACTTTCACATGTTGATAAAACCTTTAGGATATGTACTTGACTACTAGGACTATGATGCAGATCATACTAGTGGGCCATTGTAGTCCAAAAGTACATCCTATAATTGTTTCTAGTCGAGGGTGTATCGAGACAGGGCATCGATACTCCAGAGTAGACTAGCGTATACGCCTCTTGACCCATATGATGGGTGATGGATGGTCCCACATCCATTGGTGTTTGACATCAAAGATGGTATACGGGTGCTCAGTGGAGACTGGGTACACTGAACGGACTCGCCGAGAACTCCTAGATGGTATTATACCTATCGTCAGATAGTAGTCTCTGGTGACACTGGTACAGGTTAGTCTGTTGACCCGAGATCATCATAGAGTCTTGTGTGATTCCCACTGTGCTTTGATTTCCACCTTACCACGTTCAAGAGGACGTGCAAAACGGTGCCTTTTGGGTACAGTCCCGAATCACATGGAGGCAATGAGCGATAGGAGGGGTTTCGTCTCTCCCGGTATTGGGGGTTGATGTTGCTTTGTGTTTGATTGGCTATAACTAAAAGTCCCTGGCCAGGGCTGATATGGAGATATTCTGGTAAGTGTTTTCAGTAGTTTCTCGACCCGTTATGAGCCTCACATCGACACGACTTGTCGGTTACTGAGGTCTGACGTTTACCACCCCTAGACCGGATATGCGACATATCAGACGAAGAGATCGGACTGTATGGTAGTGTTACTGATTGGATTCACAGGAGTGTGTACAGGCTTGCTTGTTGATCTTCTGATCGCTCAATACCCGGGTGGCTGTTACGTTTAGCTGACCGCTTGCAGCTTGTAGGTGTTTGATATGATCATCACCTACTGCCTGCGTATTGACGAGTCTTTAGAGTCCTACACAGAGGTTTCCTGGCTCAGGCGAAACGGAGTAGGATCACATATGTGATATGTGCGGGACCGAGACTAATACGTGTATGTGATACCGTATTCTATTCTCGCGATATATGATATCGGCCGGTTATATGTGATATAGCTGGGTTATCGGATCAAGTGTTGATTCAATAAAATGATACATATTATATTAGTCGGGTATATGTAATATAGCCGGATTAATAAATCAAGTGTTGATTTAATAATTTAATGTAGAATTATATATTAGATATATTAAATTACATTAATTAATATATTGCTCACTTAAGTATTTCATTTTCTCACTTTGGACACATTTAACATATATGTGATATATGTTTATTGTATTCTTTTCTTTGTTACATTAAATATTATATATGTGATATATAATATTGTAACATGCTAGGTTATAAATGCAACTAGGGTTTATGAGATTAATACCATGGCTTGGTTTATGTTTAGGTTTTTTAATTATCTTAGTTAATTCTAATTGTGTGGATTAATCTTGAGATATTTTCTTTTGTTGACTTAGTCCACCCTTCTTGATATTTCTAAGATATTTATTAACCTAACCTTTAACCCTAGCCCATAGTTTATTCTCTACATGAGTTAGCCATGACACATTTAACCCATGGTTGCATTTCTAACCTCATAACAATAATTCATTCATCACTTCTTCTTCTTCTTCTTCTTCAAAAAAGAGCTTACTTGATTTTTCCAAGTGATGAACGATTGTGAGAAATAGAAAACTAAAGAGAGCAAAATTCCTACTTCATCATCCTTTTCTATACTAGCCATATAGATTAGTGTGTTAGCTTCACTAATCTCTAATTAGTGAAGTAATAGCTTGGGTTTGTGATTCTTCAAGGTAGATCATCTTTGATTGTGAGGACTTCAAGCTAGCATGGATCACTCACCTCATGGATCCTCTCAAGAGTTCGGGAGCTTGATGATCGCAGCGAAGGGACCACAACAAAGAGCTTATGAAGCGAAGTAACGGACTACAAAGGTTGTAATCCCTATCACTTAGAAGTAAAGTAGTTTATTTGTTGTTTTTAACCCTAATTCTCTAGTAAAGTTCCTTACTTAGGTTGTTTGGCACTTGAAAATTTTAAATACGGCATGTTTGATGCCTTGCAGAACCTTGTTCTAAAGCCTAAGAACCTTACAGTGGTATCAGAGCCTAGCTAGAGCATTAGGCGTTGCGTAGGCGAAATTAAAAGTTCGAACGAACTCCGAATAACCAAATTTTCCCACTTTCTGGAAATTTTTTCAAAAGTTGAAATTTTTCATATTAAAAATATTCAGAAAATCATGCAGGCAATTATATGGACCCTCTTGAAGAACGAGTCCCTAACTCGCTTTAGTGACCGCGGAACCGCGGCCAAAACATGGTTTTGGCGACGGTTCCGCGGCGCCACTAAGTAGGCAAGGGACGACATTTCAATGGTTGGTCCATTGGTACTGGAGCATACTTCTGGGAATTTTTAATAGTGCTTAAGTGTTGAGCTCTGTGGGAATTTTGGGAATTCGTTGATTCGATCGAATTGTTTAACGTCGTCTAGCTTTCTGAAATGTGATACAATAATTAGAATCTACAAATTTGTTTGTTGCGTGTAAATTTAACATTTCGGTCTCGGGTGTAATCGGAAATCTTGTTGAATTGTCCGACTTATTTTGAAAAAGTGTTTTCATGGGTGAGACCTAAATACGAGCTTTACATTGTTAGGCATGAAATCTTAGATATGTGATATCCCGGGTTTGTGTTGTCTAAGAGCAGTTACGATTCCAATTGTTGTAGTTTTTCACTTTTCTTTTTTGCGACCGTAAGTGTAGCATGCGGAGTATCGCCGGTTTCGTTGCTATACATCAACGACAATTGGGATACGCATATTTACTTACGTTGATGACATATGATGTTATGTGTTGCTGTGATATAATATATTGGATCGTCATGCTTTGAATAGCCGGGTTTTTATGTGAGATGAGGGTTTTTGTTTTCATTCATGTAAAGTTCATTGTATTTAATATTCTTTTATTAGGGAACTTCCGGGTTGAGGATGATGTCACCATTGTATATTATTTATTTTTCCGCATTAGGATAGACCCAAGGAAGAGAGCACAAGCAGCTGGGTTCTAGGGTCCAGTGGGAGGCCATCTCGAGGAGTCGAGACCAGGTCTCCTAATCCTAGAATTGGTAGGGTTGCTTGCCACTCTCGTAGGGGTCTAGACATGTGGGTTTGCCTATTCATCGCAAACGTGGAATCCGTTTTTTATACAGGCTCAAAATAAAACACGGACCTCCTAGTATATCCAATATTTCATATGTAATCTTCTGCTGCTGTTATTCTGTGATGTGATAATTTTATATACGTGAAACGAATGCTTTATTATTGTATATATGATATATAATTAACGTTGCTTATGTTTTACACCCACGCTAGTCCCGCCCCGCTATGCCGTTAGTTAAGTAACCTAACGGTGCATAACGGGACACTGTGGCGAATGCGGATGTCATAAGCGTACGTTGTATTTTCGTTTCTTCTGTGATACTTAGGAAGCATAATTGATGGGAATTCATTAATGAGATTAATGAAAGAAAAGAAACCTAAAAGATGTTGTAGAATCAAATTTATAAAAAAGGGTAGCTCTAGTTTTTGCTTTGCGTAGCGGTATTCCTTGTAGAATATCCAGCACCTTATTCGATAAGGAAAGAGCCGAGATCCCTTCACCGGGAGTGACCACTTTAGCAAAACTAGCAAATACTACAACTCACTCGGTTTTGTTTTTGATTACTTCTATAGTTCTTGCTTTGCATAGCGGTATTTCTTGTAGAATATCCATCACTTTATTCGATAAGGAAAGAGCCGAGATCCCTTCACCGGGAGTGACCTCTTTAGCGAAACTAGTAAAAGCCTCAAAAACACTCCTTTTCAAAATCACTTGTTTCTACAAACGATATCAAGTTCATTACGCAAAAGGTTTTCATAAAAACCTGTCGTAGCCCTCCGTCATTTCAGATAGAGACTAGTTAGTATTCGTGCTGTATTTGTTGACCTTAGCCAAGGCGTAGTGTACGGTAGCTAATTAGTGTTTATCTGCTAAAGCATGAGATGCGATTGAGTTAGGGTAGTCGTATGACTTTGTTGACCTTAGCCAAGGGTCGTACGGGTGAGTTTAATTCAATCGGGAAATGACGGGTTGAACTTGACTAGTAGCCTATGGTTTGTTGACCTCCGTCACGGTCATAGGACGCTAGGGGCAGAATATTATCGGGAATTTCAAGTGTTGAAATTTGCAATGAGATTGCATACCTTCTATGAGATAGTTGGATCTCGATACCCACTGCGAGTAAGAGTTACTCCTGGAAGAGTTTTACACATAACAATTAGCCGATCAAGTAGGTGTCTAGAAAGGTGTTAACGGGGTTATGTCTCTGGGAAAACGAGATTTATTTTAATTAGGTCCGTGCGAAAGCACGGGGAACCTCCCTCAAAGTACCAACACTGGCCTGGCCGAAAGATTGGCGAACTTGTAAAGTATAATTAATCCCAGCCAGTCTTACCTTTTAGGGTTTGAAGAAAGATTTGATGAAAACAGTGGGAGCCATCATGATTAGATAAGATAATAACCAATCTAATCCTGCAAGAGCGTACGCTAAAGTGTTTTCTTCTCTCTTTCTCCAGGTAGTGACCATGTCAGGCCTTAATCAAGACAATAATATGGATGTATTGACCGACCCCGCTTATTATACTGAGTAGGGGAACGTTGGTTCCGTTCTTTCTTATAATTGTTATAAGACTGAGTAGGAAATAGGGGAATATCCGGATTCTCACGCCGCCCAAATGAAGAACAAGTATATTGATGCATCTTCTTCGAGTGTATTAGTTTTTGAGAACTGTTTCTCAGTACACTTTACATCCTCGGTATTAGATACCGGATCGGGATCCCACATATGTAATATGTTACATGGGCTACAGAAATGTAGAGAACTGGGAGAGGGTGATCATTCCATAAGAGTAGGGAATGGTGCAAATGTTGCAGCCAAAGCTGTTGGCGAATATCACCTTGTATTACCAAATGGTAATACATTGATTCTGAACGAATGCTATTACATTCCGACCCTGATATGCAATATTATATCAGTTTCTTTATTGAGTAAAGAAGGATGTAATTTTGTAGTACAGGATAATGTTATGAATATCTTCCTGAATCAAAAGTTGATTGGATCAGTCTCGTTAAATAATGGCATATACGTTCTAAATCAAACCACTGTTCTTAATGTACAAAACACACACAAGAGAAAGTGTTCAGAAATGAACGAATCCTTCTTATGGCATTGTAGACTAGGTCATATCAATGCGACACGACTAGTTAAGTTACATAAGGATGGATATTTGAATCCGTTCGAATTATCATCTTATGAAACTTGCCATTCATGTCTCAAAGGCAAAATGACCAAAACTCCGTTTAGTGGACACGGAGAAAGAGTTACGGAACTCTTGGGACTGATACATAGTGATGTATGTGTTCCCATGTCTACGCATGCCAGGAATGGTTCCTCGTACTTCATTACATTCACTGACGATCTCTCAAGATACGGACATGTGTTCCTGTTGAAACACAAGTCTGAAGTTTTTGAGAAATTCAAAGAATATAAGTACGAAGTAGAGAACCAAACGGGTAAAAGTGTTAAGATTCTTCGATCTGATCAAGGAGGAGAATACTTGAGCAATGAGTTCCTGGACTATCAAAAAGAGAATGGGATTCTCTCTCAGCTTACTCCTCCATATACACCACAATACAACGGTGTATCGGAGCCGAGGAATCGCACCCTATTAGATATGGTGCGCTCTATGATGAGCACTGTTGAGTTGCCTATTTCCTTTTGGGGGTATGCGCTTGAGACAGCCATATACCTATTGAATAGAGTTCCAACCAAATCAGTGCCTACCACTCCATATGAGATATGGGAGGGAAAGAGACCGTGTCTTAATTTTGTTAAGATATGGGGTTGCCCGGCCTATGTTAAAAAGCAAAATCCGGACAAGCTCGATGCAAGATCAGTTCTATGTAAGTTTGTAGGATATCTCAAGCATTCACGAGGACATATCTTCTACCACCCTGAGGAACAAAAGGTGTTTGTTGCTCAACATGCCACCTTTTTAGAAAAGGAATTTCTTGCAAAGGAGATTAGTGGCTTGGAGGTAGAACTGGAAGAAGTTCCAGCTACACAAACTGCAACAGAAGATTTGGTGGAACCAGAGGATTCAGTAGTTCCCGATGAACCCCAGCCTCTCCGCCGATCTAGTAGGGTTCCTCATCCACCTGAGAGATACTACGGTTTTCTCATTGATGGTGGGAGTGAGGATTGCATCATGGAAGATGATGACCCGACTAGCTTCGAGCAAGCCATCACGAGTGGTGACTCTGTGAAATGGCTGGATGCAATGCGATCTGAGATGGAATCCATATACACCAACAAAGTATGGACTTTGGAAGTTGCTCCTGATGGGGTAAAACCCATTGGGAGCAAATGGATCTTTAAGAAGAAACTTGGTGTAGATGGAAAAGTTGAGACTTTCAAATCTAGACTTGTTGCAAAGGGTTTTCGTCAACGACCAGGTGTGGATTATGATGAAACCTTTTCTCCAGTGGCTATGCTTAAGTCCATCCGAATCCTACTTGCTATTGCTGCAAACCATGACTACGAAATCTGGCAAATGGATGTTAAGACCTCCTTTCTAAATGGTGATTTAGAGGAGTGCGTGTACATGACTCAGCCAGAGGACTTCGTAGACAGTGGAAGCAGCGGGAAGGTGTGCAAGCTGCTTAAATCCATATACGGGTTAAAGCAAGTATCGCGGAGTTGGAACATCTGTTTTGATGTGGTAGTCAAAGAGTTTGACTTCATCAAGAATGTAGATGAACCTTGTATTTACAAGAAGGTGGCAGAGAGTAAGGTTGTCTTCCTCGTATTGTACGTGGATGATATACTCTTAATAGGAAATGATGTTCCTATGCTGCACATGGTTGAGCTCTTCTTATCACATAGATTCTCAATGAAAGATCTAGGTGATGCCTCCTGCATTTGGGAATTAAGATCTATAGAGATGGATCTAAACAGATACTGGGATTGTCCCAATCCAGGTATATTGACACCATACTAAAGAGCTTTAGTATGGAAGAATCCAAGCGTGGGAATTTACCCACGATCTCTGAACTCACTCTCTCCAAAGAGAAGTCTCCTAAGACTGATTTGGAAAGAGCTCGAATGCAAGGGATACCCTATGCTTCGGCAGTAGGCTCTATCATGTACGCGATGCTATGTACCAGACCCGATGTAGCATACTCACTAAGTGTAGTGAGTAGGTATCAAGCAGATCCAAGAGAGAGTCACTGGACAGCTGTGAAGAACATTCTCAAGTACTTGAGAAGGACTAAAGAGATGTTCTTGGTGTATGGTAATGGAGAACTCCAGGTGGAGTCCTTTATCGATTCGAGCTTCCAAAGTGATAAGGACGACTCTAAGTCGCACTCAGAATTTGTCTTTACCCTCAATGGAGGGGCGGTGTGTTGGAAGAGTTCCAAACAGGAAACCGTGACAGACTCGATGATGGAGGCTGAATACATCGCTGCCAACGATGCTGCCAAAGAAGCTGTCTGGATGAAGTTCATAACTGAACTTGGTGTGGTTCCATCCATTGAGCATTCGATACCTTTGTATTGTGATAACAAGGGAGTTGTGGCTTTGGCCAAGGAACCCAGGTCCCATCAGAGATCCAGGCATATTCTGAGGTGGTATCACCTGATCCAGGAGATAGTTGATCGCCGAGAGATTGAGGTCAGGAGATTTGACATGAAGGACAATACTGCGGATCCACTCACGAAGGCCATACCCCAGATACAATTTGAGAGACTCTTCGGGATGTTGGATATGAGATACTACAACAGCTGGCCTTAGTGCAAGTGGGAGATTGTTAGTTATGTATATGCCCTAGAGGCCATTGTTGTACATATGATGTATATTATAGTGGATGCTTGGATATATATAGAGAGGACTTTCTTGCTCGATATGATAGTATGCTATCTGGTTTCACTTTATCTTAACATGTTGACTTGTATTGGTTTACTGTCTTACTCTCACATGTTGATAAAACCCTTAGGATATGTACTTGACTACTAGGACTATAATGCAGATCATACTAGTGGGGCCAGGGTGGTCTAAAAGTACATCCTAAAATTGTTCTTAGTCGAGGGTGTATCGAGACAGGGCATCGATACTCCAGAGTAGACTAGCGTATACGCCTCTTGACTCATATGATGGGAGATGGATGATCCCATATCCATTGGTGTTTGACATCAAAGATGGTATAAGAGTGCTCAGTGGAGACTGGGTACACTGAACGGACTCGCCGAGAACTCCTAGATGGTATTATACCTAGTCAGATAGCGGTTCTCTGGTGACACTGGTACATGTTAGTCTGTAGACCCGAGATCGTCATAGAGTCTTGTGTGATTCCTACTGTGCTTTGATTTCTACCTTACCACGTTCAAGAGGACATGCAAAACGGTGGCTTTTGGGTACAGTCCCGAATCACATGGAGGCAAAGAGCGATAGGAGGGGTTTCGTCTCTCCCGGTATTGGGGGTTGATGTTGCACTGTGTTTGATTGGCTATAACTGGAAGTCCCTGGGCATGGCTGATCTGGAGATATTCTGGTGAGTGTTATCAGTAGTTTCTCGACCCGTTATGAGCCTCACATCGACACGACTTATCGGTTACTGGGGTCTGACGTTTACCACCCCTAAACTGGATATGCGACATATCAGACGAAGAGACTAGACTGTACGGTAGTGTTACTGATTGGATTCACAGGAGTGTGTACAGGCTTGCTTGTTGATCTTCTGATCGCTCAATACCCGAGTGGCTGTTACGTTTAGCTGACCGCTTGAAGCTTGTGGGTGTTTGATATGATCATCACCCACTGCCGGCGTATTGACGAGTCTTTAGAGTCCTACACAGAGGTTTCCTGGCTCAGGCGAAACGGAGTAGGATCACATATATGATATGCGCAGGACCGAGACAAATACGTGTATGTGATACCGTATTCTATTCTCGCGATATATGATATCGGCCGGTTATATGTGATATAGCCGGGTTATCGGATCAAGTGTTGATTCGATAAAATGATACATATTATATTAGTCGGTTATATGTAATATAGCTGGATTATTAAATCAAGTGTTGATTTAATAATTTAATGTAGAATTATATATTAGATATATTAAATTACATTAACTAATATATTTCTCACTTAAGTATTTCATTTTCTCACTTTGGATACATTTAACATATATGTGATATATGTTCATTGTATTCTTTTCTTTATTACATTAAATATTATATATGTGATATATAATATTATAACATGCTAGGTTATAAATGCAACTAGGGTTTATGAGATTAATACCATGGCTAGGTTTATGGTTAGGTTTTTTAATTATCTTAGTTAATTCTAATTGAGTGGATTAATCTTGAGATATTTTCTTTTGTTGACTTAGTCCACCCTTCTTGATATTTCTAAGATATTTATTAACCTAACCTTTAACCCTAGCCTATAGTTTATTCTCTACATGAGTTAGCCATGACACATTTAACCCATGGTTGCATTTCTAACCTCATAACAATAATTCATTCATCACTTGTTCTTCTTCTTCTTCAAAAAAAAGAGCTTGCTTAATTTTTCCAAGTGATGAAAGATTGTGAGAAATAGAAAACTAAAGAGAGCAAAATTCCTACTTCATCATCCTCTTCTATACTAGCCATATAGATTAGTGTGTTAGCTTCACTAATCTCCAATTGGTGAAGTAATAGCTTGGGTTTGTGATTCCTCAAGATAGATCATCTTTGATTGTGAAGACTTCAAGCTAGCATGGATCATTCACCTCATGGAGCCTCTCAAGAGTTCGGGAGTTTGATGATCGCAGCGAAGGGACCACAACAAGGGGCTTATGAAGCGAAGGAACGGACTACAAATGTTGTAATCCCTATCACTTAGAAGTAAAGTAGTTTACTTGTTGTTTCTAACCTTAATTCTTTAGTAAACATTCTTACTTAGCTTGTTTGGCACTTGAAAATTTGAAATATGGGATGTTTGATGCCTTGTAGAACCTTGTTCTAGTGCCTAAGAACCTTACAAATACTTGCTTAACCGTTCGGCCAGGCTAGTGTTGGTATTTCGAGGGAGGTTTTACGATGCTTTCGCGAAGTTCCTTAATTAAATAACCTCTTTTCCCTAGAGGCATAGCCCCGCTAACACCGTTCTAGACACCTACTTGGTTTATAACATTGATCGTTAAGTGAAGAATCTTCCAAGGAGTAGCGGATACTCACAGTAGGATCGGGACCCAAATATCATTGTGTGATAATGCTGAAAGAATCCTACCAACATGATCAAACTCCAAATGGTATGCAGCACTAGCAAGTTTCAGTTTTTTATAAACTCCCGATGTGGATTTTTGTCCCATGCTCTTATGACCTTGACTAAGGCCAACAAATTATAAGTCACATGTCAAGTTCCACCCATCATTGACCAGGTTTATTTGAACCCACCCGTACATACCCTTGACTAAGGCCAACAAAGTAGTACGACTATCCCAAACCAACGCATCTATCTATGCAACATATGAATACCCAGCAGCTACTAATCACTATGCCTTGACTAAGGCCAACAAACATAACTTGAATACTATTGAATATTCATATGAAATTACGGAGGGCTACGAATGGTTTTGGCGAAACCGTTAATGTAGTGAACTTGATATAATCGATGGATCCCGATAGCTTTTAAAAGGAGTGGTTTAAGCTCCGCATTTTAAAAGTTCTGTTGTTTTGAAAAACCGAGTGGTTTTAAAATTATTCCAACGATTCAGCTTTGGTTTGTTTGCTTTGCATTAATTTAATGCAGTCCCATCAATTAACCTAACATTGCAGAAAACAACGAAAATACAATGTACGCTTATGCCATCCGCATTCGCCACGGGGCCCCGTCATCACCTGTTAGGTTACTTAACTAACGACAGAGCGGGGGCTGGACTAGCACGGATGTAAAACATAAGCAACGTCTATAATATAATATATATAATAATATCCATTCGTCAGACGCAATGATAGGCATTCCAGATCACAGATGAACACATTGGATATACTCGGAATTCCGCGTTTCGTTTGAGCCTGTAACGAAAGACGGATCCCACGGCCGTGATGAATAGCCAAACCCCACCCTAGAACCCTACGGGTACGGCAAACTACCCGCCAAATACTCGAAGTGAAGCAACCTCTCTCAACAAAGTGAGTAGACCACTCGGCACCTCAAAGTATCCGGTTGTTTGTACACCCTACCTTGGGTCTATCCTAGGAGCAAAAACAGTAAATGAAATAATACAATGGTGGCTCCAAGCTCAACCTGGATGTGCCCCGCAAAAATAATATTACATCACTTTACAAATTTTACATCGAATGAAAGAATGAAAACCCTCATCTCACATCCCCGGCTATTCATCCACGACGATCCAACAAGTTCATATACACAAACCAACATAACAACATTACAGATATGTGCAATCCCGACTAATCGACGTATAGCAATTAGTCGACGTTTCCAAACACATATACACATCACAAAGCTTGTAAAGTAACTACGACATTAGAATTCCGCGCGCAATTAGCAAACTTAACCAATTTTTCAAGACATGAAAATCCAGTGAGCTAAAGTTCTAAAACCGATCGTTTTGAGCCAATCCGGGAGTCGAAACGAACTCGAAACCCGTCCGAATCTTCACGGAGAGTTAGAACACGAAATTTACTATCGAACGGGGGGCCTCGGGGGGTACCCAGCCCTGGGGTCCACCACGAGGCAGACCCCAAGGGGAGGCAGACCCGAGAGCACCAAACTGTAGTGCTCTCGGGTCACCAGCCCCTAAGACCACCTTAGGGGGCGCTTGCTTCACCCAACGGCTTCTCGATTCAAACCGTGAGCTTGCGAGGTGTGCAAACAACTCAAAACTTCAGATTGGAAAACTGTTTTTGTTGGCAGTTTTTGCGCGACAAAAACGGCGGAATTTTAACATCGCTACAAGCTATCTAAGGTTTATGAGAGGCTTTGATACCACTGTAAGTCGATGTTGCGCACCCCACGTGTTCGCAGGGAGGCGGAATTAGCAAAAAATGATTTTTACGGGCTTCGCAACACCGACTAGAACCAAGGATCGACCATAAACCCTAGCTAGCATACTACAAGAGATTTAACTACTCGGAAAGAATGTTATACCTCATGATACAAGTCCTTTGGGTCTTCTCCGCTGTCCTCCTTGTCATCGTAGGCTCCAAGGATCGATCCGGATCGTAGCTTCCTTGTCGGCTTCTTCGAGTCAAAGACGATCCATCCGAGAGTCTATAGTCCGAGCTCCAACCTCAAAACCGAGGTAACTAGGGCAACTAGCTTGCTAAACTAGATGGTCTAAATGATGTAGAGAATGAAGATGGATTTATTTGTCTCTTGGAACCCTAGTTTACTCAACTCATGAGACCTTAAGGGTTTTAGTTGTGAGGAAGAAGAAAAGAGCTAACATGAGGAAAGAGAAATGGTTTTTGATAATGATAATTGAAAATAAGATGGCTCACTTGATATGACTACAAGCATGGAAAGAAAATATCTCACCCAAAATATCTAGTACCACAAAATATCTCACAAGAAATATCTAAGTCAAAGAGTCAAACCTAGTCAAGTTGTCAAACCAAGTCAAGTAGTCAAAACAAGTAGCCATGCCACAATTATCATTTACAAAAATAACAAATACTTTTCTCCACCTCATAATTGTTTTAATCAAGTCAATGGTCAAAACCCTAATGAGGTGTCTCCTTCTTTGCCCCTCTCATCCGTATATACATACCCGCATCCGTATTTCGAGAAACACGAATACAAAGAGACGAAACTGATCCATCAAATATAATACCAGGATCCGGCTTAAACCAAAGCCCACTAGTATTATCCGCCCGAACATCATACGCGCACAAGTGCACGTACGTGTTCGAAGACCTGCCGTAAAACCATACGGCCTCTACATCTTTCGCCCGATGCAAGGAAACTCTCTGTGTGGGACTCTAAAGACTCGACAGTACGCTGGCAGTGGGTTTAACCACAAGCCGCAAGCGGTACTAGCTGCACGTAACGGCTACCCAGGTATCTGTCGATAAGAAGGCCGATGAGGAAACCCATCCGAACTCCTACTGAGCCTGAATGTGACAATCTCTGTACAGTCCGGTCTGTTCATCTAAGAGTATCGCATATCGGGCCTAGGGAGGTGGTAATCGTCAGACCCCTAATAGTGCAATAAGTCGTGTCGGAGAGTAGCCCAATACGCCCTGAGAAACTACTGGAATACCTACCAGTAAATCTCGCTTGCCTTGGCCAAGGACTTTGTGTAACGGCCTTCCGAACACAGCGCGATATCAACCCCCAATACCGGGAGAAACGAATCCTATCTAACCACCACTGCCTCCAAGTGCTTCAGAACTACACCCAACTACTACCTGTTTGCACGACTCCTTTGAGCCGCGGTAGGGTAGTAATCAAAGTACATTGGGAACACACTCGAGGCGAAGTAGCAGTGTCAAGTCGACGGACTAAGCTGCACTCATGTCACCTGGGAACTGCTACCCGACGACAGGTATAATACCTACCAACAGTTCCCGACGAGTCATGTCCAGTGTACTCATAACCTAATGAGCACCTGCATACTATCTCCAGTACGACGTACTAATGGCTGTGGGACAGACTATCTTCCCTGCTGGGATGAGAAGCGTATACACCAGTCTACTGTGGAGTACCGATGCCCCATCTCGATAATCCTACGACTAAGGACCTGTATAAGATGTGCTTATAGATTACCCAGCCCCCACTAGTGTGACTTCCATCACAACGCTGATAATCAAGCAAAGATCCTAAGGGCTCCACCAATATGTATAAGCGATATGCTAAAAGAAACACATGTACATATTGAGGTAGAAACAAACCAGGTAGCATACTACCATTTTGAGCAAGACTGTTACTATATCCGTGTATATCCTAAGCTCCCATTAAGTAATATACAATCCAGTATGATACAATAACGGCCTCTAGGGCATATATCACTAACAGTATGGACTTTGGAAGTTGCTCCTGAAGGAGTAAAATCCATCGGGAGCAAGTGGATCTTTAAGAAGAAAATTGGTGTAGATGGAAAGGTTGAGGCCTTCGAAGTTAGACTTGTAGTAAAAGGTTTTTGTCAACGACCAGGTGTCGACTATGATGAAACATTTTCTTCTGTCTCTATGCTTAAGTCTATCAGGATCCCACTTGCCATTGCCGCATACCATGACTACAAAATCTGGCAGATAGACGTCAAGACCGCTTTTCTAAATGGAGATTTAGAAGAGAGCATGTACATGACACAGCCAGAGGGCTTCGTAGATAGTAGGAGCAGCGGAAGCGTATGAAGCTGCTTAAATCAATCTATGGATTAAAACAAACATCGCAGAGCTGGAACATCTGTTTCGATGAAACTATCAAAGAGTTTGCCTTCATCAAAAACGTAGATGAACCTTGTATATACAAGAAGGTTGTAGAGAGTAAGGTTTTCTTCCTTGTATTGTACATGGATGACATACTCTTGATAGGAAATGATGTTCCTATGCTACCCTCGGTCAAGCTCTTCTTATCACACATGTTCTCCATGAAAAATCTAGGTGATGCCTCCTACATCCCGGGGATAAAGATCTATAGAGATAGATCTAAGCGGATGCTAGGATTGTCCCAATCCAGGAACATTGACACCATACTAAAGAGGTTTAGTATGGAAGATTCTAAGCGTGGTAATTTACCCACTTGCTCGGGAATCACTCTCTCCAAATATATGTCTTCCAAGACTGATTTGGAGAAGGCTCGCATGCAAGGGATACCCTATACTTCTGCAGTCGGGTCTATCATGTATGCGATGTTATGTACCAGACCAGATGTAGCTTACTCACTAGGTGTAGTGAGTAGGTATCAATCAGATACTGGGGAAAAACACTGGACAGCTGTGAAGAACATTCTTAAGTACTTGAGAAGGACTAAAGAAATGTTCTTGGTGTATGGTAACGGTGAACTCCAGGTGGAGTCCTTTACCGATTCGAGCATCCAGAGTGATAAGGACGACAGTAAGTCGGTCTCGGGTTTTTTCTTTACCCTCAACGGAGGGGCGGTATATTGGAAGAGTTCTAAGCAAGATACTGTAGCAGACTCGGCGATGGAGGCTGAATACATCGCTGCCAACGATGCTGCCAAAGAGGCTGTTTGGATGAAGAAGTTCATTACTGAACTTGGTGTGGTTCCATCCATTGAGCATCCAAAACCTGTGTATTGTGATAACAATGGAGCTGTGGTTTTGGCCAAGAAACCCAGGTCCCATCAGAAATCTAGACATATTCTTAGGCGGTATCACCTGATCCGGGAGATAGTAGATCGACGGGAGATCGAGGTCAGGAGAGTTGACACAAAGGACAACGTAGCGGATCCACTCATGAAGGCCCTCCCTTAACCGCAGTTTGAGAGACTTTTTGGGATGTTGGGTATGAGATACTACAACACATGGCCTTGGTGCAAGGGGAAGATTGTTAGGAATATGTATGCCCTAGAGGCCATTATTGTATGATATAGTGGATGCTTGGATATATATATAGAGGACTTTCTTGCTCGACATGATAGTATGCTATCTGGTTGCTCTTTATCTTAACATGTACACTAGTATTATTATATAGTCTCTCTGATACATGTTGATAAAGCCCTTAGGATGTTTGCTTGACTACCAGGACTATGATATGGATCATACTACTGGGATCTGTGTAGTCCACAAGCACATCCTTTAATTGTTCCTAGTTGAGGGAGTGTCGAGACTGGGTATCGATATTCCAGAGTAGACTAGTGTGTACGTTTCTTGACCCTGTATGGGGCGATGGTTGATCCCATAACCATTGGTGTCTGACATCAAAGATTGTACACAGGTGCTCATTAGAAAGTGGGTACACCTAACATGACTCGTCGAGAACTCCTAGTTGGTATTATACCTATCGTCAGATAGCAGTTCTCTGGTGACACTGGTATAGGTTAGTCTGTAGACCCGAGATCATCATAGTGACTTGTGTGGTTCCCACTGTGCTTTGATTTTCTCCCTACTACGGCTCAAAGGAGTCGTGCAAACAGGTGGATTTTGGGTACAGTCCCGAGTCACATGGAGGCAGTGAGCGATAGGAGGGGTTTCGTCTCTTCCGGTATTGGGAGTTGATGTTGCGCTATGCTCGATTGACTATAACAGTAAGTCCTTAGCCAGGGCTGATGAGATTTACTGGTAAGAGTTATCAGTAGTTTCTCGAACCGTTATAAGCAATATATCGGCATGACTTATCAAGTTACCAGGGTCTGATGATTCTACCCCTAGACTCGATATGCGACATATCAGACGAAGAGACCGGACTGTACAGTAAGTGTTACTTATAGGCTTCATGGGAGTTTGGATAAGCTTGCTTGTTGATCTTCTATTTGCTCAATACCTGGGTAGCCGTTACGTCCAGCTAGTACCGCTGACGGCTTGCGGGTAACTGATGTGATCATTACCTACTGCTAGCGTATTGACGGGTCTTTAGAGTCCCACACAGAAGTTTCCTAGTTCAAGCGAAACGAAGTAGGGCACATATGCTGATATGTGCGGGGGGCCTGATTAAATACGAGTATGTGATGCCGTATTCTAATCTGGCGGTTATTTGATATCAATTAGGTTATATATGATATAACCGGATTATTAAATCAAGTGTTGATTTGATAATGTGATATACAGATAAATGATATTAGTCGGTTATATGTGATATAACCGGATTATTAAATCAAGTGTTGATTTAATAATATGTTATGTATTTATATTTGATATAATTATATATTAACTAATATTATTGCTCACTAATTATTTGCTTATCTTTATATATATATATATATATATATATTATGAAGCATTGTTGATTTTCTATTTTTTAGAAATTAGAAAAAGAGGTGGAAAATGGGGAGAATTTTGAGGAATGTGGTGTAGCATGGCTTTTATATTTGTTTATTCATTTGTGTTTACTATAGAAGCATGGTTGCATTTTTTATTGTAAAAAAGAGATATGCTTCAATAAGTGAACACAAAAAGAAGCCATTCTACACTTGTTCTTTTTTACATGATCTCTTGCTCTCTTCATATTCTTCCTCACCTCCGCCAAGCTCAATCCTGTAAGTCGATGTCACGCATCCCGCGGGTTCGCAGGGAGGCGGAATACGCAAAAAAATGATTTTTACGGGCTTCGCAACACTGACTTGAACCCAGGATCAACCATAAACCCTAGCTAGCTAAACTGTATGAGGTTAACTACTCGGATAGAAAGTTATACCTCACAGAACCATGTCCTTCGGGTCTTTTTGTTGTCCTCCTCCTCGTCATAGGCTCCTTGGATCGTACACAAATCGGGCCTCCTCGTCGGTCCTCTTAAGTCAAAGACGATCCACCCGAGAGTCTATAGTCCGAGCTCGAACCTCAAAACTGAGGTAACTAAGGCACCTAGTTCGCTAAACTAGATGTCCTAGATGATGTAGAGAGTGCTAATGGATTATTTAGTCTCACTAAACCCTATGGCTCACAACACATGTGAAGGATTAGGGTTTAGTTTGAGGAAGAAAGAGACAGAGAAATCAAGAGAGAGAATGAGGAGAAGAAAAATGAGCTAACATCATAAAATGAAGTGTAGAGAATGGCTAAGTATATGATCACTTATTGGACCATGGAAATATCTCACAATATAAAATATCCCAAACCAAATAAAATAATCCAAGCCTATTCTTTACACCATGCTACATTAAGTCTCCTCCATTTTCCCTTTTCCGCCTCATTAATCCATTTGGAAAATGGCTAATACATATAATGAGGTGGCTCCTTCTAGAAGCATGCCTTGCCAAATTACAAGAATGCCTCTCACCGTATATACATACCCGTATCCGTATTCCGAAAAATACGAATACATTGAGACGATAACAATCCAATAATACAATACTAGGATCCGGCTTAAACCAATGCCCACTAGTATTGTCCGCCCGATCAGCATCCATGTACAAGTACATGGATATAATCGAAGCCCTGCAGTAAAATCATACGGCCTCTATATCTTTTGCCCGATGCAGGAAAACCCTCTGTGTGGGACTCTAAAGACTCGACACTACGCTGGCAGTGGGTTTAACCACAAGCCATCAGTGGTACTAGCTGCACGTAACGGCTACCCAGGTATCTATCGATAAGAAGGCCGATGAGCAAACTCATTCGAACTCCTACTGAGCCTATCTGTGACAATCTCTGTATAGTCCGGTCTGTTCGTCTAAGAGTATCGCATATCGGGCTTAGGGGGGCGGTAGCCGTCAGACCCTTAATAGCGCAATAAGTTGTTCTGGAGTATAGCCCAAAACACCATGAGAAACTACTGGAGTACCTACCAGTAAATCTCGCTGGCCCTGGCCAGGGACTTTGTGTAATGGATTTTCGAACACAGCGCGATATCAACCCACAATACTAGGAGAGACGAATCCTATCTAATCGCCACTGTCTCCAAGAGCTTCGGGACTGCACCCAACTACTGTAAGTGCACGGCGGCGCCCCGGCCGTCAATCCGACGCCGGAATGCGGAAGCGGTGATTTACTCAACTTTTTATACCGGCACCACCGCGCACTAAAACCCGGATCGGGCCATTAATCTAAATCTAGCTAACTAGAGAAGGGGTTAGTGAGATATACCGAGTGATCCGAGTCTTCCGGTCTTCTCGTCGTCGTCCCGATCTCCCCGCGGAAACTCCGGTCGTCGCCTCCTCGCCGGAAGGGCACCACATCGCCGGCTTCTTTTACGGGCTCCCACCTCTGGTCCGAGGCAACTCGGGCACGAAGTTGGCGAGTCGACGTGCCCAAGGTTTGCTGTAGAATAGTGTAGTGCTCTTTGTCTCTTGGGGTTACTAGGAGTTGCCCTTTTGGTGGAGGAAATGAAGTATGGAATTTTGTGGTGAACTTGGGGATTTTTGCAAGCATGAGAGAGCAAAAATCCCACATCAAAAACATGGACAGCCCCTTCAAGGGAATGGCCGGCCATGGCAAATGGTGAGGTGAGAGTGAGTGAATGGGGGAGAGCCTCACAATAATGCAAGAGGGAATCTTTTTTGATCATGAAAAGAAATCATTATAAAACAAAGTCCAACACTCAACAACCATCTCCCATCATCACATCCAAAGTCAAGCTATGATGACTAAAGAAAGTCAAGCAATGATGATCTAACAATTTGCAAAAACAACCCTCCAAAATGCTTATTTGCATAATTGCAAATAAGCCCTCCTCCACCAATCTTCGGCCAATGAAAGATACAAAGAAAATTGGCCGAAACGGAAAACAAACTGGCAACTCCAAAAAACCTGATCCCGTAATAAATTACAGGAAAACCCTGCTACTGTATATACATACCCGCATTTGTATTCCGACCGAAATACAAATGCAATGAGACAAAATCTACACTGTGCAATACTAGGATCCGGCTTAAAACCAAAGCCCGCTAGTATTTACCGTCTGATCCTGATCCGTGCAATGCCGCACGTATCAGATCGAACCCTGCCATATCTCCATACGGCCTCTACAGCGTTTCGCCCGAAAACTTGAGCAACTGTCTGTGGGGGACTCTAAAGACTCGTCAATACTATGGCTGTGGATTTAACCACTAGCACGTCAGAGGTATTAGCCATACGTGACGGGCCACCAGCTATTGACCGAAAGGGACGTCGATGAGCGAACTCATCCTGACACCCTACTGAGCCTGTCAGTGACAATATCCGTACAGTCCGGTCCGTTCGTCTATGAGCATCGCATGGCGGGCCTAGGGGGTTGGTAAAAGTCAGACCCCCAAAAGCGGTACAAGTCGTGTCAGAGATCAGCCCAGAACACCCTGAGATACTACTGGAATACCTACCAGTAAATCCCCTGCCTTGGCCAAGGACTTTTCATGTTCTGGCTCTCCTAGACACAGCGCGACCTCACCCCCAATACCGGGAGAGACGAACCCCCGAAGATCCGCTCACTGCCTCCATGTGGCTCGGGACTGTACCCAACTAAAACCTGTTTGCACGTCTCCTTTGAGCGTGGTAGGGTAGTAATCAAAGTACAGTGGGAACTCACACGAGACAATTGACGATCCTCAGGTCGATGAACTAACCTGTACACATGTCACCAGGGAACTGCTATCTGACGTCAGGTATAAGACCAACTAGCATGTTCCCGGCGAGTCCTGTCCGGTGTACTCATAACCCAATGAGCACCTGTATACATCTTAGGTGAACCAACTGACACCAGTGGCTTGTGAGACCGGCCACCACCCCTCGTCGGGGTCTCGACTGTATACACTAGTCTACTCTGGAGTATCGATGCCCTGTCTCGAAACTCCCACGACTAGGGACCTTTTAAGGATGTGCTTATAGACTACCAGCTCCCACGTATATGATCGCCCTCATACTGCTGGCAGTCAAGCATGAATCCTAGGGGCTCTATCAACGTGTAATAGCGACCTGTCTGGTCATCTAAAGCAGTACACGATGATAAAGATAAACCAGATAACATACTATCATCTTGAGTAAGACTGTCCTACCGGAATAAGTCCTCCCTCAATCATTGCAATCACGTGCCTGTGATCCAATAATTGACTCTGAGGGCACTATCTCCAACAATCTCCCACTTGCACTCAAGGATAATTATTGCAATGTCGCATACTCACAGCCCGTGTGATACCGAACACCCAACTCCCCTACTAGTCAGTCTCACAAATCCAGTTTGCGAAACTATTGCGTTCGAGGAATAGCCTCAGTGAGTGGATCCGCATTGATGTTTCTTTCTATGTCTCTCTATATCTCAAGTTCGCGGAGAATGCCATCTCCCGAAATGAGCAATACCTGTCTTAGAATGTGTCTGGATGTCTGATGGGACCTAGCTCATAAATGAACTCCAAATCCAAACTTCTTAGACTGTATCGTCAACTGAACTTAATCAGTATCCTGCGCCATGCCTCCCTCAGTATTTCCTTAGACCACCTGTCCAAAATACTGTCCCTCGTCAGAAGGAAAACTATAACTCTGATAACCTCCCTGTCGTCCAAGTCACCTTGGAAGCCTGGAATGATAACTGTCTCCCGAATGAGGCTGTCGTTATCATATCCCTAGAACATTCACTTATGTTCTAAAACTGCTTCTGACTGTTTCTCTAGGATTGGATCAATGTCAACTTATTGCATCTACTGCAAAAACAACATCTGGTGTGGTACTTGACATCTCATGATTGACTCAATTGCCTAAGCAAGTGACCTGCCAATTATGCACATCCTTCTCCCCTTTAGTCTGTAAGACACCTTTAGAGAGGTTGACTCCATCACCTGCAGGTACACTACCGTGCTAGGAGTCGTCCATTCTAAATACTCTTAGAATGCTGTCTAAGTACCCTTAATTGGGAAACCACCCAAATCTAGATCTAAAACCATAGATCTAGTAACCAGTATGTTTGATATAATGTCCAAGTCCCATGTAGAGAAACCACTGTGTGACGACCAAAGTATAACCGATCGTAGTATAGGAATATCATTTCCTACTCTGTGTATGTCATCCAAAAACCAGGACATCACACCCTACTACCTTCTTAACAGATCCATCCCCTATTCTGATGAAGTCAAACCTATGACTGTCACATCAGAAATAGATGATCTATCTCCGCTACATCTGCTTTAGTCTATAAATAGACACAAGCCACTTGTCCACCAATGCTTCCGCTGCTCCCACTGATCACGACAACCCTCTGGCAGAGTTATATAGACGTACACTTCTAAAGCTAGTTTAGAACGACGCTATACTCATCCTCCTGCCGGGTCTCACGGTCTGGAACAACAGCAATGGCAAGTCTGGGTAAACAAGAACCTCCCTGCCACCGTCCTTAAGCATACCGAAGTACCTCTCGAGCGCCTGAGGTTACCCACCGTATCTGCGGAGTGGTCAATGGAATGTCAAACCAGATTGAATCTTTAGGTTCCTATCAAATCTTCAGTAATCGTTTGTGGTTCTGGAATCACTTCCAGTTCTACCATACTCCCACTACTATTTTCTGAAAAAATTTCCATTTTTATTAAAACTGTGGCGAGTCTAGAACAATATCACTATTGATCTTCCAGATGGTAGAAAGTCAACCCTCGTCATAGCCTGGGTCAACCCACAAACAGCCATTACAGAAACGTGCCTGGAGTTATCCAGAGTCTGGTTTTAAGCATATGCAAGACAACTCCCCGTACCTCAACATCGTTAAGATATGAACTGTTCTATATCCAATACATGAACAGAGGCACTGATTTAATTGAACCAGATTCAAATCATGCAGTTGTCTCCAGTGCATGTTAACTAAATGGAAGGAGGCCAATCAGCGTTACTCAACTTAGGAATGCTTCCAATTATGAGTAACCTGAAAGAGAAGCAAGTTCTCTTAATCATTACTATCACCTGAATACCGTACACAAGTATCACATCTTCGATCTCCTTGAAGAATCCCGATACTTGCAACACCTGGTTCTCTACTTTATTCATATACCTATAACTTCTCAAAACTTGGACCCTGTGTTTCTACGAAACACCTGTCTAAGAACTAGAAAAGTCATAAGTAAACTGAATATAGTACGAGGACTATCCCCTCTGTCCTAATGGACACTGGACAATATACAATACTCTGTACAAGTCCCTTGAGTCTAACTCACTCCCTGTGTGTCCTAGGTTGAAAACTGTACTTATGGTTAAGAAGAATTACACCGCTGTTTAATGCTCCTTACCTAACCATCAACTGATATAGGTAAATGTCATCGACATAATTTCAAAAAGGTATATCTCACTCTATAAAAATAGACGTACAGATATATCAATTTGAAATTGGTGCATTATAACGGATATTCAAAATCAAATATTCGCCGTCCGGCAAACAACCCAGGTGACTTCCTCAAATATCACCAATTACAACGAATTCCGATATAATGAGGATGATCACCTAATACCCAATAACTTACTCCCACTCATCATCTGTAAAACCATACAGATGTGAGAATCATACCTGGTAAATACATACCCTGGAGTAAATATCTAATCGGGAAATCAGTTTTCCTTTAACAGTACACAGTGAAGCTGAAACATTGAAATGTTTCGTAGGGGTATCCTGGTATTCCTAGTAATGCCTCTTCCAGATTCACAACTGTAACCGTATAAATCTCTGCCACCTCTCCAAATCCCTTCATATGTCTTTAGTCATTACCTTCTGTACACCCCTTTAGGCCAAATGGTTTTCTTCCTTCCCTACCGTTCGGCACCAGCCTATGGTTTGGAAGAAGACTATCCAATAAGCATAATGGGTGTACTGTCCCAATCCTAGGAACACTCACAATGCGAGAGAAGGTGAAGATAAAAGACACCTGAATAAACCTTATTCCTATTTCTCCTGAACCAGAATCCATCCCCGAACTGGAACAAGTTCCTTTCGAGTTCTTATATAACCATACGATGGAATATCCAATAAACTGTGGATCTTTGTAGTGATACGGAGTGTCCTGGAGAAATACAAAGGTGAAGTGGGAGTGGTAATGAAATACTTGGTTTGGTCATGAATATCAGTCGCAATTTACTTTGCCCTCTTACTAATCCCTTTCTTTGTCTTTACTTAATACCTTCTGCACACCATCGTTATGCTAATTGGTTTTCTTCATTCCCCACCGTTCGGCACCAGCCTAAGGTTTGGAAGAAGACTATCCAATTTGCGTAATAGGTGTACTGTCCCCTAATCTAAGGGGTACTCGCAACCTGAGAGAAGGTAGAAGGAAAAGACAACTGAATAGTCCTATTCGTTTTCTCCAGAACCGGAAACCATCCTCGAATAAATCCCTTCGAGTTCGTATATAACCATACGATAGTTTTGTCCAATGGAAGTGGACGTTCGTAGTAACACGGGGTGTCCTGGAGAAAAGGGTAAAAGTAGGAGTGGCAATGAGGTCTGCAACTCTGACAATCCAAAAGCCAGTGTTTAAGAAGGTTCGGTTAATTTTGGTCACTGAGTCATATTCTTAGGGTCGGGTCAATGGTCGCTGCCAAAGAGAGAGAGAAAAGAAACACTCAGCATGCACTCTAACCTAGATCAGAATGGTTACCAATTTATCTAATCAGGAAACCTCCCACTGTAACGTCAAATTCTTCTCCAAACCCAAAAGAAGAATTAGTCGGGATCACCCGAGGAGTAAACCAACTCATCAGTGGGAATCGGGATCCAACTATCATCGCATGATAACGTGACGGAATCCGCTCACGTCATCACACTCCAGAAGGTATGCGTATATCTGGCAAGTTTCAGTTTCTTTAGAAACTCCCGATGTGATTTTTGCCCCATGCTCTTATGACCTTGACGAAGGTCAACAAATCATAAGTCACATGTCAAGTTCCACCCGTCATTGTCCAGGTTAATTTGAACCCACCCGTACAAGCCCTTGACGAAGGTCAACAAGGCTATACGACTGTCCCAAACCAACGCATCTATCTATGCTGCATATGAATACCCAATAGCTACCAATAACTATGCCTTGACTTTGGCCAACAAACATAGCTTGAATACTATTGACCACCCATATGAAATGACGGAGGGCTACAAATGGTTTCTGGCGAAAACCTTTAACGTAATGAACTTGATATCGTTGAAGGAACCGGATAGCTTTATAAAAATATAGTGGCGAAAACCTTTGCTAAAAAGGTCACTCCCGGTGAAGGGATCTCGGCTCTTTCCCCGTAGAATGAGGTGCAGGATATTCCAACTGAATACCACGATGCAAAGCAAAAGTAATCGGCTATAGTGAAGTTATTGCCCTGACGCAAACTTTTGTCCAAGGGGTCACTCCCGGTGAAGGGATCTCGGCCCTTGCCTCGTCGACTGAGGAGCAGGATATTCTAACTGAATACCACTATGCAAAACAAAAGTGAACGTCCTTGCAATAACAGCTTTTTGAAAAGTGTTCCAACAACATCAGATTAGGTTTGTTTAACTTGCATTGATCCGAATCAACGCAGTCCCATCAATTGATCACACCAATAAAGAACGAAAATAATGATGTACGTATATGCCATCCGCATTCGCCACTGGGTCCCGTCATTACCCGTTAGGTTAGCTAACTAACGACAGAGCGGGGACTGGACTAGCGCGGATGCAAAACATATACAACATCTACTAGTATATATATAATATATAATTTTCGCTCAAGGCGTGATAAAATGCAACATCACAGAAATGTACAGCATCACAGAACAATACAGATATCTGGGATCCCCGGGTTTCACAGAGCTGCTACTGAAACCCGACGTTCCCCTGGTCGTGTGGATAGCCTGTGCAATGAAATCCTAGACCCCTACGGGCGCGGCAAGTTACCCGCCAAAACCTGAAGCGAGGCAGCCCCCTTCAGCAACGTGAATAGACCACCCAGCACTTCACGGAATCCGGTAACTTGGGCACCCCTCCTGGGTCAACCTGTACCCCCTACGAGTGCGGCGAATAGCCCGCCAATTCTAGAGTGAAGCACCCTCCGTCTCAATGCCATGAGATGCGGGCCCATTGCCCTCTAGAACCCGGCTATCCGTGCACCCCTCCTTGGGGTAATCCTAGTACAGAAAGTAAAATATACATACAACGGGTACATCGACCGCAACCTGGTCGTGCCCCAAAATAATAATACAAACAGGCAGTGACGGCAGTCCACATGTCGGACGCTCGCCCCGCAATATCAAATGTACATAATACAACAAAAACTGTACTAGCATTGCATCCAGGCTATCCCCCACGACCAATCCGCAACATCACAGCACAATCACAGAACATCAACGTGAATGTCACGTTCGGAAATCCGTCTAACCGGGCTATAGCAGTTAGACAGGATTTACCGATCGAGTGACATTCACAGTCGCAGATATAATGTAAATACTGTGAACTAACATGTTTAAAATATCCGATCGATCAAAAATTACCAAGTGGGCCCCAAGCACTACTGTAGCACTCAGAGAAATCTGGGCCCAAAAAATAACATTCCAAAAACCCCATTTTGAACTCAGAAGCTCTCTGGAAAATTTTGGTACAGTGAACAGTCTAGACTGCGGCGGAACCGCGGCCAATGCGTGGGTTTGGCCGCGGTTCCGCGGTGATATGGTGACATCACATGACCAAATTTTCCCAGAATGCTTAAAATTCCCTGCATATAATTCTGCAATGTACTGAAAAAAATTTCGAGCCAAAAATAATTCGACAGAAAACTGATGCATATGATATCGGGTTTTCGGATATTTGATCGATCGAAGCTTTAAACATACTAGACCAAGCTAGACTAGGTTAATGGCGAGGCTCTGATACCACTGTAAGTGCACGGCGGCGCCCCGGCCATCAATCCGACGCCGGAATGCGGAAGCGGTGATTTACTTAACTTTTTATACCGGCACCACCGCGGACTAAAACCCGGATCGGGCCATTAATCTGAATCTAGCTAACTAGAGAAGGGGTTAGTGAGATATACCGAGTGATCCGAGTCCTCCGGTCTTCTCGTCGTCGTCCCGATCTCCCCGCGGAAACTCCGGTCGTCGCCTCCTCGCCGGAAGGGCACCACATCGCCGGCTTCTTTTACGGGCTCCCACCTCTGGTCCGAGGCAACTCGGGCACGAAATTGGCGAGTCGACGTGCCCAAGGTTTGCTGTAGAATAGTGTAGTGCTCTTTGTCTCTTGGGGTTATTAGGAGTTGCCCTTTTGGTGGAGGAAATGAAGTATGGAATTTTGTGGTGAACTTGGGGATTTTTGCAAGCATGAGAGAGCAAAAATCCCACATCAAAAACATGGACAGCCCCTTCAAGGGAATGGCCGGCCATGGCAAATGGTGAGGTGAGAGTGAGTGAATGGGGGAGAGCCTCACAATAATGCAAGAGGGAATCTTTTTTGATCGTGAAAAGAAATCATTATAAAACAAAGTCCAGCACTCAACAACCATCTCCCATCATCACATCCAAAGTCAAGCTATGATGACTAAAGAAATTCAAGCAATGATGATCCAACAATTTGCAAAAACAACCCTCCAAAATGCTTATTTGCACAATTGCAAATAAGCCCTCCTTCACCAATCTTCGGCCAATGAAAGATACAAAGAAAATTGGCCGAAACGGAAAACAAACTGGCAACTCCAAAAAAACCTGATCCCGTAATAAATTACAGGAAAACCCCGCTACTGTATATATATACCCGCATTTGTATTCCGACCGAAATACAAATGCAATGAGACAAAATCTACACTGTGCAATACTAGGATCCGGCTTAAACCAAAGCCCGCCAGTATTTACCGTCTGATCCTGATCCGTGCAATGCCACACGTATCAGATCGAACCCTGCCATATCTCCATACGGCCTTTACAGCGTTTCGCCCGAAAACTTGAGCAACTGTCTGTGATAGACTCTAAAGACTCATCAATACTATGGCTGTGGATTTAACCACTAGCACGTCAGAGGTATTAGCCATACGTGACGGGCCACCAGCTATTGCCCGAAAGGGACGTCGATGAGCGAACTCATCCTGACACCCTACTGAGCCTGTCAGTGACAATATCCGTACAGTCCGGTCCGTTCGTCTATGAGCATCGCATGGCGGGCCTAGGGGGTTGGTAAAAGTCAGGCCCCCAAAAGCTGTACAAGTCGTGTCAGAGATCAGCCCAGAACACCCTGAGATACTACTGGAATACCTACCAGTAAATCCCCTGCCTTGGCCAAGGACTTTTCATGTTCTGGCTCTCCTAGACACAGCGCGACCTCACCCCCAATACCGGGAGAGACGAACCCCCGAAGATCCGCTCACTGCCTCCATGTGGCTCGGGACTGTACCCAACTAAAACCTGTTTGCACGTCTCCTTTGAGCGTGGTAGGGTAGTAATCAAAGTACAGTGGGAACTCACACGAGACAAATGACGATCCTCAGGTCGATGAACTAACCTGTACACATGTCACCAGGGAACTGCTATCTGACGTCAGGTATAAGACCAACTAGCATGTTCCCGGCGAGTCCTGTCCGGTGTACTCATAACCCAATGAGCACCTGTATACATCTTAGGTGAACCAACTGACACCAGTGGCTTGTGAGACCGGCCACCACCCCTCGTCGGGGTCTCGACTGTATACACTAGTCTACTCTGGAGTATCGATGCCCTGTCTCGAAACTCCCACGACTAGGGACCTTTTAAGGATGTGCTTATAGACTACCAGCTCCCACGTATATGATCGCCCTCATACTGCTGGCAGTCAAGCATGAATCCTAGGGGCTCTATCAACGTGTAATAGCGACCTGTCTGGTCACCTAAAGCAGTACACGATGATAAAGATAAACCAGATAGCATACTATCATCTTGAGTAAGACTATCCTACCGGAATAGGTCCTCCCTCAATCATTGCAATCACATGCCTGTGATCCAATAATTGACTCTGAGGGCATTATCTCCAACAACTACTACCTGTTTGCATGACTCCTTTGAGCCGTGGTAGGGTAGTAATCTAAGAACAATGGGAACACACTCGAGGTGAAGTAGCAGTGTCAAGTCGACGGACTAAGCTATACTCATGTCACCTGGGAACTGCTACCCGATGATAGGTATAATACCCACCAGCAGCTCCCTACAAGTCCTGTCCAGTGTACTCATAACCCAATGAGCACCTGCATACTATCTCCTGTATGGCGTACTAATGGCTGTGGGACAGACCATCTCCCATGCTGGGATGAGAAGCGTATACACTAGTCTACTCTGGAGTATCGATGCCCCGTCTCGATAATCCTACGACTAGGGACCTGTATAAGGATGTGCTTATAGAATACCCAACCCCCACTAGTGTGACTTCCATCACAACGCTGGTAATCAAGAAAAGATCCTAAGGGCTCTACCAATATGTATAAGCGATATGCTAAAAGAAACACATGCACATATTGAGGTAGAAACAAACCAGGCAGCATACTACCATTTCGAGCAAGATTGTTACTATATCCGTGTATATCCCAAGATTTCAATATGTAATATACAAACTAGTATGATATAATAATGGCCTCTAGGGCATATATCACTAACAATCTCCCACTTTCACTAAGGCCATGTATTGGCATATCGCAGACCTATCATCTCGAATAGCCTCTCGAACTGTGTCTGAGGGATGGCCTTTGTAAGTGGATCTGAAGTGCTGTTCTCTGTATCTACTCTCCGCACCTCGATCTCCCGGTGATCAATGATCTCATTGATCAGGTGGTACCGCCTCAAGATGTGTCTGGACTTCTGATGGGACCTAGGTTCCTTCGCTAAAGTTATAGCACCGTTGTTGTCACAATACAGAGGTATTGGATCTACAATGGATGGAACCATCTGAAGTTCTATTAGGAACTTCTTCATCCAGACTGCTTCTTTCGCGGCGTCACAAGCAGCGATATACTCCGCTTCTATTGTCGAGTCAGCAATGGTGTCCAGCTTGAAGCTCTTCCAACAGACCGCCCCTCCATTGAGGGTAAAGACATAACCCGTCATGGACTTGGAGTCATCCTTGTCACTCTGGAAGCTGGTGTTGGTGTTAGTGCCCTCAGAGTCAATTATTGGATCATAGGCATGTGATTGCAATGATTGAGGGATGACCTATACCGGTAGGACAGTCTTACTCAAGATGATAGTATGCTATCTGGTTTATCTTTATCATCGTGTACTGTTTCAGGTGACCTTACAGGTCACTATTGCACGTTGATAGAGCCCTTAGGATTCTTGCTTGACGGCCAGCAGTATGATGGCGATCATATACGTCGGAGCTGGGGTCTATAAGCACATCCTTAAAAGGTCCCTAGTCATGGGAGTTTTCGAGACAGGGCATCGATACTCCAGAGTAGACTAGTGTATACAGTCGAGACCCCGACGAGGGGCGGTGGCCGGTCTCACAAGCCACTGGTGTCAGTTGGTTCACCTAAGATGTATACAGGTGCTCATTGGGTTATGAGTACACCGGACAGGACTCGCCGGGAACATGCTAGTTGGGATTATACCAAACGTCAGATAGCAGTTCCCTGGTGACATGTGTACAGGTTAGTTCATCAATCTGAGATCGTCATTTGTCTCGTGTGAGTTTCCACTGTACTTTGATTACTACCCTACCACGGCTCAAAGGAGTCGTGCAAACAGGTTTTAGTTGGGTACAGTCCCGAGCCACATAGAGGCAGTGAGCGGATCTGCAGGCGTTCGTCTCTCCCGGTATTGGGGGTGAGGTCGCGCTGTGTCTAGGAGAGCCATTACACAAAGCCCTCGGCCGAGGCAGGAGATTTACTGGTAGGTATTCCAGTAGTATCTCAGGGTGTTCTGGGCCACACTCCGACACGACTTGTACCGCTTTTGGGGGTCTGATTTTTACCAACCCCTTAGGCCCGCCATGCGATACTCATAGACGAACGGACCGGACTGTACGGATATTGTCACTGACAGGCTCAGTAGGGTGTCAGGATGAGTTCGCTCATCGACGTCCCTTTTGGTCAATACCTGGTAGCCCGTTACGTATGGCTAATACCTCTGACGTGCTAGTGGTTAAATCCACAACCAAAGTGTTGACGAGTCTTTAGAGTCCCCCACAGACTGTTTTCTCAAGTTTCGGGCGAAACGCTGTAGAGGCCGTATGGAGATATGGCAGGGTTCGATTGCACGGATCATGATCGGACGGATAATACTAGCGGGCTTTGGTTTAAGCCGGATCCTAGTATTGTACTGTGTAGATTTTGTCTCTTTGCATTTGTATTCGGTCGGAATACAAATGCGGGTATGTATATACAGTCGCGGTGTTTTCCTGTAATTTATAACGGGATCAGTTTTTTGAAGTTGCCAGTTTGCATTCTGTTTCGGCCAGTTTTCCTTTGTTCCTTCACGGCCGGATTTTTATGATGGGAGGGCTAATTTGCAAATTAGCAATTGTGGAGGGGGTTTCTTGTAAATGGAAAGATTATGATAGATATAGCATCTTTGCTTTTTCTTTCATCATGGTTTGCATTTATTGTGATGGGCTTTATGAAAGGATGGGATTTGAAATTGATGTGATACTTTTTTTTTTTGATATCACTCTCATTTCTCTCTTGCATTATCATTCCTTTTTCACCTCCACCATGAGAGAGGCCGACCACACTTCTTGGTGAGGGGAGAGGTTCATTTTTGGTGTGGGAAAATCATATCATATCATATTATGCTTGCTACAAAATCCCAAGCTCATTTTCCATTGTTGTTTCCTCCATCAAAAGGCAACTTCACAACCCTATGAGACAAACATTACTATACTTAGCCTACAGCATCCTTGGGCACGTCGACTCGCCAATTTCGTGCTCGAGTTGCCTCGGTCCAGAGGTGGGAGCCCATAAAAGAACCCGGCGATGTGGTGCCCATTCCGACGAGGAGATGAAGATCGGAGATTCCGCGAGGAGATCGGAGTGGAGGCCGAAGACCGAAGGACACGGATCGCTCGGTATAGCACATTCTACCCCATCTCTAGTTTGCTAGCATTAGGTTAATGGTTACGATCCGGGGTTTTAGGATGCGGTAGTGCCGGTTTTCAAGTCAAGAAAATTTTGTTTCCGCATTCTGGCGTCGGATTGACGGCCGGGGCGCTACCGTAGTCATACAGCTGGAGTCAGCAAAGGGCTCGATTTGGAGGTCTTTTCCGCCATACACCAAGAACGTCTCCTTAGTCCTTCTCGGGTACTTGAGAATGTTCTTTACTGCTATCAAGTGGTTCTCCCGTGGGTTTGACTGATACCGGCTTACCACGCTAAGTGCGTAAGCAACATCTGGTCTGGTACACAATATTGCATACATTATAGAGCCTACAGCAGAAGCGTAGGGTATAATCGACATGCGAGCCCTTTCCAAATCAATCTTAGGAGACATCTCTTTGGAGAGGGTGATTCCGTGACAAACCGGTAGATTACCACGCTTTGAATCTTCCATACTAAATCTCTTTAGTATGGTGTCGATATACCTGGACTGCGAAAGTCCCAACATCCTCTTAGATCTATCATGATAGATCTGGATCCCCAGAATGTAGGAGGCATCTCTCAGGTCTTTCATGGAGAACATCTGTGACAAGAATCCTTTGACTGATTGTAGTATAAGAATATCATTTCCTATCAAGAGAATGTCATCCACGTACAAGACGAGGAATACCACAGTTCTTGCTACAATCTTACTATAGATGCATGGTTCATCTGGATTTTTAATAAAGTCGAATTCTTTAACCGTCTCATCAAAATAGATGTTCCAACTCCGCGATGCCTGCTTTAATCCATAAATGACTTAAGCAACTTGCACACTTTCCCGCTACTCCCACTCTGAATGAAATCCTTTGGCTGATCCATATAGACGCACTCTTCCAAATGTCAATTCAGAAAAGCGGTATTTACGTCCATCTGCCAAATTTCATAATTGTGGAAGGCAGCAATGGTAAGAAGGATCCGAATGGATTTGAGCATAGCCACTGGAGAAAAGGTTTCATCATAGTCCAAACCAGGACTTTGATGAAAACATTTTGCAACAAGTCTAGCCTTATAGGTTTTAACTTGTCCATATACACCAATATTCTTTCTGAAGATCCATTTGCTGCCTACGGGTTTTACCCCTTCTGGAGCAATGTCCAAAGTCCATACTTTGTTGGTGTACATGGATTCCATCTCGGTCCACATTGCATCCAGATATTTTACCGAGTCACCGCTCTGAATGGCTTGCTGGAAGCTAGTTGGCTCATCATTGTCAATGATGCAATCATCTCTATCCCCGTCTATGAGAAAACCATAGTATCTCTCAGGCGGATGAGACTGCCTACTAGTCCTGCGGAGTAGCACGGGGATGTACTGTTCTTTCGAAACCTCTGGTTCTACCATACTTTCAGTAATAGCTTGTGGTTCTGGAATTTCTTCCAGTTCTATTGCGCTCCCACTAGTTTCTTTTTCCAAAAATTGATTTTCCAAAAAGTGGGCATGACGAGAAACAAAGACCTTTTGTTCCTCTGCGTAATAGAAAAGATACCCCCTGGAGTTCTTTGGGTATCCCACAAACTTACACAGTACTGAGCGTGCCTCGAGCTTGTCCGCATGCTGCTTTTTTACAAAAGCTGGACATCCCCATATCTTCAGATACTGAAAATAGGGTTTCTTCCCACTCTACATCTGATATGGTGTGGTAGACACAGTCTTGGTAGGAACCTTGTTCAAAAGATATGCAGCTGATTCTAGTGCATAACCCCAGAAGGATCGCGGTAACTCAGCGTTACTCATCATGGAACGTACCATATCCAATAGGGTTCTGTTCCGCCTTTCCGATACACCGTTGTGTTGTGGTGTGTATGGAGGAGTAAGCTGAGAGAGAATTCCATTCTCTTTTAAGTAATCCAGGAACTCGGCACTTAAGTATTCATCACCTCGATCAGATCTCAGTATCTTGATACTTTTGCTTGTTTATTTTTCCATTTCATTCTTATATTCTCAGAATTTCTCGAAGGCCTCAGATTTATGTTTCATCAAGAAGACATGTCTATACCTAGAGAAATCATCCGTAAAAGTAATGAAATATGAATGACTACTTCATGCATGTGTAGACATTGGACCACACACATTGCTGTGTATGAGTCCTAAAAGCTCGCTCGCTCTTACTTCGTGTCCAGTGAACGGAATCTTTGTCATCTTTCCTTTGAGACATGATTGACAAGTTGCATAAGATTGATATTCAAACGGATCCAAATATCCCTCTCTATATAACTTCATCAACCGTGTTTCATTGATGTGACCCAGTCTACAATGCTACAAGAAAGCCTTATATAATTCTGGAGACTTTCTTGTAAGTGTGTTATGGACGTTGAAAATCTGAGCTTGATTTAATACGTATATACCGTTATCTAGTATACCTGACCCAATTAATGCTTGATTTAGGTGGATGTGGACCGCATCGCTTACAAATGTAAAATCATATCCTTCTTTAGAAAGTAAAGATACAGATATGATATTACAAGCTAGACTTGGTGTTGGAGATAGTGCCCTCAGAGTCAATTATTAGGTCACAGGTACGTGATTGCAATGATTGATGGAGGACCTATCCCGGTAGGACAGTCTTACTCGAGATGATAGTATGCTATCTGGTTTACCTTTATCATCGTGTACTGCTTTAAGTGACCTGACAAGTTGCTATTACACGTTGATAGAGCCCCTAGGATTCTTGCTTGACCACCAGCAGTATGAGGGCGATCATATAAGTGGGAGCTGGGGTCTATAAGCATATCCTTAAATGGTCCTTAGTCGTGTGAGTTTCGAGACAGGGCATCGATACTCCAGAGTAGACTAGTGTATACAGTCGAGACCCCGACGAGGGGCGGTGGCCGGTCTCACAAGCCACTGGTGTCAGTTGGATCACCTAAGATGTATACAGGTGCTCATTGGGTTATGAGTACACCGGACAGGACTCGCCGGGAACATGCTAGTTGGTCATATACCAGACGTCAGATGGCAGTTCCCTGGTGACATGTGTACAGGTTAGTTCATCGACCTGGGGATCGTCATTTGTCTCGTGTGAGTTCCCACTGTACTTTGATTACTACCCTACCACGGCTCAAAGGAGTCGTGCAAACAGGTTTTAGTTGGGTACAGTCCCGAGCCACATGGAGGCAGTGAGCGTATCTTCAGGGGTTCGTCTCTCCCGGTATTGGGGGTGAGGTCGTGCTGTGTCTAGGAGAGCCATTACACGAAGTCCTTGGACAAGGCAGGAGATTTACTGGTAGGTATTCCAGTAGTATCTCAGGGTGTTCTGGGCTACACTCCGACACGACTTGTACCGCTTTTGGGGGTCTGACTTTTACCAACCCCCTAGGCCCGCCATGCGATTCTCATAGACGAACGGACCGGACTGTACGGATATTGTCACTGACAGGCTCAGTAGGGTTGTCAGGCTGAGTTCGCTCACAGACGTCCCTTTTAGTCAATACCTGGTAGCCCGTTACGTATTGGCTTATACCTCTGACGTGCTAGTGGTTAAATCCACAACCAAGGTGTTGACGAGTCTTTAGAGTCCCCCACATTCTGTTACTCAGCTTTCGGGCGAAAGGTTGTAGAGGCCGTATGGAGATATGGCAAGGTTCGATCAGATACGTGCGGTATTGCACGGATCAGGATCGGACAGTTTGTACTATAGGCCGTATGGATATATAGCAGGGTTCGATTAGATACGTGCGGTATTGCACGGATCATGATCGAACGGATATTACTAGCCGGCTTTGGTTTAAGCCGGATCCTAGTATAGTACAGTGTAGATTTTGTCTCATTGCATTTGTATTTCGGTCGGAATACAAATGCGGGTGTGTATGCACAGTATCGGGGTTTTCCTGTAATTTTTTACGGGACCAGTTTTACGGAGTTGCCAGTTTGCTTTTCGTTTCGGCCGATTTCCTTTGTATCGTTCATTGGCCGAAGTTTGGTGGAGGAGGGTTTATTTGCATTGTTGCAAATAGGCATTAGTGGAGGGGGTTCTTTGCATCTTGTTGCATCATGATGGCTTTCATGATGTGCACCATCATTTGACTTCATAAACTCATGATTGCTTGACTTTCTTTATCATCATGGTTTTGATGATGGTTGTTGATGAGTGTAGTTGTGGTTGTGATGATGATGCCTCATCATCACCCTTTTTCTCTTATTTATTGATCTACCCCCTCTTGGACTTTTTGACCACACTCTCATTTCTCTCCTCTCAATTAGCAAGGCCGGCCATGAGAGAGGATGGGCTGTCCCATATTTTTGGTGGGGAAATTTTGTTCATTAGGCTTCATAAAATCCCCACATCTTCATCTCAAGAGTTGAGTTCTTAACCTCCACCAAAATGGCAACCTCCATGAACCCCAAAGTGAGACATGAGCACTACACATTCTACAGCAAACCTTGGGCACGTCGACTAGCCAGCTTCGTGCCCGAGTTGCCTCGGCATTGAGGTGGGAGCCCGTAAAAGAAGTAGGCGATGTGGTGCACTTCCGGCGACGAGGTGGAGACCGGAGCTTCCGCAGGAGATCGGGACGACGACGAGAAGACCGGAGGACTTGGATCAGTCGGTATATCTCTCTTCCCCATCTTGTAGTTAGCTAGGACTAATTAATGGTTCGATCCGGGTATTAGTGCGCGGCGGTTTGCCAGTTCAAGAAAAATTAAAGTTTATCACCGCTTCCGCTTTTGGCCGTCGGATTGACGGCCGGGGCGCCGCCGTGCACTTACAGTGGTATCAGAGCCTCGTCATTAACTTAGTCTAGCTTTGTTTAATGTGTTTTGCATTTCCGATCGACCAAAATTCCAAAATCTACATTTTTGTTCGCGACAGTTTTCTGTTGAAATTTTTTGGTCTCCAAAAATTTTTCAGGTTGTATAAAAGTACTGTACTGGAGACCACTAGGCTACTGTAGAAATTCGACAGGGTGATTCCACTGTGGAGGCGCGGAACAGCGGCCAAACCCCCCTTTGGGCCGCGGTTCCGCCGCGCACTGTGGGGATCCCTGCATCAAATTTCTACAGTATCTTTCTGGGGTTAAAATTGGGGTTTTGGAATATTAAAATTGGGCCCAGAATTTCTGTGAGTGCTACAGTATTGCTTGGGGGCCCACTTGTTAATTTTTGATTGATCGGATATTTTAAACACATTATTTCACAGTATTTACATTATATCTGCGACCGTGAATGTCACTTGATCGGTAAATCCGGTCTAACTGCTATAGCCCAGTTAGACGGATTTGCGAACGTGACTTTCACGTTGATGTTCTGTTTTTGCTGTGATGTTGCGGATCGGTCGTGGGGGATAGCCTGGATGCAATGCTAGTACAGTTTTGTTGTATTATGTACATTTGATGTTGCGGGGCGAGCGTCCGACATGTGGACTGCCGTCACTGCCTGATTGTATTATTATTTTGGGGCACGGCCAGGTTGCGGTCGATGCACCCGTTGTATGTATATTTTACTTTCTGTACTAGGATTGCCCCGCGGAGGGGTGCACGGATAGCTGGGTTCTGGAGGGCAACAAGCCCGCATCTCATGGCATTGAGACGGAGGGGGCTTCACTCTAGGATTGGCGGGCTATTCGCCGCACTCGTAGGGGGTACAGGTTGACCCAGGAGGGGTGCCCAAGTTACCGGATTCCGTGAAGTGCTGGGTGGTCCATTCACGGTGCTGAAGGGAGCTGCCTCGCTTCAGGTTTTGGCGGGTAACTTGCCGCGCCCGTAGGGGTCTAGGATTTCATTGCACAGGCTATCCACACGACCAGGGGAACGTCGGGTTTCAGCGGCTCTGTGAAACCCGGGGATCCCAGATATCTGTATTGTTTCTGTGATGCTGTACATTTCTGTGATGTTGCATTTTTATCACGCCTTGAGCGAATATAATATATTGGTATATATATATTAGTAGATGTTGTATATGTTTTGCATCCGCGCTAGTCCAGTCCCCGCTCTGTCGTTAGTTAGCTAACCTAACGGGTAATGACGGGACCCAGTGGCGAATGCGGATGGCATATACGTACATCAGTATATTTTCGTTCTTTTTGGTGTGATCAATTGATGGGACTGCGTTGATTCGGATCAATGCAAGTTAAAAACAAACCTAATCTGATGTTGTTGGAACACTTTTCAAAAAGCTGTTATTGCAAGGACGTTCACTTTTGTTTTGCATCGTGGTATTCAGTTAGAATATCCTGCTCCTCAGTCGACGAGGCAAGGGCCGAGATCCCTTCACCGGGAGTGACCCCTTGGACAGAAGTTTGCGTCAGGGCAATAACTTCACTATAGCCGATTACTTTTGCTTTGCACCGTGGTATTCAGTTGGAATATCCTGCACCTCATTCTACGGGGAAAGAGCCGAGATCCCTTCACCGGGAGTGACCTCTTTAGCGAAGGTTGTCGTCACTATATTTTTAAAAGCTATCCGTTCCTTCAACGATATCAAGTTCATTACGTTAAAGGTTTTCGCCAGAAACCATTCGTAGCCCTCCGTCGTTTCATATGGGTGGTCAATAGTATTCAAGCTGTGTATGTTGGCCAAAGTCAAGGCACAGTGATTGGTAGCTATTGGGTATTCATATGCAGCATAGATAGATGCGTTGGTTTGGGACAGTCGTACTGCCATTTTGGCCAAAGTCAAGGGTAGGTACGGGTGGATTCAAATTAACCTGGAGAATGACGGGTAGAACTTGACATGTGACTTATGATATGTTGGCCAAAGTCAAGGTCATAAGAGCATGGGGCAGAAATCACATCGGGAGTTTCAAAAGAACTGAAACTTGCCAGATATGCGCATATCTTCTGGAGTGTGATGACGTGAGCGGATTCCGTCACGTTATCATGCGATGATAGTTGGATCCCGATTCCCACTGATGAGTTAGTTTACTCCTCGGATGACCCCGACTAATTCTTCTTTCAGGTTTGGAGGAGAATTTGAGATGACAGTGGGAGGTTTCCAGATTAGATAAATTGGTAACCATTCTGATCTAGGTTAGAGTGCACGCTGAGTGTTTCTTTTCTCCCTCTCTTTGGCAGCGACCATTGACCCGACCCTAAACTATGACTCAGTGACCAAGTTGACCGAACCTTCTTAAACACTGGCTTTTGGATTGTCAAAGTTGCAAACCTCATTGCCACTCCTACTTTTACCCTTTTCTCCAGGACACCCCGTATTACTACGAACGTCCACTTCCATTGGACAAAACCATCGTATGGTTAGATACGAACTCGAAGGAATTTATTCGAGGATGGTTTCAGGTTCTGGAGAAAACGGATAGGATTATTCAGTTGTCTTTTCCTTTTACCTTCTCTCAGGTTGCGAGTACTCCTTGGTTTAGGAGATAGTACACCTATTACGCAAATTGGATAGTCTTCTTCCAAACCTTAGGCTGGTGCCGACCGGTAGGGAATGAAGAAAACCAATTAGCCTAACGATGGTGTACAGAAGGTATTAAGTTCAGACAAAGCAAGGGATTAGTAAGAGGGCAAAGTAAATTGCAACAGATATTCACGACCAAACCAAGTATTCCTTCGCCAATCCTAAAATCACCTTTGTATTTCTCCAGGACACTCCGTATCACTACGAAGATCCACAGTTTATTGGATACTCCATCGTATGGTTATATACGAACTTGAAAGGAACTTGTTCCAGTTCGGGGATGGATTCTGGTCCAGGAGAAATAGGAATAAGGTTTATTCGGTTGTCTTTTATCTTCACCCTCTCTCATTGCGAGTGTTCCTAGGATTGGGACAGTACACCCATTATGCTTATTGGATAGTCTTCTTCCAAACCATAGGCTGGTGCCGAACGGTAGGGAAGGAAGAAAACCATTTGGCCTAAAGGGGTGTGCAGAAGGTAAAGACTAAAGACATATGAAGGGATTTGGAGAGGTGGCAAAGAATTATACAGTTACAGTCGTGAATCTGGAAGAGGCATTACTAGGAATACCCAGATACCCCATCGAAACATTTCAATGTTTCAGTCTCACTGTGTACTGTTAAAGGAAAACTGATTTCCCGATTAGATACTTACTCCAGGGTATGTATTTACCAGGTATGATTCTCACATCTGTATGGTTTTACAGATGATGAGTGGGAGTAAGTTATTGGGAATTGGGTGATCATCCTCCTTATATCGGGATTCGTTGTAATCAGTGATATTTGAGGAAATCACTTGGACTGTTTGCCGGTCGGCAAATATTTGGTTTTGAATATCCGCTGTTATGCACCAATTTCAAATTGATTTATCTGTACGTCTATTTTCATAGAGTGAGATATACCTTTTTGAAATTATGTCTACGATATTTACCTATATCAGTGGATGGTTAGGTAAGGAGCATTAAACAGCGGTGTAATTCTTCTTAACCATAAGTACAGTTTTCAACCTACGACACACAGTGAATGAGTTATCAGACTCAAGGGACTTATACAGAGTATTGTATATTGTCCAGGGTCCATCAGGACAGAGGGGTTGGTCCTCGTACTATATTCGGTTTACTTATGACTTCTCTAGTTTTTAGACAGGTGTTTCGCGGAAACACAGGGTCTGAATTTTGAGAAGTTATAGGTATTTGAATAGAGTAGAGAACCAGGTGTAGCAAGTATCGGGATTCTTCAAAGTGATCGAAGATGTAGATACTTGTGTATGGTATTCAGTTGACAGTAATGATTAAGAGATCTTGCTTCTCTTTCAGGTTACTCATAATTGGAAGCATTCCTAAGTTGAGTAACGCTGATCAGGCCTCCTTCCATTCAGTTGACATGCACTGGAGACAGCTGCATGATTTGAATCTGGTTCAATTAAATCAGTGCCTCTGGTTCTATATTGGATATAGAACAGTTCATATCTTAACGATGTTAAGGTACGGGGAGTTGTCCGGTTTATGATTAAAACCAGACACTGGACAACTCAAGGCACGTTTCTGTAATGGCTGTTTGTGGGTTGACCCAGGCTATGACGAGGGTTGACTTTCTACCATCTGGATGAACAATAGCAATATTGTTCTAGACTCGCCACAGTTTTATTAAAAAAAAATGGATTTTTTCAGAAAAACAGTAGTGGGAGTATGGTAGAACTGGAAGTGATTCCAGAACCACAAACGATTACTGAAGATTTGACAAGGAACCTAAAGATTCAATCTGGATTGACATTCCATTGGCCACTCCGCAGATAAGGTGGGTAACTTCAGGCACCCGAGAGGTACTACGGTAGCCTCAAGGACAGTGACAGGGAAGTTCTTGTTTACCCACAATTACCATTGCTGTTGTTCCAGGCTGCGAGACCCGGCGGGAGGATGAGTATAGCGTCGTTCTATACTAGTTTTAGAAGTGGACGTCTATATGACTCTGCCAGAGGGTTGTCGTAGTCAGTGGGAGCAGCGGAAGCATTGGTAGACAGGTAGCTTATGTCTATTTATAGACTGAAGCACCAGTAGCGGAGATAGATCATCTATTTCTGACGTGACAGTCATAGGTTTGACTTCATCAGAATAGGGGATGGATCTGTTGAGAAGGTAGTAGGGTGTGATATCCTGGTATTTGGATGACATACACAGAGTAGGAAAAGAAATTCCTATACTACGATCGGTTATACTTTGGTCGTCACACAGTGGTTTCTCCACAAAGGAAATGGATTTTATATCAGACATACTGGTTACTAGATCTATGGTTTTAGATCTAGATTTGGGTGGTTTCCCAATCGGGGTACTTGACAGCATTCTAAGAGCATTTAGGATGGATGACTCCTGGCACGGTAGTGTACCTGCAGGTAATGGAGTCACCCTCTCTAAAGGGGTCTTACAGACTAAATTGGAGAGGGATGTGCATGATTGGCAGATCACTTGCTCAGGCAATTGAGTCAATCGTGATATGTCAAGTACCACACCAGATGTTGTTCTTGCACTAGATGCAATAAGTTGATATTGATCAAATCCTGGAGAAACAGTCGGAAGCAGTTTTAGAACATAAGTGGATGTTCTAGGGATATGATAACGACAGCCTCATTCGGAAAACAGTTATCATTCCAGGCTTCCAAGGTGACATGGACGACAAGGAGGTTGTCAGAGTTATAGTTTTCCCTTCTGACGAGGGGCAGTATTTTGGACAGGTGGTCCAAGGCAATACTGAGGGAGGCATGGCGCAGGATACTGATTGAGTTCAGTTGACGATACAGTCTAAGAAGTTTGGATTTGGAGTTCATTTATGAGCTATGTCCCATCAGACATCCAGACACATTCTAAGACAGGTATTGCTCATTTCGGGAGATGGGTTTCTCCGCGAACTTGAGATATAGAGAGACATTGAAAAAGACAACAAAGCAGATCCACTCACTAAGGCTATTCCTCGAACGCAATAGTTTCGCAAATGAGCTTTGTGAGACTGATCAGTAGAGGAGTTCGGTGTTCGGTATCACACGGGCTGTGAGTATGCGACATCGCAATAATTAGCCTTGAGTGCAAGTGGGAGATTGTTGGAGATAGTGCCCTCAGAGTCAATTATTAGGTCACAGGTACGTGATTGCAATGATTGATGGAGGACCTATCCCGGTAGGACAGTCTTACTCGAGATGATAGTATGCTATCTGGTTTATCTTTATCATCGTGTACTGCTTTAAGTGACCTGACAAGTCGCTATTACACGTTGATAGAGCCCCTAGGATTCTTGCTTGACCACCAGCAGTATGAGGGCGATCATATAAGTGGGAGCTGGGGTCTATAAGCATATCCTTAAATGGTCCCTAGTCGTGTGAGTTTCGAGACAGGGCATCGATACTCCAGAGTAGACTAGTGTATACAGTCGAGACCCCGACGAGGGGCGGTGGCCGGTCTCACAAGCCACTGGTGTCAGTTGGATCACCTAAGATGTATACAGGTGCTCATTGGGTTATGAGTACACCGGACAGGACTCGCCGGGAACATGCTAGTTGGTCATATACCAGACGTCAGATGGCAGTTCCCTGGTGACATGTGTACAGGTTAGTTCATCGACCTGGGGATCGTCATTTGTCTCGTGTGAGTTCCCACTGTACTTTGATTACTACCCTACCACGGCTCAAAGGAGTCGTGCAAACAGGTTTTAGTTGGGTACAGTCCTGAGCCACATGGAGGCAGTGAGCGTATCTTCAGGGGTTCGTCTCTCCCGGTATTGGGGGTGAGGTCGTGCTGTGTCTAGGAGAGCCATTACACGAAGTCCTTGGACAAGGCAGGAGATTTACTGGTAGGTATTCCAGTAGTATCTCAGGGTGTTCTGGGCTACACTCCGACACGACTTGTACCGCTTTTGGGGGTCTGACTTTTACCAACCCCCTAGGCCCGCCATGCGATTCTCATAGACGAACGGACCGGACTGTACGGATATTGTCACTGACAGGCTCAGTAGGGTTGTCAGGCTGAGTTCGCTCACAGACGTCCCTTTTAGTCAATACCTGGTAGCCCGTTACGTATTGGCTTATACCTCTGACGTGCTAGTGGTTAAATCCACAACCAAGGTGTTGACGAGTCTTTAGAGTCCCCCACATTCTGTTACTCAGCTTTCGGGCGAAAGGTTGTAGAGGCCGTATGGAGATATGGCAAGGTTCGATCAGATACGTGCGGAATTGCACGGATCAGGATCGGACAGTTTGTACTATAGGCCGTATGGATATATGGCAGGGTTCGATCAGATACGTGCGGTATTGCACGGATCAGGATCGAACGGATATTACTAGCCGGCTTTGGTTTAAGCCGGATCCTAGTATAGTACAGTGTAGATTTTGTCTCATTGCATTTGTATTTCGGTCGGAATACAAATGCGGGTGTGTATGCACAGTATCGGGGTTTTCCTGTAATTTATTATGGGACCAGTTTTACGGAGTTGCCAGTTTGCTTTTCGTTTCGGCCGATTTCCTTTGTATCGTTCATTGGCCGAAGTTTGGTGGAGGAGGGTTTATTTGCATTGTTGCAAATAGGCATTAGTGGAGGGGGTTCTTTGCATCTTGTTGCATCATGATGGCTTTCATGATGTGCACCATCATTTGACTTCATAAACTCATGATTGCTTGACTTTCTTTATCATCATGGTTTTGATGATGGTTGTTGATGAGTGTAGTTGTGGTTGTGATGATGATGCCTCATCATCACCCTTTTTCTCTTGTTTATTGATCTACCCCCTCTTGGACTTTTTGACCACACTCTCATTTCTCTCCTCTCAATTAGCAAGGCCGGCCATGAGAGAGGATGGGCTGTCCCATATTTTTGGTGGGGAAATTTTGTTCATTAGGCTTCATAAAATCCCCACATCTTCATCTCAAGAGTTGAGTTCTTAACCTCCACCAAAATGGCAACCTCCATGAACCCCAAAGTGAGACATGAGCACTACACATTCTACAGCAAACCTTGGGCACGTCGACTAGCCAGCTTCGTGCCCGAGTTGCCTCGGCATTGATGTGGGAGCCCGTAAAAGAAGTAGGCGATGTGGTGCACTTCCGGCGACGAGGTGGAGACCGGAGCTTCCGCAGGAGATCGGGACGACGACGAGAAGACCGGAGGACTTGGATCAGTCGGTATATCTCTCTTCCCCATCTTGTAGTTAGCTAGGACTAATTAATGGTTCGATCCGGGTATTAGTGCGCGGCGGTTTGCCAGTTCAAGAAAAATTAAAGTTTATCACCGCTTCCGCTTTTGGCCGTCGGATTGACGGCCGGGGCGCCGCCGTGCACTTACACTTGGTACACACAAACAGTTACGTAAAATCAATATCTGCCCACTTGTTAATCCTAGGTGATATTCCCCTACGGAAACAGCGTCCACGCTCATCCCGTTAGCAATCCTGAGAGTTATATCACCTGCCCTGATAACACTACGATTTCTCAAAACCTGTAATGAATTACATATATGAGATCCTGATTTGGTATCTAGTACCCAGGAAGTAGGGTTAATTGACATACAGTTTTCAATCACAAACACACCCGAAACCGCAGCCACAACGTGCTTCGGATCCTGGATTATGGCTTTCCAAGCCCTGCATTCTTTTTGCCAATGCCCTTTTCCCGTGACAATAGGAACAATCCTTCTTCCCTACTGTTATCCCCGGAACTTTTACCCTGTCATTTCCTTCTACCTTACTGACACCGCCTATCGGTTTGGTGGAGGCCTTCTTCTTCTCTCCCTTGGCTTTCGCCTTGGATCTAGAAGAGGAAAATTCCCAAATAAGCAGAGCGGGTGTCTCCCTGGTTTCCTTCAGGGTGTAAGTAGAAGGTAGGGACTGTAGAATCAAGTTAGTACATAACTTGTTCTCCAACGTGGTCTCCAGGTCCGTGAGCTCTTTAATATAGCTGATCATTGTAGGGACGTAGTCTCCTACAGATGACCCGACAGCCAACCTCGCTTGAAGCAATTCCTTCAAGGTCTCATATCTTGCGATACGAGATTACTCTCCATATAAATATTTGTTATGGAGGAAGATAGAAGCAAAGTCCATTTTCCCGTGCTGCCTCTGGTGTTCACTATCCATTGAGACCAACACGAGGCACTTGGCATTCGCACAGTCTTTTTCCCCTGTCTTACGGATATCAACATCCGCGATGGTGGAAACTGGACCTGGGACGGCGGGGGCTTTAGTAGTAAGGAGGTGGCCCAGCTTGTTATAGGTAATGCATATCTGGACAAACCTTTGCCAATCAATATAGTCCGGCTCAGTCAATTTATTATCTAGCTGTAACCTAAGTCTGGTCACCTGGTCGCTGCAATTAAGAGAGAGAGAGAACACTTAGCATGATTCTCTTGCAAATTTAGATTGGTTATTAGTTTATCTAAAGAGGATGGATCCCACTGTATCTCGAATCCTTCCTCATACCATAAAAGAAGAATTAGTCAGGATTAATCTCACTCTTACAATACTTGCTTAACCTTTCGGCCAAGATGGTGTTGGTACTTCGAGGGAGGTTTTCCAACGCTTTCGCGAAATTCCTTAATTACATAACCTATTTTCCCTGGAGGCGTAGCTCCGCTAACACCGTTCTAGACACCTACTTGGTTTATAGCATTGATCGTTTTTAGTGAAAAAATGTCCCGAGGAGTAGCGGATACTCACAGTAGGATCGGGATCCAAATATCATTGTGTGATAATTCTGAAGGAATCCTACCAAAATTATCAGACTCCAAATGGTATACAACACTAGCAAGTTTCAGTTTCCTTAGAAACTCCCGATGTGGATTTTTGCCCCAAGCTCTTATGACCTTGACAAAGGCCAACATATCATAAGTCGCAAGTCAAGTTCTATCCATTATTGTTCAGGTTAATTTGAACCCACCCGTACATACTCTTGACGAAGGCCAAAATTGTAGTACGACTGTCCCAAATTAATGCACATATGCAACAGATGAATATTCAGCAGCTACCAATCATTATGCCTTTGCGAAGGTCAAAATACATAGCTTGAATACTACTGAATACCCAACTGAAATGACAGAGGGTTACGAATGGTTTTGGCGAAACCGTGAACGTAATGAACTTGATTTAATCGAAGGAACCTGATAGCTTTTAAAGGAGTGGTTTAAGCTCCGCATTTAAAAGTTTGCTTTTTGAAAAAAAACTGAGTGGTTTTAAAATTGTTCCAACGATTCAGTTTTGGTTTGTTTGCTTTGAACAACCAGATAGCATACTATCATGTCGAGCAAGAAAGTCCTCCCTATATATGTCCCTGCATCCACTATAATATACATTATATGTACAATAATGGCCTCTAGGGCATACATATAACTAACAACTATAATTTTCTCTCATTTTACATGCTCAAGAGAGCATCCTCACTCAAAAGGAAGGAGGAGGAGAAGAGAGGAGAGAGTGTGTGTATGTGTGTATGAATGAGAGTTGGAATGGCTTCATAATATATTTTAACTATAAAGAAAAATATGTCATGCCCTTTTCTTATTTAAAAAATGAAAGCCCATCCTTCTCTACATACTCTCAATCATACCCAAAGCTATCTCACCCTCCACCTTATTTCTTATTGATTTTCTAAAAAGTAAATCAATTAATGAGGTGTCCTCCTTCTAGAAGTATTCCGTATAATTATGGAATACAACCCGGTATATGTATTCGTATAAAATTACGGATAGCCAAAAGAGAGAAAATGAATAGTTAACAATAATACTAATATATATATATATATTATTAAATCAAAACTTGATTTAATAATCCGGTTTAAATCTAAACCGGCTAGTATTATCAACCGTCCAATTAAAATCCGTGTAGCTAGTACACGTATTTAATCGGACCCCTGCACGTACCAACGTACGTCCTCTACATCATATTGCATGAACCAGAAAAACCCTCTGTATGGGACTCTAAAGACTCGACAATACGATACCAGTGATTTTCTAGATAAATCCAAATCCACAAGCACGTCAGCGGCACTAATTGTACGTAACGGCTACCCAGGTATCTGCCGAAAGGAAGGTCGACAATTAAGTCCGTCCGTACCCTACTGAGCCTGAATGTGAAAATCTCTGTATAGTTCGGTTTTTCGTCTAAGGGTATCGCATACCGGGTCTAAGGAGTGTATAACGTCAGACCCTAATAACCCGATAAGTCGTGCCGGAGTCAAATCCATCACCAACCGAGAAACTACTGAACTCCTATCAGTAAATCTCATCCACCATAGCCACGGATTTAAGGTGATGGCCAACCGAACACGGCGCAATATCGACTTAATACCAAGAGAGACGAATTCCTGACAATCGCTCACTGCCTCCATATGGCTCGGGACTGTACCCAACTAAAACCTTTTTGCACGACTCCTTTGAGCCGTAGTAAGGTAGTAATCTAAGTACAGTGTGAACTCACACGAGACAAATGATGATCTCAGGTCAAAGGACTAATCTGTACTCATGCCCCTAGAGAACTGCTATTTGACGATAGGTATAATACCATTTAGAAGTTCTCGGCGAGTCCGTCTAGTGTACTCACCTCTAGTGAGCACCTGTATACTATCTTAAGTGACACAACATCAATGACTTGTGAGACCGGCCACCGCCCCTCGTCGGGGTCTATAAACGTATACACTAGTCTACTCCGAAATATCAATGCCCGGTCTTTGAAAGTCTACCCTAGCACCACCATGAGGTCTAAACTGGTATCAAGCATGCAATTTTCAAAAATTGGGGTGCTAAGCTAGACTATCCTAGAATCTAACTAGATGATTAGGGTTAACTATGATGATATCATAAAAACTAGCTAAGTGATGGAGGCTACAACCTTTGTAGACCATGTCCTTCTCTTCTCAAGCTCCAAGTAGTAGTCCACGCGACTCCACTAGGCTCCACTTGAAGTTGGAACGAGCTTCTTTTGCGATCTTCATGCTGAAGATGATCCACCCGAAACTCCGCTAATCCAAGCTACATCTTCACTAAACTCTTTAGTGAATGAAACACACTACACTTAATTGATAATCAAGTGTAGGATGGTGAAGTAGGGGTTTTGTTTGCTCATTAAGCTTTTCACAAGCTCAAGGTTTCACAACTCATGTGAGGGATTTATTAGTGATATATGCCCTAGAGGCCATTATTGTATCATACCGGTTTGTATATTACATATTGGAAGCTTGGGATATACACAGATATAGTAACAGTCTTGCTCGAAATGGTAGTATGCTACCTAGTTTGTTGCTACCTCAATATGTGCATATATTTCTTTCAGCATATCGCTTATTGATTTAATCGATTGTCTCACCTCTTTGATTTTTAAAGAAAAGATGTAGTAAAGAAGTGATGAAATGTTTTAGTCGTATAATAACCGTAATCAATAACGGTGTCGCGTGTAGTGAACGTTAGGGAGCACGGGTCGTCCTCTGGGATTCATGGAACTCATAAATTCTTGCTTTAGTTGAGCCGAAAGAATTCTTAAAGAAATTCAAGAAATAGTATAAGATTTAGTTGAAGTAATCATTTCAAGAAGTTTAAGAAATCGTTTTCAAGTAAGTGAATTCAAGAAAATGTTCAAGATTTAGTTATCAAGAAAATTGTAGAAGGCTCGTAGGATTCGAACGGAATTGGTAGCCATGGTTGATTATTCAAAATGATTCATCTTATCTATTGGTAGAATTACTACTAGATCGATGGCTGTTAATGAGAATTAGGGATCTTTTGAAGAAACTAGGGTTTCTCCTTCATTGCCCCTTGTCCTTTCATTGAATGCCATTTCTATCTAGCCTTTAACAAGAAAGATCATCAATCTAATCCCCAAATTGTGATGAAATTCTCAATAGATTGATCTCACTCATAATTTGGACATTAATGATTCTTTTTGCTAAAGTTTATAATCTCCATAAGACTTAAGATGAATATAGAATTCTCTTACCATTGGATCTACCAAATTCCTTCGAATCCTTAGCAAGCAGAGATTTATTCACACATTATGAAAATAGAAAAATCAACAAATAGAGATTTCATAACGCGAAAATTTAAAGAAAGCAAGACTAAGAGTAATGATCACCTTTATTATTCAACTTCAAATTACAACTTCTTCAATCCGAGATTACAAGAAAATTCGCTCTCGATCGCTCCCTTGAAGAGGTAATTTCTCCGTCGATCTTCGCTTCACTCGATCACCGTGAATCTTGGATCTATCGAGGATTACGTGCTCGTTGATGACGATCGGCTTTGCATAAAGGATCTTGAATGAAGTTGTTCGATGAATTTCTTATGATTCTTGATCTTAAATCTTGATTTGGTTTTGGATTGTGTACAAAAAGTCAACTAGAATTCAACAACTAATCAACAACCTTTTTAATGTAGGCTTAGGTCCCCTTTTACAGCCCATTAATCAAGCTTCCCCCATAAGCTAGGTTGTTACAAGGAGATTTCTAGAATAAACTAGGTAGTTATCAAGCTTCCTCAACAAGCTAGGTCATTATAGAGAAGTTTTCAGAACAAGATTGTTACAACGAAGCGTCCTCAGCAAGCTAAGAAGTTGAGAAGAAATTTCCAGAGACTTCCCGACCCCGAAGCCCACAACTCGGTCGCAGATCCGCGGTTACTCGGCCTGACTCGGCCGCAGTTCCGCGGCTACTCGGCCTGACTCGGCCGCGGTTCCGCGGCCTATTGGTGAGATCGATGCTTTAAACTTCTTCTGACTTCTGGTGTTGGTTTCTGGGTTTATATTTGATATCTGGAATCCTTTTCTCCCTACTGAATCACCGCCAGAATTTAACTCTTTGATTTCGTGTATTTTTATCGGCGAATTTGCGATTCTGATATCTGATCTGAGTTAATTTTTTGCATAAGATCTCAATGAAGATTGTTAGAGATATACAAAATATTATGCGTGAAATATTAAACACTCAATTTCCATCAAAGAATGTTGATTATAATGTATAAAACACGGTAATTGATATTTTCCAGATGAACTTGTAATATGTGTTATATTTATAACTAACACCCTTAGATGATTAGAAAAGTGAGGAAATTGTTATGTTAAATATTGCAATAATTTTGACTGAACAAATTCCCCCAAACTTGACTTCGATCGTCCCGAGCAAACTTCTTTTATTCAGGAGAAGGAGAAAATAGAAAGAAAGAAAAAACTAACTAGCACATTTTCGTAGGCAACACGATTGCATTGAGCACGTGCAACAAGCCTTTAAACCTCTAGGTGTCTCTAGTAGGAGGAGTGTTGCCTCTTGAGGGTTTTCAGCGGATTGCACCCACAAAATCCCATAATAAAAGAAAGACTGTGAAAGTTATATATAAAGATCAGAACTATAAAAGAAAGAACTTTAAAATCAGAGTTTTCAACTATACTAGCTTTTCGGTTGTCATGAGCCCTATCTTAATAGTCATGAAAAGATGTTAGAAATCACATCATCCCTCAATAAAACATCGCCTTTAGTCTTCCTCCCTACCTGTCTTCCAAATATCGATCATATACCCCTACGTGTGTGTAAAAGACATCCCTACACTCGGAGAATTCAATTCAAGCTATCATACTCTTGTCCATCTACCTTAGTACTTTTTAGTCGGTGAATATTTTAGATGGAATTGCTCACACATTCTTCATGCGACCGTTAATATTTCTTAAGGTACTAACCGACCGATTACCAAATGTGCTCACTTATTAGACGTAATTAACAAATTCCTCGTCTTGCAACACCTAAGGCTTAGCAGTGACTTCCAAACCAGTTTGTCTAAGGCACTGGGTGATGAAGCACCCTCGCTATATTTTTTATATGCTGCCTTGGTGATTACAAAACCAGTGTTCATTTTTCTTCACCATTTTATACTTTTATGCTCTATTTTTATTATTATTTTCATACTTTGGCTTTTAGACAAGAGCATTTCGAGGTATCCTCTACTATCCCGAGTTTCAAGACGTGTGTAAGTGCGTATAGTAGGGTATCAATGTTCAAATGTATGGATTCAAGAATATGAACTATTTTTCAGACTTATTTTTATCCTCAGATTAGTGACTTCCTTCATCTTACTAACTCTTGGGACAACAGCTCATAACTACTTATTACTAGTTCCGTTTAAGAAAAAATCTAACTTTCTTGGTTTTCTTAAACTCTTCCAACCTTTTAAATGTAATTTTTCACTTTCTAATCTTTTATTGTAAAAGAAAAAATTTAAAATTTTTGTGCTTATGCAAAGTGTAATGCAAAGTAATGCGTAAATAAGCACAAACCTCCCACAAACCTGTTTACAGCATTGTTATCTTTTAAATCTCAAAAACCTGTAGACTTGGGAGAAAAAGTTATTAACGGGGACAAGAATAAATGGACGTGAAAATCTCCCCCAAACTTATTTTTGGCTCACAATTTTGTGTACAAATTTTATTTTCAAGAGCCAAAAATATACCCCCCAAACTTGAGTTAAACAAAATCAAACTTTTAAAATCATAAGAGGGGGGTAATGTTATTGGTCAATATAAAGCTTTACAAAGACCAAAAGTTAATACCAACCATTCAAAGATTTTATCAATGTAATGCACTGGTTGGTAGAAGAACACGTCACCTATGGACGTGAAGAAGTGGGTAAGAGATAAGTGGTGGTATAGAAAGGGTTTGCGTCTCTGTTTGTAGAGACAAAACAGCGATGATAGATAAAAACGAGAGTGTGAATGATTAGGAATATTTGCATTCTCGTATTGTATAAGAAGAAAGTGTGGTGGTTCAACTTCTATAGTTGGAGATTGATTAATCACAAAATCCGTGTTGTTTAGAAATGCGAGTTCGTTGGCAGAAATTTCTTCAAAGCTCTCATCGATATCCTAAAGAATAACTTCGAAACTTTCATCGATGGATTGATTGAACGTCTCACTGTCAATAATTGTTGTGCCAGAATTTATCATACTTGATTTGTCAAAAATTATAGAGGTAGGAGACTCAAAAAACTCATCACCTCATTCTTAAAATTATCTAAATCAAGTTTGCTTTCTAGAATTATCGAACTCGAAATATCGAATTGTGATTCATCAACACTCGCTAAACTTAAAGGAAGAATAGAAGAACCAGAGAAAGTGGAAGACGAAATGGGTAAAAAAAATTGGTGTGTCGAGTATCGCTGAACCAGATGTGGGAAATGAAGGCTGAATTTCGTTTTGCTTTTCGGTCATACAATTATCATCAACTTCAAGATGCATATGAGGTTCGAGAAGAATAGTTAAAGGCTCGAGATGATGACCGCACGGGAGTGAAAGGACCTGATGAATTAGTGGGACAAATTCATCCAAAATTTCGGGTTCATCATCCAATATATCCCCAACGTCAATCTCATTCAAGTGAAGGTTAGAAGTCTCAGACATCTCATCTAAAGTGTGGTTTCCAATCAATTTCGGCTCTAGAATGGAGGTGTCGAGATCACAAGGATTAGGTGTGGTTTCACTTGGAATGGACCCTTCACAATCGGGTAAATCAAACACTACAAAATCACACAACTTATCTGACATTCTATCTTCAATTGGTGCACTCGATAGATCAGTGACACTGGAGTTGTGGATTTCAATTTGGGATGGGTAGGTTTGATTCGGAAGGGTGTATCGTTCTCTCTCACTACCCGAATTCGCAATTTGTCCGATGGCCGATTAATACATTAAAAGATTTTGAGCTGGTTCGAAACTGGTTGCTTGTTCTTTTTGTTTATTGTAATCGTCCATGGACTCTTTCAATTCTTTTCTGATGCGGCTCGTCACTACCACATATTCTTCTAATGTCCGCTCAAGACTAAACATGGGCCGAGAAGGGGTTTCAGTATAAGATTAAAATTCTTGTGGATAGGTAAAACTCCTAAATGACTGATTAGAAGGACTGACTAGAGAAGGTGTAAAAATCGGGTAGGATTGATAGGAATTCAATGGTTGTGAAAATTGGGTAGGAGTATGATCAACATTGTAATAAGAATAATATTGATATTGGTTGGTTGGTTGATGATTTTAAACAGACATCATATACGCCACAAATCGAGTAGTAAAATCTTCTTTAGAAGGTGGTGGTGTTTGTTGTTCTAATGGTTTGACTGGATTGAAACTGTAGCCGTTAGCCCTCGCTATATGCTCAGCAATGGACATGCGTTTAGGAGTTTCCTCACTCGGAGTATCAACATAAAAAGATGTAGAATTAGGATGCGGTTGATAAGACCTAGACTGAGGTGGCCAACTGTCTCTATCCGCTTGTTCTATCCGATCTCTTAAGGACATGGGAGAGTCGGATGGTATACCGAAGCAATTACGAAAAAAAGAAATATCTGGTTCTGGATAGCAAAGCTTGGCAAGAGTTCGTCTATTTGGGTTACCCATTATAAGACGAAAAGAGGAGGAAGGGTAAAAAAGGAAAAGAAAAAAAATTTAAGATTTAATTGGTTTGTTTTGCTTTGAAAGTGGGACTTAAGGGTTGACTCACAAAATCACAAAAAATGCACAAACAACTTTAGAACTAAGCTTATCTAGGTCAAGTCACTAGACCGCTCCTAGACTTCCAGAAGACAAATCGTAGGATCAATCATCTACTACCTCTTTATCCCTCTTGTGGCCAGGTAAGTGGGAGGTATCCGCTTTGTAAATAGCGGGCCTAATTAAGTAACCACTTGTCTTAGACACACTTGCCTTAGACACCACAAAAGAAATGCGGATAAGCAGTAGATTACCCACGACCTTTCTGTGTCTTAATTGAGCGTGACGGTCCTTAGAGTCTTGTCTAGATATTTTTTAGTTAATGAAGGGTGATGCGAATGCTAGTTTTGTGATTTTTGGGGCTTAGGAAGGGTAATGAAACCCCCTCCTAATCTGAATTTGGTGTTTGCCCCTTAATTTCCGTATTACAATATGCAAAAACAACCAATATCAAAACACGCAACAAGATTTTTTTAAGCGCGGCGAATTTTTGCAAAGAATCCGGTAGAAAAGTTGTTATTGGACTAGATCAGAGGAGAGAGAAGAGAGTAGAGAATATACCAGAGAAAATTGAAGCAGTGATTCACTAACTCAACGGCGGATCCGCCGCAAAAACCATCAATCCGCCACAGTTCCGCGGTGGAATGGAGGAGTTAGGTGTTGTTCTTTGTACTGTAGCTTCCTTTGCTCCTCTGGAAATATTATAGGCTGCCTTGGTGATGACAGATTCCCTCGCAAAAATTCAAACACTAATCGTTAAGCACACGATGCGATTTTGATTTAAATTTTGATGGAATAATAATATTTCAACTCAAATAGTAAGAAAGAACAAATTATGCACGCATCCCCGGCAACAGCGCCATTTGATTTAATCGATTTTCTCACCTCTTTGATTTTTAAAGAAAAGATGTAGTAAAGAAGTGATGAAATGTTTTAGTCGTATAATAACCGCAATCAATAACGGTGTCGCGTGTAGCGAGCGTTAGTGAGCACGGGTCGTCCTTTGGGATTCGTGGAACTCGTAAATTCTTGCTTTAGTTGAGTCGAAAGAACTCTTAAAGAAATTCAAGAAATAGTTCAAGATTTAGTTGAAGTAATCATTTCAAGAAGTTTAAAAAATCGCTTTCAAGTAAGAGAAATCAAGAAAATGTTCAAGATTTAGTTATCAAGAAAATTGTAGAAGGCTTGTAGGATTCGAACGGAATTGGTAACCATGGATGATTATTCAAAATGATTCATCTTATTTATTGGTAGAATTACTACTAGATCGATGGCTATTAATGAGAATTAGGGATCCTTTGAAGAAACTAGGCTTTCTCCTTCATTGCCTCCTATCCTTTCATTGAATGCCATTCCTATCTAGCCTTTAAGAAGAAAGATCATCAATCTAATCCCCAAATTGTGATGAAATTCTCAATAGATTGATCTCACTCACAATTTGGACATTAATGATTCTCTTTGCTAAAGTTTATAATCTCCATAAGACTTAAGATGAATATAGAACTCTCTCACCATTGGATCTACCAAATTCTTTCGAATTCTTAGCAAGCGGAGATTTATTCACACATTATGAAAATAGAAAAATCAACAAATAGAGATTTCATAATGCGAAAATTTAAAGAAAGCAAGACTAAGAGTAATGATCACCTTTATTCTTCAACTTCAAATTACAACTTCTTCAAGCCGAGATTACAAGAAAATTCGCTCCCGATCGCTCCCTTGAAGAGGTAATTTCTCCGTCGATCTTCGCTTCACTCGATCACTGTGAGTCTTGGATCTATCGAGGATCACGTGCTCGTTGATGACGATCGGCTTCGCGTAAAGGATCTTGAATGAAGTCGCTCGATGAATTTCTCACGAATCTTGATCTTGGATCTTGATTTGGTTTTGGATTGTGTACTAAAAGTCAACTAGAATTCAAGAACTAATCAACAACCTTTTTTATGTAGGCTTAGGTCCCTTTTTATAGCCTCTTAATCAAGCTTCCCCCATAAGCTAGGTTGTTACTAGGAGGCTTCTAGAATAAGCTTGGTAGTTATCAAGCTTCCTCAACAAGCTAGGTCATTATAGAGAAGTTTCCAGAACAAGGTTGTTATAACGAAGCGTTCTCAGCAAGCTAGGAAGTTGAGAAGAAATTTCCAGAGACTTCCCGACCCCGAAGACCACAACTCGGCCGTGGATCCACGCCGACTCGGCCTGACTCGGCCGCGGTTCCGCGGCCTATTGGTGAGATCGATGCTTCAAACTTCTTCTGGCTTCTGGTGTTGGTGGGTTTATATTTGATATTTGGAATCTTTATCGGTGAATTTGCGATTCCGATATCTGACCTGAGCTAATTTTTTGCATAAGATCTCAATGAAGAATGTTAGAGATATACAAAATATTATGCGTGAAATATTAAACACACAATTTCCTTCAAAGAATGTTGATTACAATGTATAACACACGGTAATTGATATTTTCTAGATGAACTTGTAATATGTGTTATATTTATAACTAACACCCTTAGATGATTAGAAAAGTGAGAAAATTGTTATGTTAAATATTGCAATAATTTTGACTAAACAAATTTCCCAAAACTTGACTTTGATCGTCCCGAGCAAACTTCTTTTATTCAGGAGAAGGAGAAAATAGAAAGAAAGAAAAAACTAACTAGCACATTTTCGTAGGCAACACGATTGCTCTGAGCACGTGCAACAAGCCTTTAAATCTCTAGGTGTCTCTAGTAGGAGGAGTGTTGTCTCTTGAGGGTTTTCAGCGGATTGCACCCACAAAATCCCATAATAAAAGAAAGACTGTGAAGGTTACATATAAAGATCAGAACTACAAAAGAAAGAACTTGAAAATCAGAGTTTTCAACTATACTAGCTTTTCGGTTGTCATGAGCCCTATCTTAATAGTCATGAAAAGATGTTAGAAATCACATCATCCCTCAATAAAACATCGCCTTTAGTCTTCCTCCCTACCTGTCTTCCAAACATCGATCATATACCCCTACGTGTGTGTAAAAGACATCCCTACACTCGGAGAATTCAATTCAGGCTATCATACTCTTGTCCATCTACCTTAGTACTTTTTAGTCGGTAAATATTTTAGATGGAATTGCTCACACATTCTTCATGCGACCGTTAATATTTCTTGAGGTACTAACCGACCGATTACTAAATGTGCTCACTTATTAGGCGTAATTAACAAATTTCTCGTCTTGCAACACCTAAGGCTTAGCAGTGACTTCCAAACCAGTTGGTCTAAGGCACTAGGTAATGAAGCGCCCTCGCTATATTTTTTATATGCTGCCTTGGTGATTACAAAACCAGTTGTAACAACCCTAAATTTCCGATACAAATTTTTCAAAATATTTTTTTCAAAATCCATAAAGGGGTATTTATTATCTGAGCACAAGACTTAACTAATTAAATTACTCCATTTTTAAAGTACAAAGAATTGATTTAAATTCAAAGTATACTTGGAGTATTTAATGTTGCTGATATCTCTTTAAGTAATTATTTCCAACAAATAATTAAAAGAAGGATCTTGTAGCTCATTGGTAATACCTTGCATTGCTGAACCAAGCCACTAGAGTTCAAATCCCATACCCCACATTATTTTTGTATTTATTTTGTTTTAAATCCTTTGGAAGCCCAACAGTCCAAATACCATAATTCCCAAAACTTGAACTACACCTGAAAAAGTAAATATACCAGAGCCTTCACCCGACGACCCCCCACCTCCACGACCCCCGCCTCGGCCAGACTCGGGCCGGCGCCGCCGGCCGGACTCGGCCGGACGCCCGAGTCCTCAACACAAAATTTGTGTCTTTTGGCCTCCCCTACCCCCTCACAGAAGCCAGAAAGCCTCAATTACTATAATTTTTAATACATTTTCATATATTTTTACATTTTTTTATTAAAAAAACCCTTCACCTACTCTACCCCTAGCCTACCCTATAAATACACCCCTTACCCTCTACCCTCTCATCCCAAAACCCTAAGCTCACTCTCTTAAAAATTTTCCAAGAGTTGTGTACTTTGAAAACAAGTTCGCGGCGAAGCTCCGACGAAATTCCGGCGGAAATTCCGGCAACGTTTTGAAGAACAACCGGCGACGAAGCAACGCCTCGACAACCCCTTTAGTCCCCCCTCACTCGCTTGCTTAATCGAAACCCGTAAGTCCCATTCTATCCCTCTTTCTTATTCTCTAAAATACGGAATTACAAAACCCGACGGAATCGGAACAAATCTGATTTCTAATTCGGTTTTCTATAAAATTTCACTTCTCACCAATTCAATCATGCTTAAACATCTTATTGTTGACTATTAAACATTTAACAAAGAATTTGAACAAGTTTCATCACATGAAATGATAGCGTTCTCAAATTATCGTATTTTTCACTTAAATACCACAATGTTTCGATTTCACATTTAATCCCCTTAACTTTGCTATACATTTAAAGTAGAGCACGAGGAAATGACCTACTTCCACACACACGCATATACAACCTAAAACGATATCATCAAAAAACTGAGAATATGATAAAACAATACTTTCATTTAAATACCATATTCTTAATAAAACCATTCCTAAAAGTTTTGGATTTGATACACTTTTAAATAAATACCTCTTATTAGGAAAACACGATAAGTTGTGGACATCGATCGTTTATCTAAACCTGACTTTATGGTGTCTAGGCTAGGCAAGTGAGAAAGGTAACTTTAAAAGGCACGTCTTACGGTGATTCGTGAGCGGATCCCTCCTTTCCTCATCTGTACTTACCTGGCCACAATTGGCGGTGAAGAGGCGATTTGAGGCATCTAATGACTTTCGTTTAGACCATTTAGAAATATGCTAGTTGACTTAGGAAACCCTAGAATCTAAAATACGGAAAATTGATATTTTTACAAATAAATACCTTTACTTTATAAAACCGTTTTCTAAAGGATTTAGTATTTTACGATCTTTGCAAAGCGCGCTACAACCCATTTTTGGGGAACCCGTTCGGGATGGTGCGGATTATCGCACATCCTCGGGCTTAGTAGTGCGAGATTTAGACCTCCGCAAGGAGCATTCGGTCTCGAAAGATTTAAAATACGATATCTTAAGAAAATGAGATTTTTAGAATATAAAATATTTATTAAAATTATTTTTGTATAAATATATGTATATTTATCATTAAAACATTTATTTTGTTATGATATAAGTATTCCACATTTTTCTAAAAATCACAAGAATAAATTTTACACTAAAATACCATGAACTTCAAATAAATCAATATTAAAGATAAATACCTTATTTATAAAAACTAGGATATTTTCACTAGAAATGGCTCAATATAAAATCCACATTCATTACAACTCTAAAGACGAATAATGAATACTTGAGGTGTATTTTGAAAAGTATATAAAAGTATTTTTACATAAAACCCCCTCAAGTTTTATAAATTACCCTAAGGATCCTAGCAATTATAGGTTTAAGAAATAATCAAGACTTCGATTTACATTTCTAATTGTCTGACTTGGATTTGAGTCTGATTATATCTGACTTGAATATGATTCAAGTACAATCTACAATCTACAATATTCCAATTCAATATGAACACATGAATCCGTGAATCCAGTTATCAATCTATACAACTTGACTGAATCAAACCATGGATATACATCCATTATCCAGTTATTCCATTTACATGATTATGCAGTTACATCCGTTTACTGATATCATGGTTTTGGTCAGTCATCCAATTACACAATTCAATTTACAAGACAATACAATGCAATACAGTACTATCAATAACATAACTACACGGGGTATTGGGGTAGTTCCTTCGTGAATCCAACATAATCTCAAGAGTCCCCCTAGATCATGAATCTATGTCTACTAACACAAGCAAGCAATCATGAGGGCCCGTGTTTCCATACTCCTGGACTGTGGCCTGTTGAGTTTGGAATACTTCGGCGACGGTCGAAGTCCCGCTACTAACATATCATTTGGGCCCGTGGTTCCCTACCCTTGGATTACAGCCTGTTGGGTTTGAGAACACTCTTGAGATTAGTTGACATTCACCCTTGAACTTACGATAACAACAGCATTAACACTAAAACAATATAATACAACTGTAAAAGCTACTCTCTCTCTCTCTCTTACTCCCTGTCTATTCTATTTCTCCTCTTATCTTTGGGACTTACCGAGCGACCTGTTTGCTGACGACATTCTTTTTCTTTCTTTTTTGAATGTCGTCAGGTGGTTTGGACCCGGCAGAGATCGAGCCATCTACAGAAGACTTGGAGCAGTTTGCCAAAGATCCAGCACTGTAGTTTCATTGTACACTTTTCCATTCAGTACTTTTCATTTCCTGTTATGCCACTGTTTAGGCATCATTTTTATTTCAGTTGTATTTCCTTTTCATGCATTGTACAAAAGAATGTTAATAAATAAAAGTTGCGGTTTTTATTATCCCTTGTCTCTTGTGTATTTATTTTATATTTCTTAGATACGCTTAGCGTATGTACTTCTGAGTATATACGTAGCGGGCCTCGTCGCGTCCCCTTCACCATACAATGGGAAGCGGGGCGTGACAGGTTTTGTTAGTGGCCCATGCAGGTCAGAGCTGTATGGAACCCTAAGAAATATAAAACACAAGAACCAGCAACTAAAACATTCTTTACAATCATGTTCCTTGAATCCTATCATTTCTTATTCTTTGAATCATATACTTTGAATCTGTCCTAACCTAAATTTTTCATTCAAGGTTATGGATTCACCAAACAACACCAGCACCAATGTCAACAACACACCTCCACCACTACCACCCACACCTGTCGTTCCTGCTCCACTCAACGAGCAAACGGTTCTGCTTGAGGCAATCCGCAGCCTCCTAGAGGGACAGCAGCAGCTCTTGAACCGTCCCGAGACTGAAGCACCTGGGGTGAAGCAATTCAGAGCCTTACATCCCAAACAGTTCTCAGGAAAGGGGAGCCCAGTGGAAGCTGAGGAATGGGCTCAGAGCATAGAGGATGATCTGGCGGCAGCACAAGTGCCAGATATAGCTTGGGTCCGTGTGGCGAAACTGCAGCTCACGGATAATGCTCGCAACTGGTGGAAGGCGGAAGAAAGCCGTTTCGTACAGCCTATTGAATGGAAGACTTTTCGCGAGAAGTTCGACGCGAAATACTTCCCTGTGACTGCCAGATTTTCCATGGAACAGCAGTTCATTCATCTACAACAAGGTTCGATGCGGGACAAGTCAGTAGATGAGTATGACGCTGAGTTCACCATGCTCAGTCGGTAAGATATGTCACAGTATTTCCAATTTTAATATCACATACTACACAGCTAACACAAGACCGTAACAGATTTTCGGTACACCTGATACTGACGGATGAGATCAGAGCCCGTCGCTTTCAACAAGGTTTGGACACAGAAATCCAGGTTGCACTAGCCACAGGGAAATTTCCGACTCATGAGGATGCTCTGGAAGCTGCCCGCAGTTATGAGGCAGTGATAAAAGCAAGGGGCAGACCTCAGTCTGCAGGATTCAAGCGCCCTGCCAACCAGATGGCAGGAGAAGCCGCAACAGGACCACCATTTGTACCAAGGAGACTGGGAGTACCAATCAACAGGCTCAGCCCAGCCTTTTGTACCTACTGCAAGAGAGCTGGACATCTGATGGAAGTTTGCCGACGAGCAAACGGTCTTTGCCTGATATGTGGATCATCCTCACATACCATAGGAACTTGTCCACACAACCGAACTAATCCTAATTCCGCAGCTAGACCAGTTTTCCAAGCCCCATATACCCGGTTAACTCTTCTGGTACCACCTCCACGTGGACCACCTTTACCTTGACAATCAGCATTTTACCAGTTTGCACGAAGAAACGTGCCGAGACGCCAAGCTTACAATTTGGCAGCCGTAGAAGCTGATACGGTTGGTCAGGATAACCCTGGTAATTCTCTTTAACCTTTTTCACACCCTTGCATCACTTTGTCATTCTTCACACTCTCACCAAACTTTTCTTGAATCTGTTACACTTTCCTTTTATAAATTTCGAGGACGAAATTTTTATAAGGAGGGTAAAATGTAACGACCATAAATTTCCGATACAAATTTTTCAAAATATTTTTTTCAAAATCCATAAAGGGGTATTTATTATCTGAGCACAAGACTTAAGTAATTAAATAACTCTATTTTTAAAGTACAAAGAATTGATTTAAATTCAAAGTATACTTGGAGTATTTAATATTGCTGATATCTCTTTAAGTAATTATTTCCCACAAATAATTACAAGAAGGAGCTTGTAGCTCATTGGTAATACCTTGCATTACTGAACCAAGCCACCAAAGTTCAAATCCCATACCCCATATTATTTTTGTATTTATTTTGTTTTAAATCCTTTGGAAGCCCAACAGTCCAAACACCATAACTCCCAAAACTTAAACTACACCTGAAAAAGTAAATATACCAGAGCCTTCACCCGACGACCCCCCACCTCCACGACCCCCGACTCGGCCGAGCCGACCGGCGGACCAGTTGACTAGGGCCGACGCTGCCGGCCGGACGGCCGAGTCGTCAACACAAAATTTGTGTCTTTTGGCCTCCCCTAGCCCCCTGTATACTTTAAATCTTCAGATCGGTTTCAGAGAAGCCAGAAAGCCCCATTTACTATAATTTTTAATACATTTTCATATATTTTTACATTTTTTTATTAAAAAACCCTTCACCTACTCTACCCCTAGCCTACCCTATAAATACACCCCTTACCCTCTACCCTCTCATCCCAAACCCTAAGCTCACTCTCTTAAAAATTTTCCAAGAGTTGTGTACTTTGAAAACAAGTTCGCGACGAAGCTCCGACGAAATTCCGGCGGAAATTCCGGCGACGTTTTGAGGAACAACCGGTGACGAAGCAACGCCTCGACAACCCCTTTAGTCCCCCCTCACTCGCTTGCTTAATCGAAACCCGTAAGTCCCATTCTATCCTTCTTTCTTATTTTCTAAAATACGAAATTACAAAACCCGACGGAATCGGAACAAATCCGATTTCCGATTCGGTTTTCTATAAAATTTCACTTCTCACCAATTCAATCATGCTTAAATATCTTATTGTTGACTATTAAACATTTAGCAAAGAATTTGAACAAGTTTCATCACATGAAATGATAGCATTCTCAAATTATCGTATTTTTCACTTAAATACCACAATGTTTCGATTTCACATTTAATCCCCTTAATTTTGCTATACATTTAAAGTAGAGCACGAGATAATGACCTACCTCCACACACACGCATATACAACCTAAAACTATATCATCAAAAAACTTAGAATACGATAAAACAATACTTTCTTTTAAATACCATATTCTTAATAAAACCATTCCTAAAAGTTTTGGATTTGATACACTTTTAAATAAATACCTCTTATTAGGAAAACACGATAAGTTGTGGACATCAATCGTTTATCTAAACCTGACTTTATGGTGTCTAGGCCAGGAAAGTGAGAAAGGTAACTTTAAAAGGCCCGTCTCATGGTGATTCGTGAGAGGATCCCTCCTTTCCTCATTTGTACTTACCTGGCCACAATTAGCGGTGACGAGGCGATTTGAGGCATCTATGTTGGAGACAGTGCCCTCAAAGTCAATTATTGGATTGCACGAAGGTGATTGCAATGATTGAGGCAGGACCTATACCGATATGACAGTCTTGCTCGAGATGATAGTATGCTATCTGGTTTGTATTTATCATCGTATATATGCTTTAGTTCACTATTGCATGATGATAGAGCCCATAGGATTCATGCTTGACTACCAGCAGTATGATGGCGATCATATACGTGGGAGCTGGGGTCTATAAGCACATCCTTAAAAGTGTCCCTAGTCGTGGGAGTTTCGAGACAGGGCATCGATACTCCAGAGTAGACTAGTGTATACAGTCGAGACCCCGACGAGGGGCGGCGGCCGGTCTCACAAGCCACTGGTGTCAGTTGGTTCACCTAAGATGTATACAGGTGCTCATTGGGTTATGAGTACACCGGACATGACTCGCCGGGAACATGCTAGTTGGTCTTATACCTGACGCCAGATAGCAGTTCCCTGGTGACATATCACCTTCCTTCAGCACTCTACGGTTTCTCAGTGCCTGCAATGAATTGCAAATATGAGATCCTGATCCGGTATCCAATACCCAGGAAGTAGAGTTAATTGACAGACAATTCTCAATTACAAACACACCTGAAGTCGAAGCCACAGCTTGCTTCGGTTCCTGGTTCTTGGCGTTCCACGCCTTGCAATCTTTCTTCCAGTGCCCTTTCCTGTGACAATGGAAGCACTCATCCTGGCCCACTACCGGTACCGCAAACTTTTTCTTTCCCTTCCCTCCCACCTTACTAACACCTCCTCTAGGTTTGGTGGCGGCCTTCTTCTTCCTTCCTTTGGCCCTAGCCTTGGACCCGGAAGAAGATGCACCGCCAACAAACATAGCGGGTGTTTCCCTTGTCTTCTGCAAGGTGCCCTCTGCACTCCTTAACATGTTTAGGAGTTCCGGAAGTTCAACTTCTTTTCTTTGAATGTTGAAGTTCAGGATAAGCTGGGCGTAGGTGTGAAGAAGGGACTGGAGAATAAGGTCTGTATAGAGCTCATTATCCAAAGTCGTCCCAAGGTCTGCGAGCTCTTCTATATAGCCGATCATCTTTAGGACATGTTCTCCTACCGATGACCCGACAGCCAACCTCGCTCGAAACAAGTTCTTAGAGGTCTCGTATCTTGCTATACGAGATTGCTCTCCATAAAGTTCCTTTGTATGGAGAAATATGCCATCTAGTTCCATATCCTCGTGCCTCCTCTGATGTTCATTGTTCATCGAGGCAAGCACGATGCACTTGGCTTTCGCGCAATCGAAATCCCAGGTTTTGCGGATTTCCTTATCCGCATTACTGGATTTGGGACCAGGGACAGCAGGTGCCGTAGCGGTGAGGACGTACCCCAATTTGTCATAGGTCAAAGCCATTTTGACATTCCGCAGCCAATCTTTATAGTTTGGCCCTGTCAGTATATTTTTCTCTAAAAGTAACTTAAGTCCAGTCATTTTCAGGGTCGCTGCAATTAGGAGAGAGAGAAGAAAACACTTTAGCATGATGCTCTTGCAAGTTTAGAGTGGTTTTTAGTTTATCTAAACTGGATGGCTCCCACTGTTTCTCGAATCCTTCCTCAAACCATAAAAGAAGAATTAGCCAGGACTATTCTCACCGTACAATACTTGCTTAACCGTTCAGCCAGGCTAGTGTCGATACTTCGAGGGAGGTTTTCCAACGCTTTCGCGAAGTTCCTTAATTAAATAACCTCTTTTCTCTGGGGGCGTAACCCCGCTGACACCTTTCTTGACTCCTACTTGGTTTATAGCATTGATCGTTAAGTGACGAATATCCTGATAAGTAGCATATACTCACAGTAGGATCGGGATCCAAATATCATTGTATGATAATGTTGAAGGAATCCTACCAACATTCATCAAACTCCAAATGGTATGCAACTCTTTGCAAATTTCAGTTTCTTTAGAAATTCCCGATATATATTTTTGCCCCATGCTCTTATGACCTTGGCGTTTAGGTCAAAATGTCATAAGTCACATGTCAAGTTCTACCCATCATTATCTTGTCAATTTGAACCCATCCGTATATATCCTTGACGTTCGGCCAAAATGATAATACGACTGTCCCAAACTAACTCATCTATCTATGCAACAAATGAATATCCAGTAGCTACCAAACACTATGCCTTGGCGTTAGGTCAAAATACATAGCTTGAATACTACTGAATACCCAGATGAAATGACGGAGGGCTACGAATGGTTTTGGCGAAACCGTGAACATAGTGAACTTGATATAACCGAAGGAACCTGATAGCTTTTAAAAGGAGTGGTTAAAGCTCCGCATTTAAAAAATATCTGTTTTAAAATTAACCGAGTGGTTTCTTTTAAATTGTTCCAACGATTAAACTTTTGGTTTATTTTCTTTGCATTATAAATAATGCGTCCCATCATTAACCTATCATTGCAGAAAACAACGAAAATACAACGTCCTCTTATGCCATCCGCATTCGCCACGGGGTCCCGTCATCACCCGTTAGGTTACTTAACTAACGGCAGAGCGGGGGCTGGGCTAGCGCGGGTGTAAAACATAAGTGACGTCTAAATAGCTATCATATATATAGATATTTTACATTCGTCGGACGCAATAATATTCATTCCAGATCACAGATGAATTTTATTGGATTTGCAAGCAATCCGTGTTTATTTTGAGCCTGCAACAAAAGATGGATTACACAGTTGTGATGAATAGCCATTACCCCACCCAAGACCCCAACGGGTACGGAAAACTACCCGCCCGGCAGTTTGTGTACCCCATCTTGGGTCTGTCCTAGGAGCAAAAACAGTAAAATGAAATAATACAATGGTGGCTACAATCGCAACCTGGATGTGCCCCGCAAAATAATATTACAACAAATTACATTTACATCAAATGAATTAAATAATAACCCATCACATAACCCCGGCTATACATCACAACAGTCCAACACAGTTCATATACACAAACAAATAAAATCCATTACAGAAATGTGCAACCCCCTGCCAACCGACATACTAGCAGTTAGGGGAGGTTTACGAACACATTATACAAACACAGATATAATCCAACAAGCAAATACCGTATAATTTCGATCGATTAAACACATTTAATTTTGCTCCAATACTTCTCTGTAAATCTGAAACCTGAGCAAAAATAAAAAATTCCAGAAAATACCAAATATCACAGAGAACCAGCACAGGAAAATTGGGCTTGTGAATCGGCAACTCGGCGGCGGAATCGCGGCGGATCGGGGGGATTCGCCGCGGTTCCGCGGCGGTTTAGTCGATTCGTGAGCCCAGATTTCTTGGGTGTTCTAATACTATCATTTTGGGCTTTCTGAACCTGCCTGAAAAATTTTTGGACTTCATTTAAAAATCGACAGAAACCATGATATCGGGGTTTTCCGGTTTTGGTTTTTTTCGTTCGAAATTCATACAATTTTGCAAGGCTCACTGTAAGTCGATGTACAACACCCCACGACTTGCGGGGAGGCGGAAATTTGAAAAACGATCTTGTTTTATGCTAAACATCGACTAACCGCATGAATCGAAGCTAAACGATAACTAACATCAAACATAGAAGTTCTAAACTACTATGTAAAGGGATTATACCTTAAGAACCGTGTCCTTCGTCTTTATGAACTCCACTTCCTCTTCGGCCTTCTCCAAGTAGTAGACGATCCACCACGAGAGCTAAACTCCAAGCTTTGCCTCTAAACTTGAGGCAACTAGGTATCTTTAAGTGCTAATCAAAGTACCTAGATGAAATAGAGTATGGTTATGGATTAAGTAGTCTAACTAATCCTTGTACTCAACACATGAGAGGGGAGGATTAGGGTTTGAAGAGAGAGAGCTTGAGGAGAGAGAAGATGAACATAATAACGAGAAGAGAAAATGAGTTATCATAATATATATCAAGCATTTTATTTTATCAAGAAAAGAAAAGAAAATGATTTACAACCATGCTTGATAAATATCTTGTGGTGATTCATCTCCATGAGTCATTAAGCAATTATGAAGCATTAATGACATGGATGAATCATCCATATGACTCACTAATCTCATTCAATGTATATGCCACCTAAACCTCCTTAGTCACCATCTTCTAGAAGCTTCTCGCGTAATTACGAGAACGCCCCTCCTATCCGTGAAAACACGGAAAAACTTTAGACTGTATAAATCCAATAACCGGATACTAGTAACTGGCTTAAACCAAAGCCGACTAGTAAAAAACTGTCCGAAAGTCGTACGTGTGTAAACACACATATGCGTCCGAACCCTTGTCGTAAAACCATACGACCTCTATATCGTTTCGCCTGGAGTAGGGAAACTCTCTGCGTGGGACTCTAGAGACTCGACTACTATGCTGGCAGTGGGTTTAACCACAGACCGCAAGCGGCACTAGCTGTACGTAACGGTCCCCAGGTAGATGTCGATAAGAAGGCCGATGAGGAAACCCATCCGAACTCCTACTGAGTCTGATGTGACAATCTCCGTACAGTCCGGTCCGTTCGTCTAAGACTATCGCATATCGGGCCTAGGGGGCAGCAAGCGTCAGTCCCCTAATAGCTGTTTAAGTCATGTCGGAGCGAAGCCCATTACACCCTGAGAAACTACTGGAACCTACCAGCAAATCTCGCTTGCCCTGGCCAGGGACTTTGCGTAATGGCTCTCTGACACAGCGCAATATCAACCGCCAATACCGGGAGAGACGAATCCTGTCTAACCGCTGCTGCCTCCAAGTGCTCGGGACTGCACCCAACTGCTACCTGTTTGCACGACTCCTTTGAGCCGTGGTAGGGTAGCAATCTAAGAACAGTGGGACACACTCGAGGCGAAGTAGCAGTGTCAAGTCTGCGGACTATGCTGTACTCATGTCACCTGGGAACTGTTCACTGACGACTGGTATAAAACCAACCAACAGTTCCCTGTGAGTCTTGTCCGGTGTACCCGTAACCCAACGAGCACCTGCATACTATCTCCAGTACGACGTACTGACGGCTGTGGGACAGACCATCTCCCCAACTGGGATGAGAAGCGTACACACTAGTCTACTCCGGAGTATCGATGCTCTGTCTCGATAATCCAACGACTAGGGACCTGAATAAGGATGTGCTTGTGGACTACCCAGCCCCCACTAGTGTGACTGCCATCACAACGCTGGTAGTCAAGCAAGATCCTAAGAGCTCTATCAATACGTATACTCACATATTAAGATAGAAAAACCAAGTAGCATACTACCATGTTTAGCAAGACTGTTATATACATGTGAATATCCCAAACTTCCATTAAGTAATATACAAACTAGTATGATACAATAATGGCCCCTAGGGCATATACACTAACAAAGTCACTAGACCGCTCCTAGACTTCCAGAAGACAAATCGTAGGATCAATCCTCTACTACCTCTTTATCCCTCTTGTGGCCAGGTAAGTGGGAGGTATCCGCTTTGTAAATAGCGGGCCTAATTAAGTAACCACTTTCCTTAGACACACTTGCCTTAGACACCACAAAAAAATGCTGATAAGCAGTAGATTACCAACGACCTTTCTCTGTCCTAATTGAGCGCGACGGTCCTTAGAGTCTTGTCTAGATATTTTTTAGTTAATGAAGGGTGATGCGGATGCTAGTTTTGTGATTTTTGGGGCTTAGGAAGGGTAGTGAAATCCCCTCCTAATCTGAATTTGGTGTTTGCCCCTTAATTTCCGTATTACAATATGCAAAAACAACCAATATCAAAACACGCAACAAGATTATTTTAAGCGCGGCGAATTTTTGCAAAGAATCCTGCAGAAAAGTTGTTATTGGACTAGATCAGAGGAGAGAGAAGAGAGTAGAGAATATACCAGAGAAAATTGAAGCAGTGATTCACTAACTCAACGGCGGATCCGCCGCAAAAACCATCAATCCGCCGCGGTTCCGCGGTGAAATGGAGGAGTTAAGTGTTGTTCTTTGTACTGTAGCTTCCTTTGCTCCTCTGGAAATTTTAGAACGTCTCTGAATCTTGATTTCTCTGCTACAGTGATGACAGATTCCCTCGCAAAAATTCAAACACTAATCGTTAAGCACACGATGCGATTTTGATTTAAATTTTGATGGAATAATAATATTTCAACTCAAATAGCAAGAAAGAACAAATTATGCATGCATCCCCGGCAACGGCGCCATTTGATTTAATCGATTTTCTCACCTCTTTGATTTTTAAAGAAAAGATGTAGTAAAGAAGTGATGAAATGTTTTAGTCGTATAATAACCGCAATCAATAACGGTGTCGCGTGTAGCGAGCGTTAGTGAGCACGGGTCGTCCTTTGGGATTTGTGGAACTCGTAAATTCTTGCTTTTGTTGAGTCGAAAGAATTATTAAAGAAATTCAAGAAATAGTTCAAGATTTAGTTGATGTAATCATTTCAAGAAGTTTAAGAAATCGTTTTCAAGTAAGAGAATTCAAGAAAATGTTCAAGATTTAGTTATCAAGAGAATTGTAGAAGGCTTGTAGGATTCGAACGGAATTGGTAACCATGGATGATTATTCAAAATGATTCATCTTATTTATTTGTAGAATTACTGCTAGATCGATAGCTATTAATGAGAATTAGGGATCCTTTGAAGAAACCAGGGTTTCTCCTTCATTGCCCCCTGTCCTTTCATTGAATGCCATTCCTATCTAGCCTTTAACAAGAAAGATCATCAATCTAATCCCCAAATTGTGATGAAATTTTCAAAAGATTGATCTCACTCACAATTCGGACATTAATGATTCTTTTTACTAAAGTTTATAATCTCCATAAGACTTAAGATGAATATAGAACTCTCTCACCATTGGATCTACCAAATTCTTTCGAATTCTTAGCAAGCGGAGATTTATTCACACATTATGAAAATAGAAAAATCAACAAATAGAGATTTCATAATGCGAAAATTTAAAGAAAGCAAGACTAAGAGTAATGATCACCTTTATTCTTCAACTTCAAATTACAACCTTTTCAATCCGAAATTACAAGAAAATTCGCTCCCGATCGCTTCCTTGAAGAGGTAATTTCTCCGTCGATCTTCGCTTCACTCGATCACTGTGAGTCTTGAATCTATCGAGGATCACGTGCTCGTAGATGACGATCGGCTTTGCATAAAGGATCTTGAATGAAGTCGCTCGATGAATTTCTTACGAATCTTGATCTTGGATCTTGATTTGGTTTTGGATTGTGTACTAAAAGTCAACTAGAATTCAAGAACTAATCAACAACCTTTTTAATGTAGGCTTAGGTCCCTTTTTATACCCCTTAATCAAGCTTCCCCCATAAGCTAGGTTGTTACAAGGAGGCTTCTTGAATAAGTTAGGTAGTTATCAAGCTTCCTCAACAAGCTAGGTCATTATAGAGAAGTTTACAGAACAAGATTGTTACAACGAAGCGTTCTCAGCAAGCTAGGAAGTTGAGAAGAAATTTCCAGAGACTTCCCGACCCCGAAGCCCACAACTCGGCCGCGGATCCGCGGCGACTCGGCCTGACTCGGCCGCGGTTCCGCGGCCTATTGGTGAGATCGACGCTTCAAACTTCTTCTGGCTTCTGGTGTTGGTCTCTGGGTTTATATTTGATATTTGGAATCTTTTTCTCTCTACTGAATCACTGCCAGAATTTAACTCTTTGATTTCCTGTATTTTTATCGGCGAATTTGCGATTCTGATATCTGACCTGAGCTAATTTTTTGCATAAGGTCTCAATGAAGAATGTTAGAGATATACAAAATATTATGCGTGAAATATTAAACACACAATTTCCTTCAAAGAATGTTGATTACAATGTATACACGGTAATTGATATTTTCCAGATAAACTTGTAATATGTGTTATATTTATAACTAACAACCTTAAATAATTAGAAAAGTGAGGAAATTGTTATGTTAAATATTGCAATAATTTCGACTGAACATATTCCCCAAAACTTGACTTTGATCATCCCGAACAAACTTCTTTTATTCAGGAGAAGGAGAAAATAGAAAGAAAGAAAAAACTAACTAGCACATTTTCGTAGGCAACACGATTGCACTGAGCACGTGCAACAAGCCTTTAAACCTCTAGGTGTCTCTAGTAGGAGGAGTGTTGTCTCTTGAGGGTTTTCAGCGGATTGCACCCACAAAATCCCATAATAAAAGAAAGACTGTGAAAGTTACATATAAAGATCAGAACTATAAAAGAAAGAACTTTAAAATCAGAGTTTTCAACTATACTAGCTTTTCGGTTGTCATGAGCCTTATCTTAATAGTCATGAAAAGATGTTAGAAATCACATCATCCCTTAATAAAACATCGCTTTTAGTCTTCCTCCCTACATGTCTTCCAAACATCGATCATATACCCCTACGTGTGTGTAAAAGACATCCCTACACTCGGAGAATTCAATTCAAGCTATCATACTTTTGTCCATCTACCTTAGTACTTTTTAGTCGGTGAATATTTTAGATGGAATTCCTCACACATTCTTCATGCGACCGTTAATATTTCTTGAGGTACTAACCGACCGATTACTAAATGTGCTCACTTATTAGGCGTAATTAACAATTTCCTCGTCTTGCAACACCTAAGGCTTAGCAGTGACTTCCAAACCAGTTGGTCTAAGGCACTAGGTGATGAAGCACCCTCGCTATATTTTTTATATGCTGCCTTGGTGATTATAAAACCAGTGTTCATTTTTCTTCACCATTTTATACTTTTATGCTCTATTTTTATTATTATTTTCATACTTTGGCTTTTAGACAAGAGCATTTCGAGGTATCCTCTACTATCCCGAGTTTCAAGACGTGTGAAAGTGAGTATAGTAGGGTATCAATGTTCAAATGTCTGGATTCAAGAATATAAACTATTTTTTAGACTTATTTTTATCCTCAGATTAGTGACTTCTTTCATCTTACTAACCCTTGGGACAACGGCTCATAACTACTTATTACTAGTTTCGTTTAAGAAAAAATCTAACTTTCTTGGTTTTCTTAAACTCTTCCAACATTTTAAATGTAATTTTTCACTTTCTAATCTTTTGTTATAATAGAAAAAATTTAAAATTTTTGTGCTTATGAAAAGTTTAATGCAAAGTAATGCGTAAATAAGCACAAACCTCCCTCAAACCTGTTTACAGCATTGTCATCTTTTAGATCTCAAAAACCTGTAGACTTGGGAGGAAAAGTTATTAACGCGGACAAGAATAAATGGATGTGAAAATCTCCCCCAAACTTATTTTTGGCTCATAATTTTGTGTACAAATTTTATTTTTAAGAGCAAAAAATATACCCACCAAACTTGAGTTAAACAAAATTAAGCTTTTAAAATCATAAGAGGGGGGGGGGGGGTTAAAGTTATTGGTCAATATAAAGCTTTACAAAAATCAAAAGTTAATAGCAACCATTCAAAGATTTTACCAATGTAATGCACTGGTTGGTAGAAGAACACATCACCTATGGACGTGAAGAAGTGGGCAAGAGATAAGTGGTGGTATGGAAAGAATTTGCGTCTCTGTTTGTAGAGACGAAACAGTGATGATAGATAAAAACGAGAGTGTGAATGATTAGGAATATTTGCATTCTTGTATTGTATAAGAAGAAAGTGTGGTGGTTCAACTTCTATAGGTGGAGATTGATTAATCACAAAATCCGTGTTGTTTAGAAATGCGAGTTCGTCGGCAGAAATTTCTTCAAAGCTTTCATTGATATCCTGAAGAATAACTTCGAAACTTTCATCGATGGATTGATTAAACGTCTCACTGTCAATATGTGTTTTGCCAGAATTTATCATACTTGATTTGTCAAAAATTATAGAGGTAGGAGACTCAAAAAACTCATCTACCTCATTCTCAAAAGTATCTAAATCAAGTTGGCTTTCTAGAATTATCGAACTCGAAATATCGAATTGTGATTCATCAACACTCGCTAAACTTAAAGGAAGAATAGAAGAACCAGAGAAAGTGGAAGACGAAATGGGTAAAAAAATTGGTGTGTCGAGTATCGCTGAACCAGATGTGGGAAACGAAGGCTGAATTTCGTTTTGCTTTTCGGTTATACAATTATCATCAACTTCAAGATGCATATGGGGTTCGGGAAGAATAATTAAAGGCTCGAGATGATGACCGCACGGGAGTGAAAGGACCTGATGAATTAGTGGGACAAATTCATCCAAAATTTCGGGTTCATCATCCAATATATCCCCAACGTCAATCTCATTCAAGTGAAGGTTAGAATTCAGACATCTCATCTAAAGTGTGGTTTCCAATCAATTTCGGCTCTAGAATGGAGGTGTGGAGATCACAAGGATTGGGTGTGGTTTCACTTGGAATGGACCCTTCACAATCGGGTAAATCAAACACTACAAAGTCACACAACTTATCTGACATTCTATCTTCAATTGGTGCACTCGATAGATCAGTGACACTGGAGTTGTGGATTTCAATTTGGGATGGGTAGGTTTGATTAAGGAGGGTGTATCGTTCTCTCTCACTACCCGAATTCGCAATTTGTCCGATGGCCGTATCATACATTAAAAGATTTTGAACTGGTTCGAAACTGGTTGCTTGTTCTTTTTGTTTATTGTAATCGTCCATGGACTCTTTCAATTCTTTTCTGATGCGGCCCGTCACTACCACATATTCTTCTAATGTCCGCTCAAGACTAGACATGGGTCGATGAGGGGTTTCAGTATAAGATTAAAATTCTTGTGGATAGGTAAAACTCCTAAATGACTGATTAGAAGGACAGTCTAGAGAAGGTGTAAAAGTCGGGTAGGATTGATAAGAATTCAATGGTTGTGAAAATTGGGTAGGAGTAGGATCAACATTGTAATAAGAATAATATTGATATTGGTTGGTTGGTTGATAATTTTCAACAGACATCATATACGCCACAAACCGAGTAGTAAAATCTTCTTTAAAAGGTGGTGTTGTTTGTTGTCCTAATGGTTTGACTGGATTGAAACTGTAGCCGTTAGCCCTCGCTATATGCTCAGCAATGGACATGCGTTTAGGTGTTTCCTCACTCGGAGTATCAACATAAAAAGATGTAGAATTAGGATGCAGTTGATAAGACCTGGACTGAGGTGGCCAACTGTCTCTATCCGCTTGTTCTATCCGATCTCTTAAGGACATGGGAGAGTCGGATGGTATACCGAAGCAATTACGAAAATAAGAAATATCTGGTTCTGGATAGCAAAGCTCGGCTAGAGTTCGTCTATTTTGGTTACCCATTATAAGAAGAAAAGAGGAGGAAGGGTAAAAAGGGAAAAGAAAAAAAATTTAAGATTTAATTGGTTTGTTTTGCTTTGGAAGTGGGACTTAAGGGCTGACTCACAAAATCACAAAAAATGCACAAACAACCCTAGAACTAAGGTTACCTAGGTCAAGTCACTAGACCGCTCCTAGACTTCCAGAAGATAAATCGTAGGATCAATCCTCTACTACCTCTTTATCCCTCTTGTGGCCAGGTAAGTGGGAGGTATCCGCTTTGTAAATAGCGGGCCTAATTAAGTAACCACTTGCCTTAAACACACTTGCCTTAGACACCACAAAAGAAATGCGGATAAGCAGTAAATTACCCACGACCTTTCTCTGTCCTAATTGAGCGCGACGGTCCTTAGAGTCTTGTCTAGATATTGTTTAGTTAATGAAGGGTGATGCGGATGCTAGTTTTGTGATTTTTGGGGCTTAGGAAGGGTAATGAAATCCCCTCCTAATCTGAATTTGGTGTTTGCCCCTTAATTTCCGTATTACAATATGCAAAAACAACCAATATCAAAACACGCAACAAGATTTTTTTAAGCGCGACGAATTTTTGCAAAGAATCCAGCAGAAAAGTTGTTATTGGACTAGATCAGAGGAGAGAGAAGAGAGTAGAGAATATACCAGAGAAAATTGAAGCAGTGATTCACTAACTCAACAGCGGATCCGCCGCAAAAACCATCAATCCGCCGCGGTTCCGTGGTGGAATGGAGGAGTTAGGTGTTGTTCTTTGTACTGTAGCTTCCTTTGCTCCTCTGGAAATTTTAGAACGTCTCTGAATCTTGATTTCTCTGCTACAGTGATGACAGATTCCCTCGCAAAAATTCAAACACTAATCGTTAAGCACACGATACGATTTTGATTTAAATTTTGATGGAATAATAATATTTCAACTCAAATAGCAAGAAAGAACAAATTATGCACGCATCCCCGGCAACGACGCCATTTGATTTAATCGATTTTCTCACCTCTTTGATTTTTAAAGAAAAGATGTAGTAAAGAAGTGATGAAATGTTTTAGTCGTATAATAACCGCAATCAATAACGGTGTTGCGTGTAGCGAGCGTTAGTGAGCACGGGCCGTCCTCTGGGATTCGTGGAACTCGTAAATTCTTGCGTTAGTTGAGTCGAAAGAATTCTTAAGGAAATTCAAGAAATAGTTCAAGATTTAGATGAAGTAATCATTTCAAGAAGTTTAAGAAATCGTTTTCAAGTAAGTGAATTCAAGAAAATGTTCAAAATTTAGTTATCAAGAAAATTGTTGAAGGCTTGTAGGATTCAAACGGAATTGGTAGCCATGGATGATTATTCAAAATGATTCTTCTTATCTATTGGTAGAATTACTACTAGATCGATGGCTATTAATGAGAATTAGGGATCCTTTGAAGAAACTAGGGTTTCTCCTTCATTGCCCCTTGTCCTTTCATTGAATGCCATTCCTATCTAGCCTTTAACAAGAAAGATCATCAATCTAATCCTCAAATTATGATGAAATTCTCAATAGATTGATCTCACTCACAATTTGGACATTAATGATTATTTTTGCTAAAGTTTATAATCTTCATAAGACTTAAGATGAATATAGAACTCTTTCACCATTGGATCTACCAAATTCTTTCGAATTCTTAGCAAGCGGAGATTTATTCACACATTATGAAAATAGAAAAATCAACAAATAGAGATTTCATAATGCGAAAATTTAAAGAAAGCAAGACTAAGAGTAATGATCACCTTTATTATTCAACTTCAAATTACAACTTCTTCAATCCGAGATTACAAGAAAATTCGCTCCCGATCGCTCTCTTGAAGAGGTAATTTCTCCGTCGATCTTCGCTTCACTCGATCACCGTGAGTCTTGGATCTATCGAGGATTACGTGCTCGTTGATGACGATCGGCTTTGCGTAAAAGATCTTGAATGAAGTCGCTCGATGAATTTCTCACGATTCTTGATCTTGGATCTTGATTTGGTTTTGGATTGTGTACTAAAAGTTAACTAGAATTCAACAACTAATTAACAACCTTTTTAATGTAGGCTTAGGTCCCTTTTTATATCCCCTTAATCAAGCTTCCCCTATAAGATAGGTTGTTACAAGGAGGCTTCTAGAATAAACTAGGTAGTTATCAAGCTTCCTCAACAAGCTAGGTCATTATAGAAAAGTTTCCAGAACAAGATTGTTACAACGAAGCGTTCTCAGCAAGCTAGGAAGTTGAGAAGAAATATTCAGAGACTTCCTGACCCCGAAGCCCACAACTCGGCCGCGGATCCACGGCGACTCGGCCTGACTCGGCCGTGGTTCCGCGGCCTATTGGTGAGATCGATGCTTCAAACTTCTTCTGGCTTCTGGTGTTGGTCTCTGGGTTTATATTTGATATTTGGAACCTTTTTCTCTCTACTGAATCACTGCCAGAATTTAACTCTTTGATTTCCTGTATTTTTATCGGCGAATTTGCGATTCTAATATCTGACCTGTGCTAATTTTTTGCATAAGATCTCAATGAAGAATGTTAAAGATATACAAAATATTATGCGTGAAATATTAAACACATAATTTCCTTCAAAGAATGTTGATTACAATGTATAACACACGGTAATTGATATTTTCCAGATGAACTTGTAATATGTGTTATATTTATAACTAACACCCTTAGATGATTAGAAAAGTGAGGAAATTATTATGTTAAATATTGCAATAATTTCAACTGAACACTTATACATATTGGTAGAGCCTTAGGATTTTTGTTTGATTACCAGCGTTGTGATGGCAGTCACACTAGTAGGGGCTGGGTAGTCTATAACCACATCCTTATTCAGCTCCCTAGTCGTAGGATTATCGAGACGGGGCATCGATACTCCAGAGTAGACTAGTGTATATGCTTCTCATCCCAGCAGGGGGGATGGTCTGTCCCACAGCCATTAGTACGCCGCACTGGAGATAGTATGCAGGTGCTCATTGGGTTATGAGTACACTGGAAGGACTCGTATGGAGCTGCTGGTAGGTATTATACCTATCGTCGGGTAGCAGTTCCCATATGACATGAGTACATCTTAGTCCGTCGACTTGACGCTGCTACTTCGCCTCGAGTGTGTTCCCACTGTTCTTAGATTACTACCCTACCATGGCTCAAAGGAGTCGTGTAAACAGATAGTAGTTAGGTGAAGTCCCGAAGCACTTGGAGGCAGTGGCAGTTAGATATGATTCGTCTCTCCTGGTATTGGGTGTTGATATCGTGCTGTGTTCGGAAAGCCATTACACAAAGTCCCTTGCCAGGGCAAGCAAGATTTACTGGTACGTACTCCAGTAGTTTCTCAGGGTGTTTTGGGCTACACCCCTGGACGACTTATTGCGCTATTAGGGCTCTGACGGCTACTGTCCCTTGGCCCGATATGCGATACTCTTAGACGAATAGATCGGACTGTACGGAGATTGTCACAGATAGGCTCAGTAGGTGTTCAGATGAGTTTGCTCATCAGCCTTCTTATCGACAGATACCTGGGTAGCCGTTACGTGCAGCTAGTACCGCTGACGGCTTGTGGTTAAACCCACTGCCAGCGTAGTGTCGAGTCTTTAGAGTCCCACACAGAGGGTTTCCCTGCATCGGGCAAAAGATGTAGAGGTCGTATGGTTTTACTGCAGGGCTTCAATCATATCCGTTTACTTGTACACGGATGCTGATCGGACGGACAATACTAGTGGGCTTTGATTTAAGCCGGATCCTAGTATTGTATTATTGGATTGTTATCGTCTTAGTGTATTCGTATTTTTCGAAATACGGATACGGGTATGTATATTCGGTGAGGGGAATTCTTGTAATTTGGCAAAGTATGCTTCTAGAAGGATCCACCTCATTATATATATTATCCATTTTCCAAATGGATTAATGAGGTGGAAAAGGGAAAATGGAGGAGACTTAATGTGGCATGGTGTAAAGAATGGGCTTAGATTATTTTATTTTGTTTGGGATCACTATTGAAGCATGAGAGGTATTTATATTGTGAGATATTTCCATGGTCCAATAAGTGATCATATACTTAGCCATTCTCTACACTTCATTTTATGATGTTAGCTCATTTTTCTTCTCCTCATTCTCTCTCTTGATTTCTCCATCTCCTTCTTCATTAAACTAAACCCTAATCCTTCACATGTGTTGTGAGCCATAGGGTTTAGTGAGACTAAACAATTCATTAGCACTCTCTACATCATCTAGGACATCTAGTTTAGCAAACTAGGTGTCTTAGTTACCTCGGTTTTGAGGTTGGAGCTCGGACTATAGACTCTCGGGTGGATCGTCTTTGACTTGAGAGGACCGACGAGGAGGCCTGATCCGTGTACGGTCCAAGGAGCCTATGACGAGGAGGAGGATAGCAAGAAGACCTGAAGGACATGGTTCTATGAGGTATAACTTTCTATCCGAGTAGTTAACCTCATACAGTTTAGCTAGCTAGGGTTTATGGTCGATCCTGGGTTCAAGTCGGTGTTGCGAAGCCCGTACAAATCATTTTTTGCGTATTCCGCTTCCCCGCGAACCCGCGGGGTGTGCGACATCGACTTACAATGGTATCAGAGCCTCTCCAAAAGCCTCAGATAGCTTGTAGTGATGTTTAAAATCCGCCGTTTTTGTCGCGCACGGACTGCCGACAAAAACAGAACCGAAAAAGTTATTTTAAGATGTTTGCACACCCCGCGGGCTCACGGTTTGAACCAAGATGCCGCGGGATGGAGCATGGGCACCCCAGGGATACCCTGGGGGGACCAAAGGCCGGTCCTACCGCCTTAAGACCACCACAAGGTGGCCTTAGGGGTGGTGACCCGAGAGCACCACAAAATGGTGCTCTCGGGACTGCCTCCCCTTGGGGGCCACCTCATGGTGGCCCCTAGGGGTTGGTACCCCCCTAAGACCCCCAGATCGACAGTTAATTTTTTCCCCCTCACCTCCGCGAAGGTTCGGACGGGTTTCGAGTTCGTTTCGACTGCCGGATTGGCTTAAAACGATTTTTTTAGTGACTTTAGTGGACAGTTTTTCATGGTCTTGAAAAATTAGTTTCGTTCGCTAATTGTGCACAACTTTTATAACATCGTAGGTTACTTTACAAGATTTGTGATGTGTATATGTGTTCGTAAACATCTTCTAATCGCTATACGTTGATTAGAAGCGGTTGCACATATCTGTGATGCTGTGATGGTTTATGTATATGAACTTTATTGGATCGTCGTGATGGAATAGCCGGGGGATGTGACAAGAGTGTTTTCTTTTCTTTCATGCGATGTAAATTGTAAAGTGATGTAATATTATTTTGATGGGCACATCCGGGTTGAGGTTGTATCCGCCGTTGTATTATTTCGTTTACTATTTTCTGTTCCTAGGATAGACCCAAGGTGGGGTGTACAAACTACCGGGTTCTTAAAGTGCCGAGTGGCCTACTCATTTTACTGAGGGAGGCTGCTTCACTTCGGGAATTTGAAGGGTAGTTTGCCGCACCCGTAGGGGTCTAGGGTGGGGTTTGGCTATTCATCACGATCGTGGAATCCGTCTTTTATTACAGGCTTAAACGAAACGCGGAATTCCTAGTATATCTAATATGTTCATCTGTGATCTGGAATGCCTATTATTGCGTGAGATGAATGGATATATTATATATGTTATATAATAGACGTTGCTTATGTTTTGTACCCGCGCTAGTCCATCCCCCGCTCTGGCGTTAGTTAAGTAACCTAACGGTGTTAGACAGGGCCCAGTGGCGAATATCATATTATTAAATCAACACTTGATTTAATAATCCGGTTATATCACATATAACCGACTAATATCATTTATCTGTATATCACATTATCAAATCAACACTTGATTCAATAATCCGGTTATATCACATATAACCTAACTGATATCAAATAACCGCCAGATTAGAATACGGTATCACATACTCGTATTTAATCAGCCCCCCCGCACATATCATCATATGTGCCCTACTTCATTTCTCTTGAACCAGGAAACTTCTATGTGGGACTCCAAAGACTTGTCAATACGCCAGCAGTAGGTGATGATCACATCAGTCACCCATAAGCCGTCAGCGGTACTAGATGGACGTAACGACTACCCAGATATTGAGCGAATATAAGATCAACAAGAAAGCTTGTCCAAACTCTCATGAAACCTATAGGTAACACTTACCGTACAGTCCGGTCTCTTCGTCTGATATGTCGCATATCGAGTCTGGGGGTGGTATCGTCAAACCCCAATAACTTGATAAGTCATGCCGATGTATAGCCTATAACGGTAGGAGAAACTACTGATAACACTTATCAGTAAATCTCATTAGCAGCCCTAACCAGGGACTTCCTGTTATAGCCATTCGAGCATAATGCAACATCAACTCCCTATACCGGGAGAGACGAAACCCCTCCTATCGCTCATTGCCTCCATATGACTCGGGACTGTACCCAAAATCCACCTGTTTGCATGACTCCTTTGAGCCGTGGTAGGGAGGAAATCAAAGCACAGTGGGAACCACACAAGACTCTATGACGATCTCGGGTCTACAGACTAATTTGTACCAGTGGCACCAGAGAACTGCTATCTGACGATAGGCATAGTACCGGCTAGGAGTTCTCGGCGAGTCCTGTTCGGTGTACCCATTCTCTAATGAGCACATGTGTACAATCTTTGATGTCAAACACCAATGGATATGGGATCAACCATCGCCCCATACAGGGTCAAGAAACGTACACACTAGTCTACTCTGGAATATCGATGCCCTGTCTCGATATTCTCTAGACTATGAATAATTGAAGGATGTGCTTGTGGACTACCCAGGTCCTAGTAGTATGATCTGCATCATAATCCTGATAGTCAAGCCAACATCCTAAGGGCTTTATCAACATGTATATGAGAGACAGTATAATAATACCAGTGAACATGTTAAGATAAAGGCAACCAGATAGCATACTATCATGTCGAGCAAGAAAGTCCTCCATATATATGTCTAAGCATCCACTATATCATACAATAATGGCCTCTAGGGCATACATATCACTAACAAGGGAAACCCTATGCTTCGTCAGTCGGGTCAATCATGTATGCGATATTTGTACCAGACCGGATGTAGCTTACTCGCTAGGTGTAGTGAGTAGGTATCAATCAGATTCTGGAGAGAAACACTGGACAACTGTAAAGAACATTCTTAAGTACTTGAGAATGACTAAAGAAATATTCTTGGTATATGGTAACGGTGAACTCCAGGTGGAGTCCTTTACCAATTCGAGCTTCCAGAGTGATAAGGATGCCAGTAAATTGGTCTCGGGTTTTGTTTTCACCCTTAATGGAAGGGCGGTATGTTGGAAGAGTTCCAAGCAAGATACAGTAGCAGACTCGACAATGGAGACTGAATACATCGCCGCCAACGATGCTGCCAATGAGGCTGTCTGGATGAAGAAGTTCATTGCTGAACTTGGTGTGGTTCCATCCATTGAGCATCCAATACTTATGTATTGTGATAACAATGGAGCAGTGGCTTTAGCCAAGGAACCCCGGTCCCATCAGAGATCCAGACATATTCTTAGGCGGTATCACCTGATCCGGCAGATTGTAGATCGACGGAAGATCGAGGTCAGGAGAGTTGACACGAAGGACAACGTAGCGGATCCACTCATGAAGGTCCTCCCCCAGACACAGTTTGAGAGACTTTTTGGAATGTTGGGTATGAGATACTACAATAACTGGCCTTAGTGCAAGTGGGAGATTTTTAGGAATATGTATGCCCTAGAGGCTATTATTGTACATTGATATGTATATTATAGTGGATGCTTGGACATATATATAGAGGGCTTTCTTGCTCGACATGATAGTATGCTATCCAGACATGTACACTTAGTATTATTATACTGTCTCTTTGATACATGTTGATAAATCCCTTAGGATGTTTGCTTGACTACCAGGACCATGATGCAGATCATACTACTGGGACTTGTATGGTCTACAAGCACATATTTTAACAGTTCCTAGTCAAGGAAGTATCGAGACAGGGCATCGATATTCCAGAGTAGACTAGTGTGTACGTTTCTTGACCCTGTATGGGGCGATGGTTGATCCCATATCCATTGGTGTTTGACATCAAAGATTATACATAGGTACTCATTAGAGAATAAGTACACCGAACAGGACTCGCCGAGAACTCCTAGATGGTACTATACCTATCGTCAGATAGCAGATCTCTGGTGACACTGGTACAGGTTAGTCTGTAGACCTGAGATCGTCATAGAGTCTTGTGCGGTTCCCACTATGTTTTGATTTCCTCCCTACCACGGCTCAAAGGAGTCGTGCAAACAGGTGGATTTTGAGTACAGTCTCGAGTCACATGAAGGCAATGAGCGATAGGAGGGGTTTCGTCTCTCTCGGTATAGGGAGTTGATGTTGCGCTATGCTCAATTGGCTAAAACAGGAAGTCCCTGGCCAGGGCTGTTGATGAGATTTACTGGTAAGAGTTATCAGTAGTTTCTCGTACCGTTATAGGCCACTCATCGACATGACTTATCAAGTTATTGGGGTCTGACGATTCCACCCCCAGACTCGATATGCGACATATCAGACAAAGAGATCGGACTATACGGTAAGTGTTACTTATAGGCTTCATGGGAGTTTGGACAAGCTTGCTTGTTGATCTTCTAATCGCTCAATACCTGGGTAGCCGTTACGTCCAGCTAGTACCGCTGACGGCTTGTGGGTGACTGATATGATCATCACCTACAACTGGCGTATTGACAAGTGTTTAGAGTCCCACACAGAAGTTTCCTAGTTCAAGCGAAACGAAGTAGAGCACATATGCTGATATGTGCGGGGGCCTGATTAAATACGAGTATATGATACCGTATTCTAATCTGGCGGTTATTTGACATCAGTTAGGTTATATGTGATATAACCAGATTATTGAATCAAGCGTTGATTTGATAATGTGATATACAGATAAATGATATTAGTCGGTTATATGTGATATAACCGGATTATTAAATCAAGTGTTGATTTAATAATATGATATAGATTTATATTTGATATAATTATATATTAACTAATATTATTTGCTCACTAATAATTTTCTTAATATATATATTTAATATATGTATATATATATATATATATATTAAAAGAAGTATGGCATATATTTTCTATTTTGAGAAAATAGAAAAAGAGGTGGAAATGGGGAGACTTTTTATGGAATGGGGAAGTATGGCTTGATCATTTTATTTATTCATTTGTAGTCACTATAGAAGCATGGTTGTTGTATTTTAATGGTTTTAATTCCATGCTTCAGTAAGTGAGGTATTTTGATTAAGCCATTCTTCATACTTTTTCTACACTAGTTCTTTTTCTTCACTTGAGCTCATTTGCTCTCTAGCTCTCTCCATCTTCTTCACCTCCACCTCCAAGCTCAATCCCTCACATGAGTTATGAACCCTTGAGCTTGTGAGAACCCTAGTGAGCAAACAACACCCCTACTTCACCATCCTACACTAGATTAACACTTTGGTGTAGTGTGTTTCCTTTACTAAAGAGTTTAGTGAAGAGGTGTCTTGGATTAGCGAAGCTTCGGGTGGATCATCTTCGGCATGAAGATCGCAAAGGAAGCTCGATCCAACTTCAAGTGGAGCCTAGTGGAGTCATGTAGACTTCTACCCGGGCATTTGAAGAGAAGGACACAGTCTACAAAGGTTGTTGCCTCATTCACTTAGTGTAGCTATCTTTATATCAAGCTTAAAACCCTAATCATCTAGTTAGATCCTAGGTTAGTGTTGATTAGCACCCCGAAATTTTTTAAAATGGCATGCTTGATGCTAGTAAAACCCAATGGTGGTGCTAACAAACACTTTCACAAATTGGCAGTAACGGCAGTTGATTGGTCTGTGAAAGTGTGTTTAGTAATAACCACAATTAATAACGGTGTCGGGTGTAGCTAGCCAAGATGAGTACGGGTCGTCCGCAGGGATGCGTGGAACTTTTAATCTTATTTTAGATGAGTTGATTAGAATAAAAGAATAGGGGAGAATAAATTCTAGATCTATGTTAAACACGGATGTAGAATATATATAAAGAAGAGGGCTTGTAGGGTTCGTTAGGATTTAGTAGTCATGGATGACTAATAAAGATGACTCATTATATCTTTTGATAGATTTAGAACTAGATTGATAGTGATGAATGAGGATTAGGGTTCTTGGAAGAAACCAGGGTTTCCCCACTATTGACCCTTGTCCTTTCATTGATCTTTATTCATGTCTAGCCCTTAACAAAACAATTGTTAATCTAATCTCAAATCGCGGTCATGACTATCAATAAATTGATAGCGTGCCCAATTAGGATATTGACGATTCTTTTGCTAAAGTTTATAAACTTCATAAGACTTAAAAGAAGTTAAAATATTTTCTCATCTATTGTTCTACCCTAATCCTACAAACCCTATCAAGCGGAGAATTACTTGCACATGATGGAGATAGAAGAAGAAAGGATATAGAAGGAATTCATAATGCAGAAATTAAATAAGAAATAATTAATCTAATGATCTACCTTTATTAATCAACTTCACAAGTACAAATCCTATGAGTTTAGATTAAAGAAGAAGAAGAAGAAGTTGCTCTCGATCTCTGCCTCGTAGGAAGTAGATGTTCCGTCGATACTCACGTCGAATCGCGGACCTGTCATGGATCACTTGTTCTTTGACGGTGATTTGCTTCGTGTAAAAGGTGATGATTTCTAATTTTAGCCCTCGGTTCTTTATATAGCTACAAGAGATACAAACCCTATATGTCATATGTGAGGGTTTGTTGAGAAGATCTTACCCACTAAATCCCAAACCCTAACTCCTCATATCGGCCGCGGATCCGCCGCAATAAGTGGGTTTTGGCCGCGGTTGGGCGGTGCGATAGTGAGATCATTTGATGAAAATTCTTATGTAGCCTTATAATGACACATGGAGATTTTTGTGATATCTGGAATCTTCATATCTTCTCTGAGTTTCTGCCAGTTTGATTTTATGATTTAATCAGACTTCATCGGCAAATTTTTGATTCCCGACATCTCGATATCCCGATCTCCTAACCTGAGCTAAATCTTGCACGATATCTCCATGAATGATATTAGTAATATTTGTTAACTTAGAGATATTATTCTAACCATTTGTATGATATTATATCTTTTAAAGAATCTTGATTGGAATGTTTGATATGATATGCATATTTGCAAAATAATATATAAATATTATATGCATATATTTTCCTTCACAATCTTAATTATAATATATAAACATATGACAATAGATATTTTACAGATAAACCCTCATATGTTTCATATTTATAATAAACACCTTTAAATATTTATCAAAAGTAAGAAAAATGTTATATCAAAAGTGCGATATTTTCGACTGAACAAATACCCCCAAACTTAACTTTGATCGTCCCGAGCAAACTGGTTATTCAAGAGAGGGAGAAAAAGAAAAAGAAAAAACCTAAGTAGCACACTTTCGTAGGCAACACGATTGCACTGAGCACGTACAACAAGCCGTTAAACCTCTAGGTGTCCCTTGTAGAAGAAGTATTGTCTCCTGAGGGTTTTCAGCGGATTACATCCACAAAATCCCATAATGAAAGAAAGAAGATGAAAGTTACATACAAAGATAAGAACTATAAAATAAAGAACTTGAAAATAAGAGTTTCAAACTACGCTAGCTTTTCAGTTGCCATGATCCCTATCTTAATGGTCGTGAAAAGATGTTAGAAATCACATCATCCCTCAATAAAACATCGCATTGTTAGTTATATGTATGCCCTAGAGGCCATTACTGTACATTGGATGTATATTGTAGTGGATGCTGGGACATATATAGGTAGGACTTTCTTGCTCGACATGATAGTACGCTATCTGGTTGCACTTTATCTTAACATGTATACTTTCTGTCTCTCTGATTACATGTTGATAAAGCCCTTAGGATGTGTGCTCGACTTCCAGGACTATGATGTAGATCATACTAGTGGGGCCTGGGTAGTCCATGAGTACATCCTTGAATTGTTCCTAGTCGTGGGAATATCGTGACGGGGCATCGATATTCCAGAGTAGACTAGCGCATATCTTCTCGACCCATGCGATGGACGATGGATGATCCCATATCCATTGGTGTTTGACATCGAAGATGGTATGCGGGTGCTCAGTGGAGACTGGGTACACTGAACGGACTCGCCGAGAACTCCCAGATGGTATTATACCTCACGTCAGATGGCAGTTCTCTGGTGACACTGGTACAGCTTAGTCTGTTGACCCGAGATCGTCATAGAGTCTTGTGTGTCTCCCACTGTGCTTTGATTTCCACCCTACCACGGCTCTACTGAGTCGTGCAAATAGGTGGTTTTTGGGTACAGTCCCGATTCACATGGAGGCAATGAGCGATAGGAGGGGATTCGTCTCTCCCGGTATTGGGGGTAGATGTTGTGCTATGCTCGACTGGCCATACAGGAAATCCCTGGCCAGGGTTGCAGTGATATACTGGAAAGTGTTATCAGTAGTTTCACGAATGTTATGGACCCTACGTCGGCATGACTTATCGAGCTATTGGGGTCTGACGTTTACCACCCCTAGGCGAGATATGCGACATATCAGACGAACAGACCGGACCGTACGGTAAGTGTTACTGGTTGGATTCGCAGGAGTGTGAGCGGGCTTGCTCGTCGATCTTCTGATCGCTCAATACCCGGGTGGCCGTTACGTTTGGCAGACCGCTTGCGGCTTGTGGATGCTTGATATGATCATCATCTGCTGCCGGCGTATTGACGAGTCTTTAGAGTCCTACACAGAGGTTTCCTGGCTCAAGCAAAACGAAATAGGAGCGCATATGAGATATGTGCGGGACCGAGAATAATGCGTGTATGTGATACCGTATTTCATTCTCGCGATGAATGTGTCGAATGGTTATATGCGATATAACCTAGTTATCGAATCAAGGATTGATTCGATAAGCCGATACATATGATACTAGTCGGTTATATCCGATATGACCGGATCATTGAATCAAGTGTTGATTTAATGATTTAATGTATAATTATATATTTGATATATTGCTTTGCATTAACTAGTATTGGTTCACTTTAAATGGATTTTCTCACTTGAATTGTGCAAGTTGTATATGTGATATATTTCTTTGTGCACATGATTGTATCATGTTTGATGATACATTCTTGTTTGGTTTTGTGTAAAGTATTAAACCATGGTTAGTTAGTGATTAGGGTTTCATCTTATTCATTTATCTTTTTATTTTATTTATTTCAAAAGAAAAAGAAAATGAGAAATGAATGGTGGCTATTTTTGTTTTTAGTTGAAGATTCATGAAGCATTGACTTAGTCACCATTCTTGTCTCATGCCTAACCCTAACCACTCATCTAACCTAAGTTAAGTCTCTACACTAAACCATGGTTAAAGATATGATAAGTATTGTATTTTCTTTTCTATATTTAATTTATCTTATCATATCATCTTCTTCTTTCTTCATCTTCTTCTTCAATGAAGAAAGCTTGCTACTCCAATGGCAAGTCATGAAATCTAGTGAGAAATCCAAAACTAAAGTTTACCCACTTCCTATTTCTTCATCCTCTACCTCTTGCCAAGTAGTATAGGGTGTTTCCTTCATAAGTTTTCAAAGCTTGATGAAGTTGGAGCTTGTTCTTGCGATACCTCGACGTAGATCATCTTCGGCATGGACATCGACAACCTAGCTCGCTTATTCTTCGACGAAGCCGACGCTAGAGCCCGGGAGTTCACTTGGACAGCGAAGGCACCTCGTTGCGGAGCTATGGAGGTGGACAAACGGATCTACAAAGGTTGTATTTCCGTTATCTTATAGTTTAGTTGTAAACTAGCTTGCTTGCTTTGCCTATACTTCTAGCCAACGATCCGTTCTAGGTTTCCTCGGCACCGTAATTTTTATAAATTGGCATGTTTGATCACTTGTGAGACTTCACTAGAGTGCCTAGGAACCCTACAGTGGTATCAGAGCCTAGCTAGAGCCTTAGGCGAAGTCCCGACGGAATCTGAAGTCCGATCGAACCGAAACCCGACCCAAAAATTGCTCTCTGGATTTTTTTTCGAAATGCGGATTTTTGTGAATTAAAAATTTCTAGAAAATACATAAAATAAAACTAAGAATTACGGTGCAAACTCAGGCGAATAATTCATTTGAACGGCGGCGGAAACGCGGCAGAAGCGCTGCTTCTGCGGCGGTTCCGCGCTAACATGGTGACGTCATCGTACCTTTTCTGCACAGTAATTCCTATTATTTTATGCTGAGTTTTCTGGGAATATTTAAAATTTATTCCAGAGTTGAATTTTCTGGGCTTGTTTTGGGGGATTCGGTGTTTCGATCGGAGTGTCTAATTTTGTCGGTGTGGCTTTCCGGGTATTTTTAGAATATGTTAAAAAGTTCGACCGGATATAAATACCCACTTTTTCCCCTGCCGGGAAATTTCCAATTGTTGGATTTTTCCGTAGTTTAACGACGTTCTAAGTAGTGCAAGTAACGCGATGGACCCTCTAGAAGACAACAAAGCTTAACTCGATTATGTGACCGTCTTGAACTGCCCTTTGAACCTTCGGGTTTGGGGCAGTACGGCGTGCCACATGTGAGGCGTTGGCTTGACCCTTCTACGGCTGGACCGTTGCTACTGAGGCACGAACTGAATATTGTTAGACTTATTTCATGTGTTGAGTAGTATCGGGAAAATTTGGGTGTTCGATTGTTCGATCGAAAAGTTTAGCATTTTCTATTTATCCGGAATGTGATACAATAATTGGAATTCGCAAATTGTTATGAGATAACGGAATGAATATTATAAACATAGCAGTTTAGTCTTACTTGATCGGTTGCCACGGAATTTTGATGTGATCAAAAGTCCGTCGCAATCACGTAGCGTACGCGGATACTCGCCGGGTAAACTTAATAGACAGCCTCACTCCATAGCCCCGACCAAGTGACTGTAGGAGAACCCCGTCGCCGAAAGCATCCGTTCGGTTGCTCGCGGCAGCGGTGTTCCGCCTTGGTGCACTTCGTCGACGGTATTAGGGGTGCGGCCGTCTACTGAAGTTTGCGACGAGCATTCGATCAGAATGTCGGGAATCCTGTTGAATTGCCCGACTTGATATTGAAAAGAGTTTTCGATAATGAGACTAAAATGCGGGGTTTATAATTGTTAGGTATGCGATGTCTAAAGGATTCATTTGGTCAGGCATGCGATGTCTGAGGTGGTTGCGGATTCCAACTGTTGTAGTTTTACACTTTCTTTTCTGTGACCGTAAGTGTAATATGTGATATCGCCGGTTTCGTTGCTATATGTCAACGACAATTGGGATGCGCATATTTACTTACGTTGATGACATGTGATGTTATGTGTTGCTGGATATGTTATATTGGATCGTCGTGTTTGAATAGCCGGGGGGTTTTTATGTGAGATGAGTGTTTTTCATTTTCATTCATGTAAAAGCTTGTATGTAATATTCTTTTATTGGGGCACTTCCAGGTTGCGGAAGTAGTCACCGTTTGTATATTATTTACTTTTCTGCACTAGGATAGACCCAAGGAGGGGAGCACAAGTAACCGGGTTCTGGGGTCCAGAGGGAGACCAACTCGAGGAGTCGAGTCCGGGTCTCCTAACCCTAGAATTGGTAGGGTTGCTTGCCGCTCTCGTAGGGGTCTAGGGGTGTGGGATTGGCTATTCATCACGACCGTGGAATCCGTGTTTTATACTGGCTCGTATTGAAAACACGGACGTCCTAGTATATCCAATATTTCATATGTTTCTTCTGCTGTGTTTTATCTGTGATCATGTGATGTTTAGGTGGACTTAAATGATGGGATATTCATTAATGTGATTAATGAAAGAAAATAAACCTAATTGATGTTGTGGAATCGAATTTCAAAATAAAAACAGGTAGCTACAGTTCTTGCTTTGCATTGTGGTGTTCATTATAGAACATCCTGCACCTTATTCGATGAGGAAAGGACCGAGATCCCTTCACCGGTAGTGACTCCTTTAGCAATAACTGGCAGATGCTACACACTCGGTTTGTATTTGATCACTTCTATAGTTTCTGCTTTGCACAGTGATATATATGATATATCCCGCACCTCATTCGACGAGGAAAGGGCCGACGATCCCTTCACCGGGAGTGACCCCTTTAGCAAAACTAGAAAAGCCTCAAAAACATTCCATTTAAAAACCATTTGATTCCGCAACGAGATCAAGTTCAAAGCGTTAAAGGTTTTCACAAAAATCATTCGCAACCCTCCGTCATTTTAGGAAGTAGAGTACTTAGTATTCGTGCTACGTTTGTCGACCATAGCCGAGGCGTAGTGTGCGGTAGCTAAGTGATGTCTTCCTACACAGCATATGATGCGATTAGTTAGGACAGTCATGTGGCTTTGTTGACCTTAGCCAAGGGTCATGTGGGTGGGTCTGATTAATCATGAAATGACGGGTAGAACTTGACTAGTACCTATGATTTGTTGACCTTAGCCAAGGTCATAGGTGCTAGGGGTAAAAACCTTTATCGGGAGTTTCAAGTGTTGAAACTTGCAATGAGATTGCATACCTTCTATGTGATAGTTGGATCCCGATACCCACTGCGAGTAATTGTTACTCCTGGGAGAGTTTTGCACTTTGCAATTAGCCGATCAAGTAGGTGTCTAGAAAGGTGTCAACGGGGTTACGCCTCTGGGAAAACGAGGTTTACAGTAATTAGGTCCGTGCGAAAGCACGGGGAACCTCCCTCAAAGTACCGACACTGGCCTGGCTGAAAGATTGGCGAACTTTTAGAGTGTAATTAATCCCGGCTAGTCTTTCCTTTTAAGGTTTGAAGGAAGATTTGATAAAAACAGTGGGAGCCATCCTGATTAGATAAAATATATAACCAATCTGATCTTGCAAGAGCGCACGCTGAGTGTTTTCTTCTCTCTCTCTCCAGGTAGCGACCATATCACGCCTTAATCAAGAATACGGAATATTGACCGAACCCGCTTGTTATACTGAGCTGGGGAACGTTGGTCCCGCTCCAACTTATAATTGTTATAAGACAAAGCAAGAAATAGGGGATTACCAGAATTCCCGTGCAGCCCAAACGAAGAGAGTGCATGCTGATGCATCATCTTCGGGTGTGTTCATTACAAAGAACTGTTTCTCAGTGTCCTTTACGTCCTGGGTATATGATACCGGATCAGGATACCAGATATGTAATCTGTTACATAGAGCTACAGATAGGTAGAGAACTGAGAACGGGTGATAAGTTTCATGAGGCAGAAAACGGGGCAAGTGTTGCAGCCAAGTCTGTTGGTCACTGTCACCCTGTATTACGAATACATTGATTCTGAACAAATGTTATTAGATACCGAACCTGATATACAAAATCATATCTATCTCTTTATTAGTAAAGAAATGATAAAATTTTGTATTGTTGGATAATGTTTTGAACATTTCCTATATCAAAAGTTGATCGGTTCAGGCACTTATCTAAAAGCGTTGATGTTCTAAATCAAACTACAGTTCTTAGTATACAGAACACACACAAGAGAAAGAGTTCAGAAATGAACGGATTCTTCTTGAGGTATTGTAGACTAGGTCATATCAATGCGACCCGACTAGCTAGAGTTACATATAGATGCATATTTAAATCAGTTTGAATTTACATCTTGTGAAACTCGCCAGTCATGTCACAAAGATAAGATGACCATAGCCCTGTTTATTGGAAACAGAGAAAGAGTTAGTGAACTCTTGGGATGATACATGATGATGTATGTAGGTCCCCAGTCTACACATGCCAGGACCGGTTCTTTATACTTCATTACGTTCTCTGATAATCTCTCAAGATTCAGACATATGTTCCTGTTGAAACACAAGTCTGAACCTTTTGAGATATTCACAGAATATAAGTTAGAAGTAGAGAACCAAAATACGGGTATAAGTATTATGTCCTAGGATGAGATCAAGGTGGAGAATACTTGAGCACGGAAATACTGGACTATTCTAAAGGAGAATGAGATTCTCTCTCAGCATTACTCCTCCGTATACACCATTGCACGGTGGTATGTCGGGGCAGAGCAATCACACCCTATATGATATGGTGTGCTCTATGATGAGTACTACTGAGTTACCTTTTTCCTTTTGGGAGTTATGCACTTGAGAAGCTGCATACCTATTGAATTAGGTTTGAATCAAATCACTGCCCACCACTCCATATAAGATATGGTGTGGGAAGATCCTATCTCTTAAGCGAGTTAAGATTTGGGGTTGTCCGGCCTATGTTTAAAGCAAAATCCGGACAAGATCGAGGCAGGATCAGTTCTGTAGAACTGGAAAGGTTCCAGCTATACAAAACTGCAGTTGATGATTTGACAGAACCATAAGATTCTATAGTTCCCGACGAACCTCACCCTCTCCGCCGATCTAGTAGGGTTCCTCATCCGCCTGAGAGATATCTCGGTTTCTCGATGACAGTGGGAGTAAGGATTGCATCATAAGATGATGACCCAACTAGTTTCGAGCAGGCCATCAAGAGTAGGGACTCTGTAAGAATGACTGGATGCTTAGCGATCTGAGATGGAATCCATGTACACCAGCAAAGTATGGCTTTAGCTGCTATATCTGAAGGGTTAAATCCCTATCAGGAGCAAGTATATCTTGAGAAGATTACTTGGTGTAGATGGAAAAGTTGAGACTTTCAAAGCTAGACTTGTTAAAGGTTTTCGTCATCGACCAGGCGTGGATAATGATGAAACCTTTTTCCAGTAGCTATGCTTAAGTCTATCCAGATCCTACTTACCACGGCTGCATACCGTGACTACGATATCTGGCGGTTGGGTGCCATGACTGCTTTTCTAAATACTGATTTAGAAGAGAACGTCTATAAGAACACAGCCAGAGGTCTTCGTAAACAATGGGAGCAGCGGAAACGTGTGCAAGTTGCTTTACATAATGAAGCAGGCATCGCGGAGTTGGAACGTCTGTTTTGATGTGATAGTCAAAGTGTTTGACTTCATCAAAATTGTAGACGAACCTTGTATATACAAAAGGGTAGTAGAGAGTAAGGTGGTCATCTTCGTATTGTACGAAGACAACATACTCTTGATAGGAAAAGAGTTTCCTATACTACGATCGATCAATCTCCTATTATCACAAGGATTCTCCAAATAGGATCAAAGTGATACCTCCTAAATCCTGAGTTTTCATCTATGAGATAAATGTAATTGGATGCTAGGATTCTCACCAGATGTAGTGAGATGGTATCAATCGATCCTGGGGAGAATCACTGGAAGTGTTCCAGGGTGATAAAGACGACTGAATGTCAGTCACAGGCACTGTCTTTACCCTCAGTAAAGGGACGGTATGTTGGAAAAGTTCCAAGCTAGATACCGTGGCAAACTAGACGATAAAGGCTGCTAACATCGCTATTGAAGATACTACCAAAGAGGAAGTTTGGGTGTATATTGGTTCATAAGATGAACTAGGTTCCTGCCATTGTATGACAATGGAAGTATGGCTTTGGCCCTGGAACCCTGGTCCCATCAGTGACCCAGACATAATCTAAGGCAGCATCACCTGATCATGGAGATAGTTGATCTCCAGGGTGATCGAGGTTAGGAGAGTAGACTCAGAGGACAACACGGCGGATCCACTCACGAAGGCCCTTTTCCCAAAGAGAGACTTTTAGGGGATGGTTGAGTATGTGATACTGCAACCACTGCTACAGATGGCCCCAGTGCAAGTGGGAGATTGTTAGTTATATGTATGCCCTAGAGGCCATTACTGTACATTGGATGTATATTGTAGTGGATGCTGGGACATATATAGGTAGGACTTTCTTGCTCGACATGATAGTACGCTATCTGGTTGCACTTTATCTTAACATGTATACTTTCTGTCTCTCTGATTACATGTTGATAAAGCCCTTAGGATGTGTGCTCGACTTCCAGGACTATGATGTAGATCATACTAGTGGGGCCTGGGTAGTCCATGAGTACATCCTTGAATTGTTCCTAGTCGTGGGAATATCGTGACGGGGCATCGATATTCCAGAGTAGACTAGCGCATATCTTCTCGACCCATGCGATGGGCGATGGATGATCCCATATCCATTGGTGTTTGACATCGAAGATGGTATGCGGGTGCTCAGTGGAGACTGGGTACACTGAACGGACTCGCCGAGAACTCCCAGATGGTATTATACCTCACGTCAGATGGCAGTTCTCTGGTGACACTGGTACAGCTTAGTCTGTTGACCCGAGATCGTCATAGAGTCTTGTGTGTCTCCCACTGTGCTTTGATTTCCACCCTACCACGGCTCTACTGAGTCGTGCAAACAGGTGGTTTTTGGGTACAGTCCCGATTCACATGGAGGCATGAGCGATAGGAGGGGATTCGTCTCTCCCGGTATTGGGGGTAGATGTTGTGCTATGCTCGACTGGCCATACAGGGAATCCCTGGCCAGGATTGCAGTGATATACTGGTAAGTGTTATCAGTAGTTTCACGAATGTTATGGACCCTACGTCGGCATGACTTATCGAGCTATTGAGGTCTGACGTTTACCACCCCTAGGCGAGATATGCGACATATCAGACGAACAGACCGGACCGTACGGTAAGTGTTACTGGTTGGATTCGCAGGAGTGTGAGCGGGCTTGCTCGTCGATCTTCTGATCGCTCAATACCCGGGTGGCCGTTACGTTTGGCAGACCGCTTGCGGCTTGTGGATGCTTGATATGATCATCATCTGCTGCCGGCGTATTGACGAGTCTTTAGAGTCCTACACAGAGGTTTCCTGGCTCAAGCAAAACGAAATAGGAGCGCATATGAGATATGTGCGGGACCGAGAATAATGCGTGTATGTGATACCGTATTTCATTCTCGCGATGAATGTGTCGAATGGTTATATGCGATATAACCTAGTTATCGAATCAAGGATTGATTCGATAAGCCGATACATATGATACTAGTCGGTTATATCCGATATGACCGGATCATTGAATCAAGTGTTGATTTAATGATTTAATGTATAATTATATATTTGATATATTGCTTTGCATTAACTAGTATTGGTTCACTTTAAATGGATTTTCTCACTTGAATTGTGCAAGTTGTATATGTGATATATTTCTTTGTGCACATGATTGTATCATGTTTGATGATACATTCTTGTTTGGTTTTGTATAAAGTATTAAACCATGGTTAGTTAGTGATTAGGGTTTCATCTTATTCATTTATCTTTTTATTTTATTTATTTCAAAAGAAAAAGAAAATGAGAAATGAATGGTGGCTATTTTTGTTTTTAGTTGAAGATTCATGAAGCATTGACTTAGTCACCATTCTTGTCTCATGCCTAACCCTAACCACTCATCTAACCTAAGTTAAGTCTCTACACTAAACCATGGTTAAAGATATGATAAGTATTGTATTTTTTTTTCTATTTTTAATTTATCTTATCATATCATCTTCTTCTTTCTTCATCTTCTTCTTCAATGAAGAAAGCTTGCTACTCCAATGGCAAGTCATGAAATCTAGTGAGAAATCCAAAACTAAAGTTTACCCACTTTCTATTTCTTCATCCTCTACCTCTTGCCAAGTAGTATAGGGTGTTTCCTTCACAAGTTTTCAAAGCTTGATGAAGTTGGAGCTTGTTCTTGCGATACCTCGACGTAGATCATCTTCGGCATGGACATCGACAACCTAGCTCGCTTATTCTTCGACGAAGCCGACGCTAGAGCCCGGGAGTTCACTTGGACAGCGAAGGCACCTCGTTGCGGAGCTATGGAGGTGGACAAACGGATCTACAAAGGTTGTATTTCCGTTATCTTATAGTTTAGTTGTAAACTAGCTTGCTTGCTTTGCCTATACTTCTAGCCAACGATCCGTTCTAGGTTTCCTCGGCACCGTAATTTTTATAAATTGGCATGTTTGATCACTTGTGAGACTTCACTAGAGTGCCTAGGAACCCTACACACATTTAGTCTTCCTCCCTACATTTCTTCCAAAACATCGATCATATACCCCTACGTGTGTGTAAAAGACATCCCTACACTTAGAGAATTCAATTCAAGCTATCATACTCTTGTCCATTTTCCAAAGTACTTTATAGTCGGTGAATATTTTAGATGGACTTGCTAACACATCCTTCATGCAACCGTTAATACTTCTTGAGGTACTAACCGACTGATTACCAAATATGCTTGCGCATTAAGGCGTAATTCCTCGTCTTGCAACACCTAAGGCTTAGCAGTGGCTCCCAAACCAGTTGGTCTAAGGCACTAGGTGATAAAACACCCTCGTTATATTTTTTTATACTGCCTTAAGCAATTACAAAACCAGTGTTCATTTTTTCTTCGTCACCACTTATACTTATTTTTATTTTTTATTTCATACTAAGGCTTTTAGACAAAAGCATTTCAAGGTATCCTCTACCATCCCAAGTTTCAAGATATGTGCAAGTGCGTATAGTAGGGTATCAACGTCCAAATGTTTGGCCTCAAGAATAGGGACTGTTTTTCAGACTCGAATCTATCCTCAGAATAGTGATTTCCTTTATCTTATTAACCCTTGGGACAACGGCTCATAACTACTTATTACTAGTTTCGTTTAACAAAATATCTAACTTTCTTGCTTTTCTTAAACTATTCCTATCTTTCATATATAATTTTTCACTTTCAAACTTTCATTATCAAAAAATTTTATGCTTATATTTATGATAATGCAAAATAATGCATGAATAAGCACAAACCTCCCCCAAACCTGTTTGCAGCAGTGTCCTCACTGATGTCATCTGTTAAGCTTAAAAAAACTGTAGACTTGGAAGAAAAAGTTAGTAATAGGGATAAGAAATAATGTCAGTGAAATCCTCCCCCAAACTTATTTTTGGCTCATAATTTTGTAAAAAAATATTTTCTTTCAAGAGCCAAAATATTTTCTCCCACCTAAACTTGAGTAAAATAATATTAAGCTTTTAAAATTATGAGGGGGAGTAACGTTATTGGTCAATATAAAGGTTTACAAAGACCAAAAGTCAACACCAACCATTTGAAAATTTTATCAATGTAGCACCAAGGTTGGTAGAAAAACATGTCACCCATCGACGTAAAGAAGTGGGGAGGAGATAAGAGGTGGAATAGAATGGGTTTACGTCTCGGTTTGTGGAGACGAAACAATGATGGTGGATTACTCGCATTCTTGTTCCGGATAAGAAGGAGTGGCGGTTCAACTTCTTTGAGTTGGAGTTGATTCATCACAACGCCCATGTTTTCTAAGAATGCGAGTTCTTCAGCGAAGATTTCTTCAAAGCTTTCATCGATATCCCGAATAATAATCTCATCGGAAAGAACGGGATGATACTCGGACTCTATAAACGGTTCATGTTTAGCATTAGATGTTGACCCGGACAGCTCGATAGAAGGGTTCGTATGTGTATAATAAATAGTAGGGTCAAACAACAACGTACTAGCGGAGTCAAGATCAGTATCGTGAAGCTGTTTAAATTCACTGCTGTATCGCTTCGACAGAAAATACTTGAGCATAGGGTTCGGAGGGTTCACTTCCCAACTTGTAAATGTTAAGCTCAATTGATATCTTCCCGAAGGATAGGGTCGTAGAGTCATTTCGACAATTGATTATTGTATTAGAAGTCGCGAGAAAAGGTCAAACTAAAATCACCGGGATTTGGTTTCGGAGGTTTGCTATAGGCTATGTATCTATAACGATAAAGTCCACAGGGAATATAAATTCCCCAACTTTGATTAACACATCCTCTAGCTCACCCCTAGGTTGGGTAATAGATCGATCAGCTATCTGGAGAGTGCAGTGCGTAGGTTTTAACTTTCCGATCCCTAATTGCTCATAGACTGAATATGGAAGTAAGTTAACACCAGCATCTAAATCGAGTAGAGCATGATTGATATTTTTACCCCCAATAGAAATAGATATTGTAGGACTCCCGGGGTCCTTTCGTTTCTGGGGTATTTGTTGGGTAAACGCAGTGTTCACATTACTCGCTAAGAAAAAAATTTTAGGCACTTGAATTTTTTTCTTCCTAGTGCACAAACCCTATAGGATTTCCGCATAAGACGGAACTTGTTGAATAGTATCTAGGAGAGGAATATTTATGTAACTTACTTAAAAATTTCCACAATCTTCTCCATTTATGGACTTCGTCTGTTGCCTCTTAACCTGTGTGGATAACGAGCTTTATCAATAAGGGCTGGGTCCAACATTGGAGATGTTTGTAGTGATGGAATGGATCCCGGAATTGGAGTTGGGATCGTTTTAGGTTGACTCGAGAAAGTAGGCTGAGGGTTCGAGCCTAGGGGAAAACGGAGAATAGGCTCAGAAGAAGGTGGATTAGACGAAATAGGGTTAGAAGAAGTAGAAGCCGGGGTTTCAATTGATTCCTCATCATCAACCTATTCACCGACTTGGTTGTTCATCACTCTTCCCGATCTCAACGTGGTAACGACACTCACATTATAACTTTGTGAGTGGCCAGGATTTGGTAAAGGTTAAGACGGAAGTTTCCCTTTCTCTCTCTCACTCATCGCGGCATTTAACTGTGCATGTTGTGCTTCTATCGATTTAATGCTTTCATCGTGGGAAGCGGTGTTTTTCATTAACGTTTGGATAGAAGACGTTAAAATATCCGTCGTTTGCATGGAATGTTTAATAAACGTATCCATGCTTCGTTCGAGTGCGGAGAGTTTTTCGGTACTAGCCGTTTGGAAAGAATTATTATAAGGTGTAGAATTGTTGGCCGGATTTTGAGAAGGTTGCGGTTGAAAGGGGTGCTGACTCGGTTGTGGTGGTTGCTGTTGCTGTGAAGGAGATCTTTGATAGGTGCTTGGGAACTGGTTTTGATTTTGAGGTTGGTTTTGGTTCCAAGCAAAATTAGAATGGTTCCTCCATCCCTGATTGTATGTGGAAGAATAAGGATCGTTTCTAGGTTGTTGCTGAAAAGTAACATTAATTTGTTCTTGACCTTGAAACGGTGAACTTAAAGGACATTCTTCCGTCAGATGTGATGGGTCGGAACAGCAACCACACACGGTTCTGGGGAGCGTAACCTGGTTTAATGAGGCCGAAAAGACTTTGTTTTCTATTGCCTCGAGTTTCCTTTGTATCGCGGCCATTTCGGCTTTCACTGCGATGGAAACATCGAGCTGATGGATACCTCCCCTAGACGATATTGGTCTAATGCTTTCCCACTGTAAAGTTTGTTCAGCGAGATCTTCCAGAAATTGTCAGCTTCACCATCGTCTTTGGACATGAAATGGTATTGACAAATGGTATCAAGCATCTGTTTTGTCACTGGATTAATACCCTCGTATATAATTCGACAAAGGTCCCATCTATTGATTCCATGATGAGGACATTGGACAAGCAGATCTTTAAACCGTTCAAAGCATTTCCAAAATGTTTATTGGAAAGCTGGGTAAACTGGTTGATCTCGTTCCGAACACGGGCGGTCTTATGATTGGGATAAAATTTCTTAAGTAATGCTGTAACGAATTCATCCCAATTGGAAATAGAGTGTGCGACAGTGTTATAAAGCCATTTTTCTGCTAGATCGCACAAAGTAAAAGGGAGAAGATGTAATCTCATAGCATCCACAGAAAGTTATGATGTGCCCATCATTGCACATACGTTTTCGAATTTGTTGATAAAAACTTATGCATCTTCAGACTCAAGCCCGTGAAATTTGGGCAAAAGGTTGATGAAGTGGGGTTTAATTTCAAAATTATCCCCATTGGCTGGTGGAAGGGATAGACAGGTAGGAAGGGGACCGCGTATCGGGTAACATCTTTCTTGGAGAGAGATGCACGATGGATTCTGCGCACCTACGGGTGGTGGCAGGGGTGTGTTCGTAAAATCTGATGGAGAACCGTCCATCTCGGTCGATGTGGTGGGTGGAGGGGGAAAAGAAGATGAAGAAGTACCGACTTAGGAGTAATAGCAGAAACGCGGACAAGACGGGCACTAGAATCCCGTGTTCAGCCGAGCATGCACTAAGTGAGTTTAGCGCAAGTGGCAGCGTGTGTGAGAACTATTTAAAAGGTCTATTTTGAAAAATGTTGGACGTGTGACAAATCACACAAAAAATGCACAAACAACCCTAGAACTAAGGTCACCTAGGTCAAGTCACTAGACCGCTCCTAGACTTCCAAAGGACAAGCCGCAGGATCAATCCTCTACCACCTCTTTATCGCTCTTGTTGCCAGATAAGTGGGAGGTATCCGCTCTACGAATCACCGAAAATAGAGGGCCTAATTAAGTAACCACTTTCCTAGATATACTTCCCTAGACACCACAAAAGAAATGCGGATAAGCGACAGATTATCCACGACCTTCCTCTGTCCTAATTGAGCGCGACGGTCCTTAGAGTCTTGGTCTAGATATTTTTTAATTAATATATGGTTATGCGGATGCTCGTTTTGTGATTTGTGGGGCCTAGGAAGAGTGATGAAATCCCCACCTAATCTGAATTTTGGTTTTGCCCCTTAAAGTCCGGTTAAAAATATGTAAAAACAAACCAATTACAAAACATGCAAAAGATTTTTGAGCGGCGATATTTTGCAAAGAATCCTGCAAAAAATATATTATTGGATTTCCAGAAGAGAGAGAAAAAGCAGAGGAGATTACCAGAAGAATTTGGCGCTCCAACTCACCAACTTCGCCGCGGTTCCGCCGCCAATAGCATACTATGGCCGTGGTTCCGCCGCGGTAATTAGGGTTCTTCTGAAATATTTTTATTCACTTGCCCTTTTTGCTCCTCTGGGATTTACTTGATGCCTCTAAAACTTTATCTCCTCTCTACAGTGACTCCAGATATCCTCGCAAAAATCGCACACTAAACGATAAATATGCAAGATGCGATTTTGTTTTATTTTTATGATATGAATCAAATAAGAATTCAACACGAATAGCAAGAAAAAAATTACGCACGTATCCCCGGCAACGGCGCCATTTTATTGGTCTGTGAAAGTGTGTTTAGTAATAACCGCAATCAATAACGGTGTCGCGTGTAGCTAGCCGAGATGAGTACGGGTCATTCGCAGGGATGCGTGGAACTTTTAATTTTTCTTTAGACGAGTTGATTAGAATAAAAGAATAGGGGAGAATAGATTCTCGATCTATATTAAACACGGATGTAGAATATATACAAAGAAGATGGCTTGTAGGGTCCGTTAGGATTTAGTAGTCATGGATGACTAATAAAGATGACTCCTTTTATCTTTTGATAGATTTAAAACTAGATTGATAGTGATGAATAAGGATTAAGGTTCTTGGAAGAAACTAGGGTTTCCCCACTATTGACCCTTGTCCCTTCATTGATCTCTATTCATGTCTAGCCCTTAACAAAACAATTGTTAATCTAATCTCAAACTGCGGTCAAGACTATCAATAAATTGATAGCGCGCCCGATCAGGATGTTAACGTTTCTTTTGCTAAAATTTATAAACTTCATAAGACTTAAATGAAGTTAAAATATTTTCTCATCCATTGTTCTACCCTAATCCTACGAACCCTATCAAGCGGAGAATTACTCGCGCATGATGGAGATAGAAGAAGAAAGGATAGAGAAGGAATTCATAATGCAGAAATTAAATACGAAATAATTAATCTAATGATCTACCTTTATTAATCAACTTCACAAGTACAAATCCTATGAGTTTAGATAATAATAATAAGAAGAAGTTGCTCTCGATCTCTGCGTTGTAAGAAGTAGATGTTCTATCGATACTCACGTCGCTCTATCACGTCGAATCACGGACCAGTCGTGGATCACTTGTTCTTTGACGGTGATTTGCTTCGTGTAAAAGGTGATGATTTTTAACTTTAGCCCTCGGTCCTTTATATAGCTACAGAAGATACAGACCCTAGATGTCATATGTGAGGGTTTGTTGTAACTCCTCATATCTACCGCGGATCCACAGCAATAAGTGGGTTTTGGCCTCGGCTGGGCGGTGGGATAGTGAGATCATTTGATGAAAATTCTTATGTAGCCTTATAATGACACATGGAGATTGTTGTGATATCTAGAATCTTCATATCTTCTCTGAGTTTCTGCCAGTATTGATTTTATGATTTAATCAGACTTCATCGACAGATTTTTGATTCCTGACATCTCGATATCCCGATCTCCTGACCTGAGCTAAATCTTTCACAATATCTCCATGAATGATATTAGTAATATTTGATAACTTAGAGATATTATTTTAACCATTTGTTTGATATTATATCTTTTAAAGAATCTTGATTGGAATATTTGATATGATATGCATATTACCAAAATAATATATAAATATTATATGCATATATTTTCCTTCATAATGTTAATTATAATATATAAACATATGACAATAGATATTTTACAGATAAACCCTCATATGTTTCATATTTATTATAAACACCTTTAAATATTTATCTAAAGTAAGGAAAATGTTATATCAAAAGTGCGATATTTTTGACTGAACAGCAGTCCACATGTCGAACGCTCGCCCCGCAATAAAGAATATACAAATGAATCTGAACTGTACATCTAACATTGCACAAAATGCTATCCATCACGATAATCCGCACAAACCATAACCATATATATATATAACCTCAGAAGCAAGCAACAACAGAATGTGTGCAACCCCGTCTAAATGAACATATAGCAATTAGATGACGGTTAGCAACACATATACAACATCACAGATACCGACGATGCAAAAGTTTCGAGTTTTTTAAAACTCCCGAGATGTCCCAAAGCAAAGATGACACAAAGTGAAATCTGGGACAAATCAAACAACACCTAAAATACCAATTTACAAAACCCTGCACACACCATGAAAACGAGCTCCAAAGTGAACAGTAAAACGGGTGAGGCCGGCCAAAATGAGATTCTCGCCGGTCCAATCATGACCAAATCCGCTCATTTTCATTGTGTGTCACTATCTAGTCTAGACTAAGCTTCTGCGATTGTTTAAAAAAAATTTAGAGACCAAAAAAATTTCGAACAAAAACTGGGTTTTGAAAATGGTGTTTTCGGTTTTGAAACTTAAGCATCGTCAAACACTAGTTTATGGTGTTTGGGTGACTCTGATACCATGTTGGGATCCGGCGCCCGCGCCGCGGAGGCCGCGGGCAAGGCGGAAGCGAAAACAAAAACTTTTGCGGGCACCGGATGCGCAAATCCAAGAATTCGAACCAAACACCCTAAACTAGAATACTAAAACATGCAAGGTTTAAGAAATACAACATTTGTCGCGTGTACACCCAATTGTGGAAGACCCCTCCAAGCTCGTAGCCGTCGGGATCACGTTTGAGGATTGACCATCCTTGCCGAAGACGATCCACCCGAGAGAACGCAGAGGAGGCTCTAACCGATGATCCAAAGTCGCTAGGTTTGGATGACCGGTGATGTAGGAATACTCCACTAAATTTTCTCTCTAGAATCTTGCTTAAAAATAAGAGCAAGAAGAATAAGGAGAAGAGCTAGAGAAGAGCATAAAGCTCTTATCAATGGAAAATCATCAAGTCAACACTTGTAGAAAAAAATTGGCTACAAATATATACCAAGATGCAATAGTGCATCCAAATGAAATAATCATTTAAAAACAAAGCCATGCTTTTCTACCATGTTTGGACCCATGCTTCATTGTCTCCACTTACCACCTCATCTTACTTTTAATTTTCTAAATAGAAAATTAAATATGAGGTGTCCTTCTACTAGAAGTATTGCTGTATAAATACGAAATACTTCACTTAGTATATGTATCGCTACATATACGCGTATCCGTATAAAAATACGGATAGCAACAAAGAGAGAAAATGAATAGTGAACAATAATACTAAAATATATATATCAAAATACATAAATAAATTATTAAATCAAAACCTGATTTAATAATCCGGCTTAATCCTAAGCCGACCAGTATTATCAACCGTCCGATTAAAGTCCGTGTATCGCGTATACGTATTTAATCGGACCCCTTGCACGTACCACCGTACGGCTCCTACATCCGTCGCCTGAACCGGGAAAACCCTTTGTGTGGGACTCTAAAGACTCGACAATATGCTGGCAGTGGGTTTAACCACAGGCACGTCAGCGACACTGGCTGTACGTAACGGCTACCCAGGTAGTTATCGAAATGGGGGTCGACAATCAAGTGCGTCCTTACGCTACTGAGCCTGAATGTTTCTAGTTGTATGTATGCCCTAGAGACCATTATTGTACATGATTGTATATTATAGTGGATGCTTGGACATATATAGGGAGGACTTTCTTGCTCAACATGATAGTATGCTATCTGGTTACTCTTTATCTTAACATGTATACTTATACTGTCTCTCTTTCATGTTGATAACGACCTTAAGATGTGTACTTGACTTCCAGGACTATGATGGAGATCATACTAGTGGAGCCAGGGTAGTCCATAAGTCCATCCTTTAATTGTTTCTAGTCGTGGGAGTATCGAGACAGAGCATCGATATTTCAGAGTAGACTAGCGTATACGTTTTTTGACCCATTTGATGGGCGATGGATGATCCCACATCCATTGGTGTTTGACATAAAAGATTGTATATGGGTGCTCAGTGGAGACTGGGTACACTGAACAAGACTCGCTGAGAACTCCTAAATGGTATTATACCTATCGTCAGATAGCAGTTCTCTGGTGACACTGGTACAGGTTAGTCTGTAGACCCGAGATCGTCATAGAGTCTTGTGTGATTCCCACTGTGCTTTGATTTCCACCTTACCACGTTCAAGAGAGCGTGCAAAACGGTGGTTTTTGGGTACAGTCTCGAGTCACATGGAGGCAATGAGTGACATGAGGGGTTTCGTCTCTCCCGGTATTGGGGGTTGATGTTGCGCTGTGCTCGATTGGCCATAACAGGAAGTCCCTGGCCAGGGCGGATACTGAGATTTTCTGGTAAGTGTTATCAATAGTTTCTTGACCCGTTATGAGCCTCACATCGGCACGACTTATCAAGTTATTGGGGTCTGACGTTTACCACCCCCAGACTAGATATGCGAAATATCAGACGAAGAGACTGAAAAGTACGGTAGTGTTACTTATTGGATTCACGGGAGTATGGACAAGCTTGCTTGTTGATCTTCTGATCGCTCAATACCCGGGTAGCCGTTATGTCCAGCTAGTACCGCTGACGACTTGTGAGTAACTGATATGATCATTACCTACTGCTGGCGTATTGACGAGTATTTAGAGTCCTACACAGAGGTATCCTGGCTCAAGCGAAACGAAGTAGGGCTCATATGTGATATGTGCGGGACCGAGATTAATACGTGTATGTGATACCGTATTCTAATCTCGCGATATAAGTTATATGTGATATAACCGGATTATTAAATCAAGTGTTGATTTAATAATTTATTATATGATATTAGTCGGTTGTATGTGCTATAGACGAATTATTAAATCAAGTGTTGATTTAATAATTAAATGTATGATTATATATATTTGATATATTAATATACATTAACTAATATTAGCTCACTTAAAAAATTGTTTTCTCTAAATACATACAAATATATATGTGATATATATTAATGTATATATTTATGTGTCATGCTAGATGATACATTGGACTTGGGTGTATGAGACACATACCTAACTTAAGATAATTTGGGTGTTTAAATATTAAGGAAAAAATCAAAATTAGGTGGAAATTAGCAAGGTTTGAGATGCTTGTGGAAGCATGGAGAAGTTTTGACTTAAGTCCACTAATTTTGTTTTACTTTAGATATTTATTAACCTAACCATTATTTTTAGCCATGGTTTAGTCTCTACATGAGTTATATGAGATATTTTCTCACCCATGGTTCACACTTGATCATTCATCTTCTTCTTCATCTCCATTTTTGCTTTCTAGCTTTCTTGTGAGAAGAAAAGGAAAAAGAGAAAAATAATTCTCAAATGTGCAAAATCCCTACTTCACCAATTTATACCAAACTAGCCATTTAGTATAGGTCGTTTCTTCACTAATTCATCAATTAGTGAAGAGGTAGCTTGAGTTAGAGATTCTTCGACGTAGATTATCTTCAGCCTCGAAGATCCTTGAGCAAGCTTGTTCCTTTCGTCTAGTGGAGCCTAACGAGAGTCCGGGAGACCACTACTTGGAGCTAAGGGACTACTACACGGAGTTTTAGAAGTGAAGGACCGGTCTACAAAGGTTGTATTCCTTGTTCACTTAGAGTAAAGCGGTTTACTTACTTAGTTAAACCTTAATTCTTTAGTTAGATCCTTAGTTCGGGCTCGCTCGGCACCCTAAAATTTTAAAATAGCATACTTGATGCTTGCCGAAACCGTGTCGGGGTGCTAAGCGAACCCAGCAAATGTGACAATCTCCGTACAGTTCGGTCTCTTCATTAAAGAGTATCACATATCGGGTCTAGGCGGTGAATAACGTCAGACCCCTACTAACCCGATAAGTCGTGTCTGAGTCAAGATCATCACCAACTGAGATACTACTGATCAACTATCAGTAATCTCCCCTACCGTGGCCATGGATTTCTGGTGATAGCCAACCGAACACAGCGCGACATCGACACCTAATACCAGGATAGACAAATCCTGTTAGTTATATGTATGCCCTAGAGGCCATTATTATACATGTGATGTATATCATAGTGGATGCTTGGACATATATAGGGAGGACTTTCTTGCACGACATGATAGTATGCTATCTAGTTGCTCTTTATCTTAATATGTACACTTATTATCTCTCTATTACATGTTGATAAAACCCTTAGGATGAGTACTTGACTACCAGGATTATGATGCAGATCATACTAGTGGGGTAGAGGTAGTCGGTATGTACATCCTTTAAATGTTCCTAGTTGTGGGAGTATCGAGACGGGGCATCGATATTCCAGAGTAGACTAACATATACGCTTCTCGACCCATATGATGGGCGATGGATGATCCCATATCCATTGGCGTTTGACATCAGAGATGGTATACGGGTGCTCAGTTGAGACTGGGTACAGTGAACGGACTCGCCGAGAACTCCTAGATGGTATTATACCTATCGTCAGATAGCAGTTCTCTGGTGATACTGGTACAGGTTAGTCTGTCGACCCGAGATCGTCATAGAGTCTTGTGTGATTCCCATTATGCTTTGATTTCCACCTTACCACGTTCAAGAGATCATGCAAAATGGCGGTTTTTAGGTACAGTCCTGAGTCACATGAAGGCAATGAGCGATAGGAGGGGATTTCGACTCTCCCGGTATTAGAGGTTGATGTTCCGCTATGCTCGATTGGCCATAACAGGAAATCCCGGGCCAGGGTTGCTGAGATCTACTGGTAAGTGTTATTAGTAGTTTCTCGAACCGTTATGAGCCTCACATCGACATGACTTATCAGGCTATTGGGGTCTGACGTTTACCATCCCCAGGCTGTGATATGCGACATATCAGACGAAAAGACCGGACAGTAAGGTAGTGTTACTTATTGGATTCGCAGGAGTATGAGCAGGCTTGCTTGTTGATCTTATGATCGCTCAATACCCGGGTGGCCGTTACGTTTAGCAGACCGCTTGCGGCTTGTGGGTGACTGATATGATCACCACCTACTGCCGGCGTATTGACGATTCTTTAGAGTCCTACACAGAGGTTTCCTGGCTCAGGCGAAACGAAGTAGGAGCACATATATGATGCGGGACCGAGATTAATACCCGTATGTGATACCGTATTCTATTCTCATGATATGTGATATCGGTCGGTTATATATGATATAGCCGGGTTATCGAATCAAGTGTTGATTCGATAAATTGATACATATGATATTACTCGGTTATATGTGATAAAGCCGGATTATTAAATCAAGTGTTGACTTAATAATTTAATGTATAATTATATATTTAATATATTGATTTACATTAACTAATATCATCTCACTTAAGCATTTCTTTTTCACACTTTTGTGTGCACTTAATATATATGTGATATATATTATTATGCCATGCTTGTTGCTACATGGGTGTATAAGACTCACACCATGCTTAACATAATCAAGGGTTTTATTTATTTAAAGTAATTCAAAATTGGGTGGAAATTAGTCATGGTTGATGCTTAGTGGAAGCTTGTAGAATCATTGACTAAGTCCACCAATTTTATTTTATTTAAGATATTTATTAACCCAACCATTATGATTAACCATGGTTTAGTCTCTACATGAGTTAGTATATGATATTAACTCACCCATGGTTCCCATTCTACACTTGACTTTTTCCATGGTTGCTTTTCTTCATCTCCTTCTTCTAGCTCTCTTGCAATTTGGGAGGTGAAGAAAATGAGTGAGAAAAATATTTCTAAAATGAGCAAAATTCCAACTTCATCATCCTCTACTAGATTAGCCATTTAGTTTAGGGTGTTAGCTTCACTAATTCTATATTATTGAAGAGGTAACTTGAGTTGGTGTCTCCTCGACGTAGATCATCTTCGGCCTCGAAGACTTCAAGCAAGCTTGTTCCTTTCATCTTGTGGAGCCTTTCTAGAGTCCGGGAGTTCATTACTTGGAGCGAAGGGACTACTACACGGAGCTATTGATATGAAGGACCGGTCTACAAAGATTGTATTCCTTGTTCACTTAGATATAAAGATATTTACATTCTAGTTTCATCTAATTCTCTAGTTAAGATTCTAGGTTAGGGTTCTTTAGCGCGCCAATTTTTTGAAAACAGCATGGTCGATGCCTCCCGAAACCCAGCGGCGACCCTAGGGAACCCTATAGTGGTATCATAGCCGTGCTAGAATAAGACGATATTTGTAGAATTACGAAACCGAAACAACTCCGAAACACTCAAAACAAAAACCAAGTTTCTGTCGAAATTTTTAAGTCGTCTAAAATTTTTTTAAGCAACTGCAGAATGTTACATATGATGTGACATGAACACTGAAGAAATTTGAACCCCTTTCACCGGATTTGACCTGGCGACATGTGAGGTTTTGACCGGCCTGGCCGGATTTTCTATGGAATTTGGGCTTCAAAATTTTATGGTGTTCCAGTCTCTGGGTTTTGGTGTTTCAGGTGTTGCTTATTTTTTCTAAGATTGCATGTGATGTTATCTTGATGTAAAGGCAATTCGGAGTGCTTTGTAGTCGTAATTCTAACATCGTTTTGGGTTATCTTAACGACGTTAAAAAGTTCGAACGAATATCAAATACCCATTTTTCTCCCTCGCTGGAAATTTTCCAAGAGTTGGATTTTTCCAAGTTTAAAATCTTCAGAAAATCATGCAGGTGATTCTATGGACCCTCTAGAAGAACGAAACCCTAACTTGATTCTGTGACCGCCGGAACCACCACCAAACCCTAGGGTTTGTGGTAGTTCCGCGGCGCCATAGGTGAGGAAAGGGTTGACCCTTCTACGGTTGGTCCATAGGTGTTGTGGCATGTTCTGGGTGTTTTTTAAACTGTGCTCAAGTGTTGAGCTCTTTGGGAAGTTTTGGGTGTTTGTTGTTTCGATCGAAAAGTTTAATATCGTCTAGCTATCTGTGAATTGTGATATAATACTTGGAATCCACAATATTTAGTTTTGTGAAAACTAATTTGAATTTTATAAATCTAGCAATTCAGCCTCATTTGATCGGTTGCCATAGGATTTTGATGTGGATCAAAAGTCCGTCGCAATTACGTAGTGTACGCGGATACTCGCCGGGTAAGCTTACCAGATAGCCACGCCTCATAACCCCGACCAAGTGACTGTAGGAGAACACCGTCGCCAAAAGTATCAGTTCGGGTGATCGCGGCCGCGGTGTTCCGCCTAAGTTCACTTCGTCGACGACATCGGGGGTGCGGCCGTCTACTAAAGTTTCCGACGATCATTCGATCAGGTTGTCGGGAATCTTGTTGAATTACCCGACTGGTTATTGAAAAATGTTTTCAATATCGAGACTAAAATGCGGGGTTTATAATTGTTAGGCATGTGATATCTAGGGAATTCATTTGGTTAGGCATGAAACCCAAAATATGTGATACATTGGGTTTATGATGTCTAAGGTTGTTGCGTATTCTAATTGTTGTAGTTTTTCACTTTCTTTTCTGCGATCGTAAGTGTAATATATGGTGTATTGCCGGTTTCGTTGGTATATGTCAACGACAATTGGGATACGCATAGTGTGCGGTAGCTGATTAGTGCTTATTTATAAAGCATATGATGGGATTGGATTAGGGTAGTCGTGCGACCTTGTTGACCTTGTCAAGGGTCGTACGGTTCAATCATGAAATGTACGGGTTGAACTTGACTTGCGATTTATGGTTTGTTGACATTGTCAAGGTCATAGATCGTTTGGGGCAAAATATTATCGGGAATTTCAAGTGTTGAAATTTGCAATGAGATTGCATACCTTCTATGAGATAGTTGGATCCCGATACCCACTGCGAGTAAGAGTTACTCCCGGGAGAGTTTTACACATTACAATTAGCCGGTCAAGTAGGTGTCTAGAAAGGTGTTAACGGGGTTACGCCCCTGGGAAAATGAAGTTTCTTTCAATTAGGTCCGTGCAAAAGCACGGGGAACCTCCCTCAAAGTACCGACACTGGCCTGGCCGAAAGATTGGCGAACTTGTAGGGTATAATTAATCCCGGCTAGTCTTACCTTGTAGGGTTTGAAGGAAGATTTGATAAAAACAGTGGGAGCCATCCTGATTAGATAAAATAATAACCAATCTGATCTTGCAAGAGCGCACACAGAGTGTTTTCTTCTCTCTCTCCTGGTAGCGACCATGTCATGCCTTAATCAAGATAATAATATGGATTTATTGACCGAACCTGCTTATTATACTGAGCTGGGGAATGTTGGTACCGCTCTATCTTATAATTGTTATAAGTCCGAGCAGGAAATTGGGGAATATCCGGATTCCTACGCGACCCAATCGAGGAATATGCATGTTGATGCATCTTCTTCGGGTGTGTTCATTACCAAGAACTGTTTCTTAGTATCCTCTACGTCCTAGGTATGAGATACCGTATTAGGATCCCACATATGTAATCTGTTACATGGGTTACAGAAAGGTAGAGAACTGGGATTGGGTGACATGTCTCTAAGTGTTAGAGAATGGTGCAATTGTTGCAGCAAAGTCAGTTGGAAAATATCACCTTGTATTAATACATTGATTCTGAACAAATGTTATTAGATACCGAACCTGATATACAATATTACATCAGATTCTTTATTAAGTTAAAGATGGATATAATTTTGTATTACAGGATAATGTTGTGAACATTTTCCTTAATCAAGAGTTGATTGAATCAGGCACGTTATGTAATGGCATAAATGTTCTAAATCAAACCACGGTTCAAAGTATGCAGAACACACATAAGAGGAGTAGTTCAGAAATGAACGAATCCTTCTTGTGGCATTGTGGACTAGGTCATATCAATGCGACACGACTAGCTAAGTTACATAAGGATGAAATTAGAATCTGTTCGCATTTTCATCTTATGATACTTGCCAGTCTTGTCACAAAGGTAAAGTGACCAATACTCCGTTTACTGGAAACAGAGAAAGAGTTATTGAACTCTTGGGATGGATACATGATGATGTATACGGTCCTATGTCTACAAATGCTAGGGTTGGTTCTTTGTACTTCATTACATTCATCGACGATCTCTCAAGATTCAAATATGTGTTCCTGTTAAAACACGAGTCTGAAAATTTTAAGAAATTTAAGGAATATAAGCTTAAAGTTGAGAACCAGAAGGGTAGAAGTATTAAAGTCCTTCGATGAGATCGGGGAGGCGAATACTTGGGCATGGAGTTCCTTGATTTTCTAAATAGAGAATGGGATTCTCTCTCAGCTTACTCCTTCGAATACACCACAGCACAATTGTGTATCGGGGCAGAGGAATCGCACCCTGTGAGATATGGCGCGCTCTATGATGAGTATTGCTGAGTTGCTTGTTTTCCTTTTGGGAGTTATGCACTTGAGAAGATGCATAACTATTGAATGGGGTTCCATCCAAATCAATGCCTACCACTCCATATGAGATATGGAATGGAAAGAGACCACGTCTTAAACGAGTTAAGATATGGGGTTGTCCGGCCTATGTTGAAAGGCAGAATCCGGACAAACTCGAGGCAAGGTCAGTTCTGTATAGGTTTGTTGGATATCCCGAACATTTGCGAGGGTATATCTTCTACCACATTGAGGAGAAAAATGGGTTTTGTTTCTCAGCATGCCACCATTTTAGAAAAGGAATTTCTTATGAAGAAATTAGTGGTCATGAGGTAGAACTGGAAGGAGTTCCAGCTGGACAAACTAACAGCTGATGATTTGGTGAAACCAAAGGATTCGATAGTCTCCGACGAATCTCATCCTCTCCGCGAATCTAGTAGGGTTCCTCATCCACCTGAGAGATACTACGGTTTTCTCGGTGACGGTGGGAGCGAGGATTGCATAATGGTAGATGATGACCCAACCAGGTTCAGGCAGGCCATCACGAGTAGGGACTCAGTGAAATGGCTGGATGTTATGCGATCAAAGATGGAATCCATGTACACCAACAAAGTATGACTTTGAATATTGCACCTGAAGGGGTAAAACCTACCGGGAGCAAGTGGATCTTGAGAAGATTCTTGGTGTAAATGGAAAAGTTGAGACTTGTAGTAAAAGTCCATCAGGATTAGAGCACGTATTGCGGAGTTGGAACATCTGTTTTGATGTGGCAGTCAAAGAGTTTGACTTCATCAAAAAGGTAGATGCACCTTGTATATACAAGAAGGTTGTAGAGAGTAAGGTTGTCTTCCACGTATTGTACATAGATGACATACTCTTGATAGGAAATGGTTTCCTATGCTACACTCGATCAAGCTCCTCTTATCACGAGGATTCTCCATGGAAGATCTGGATGATACCTACTACATCTTGGGGATTATGATTTATGGTGATAGATCTAAGTGGATGTTGGGAGTGTCCCAAATCCATGTACATTAACACCATACTAAAGGGGTTTAGTATGGAAGATTCTAAGTGTGGTGGTTCGCCCACTTACTCAGGAATCACTCTCTCCAAATAGATGTCTTCCAAGACTGATTTGGAGAGAGCTCGCGTGCAAGGGATACCCTATGCTTCCGCACTAGGCTCTATCATGTATGCGATGTTATATACCATACCAGATGTAGCTAACTCACTAGGTGTAGTGATCAGGAATCAATCGAATCTTGGGAGAATCACTGGACAGCTGCGTAGGACATTCTTAAATACTTGAGAAGAACTAAAGAAATGTTCTTGGTTTTTGGTAACGGTGAACTCCAGTGGGAGTCCTTTACCAATTCGGGCCTCCAGAGTGATAAGGTCGACTGAAAGTCAGTCTCGGGCTTTGTCTTTACCCTCAGTGGAGGGACAGTATGTTGGAAGAGTTTCAAGCTAGATACCGTGGCAAACTAGACGATAAAGACTGAATACATTGCTACCAACGATGCTACAAAAGTAGATGTTTGGATATTTCTTGTGTAAGTCTATACCAGCGCCCCGGCCAATAATCTGAGGCCAAACGCGGAATAAAAACTTTTTCATAAACTGACGCTAACATAGACTGTAACCCGGATCATGCCCTTAACACTAAACTAGTAAACTACAAAATGATAGAATGACTATACCGATCGATCCATGTCCTTCGGTCTTTAGCCATCATCCCACGCTCCTCACTGCATCTCCGATCTCCTGTCTCCTCGTCGAGGGGTACCACGTCAACGGATCTTTATACGGGCTCCCGCCTCTAAACCGAGGCAACTCGGACATGAAGTTTGCTAACCGACATGTCCAAGATTGAAGTAGAGAGTGTGTAGAATACTTTGTCTCAAGACACCCAAGCCATTGGGTGAAGGTTAATGAAGTTGCCTTTTTGGGGTGATGAATTGAGCTAGGAATTTTAGCAAATGAATCATTCTTTTTTCATGAAATGGGGTCGGCCAAAGTAAATGGGGCAGCCACAATTGCTTTCGGCCATTTTTTGAGGGGGGGGGTGAGCACAAGCTAAAGAATGGTGACTATATCAACAAATATCCATCACAAAAGATCAACACTAATATCTTAAGCTTGGACAAAGGAAATAAATGAACTTGTGACTCACAAAACACCTCATCACTCTTGAGAATTCCAGAGGTTGCTGGAGCCCCTACCACCACAAAAAGGCCCCTCACAATAAAAAGCCACATTTGCAAAAAACACCCCAAGCTAGAAACATAAGCAAGAAGCCCAAGCCCAAGCCCACTAAGAATTCAGACATGGATTAAGGAGGATTCCGCAGCATAAACATTAAAACAAATGTTTAAGTCGGGTGAAAGAAAATTGGCAACTTCAAAAGTGATCCCGTAATGAATTACAGGATTACCCCTAAACTGTATATACATACCCGCATTTTTATTTCAACCGAATACAAAATGCAATGAGACAAAAATATCTCTACACAATATAATACTAGAATCCGGCTTAAACCAAAGCCCACTAGTATTATCTGTCCGAACCATGACACGTGCATAAGTGTACGTGCATGTTCGAACACTGCCATATAACCATACGGCCTCAACAAAGTTTCGCCCGAACTTGGGAAACAATCTGCGGGGGACTCTAAAGACTCGTCAATACTCTGGCAGTGGGTTTAACCACAAGCACGTCAGTGGTACTAGCTGTACGTAACGGCTGCCCATGTATTGACAGAAAGGGAAGCTGATGAGCGAACTCATCCTGAAACCCTACTGAGCCTATCAGTGACAATATCCGTATAGTCCGGTCCGTTCGTCTATGAGCATCGAATATCGGGCCTAGGGGGCTGGTAACGTCAGACCCCCAATAGCGGTATAAGTCGTGTCAGAGTGTAGCCCAGAATACCCTGAGATACTACTGGAGTACCTACCAGTAAATCTCCTGCCTCGGCCGAGGGCTTTGTGTAATGGCTCTCCTAGACACAGCGCAATCTCACCTCCAATACCGGGAGAGACGAATCCCCTGTCGATCCGCTCACTTGCCTCCATGTGGCTCGGGATTGTACCCAACTAAAACCTATTTGCACGACTCCTTTGAGCCGTGGTAGGGTAATAATCAAAGCACAGTGGGAACTCACACGAGACAAATGACGACCTCAGGTCGATGAACTAACCTGTACACATGTCACCAGGAAACTGCTATCTGACGCTAGGTATAATACCAACTAGCAGGTTCCCGGCGAGTCCTGTCCGGTGCACTCATAACCCAATGAGCACTTGTATACATCTTAGGTGAACCAACTGACACCAATGGCTTGTGAGACCGGCCACCGCCCCTTGTCGGGGTCTCGACTGTATACACTAGTCTACTCCGGAGTATCGATACCCTGTCTCAAAACTCCTACGACTAGGGACCACTTTTAAGGATGTGCTTATGGACTACCTAACTCTCACGTATATGATCGCCATCATACAGCTGGTAGTTAAGCAAGAATCCTAAGGGCTCTATCAACGTGTAATAGTGATCATGTCACCTAAAACTTTACGCGATGATAAAGTTAAACCAGATAGCATACTATCATCTCGAGTAAGACTGTCCTACCGGTATAGGTCCTCCCTCAATCATTGCAATCACGTACCTGCGATCCAATAATTGACTTTAAGGGCACTATATCCAACATCTTGTTCATGAGATGAACATGGTTCCTACCATTGAGCGTCCAATAACTATTATTGTGACAACAATGGAGTTATGGTTTTGGCCTAGGAACGCCAGTCCCATCAGCGATCCAGACATATTCTGATGACAGTATCACCTGATCAGGGAGATGGTTGATCTCCAAGGGATCAAGGTAAACAGAGTTGACACGAAGGATAACACAGCGGATCCACTCACAGAGGCCTTTCCCTAGAAAGACTTTTTATGGGGTGTTGAGTATGAGATACTGCAACAAATGGCCTTAGTGCAAGTGGGAGATTGTTAGTTATATATATGCCCTAGAGGCCATTATTATACATGTGATGTATATCATAGTGGATGCTTGGACATATATAGGGAGGACTTTCTTGCTCGACATGATAGTATGCTATCTGGTTGCTCTTTATCTTAACATGTACACTTATTGTCCCTCTATTACATGTTGATAAAGCCCTTAGGATGAGTACTTAACTACCAGGATTATTATGCAGATCATATTAGTGGGGTAGAGGTAGTCGGTAAGTACATCCTTCAAATGTTCCTAGTTGTGGGAGTATCGAGACGGGGCATCGATATTCCAGAGTAGACTAGCGTATACGCTTCTCGACCCATATGATGGGCGATGGATGATCCCATAACCATTGGTATTTGACATCAGAGATGGTATACGGGTGCTCAGTGGAGACTGGGTACACTGAACAGACACACCGAGAACTCCTAGATGGTATTATACCTATCGTCAAATAGCAGTTCTCTGGTGACACTGGTACAGGTTAGTCTGTCGACCCGAGATCGTCATAGAGTCTTGTGTGATTCCCACTGTGCTTTGATTTCCACCTTACCACATTCAAGAGATCGTGCAAAACGGTGGTTTTTGGGTATAGTCCCGAGTCACATGGAGGCAATGAGCGATAGGAGGGGATTTCGTCACTCTCGGTATTAGGGGTTGATGTTGCGCTATGCTCGATTGGCCATAACAGGAAATCCCTGGCCAGGGTTGCTGAGATCTACTGGTAAGTGTTATCAGTAGTTTCTCGAACTGTTATGAGCCTCACATTAGCATGACTTATCAGGCTATTGGGGTCTGACGTTTACCATCCCCAGGATGTGATATGCGATATATCATACGAAAAGACCGAACTGTACGGTAGTGTTACTTATTGGATTCGCAAGAGTATGAGCAGGCTTGTTTGTTGATCTTCTAATCGCTCAATACCCGGGTGGCCGTTACGTTTAGCAGACCGCTTGCGGCTTGTGGGTGACTGATATGATCACCACCTACTGCCGGCGTATTGACGAGTCTTTAGAATCCTACACAGAGGTTTCCTGGCTCAGGCGAAACGAAGTAGGAGCACATATATGATATGTGCGGGACCGAGATTTTTACGCGTATGTGATACCTTATTTTATTCTTGCGATATGTGATATCGGTCGGTTATATGTGATATAGCCGGGTTATCGAATCAAGTGTTGATTCGATAAGTTGATACATATGATATTAGTCGGTTATATGTGATATAGCCGGATTATTAAATCAAGTGTTGATTTAATAATTTAATGTATAATTATATATTTAATATATTGATTTACATTAACTAATATTAGCTCACTTAAGCATTTCTTTTTCTCACTTTTGTGTGCACTTAATATATATGTGATATATATTATTCGTATCATGCTTGTTGCTACATGCTACATGGGTGTATAAGACTGACACCATGCTTAACATAATCAAGGGTTTTATTTATTTAAAGTAATTCAAAATTGGGTGGAAATTAGTCATGGTTGATGCTTAGTGGAATCTTGTAGAATCATTGACTAAGTCCACCAATTTTATTTTACTAAAGATATTTATTAACCCAACCATTATGATTAGCCATGGTTTAGTCTCTACATGAGTTAGTATATGATATTAACTCACCCATGGTTCCCATTCTACACTTGACTTTTTCCATGGTTGCTTTTCTTCATCTCCTTCCTCTAGCTCTCTTGCAATTTGGGAGGTGAAGAAAATGAGTGAGAAAAATATTTCTTAAGTGAGAAAAATTCCTATTTCATCATCCTCTACTAGATTAGCCATTTAGTTTAGGGTGTTAGCTTCACTAATTCCATATTAGTGAAGAGGTAGCTTGAGTTGGTGTCTCATCGACGTAGATCATCTTTGGCCTCGAAGACTTCAAGCAAGCTTGTTCCTTTCATCTTATGGAGCCTTTCTAGAGTCTGGGAGTTCACTACTTGGAGCGAAGGGACTACTACACGTAGCTATCGAAGTGAAGGACCGGTCTACAAAGGTTGTATTCCTTGTTCACTTAGATGTAAAGATGTTTACATTCTAGTTTCGTCTAATTCTCTAGTTAAGATTCTAGGTTAGGGTGTTTTAGCGCTCTAATTTTTTGAAAACGGCATGGTCGATGCCTCCCGAAATCCAGCGGCGACCCTAGGGAACCCTGCAAATTCCTGACAGTCGACCACTGCCTCCACGTGGCTCGGGACTGTACCTAACTAAAACCTTATTGCATGACTCCTTTGAGCCGTGGTAAGATAGTAATCAAAGTACAGTGGGAACTCACACGAGACAAATGATGACTTCAGGTCAAAGGACTAATCTATACTCATGCCACCTGAGAACTTCCATCTCACAATAGGTACAATATCATTTAGAAGTTCTCGGTGAGTCCGTCCAGTATACTCACTTCCTGTGAGCACATGTATACTATCTTAGGTGTCAAAACGCCAATGACTTGTGAGACCGACCACCGCCCCTCGTCGGGGTCTCGAAGCGTATACACCAGTCTACTCCAGAATATCGATACCCAGTCTTGATACTCCCACGACTAGGGACATTTAAGGATGTGCTTATAGGCTAACCAGCTCTCACGTATATGATCGCCATCATAATATTGGTAGTCAAGCAAGAATCCTATGGGCTCTATCAAAATGTAATAGTGATCTGTAATACCACATAATATATGTACATGATGATAAAGACAAACCAGATAGCATACTATCATTTCGAGTAAAACTGTTCTACCTGTATAGGTCCTCCCTCAATCATCATAATCGCATGCCTGTAATTACAGTAATTGCCTTGAGGGCACTATATCCAACACTATGTGATACTTTCCTACCTTATATGATGAGATTAGTTAGGTTGGTTGTATGACCTTATTGATCTTTAATCAAGGGTCATGCGGGTGGGTCTAAATTAATCAAAAAATGATGGGTTGAACTTGACTAGCACTCTATGATTTGTTGATCTTTAATCAAGATCCGACCCGCTCCACACTTGTCAGCACACGCCGACAAGTGGCGTCCATGCCGGCAGAACGTGGGTGACTTACGCCCACGTACGTGTAACAACCCTAATTTTCTTATACACTTTTTCCTATACAAAATTTTCAAATATTTTTTTCAAAAATCCACAAAGGGGTATTTTAGCCTGAGCACAAGATTTAGGTAATTATTTTTGTTTTTAATTACAAGCTACAAGAATGTAATAACTCAATTTTTAGTGTACAAGAAATTACTTTAAATTTAATGTATACTTGGAGTATTTACTCTTGCTGCTATCATTTTAAGTAATTAAATAACACAATAATTACAAGAAGGAGCTTGTAGCTCATTGGTAATACCTTGCACTGCTGAACCAAGCCACCAGAGTTCGAATCCCATGCCCCACATTATTTTTAGTTATTTTTCTTTAAAAATTCTTGGAAGCCCAACAGTCCACAGGCCATAACTCCCAAATGTTGAACTGAACCACAAAAACGGAGTATGCCAAAGTCTTAGTCAGAGAACCCCGCACCCAACCGTCGCCGAACCCGGCCGGGATCGGCCAACTCGGCCGGCGCGGCCGGCCGGAGTTGGTCGGACGGTCGGGGTCCCAAAACGAAAGATGTGCCTTTTCATATTCTAAACCCCCCTGTTAACTCCAAATTATTATATCAGTTCCAGAATTTTAATTACACCCTAATTACTACCAAATTTTAATGATTTTCTTTAAATTTTTACAATTTTTTTTAATAAACAAAACCCTTCACCTACCCTACCCTAGCTACCCTATAAATAGACCCCTACCCCCTACCCTCTACCCTCTCATTCTAAAACCTTAGATTTACTCTCTTGAAATTTCCACAAGAAAGTGTGCTTTGAAACCGAGTTCACGGCGAAGCGCTGACGGATTTCCGGCGACGTTCTTTGAAGAAACCGGCGACGAAACAACACCTCGGCCTTTTCCCTAGTTCCTCTATACTCTTGAGAAGAGTTTGAAACCCGTAAGTCCCATTCTTCTCTCTTTTCTACTTCTTAAAATACGAATTTATGAAACCCGATGGAAATCGGAACAAACCGATTTCCGATTCGGTTTTTCTACAGAATTTCACTTGTCACAAATTCCATAACACCTAAACATATCCATGATGACTATTAATCACATAAAAATCAATTTGGACAAAGTTTCTCACATGAAATGATGGCTTTCTTGTAATATCGTATTCTTTTCACAATAATACCATAAAGTTTATTTTTCTTCTTCTAATCCATTCCCTCATTCCTAAACATCTTCATCTTGACCACTAAACTTGTAAAAATCAATTTGAATGAGTTTTCACACATGAAATGATAACTTTTGCAAATACCGTATTCTTTCACTTAAATACCCTCATGTTTAATATATCATGTTTAACCCCTAAACTTCACAATACCTTAGAATAAGTCATGAGGTAATGACCTACCTCCACACACACGCAAATACAACCTTAATTGATATCATCAAAATTTAGAATACGAAAATACAAGACTTTTCACTAAAATACCGTTTTCTTTATAAACCTTTTCTGAAAGCTTTAAGTTGTACACAATTCTAAAACAAAATCTTTTAAAAGAAAATACGATATGTCATGGACATCGATCGTTTATCTAAACCTGACTTTGTGGTGTCTAGGCTAGGCAAGTGAGCTTGGGTAACTTTAAAAGGCCCGCCTCACGATTCGTGAGCGGATCCCTCCCTCCTCACTTGTACTTACCTGGCCACAATTGGCGGTGAAGAGGCGATTTGAGACTTCTAATGACTTGTCGTTTAGACCCTTAGAAATAGGCTAGTTGGCTTAGGAAACCCTAGTAACTAAAATACGGAAATTTACATCCTTTTACAAATAAATACCTTATCTTTATAAAACCGTTTTCTAAATGAATAATATTTATTAAATCTTTGCAAAGCGCCACTACAACCCACCTTTGGGGAACCCGTTAGGGATAGTACGGTTCATCGTGCACCCGCGGGCTAGTAGTGCGAGATTCAGACCTCCGCAAGGAGCATTCGGTCTCGAAAGGTTTAAAATACGACATTTAAGAAAAATAAGATTTTGAAAAATAAAATATTTATTTAAAATTATTCTTGTATTAATATATATATATATATAATTATCATTTAAACACCTATTTTATTATAAGATAAAGTTTCCATTTTTTTCTAAAATTACAAGATTAAAAGTTACATTAAAATACCATGAACTTCAAATAATTCAATATTATAAATTAATACTTTTATTAGGATATATTCAGTAGAATAACACAAGTAAAATTTACACTCATTATAACTATAAAGACGAATAACAAATAATTGAGGTGTATTTTGAAAACTATACAAAAGTACTTTTTACATAAAACCCCCTCAAGTTTTATAAATTACAATAAGGACCCTAACAATTATAGAACTTCAAATTACCTTTCTTTAGTCTGACTCGGGTTAGAGTCTGACTATTTCTGACTTGAATATGATTCAAGTCAATCTATATTCTTTTATATTCCAACTCAATATGAATACATGAATCCCTGAATCCAGTTAACAATCTATTCAATTTGACTGAATCAAACCATGGATATACATCCATTATCCTGTTATTCCATTTACCTGATTATGCAGTTATAACATGTTTACTGATATCATGGTTTTGGTCAGTCATCCAACTTACACAATACAATACAACAATACTGTTAAAACACTACGGGGTTTAAGGGGTAGATTGGTACGGAAGGTGTTAGAGGTGGCACGAGACGGTAAGATTAAGACACCTAACCTGAATCCAATTGCCGTTATTCCGGGTTGTATAACGGAGCCTTGTACTTCCATTTGCCCTGGTCTCTAGCATACTGAGACCCCTCTCGTATACACTGGCATCCTTCTGTACCAAACTACAACAACAGCGTTAACACAATACTACAATAATATAATAATGTAATACAACTATAACAGCCACTCTCTCTCTCTCTCTTACTCTCTATCTATTCTCCTCTTACCTTTGGGACTTACCGAGCGATCTGTTCGCTGACGACATTCTGTTTCTCTCTTCTTTGAATGTCGTCAGGTGACTTGGACCCGGCAGAAGTTGAGCCATCACAAGAAGACTTGGAGCAGTTTACTGAGGACCCTGCACTGTAGTATCATTGTACACTTTTCTTTTCAGTACTTTTTCATTTCTTGATATGCCACTGTTTAGGCATCTTTATTTCAGTTGTATTTCCTTTTCATGTATTGTAAAAAGAATGTTAATAAATAAAAGTTGATGTTCTTTTTATACTCTTGTCTCTTGTGTATTTATTTCTATATTGCTTAGCTACGCTTAGCGTATGTACTTCTGAGTACATACGTAGCGGACCTCACCGCGTCCCCTTCGCCGTACACTGGGAAGCGGGGCGTGACAGTACGCAAGCCCTAACCGTCCGATCTTGAGATCGGATGGCCCTGAGGCAGCCGATCGTGATCGGTGTCGGGTGTCGGGAGGCATGCGGCTCCATTTTGGGGTCGGGTTAGGGTTTGAAAACCCTATAAATACCCCCATTCATTTATGTTTTTCTTTCATTCTATTCACAAAATTCTGAAAAAGTACCCCGGTCTTCGATTTTTCAACGCCGACGCAACGATACCATCCGTTTCTCCGGAAAAAAATCCAAGGTGGGAAGTTCTCGGATTTCCGTCTAACCCAATTCTTCTTCAAAATCCTTTCCTTCACCACTTCCAAGATAGGATTCTCCCTCGATCTCCTTACCTCTTGTCATCTTCTCCGATCATGTTCGCCTCAATTAGTTCTACCATAATCACAGCTTTGTTTCGAATATAGATTAACATTAGTTTTATTCTTTTTAGTTAAAAGTAACTACACCTATCGATACCACCGCATCGACATTATACCCGAAGCCCTTTTTACACTCTTTTCCATAGAGTAATGCCCTACCTTCTTGTCATGACCCAAATGTGGCACGTGACCGGCACCTAAATCATGTGACATCTAAAGATGTCGATGTAGGGTTCCTAGGCACACTATAGAGGTCTCACAAGGCATCAACCATGCCAATTTCAAATTTTATGGGTGCCGAGAAACCCTAATACGGATTGTCGACTAGAAATTTAGGCGAAAACGAAACTAGTTAACATCTTAACTAAAGGAGAGAGGCTACAACCTTTGTAGATCCGGTTCTCCACTTCCTTAGCTCCACGTAGGCGTCCTCTCGCTGTCCATCTCGAATCCCGGACTCAATCGTCAGCTTGATCGGAGAAATTGGCGGACTAGGTCGTCGGCTTCGTGCCGAAGATGATCTACGTCGAGGCATCACAAGTTCAAGCTCCGACTTCACAAAGTTGTGAAACTTGTGAAGAAAACACCCAAAACAACTTGGCAAGAGGTAGAGGGTGAAGAAATAGGAGGTGGATTCACTTTAGAATTGGATTTCTCACTTTAGAGCTCAAGTTGCCATTGATGGCATCAAGCTTTTTCTTTTGTAGATGAAGAAGAAGATGAAGCTAGAATATGATAAGTGTTGAATTAAAATGAAAATAAATCAATACTTATCATAAGCTAACTAAGGTTAAGTGTAGAGAATAGACCATGGTAAGTGGGAATGGTTAGGGTTAAGCATGAAGACAAATGGTCTCTTTAGTCAAACCTTCATGAAGCTTCAACAAGCTTCATGATAAAAAGAAACCATTTTCTTTTCTTTTATCTATTTAAATAAATAAAGAATGGATAAATAAATAGATGAATAACACAAAACCCTAACCATTATCATAACCATGGTTTAATTCTTTGCACAAACCCAAGTAAGTATGCATCATCAAACATGATACAATCAAGTGCACACAAAAGCATATCATATATACAATGTGCACTTCAAGTGAGAAAATCCTTTTAAAATGAACCAATACTAGTTAATGCAAATTAATATATCAAATATACAATTATACATTAAATCATTAAATCAACACTTGATTCAATGATCCGGTCATGTCGCACATAACCGACTAGTATACAATGTATCGATTTATCGAATCAATGATTCGATAACTAGGTTATATCGCATACAACCAATCGAAACATTCATCGCGAGAATGAAATACGGTATCACATACAAGCATTATTCTTGGTCCCGCACATATCTCATATGCGCTCCTATTTCGTTTCGCTTGAGCCAGGAAACCTCTGTGTAGGACCCTAAAGACTCGTCAATACGCCGGTAGCAGATGATGATCATATCAAGCACCCACAAGCCGCAAGCGGTCTGCTAAACGTAACGGCCATCCGGGTATTGAGCGATCAGAAGATCGACGAGCTAGCCCGCTCACACTCCTGTGAATCCAACCAGTAACACTTACCGTACAGTCTGGTCTGTTCGTCTGATATGTCGCATATCAAGTCTAGGGGTGGTAAACGTCAGACCCCAATAACCGATAAGTCGTGCCGATGTGAGGCTCATAACGGGTCGAGAAACTACTGGTAACACTTACCAGCAAATCTCTGATCAGCCCTGGCCAGGGACTTCCCTGTTACGGCCAATCGAGCACAGCGCAACATCAACCCCCAATACCGGGAGAGACGAAACCCCTCCTATCGCTCATTGCCTCCATGTGACTCGGGACTGTACCCAAAGACCACCGTTTTGCACGCCCTCATGGACGTGGTAAGGTGGAGATCAAAGCACAGTGGGAATCACACAAGACTCTATGACGATCTCGGGTCTACAGACTAACCTGTACAAGTGTCACCTGAGAACTGCCATCTGACGTGAGGTATAATACCAGCTGGGAGTTCTCGGCGAGTCCGTCCAGTGTACCCAGTCTCCACTGAGCACCCGTATACCATCTCTGATGTCAAACACCAATGGATATGGGATCATCCATCGCCCATCTCATGGATCGAGAAGCGTATACGCTAGTCTACACTGGTATATCGATGCCCCGTCTCGATACACCTACGACTAGGGACCTTGAAGGATGTACTTATGGACTACCATGTCCCCACTAGTATGATCTGCATCATAGTCCGGGCAGTCAAGTACACATCCTAAGGGCTTTACCAACATGTAACTATAAGACAGTTTAAAGAGACTAGTGTACATGTTAAGATAAAGAGAAACCAGATAGCATACTATCATATCGAGCAAGAAAGTCATCTCTATATATGTCCAAGCATCCAATATAATATACATCATTTTTACAATACTGGCCTCTAGGGCATACATACAACTAACAATCTCCCACTTGCACTAAGGCCAGCTGCTGTAGTATCGCATACCGAGCATCCCGAAAAGTCTCTCAAACTGTATCTGGGGAATGGCCTTCGTGAGTGGATCCGCCGTGTTGTTCTTCGTGTCAACCCTCCTGACCTCGATCTTCCGGCGATCAACTATCTCCCGGATCAGGTGATACCGCCTCAGAATATGCCTGGATCGCTGATGGGACCTGGGTTCCTTGGCCAAAGCCACCGCTCCATTGTTATCGCAATACAAAGGTATTGGATGCTCAATGGATGGAACCACTCCAAGTTCAGTAATGAACTTCTTGATCCAGACAGCCTCTTTGGCAGAATCGTTGGCAGCGATGTATTCAGCCTCCATCGTCGAGTCTGCCACGGTTTCCTGCTTGGAACTCTTCCAGCTAACCGCCCCTCCGTAAAGGGTAAAGACAAATCCCGACTGCGACTTAGAGTCGTCCTTATCACTCTGGAAGCTCGAATCGGTAAAGGACTCCACTTGGAGTTCTCCGTTACCATACACCAAGAGCATCTCTTTAGTCCTTCGTAAGTACTTGAGAATGCTCTTCACAGCTGTCCAGTGACTCTCTCCAGGATCAGCTTGATACCTGCTCACTACACTTAGTGAGTATGCTACATCGGGTCTGGTACATAGCATCGCATACATGATAGAGCCTACAGCCGAAGCATAGGGTATCCCTTGCATGCGAGCTCTCTCCAAATCAGTCTTGGGTGACATCTCTTTGGAGAGAGTGACTCCAGAGATCGTGGGCAAGTTCCCACGCTTGGATTCTTCCATACTAAACCTCTTTAGTATGGTGTCAATGTACCTGGATTGGGACAATCCCAATATCCGTTTGGATCTATCTCTATAGATCCTAATTCCCAATATGCAGGAGGCATCACCAAGATCTTTCATTGAGAATCTTTGTGATAAGAAGAGCTTAACCGATTGCAGCATAGGAATATCATTTCCTATCAAGAGTATGTCGTCCACGTACAATACGAGGAAGACAACCTTACTCTCTGCCTCCTTCTTGTAGATACAAGGTTCATCTGGATTTTTGATGAAATCAAACTCTTTGATAACGACGTCAAAGCAGATGTTCCAACTCCGCGATACTTGCTTTAACCCATAAATGGATTTAAGCAGCTTGCACACCTTCCTGCTGCTCCCACTGTTTACGAAGCCCTTTGGCTGAGTCATGTACACGCACTCTTCTAAATCACCATTTAGAAAGGCGGTCTTAACATCCATTTGCCAGATTTCGTAATCATGATATGCAGCGATGGCAAGCATGATCCGGATGGATTTAAGCATAGCCACTGGAGAAAAGGTTTCGTCATAGTCCACACCTGGTCTTTGGCGAAAATCTTTTGCAACAAGTCTAGCTTTGAAAGTCTCCACTTTCCCATCTACACCAAGTTTCTTCTTGAAGATCCACTTGCTCCCAATGGGTTTTACCCCTTCAGGAGCAACATCCAAAGTCCATACTTTGTTGGTGTACATGGATTCCATCTCGGACCGCATAGCATCCAGCCATTTCACTGAGTCCCTATTCGTGATGGCCTGCTCGAAGCTAGTTGGGTCATCATCCTCCATGATGCAATCCTCGCTCCCTCCATCCATGAGAAAACCGTAGTATCTCTCAGGTTGGTGAGGAACCCTACTAGATCGGCGGAGTGGCTGGGGTTCATCGGGAACTACGGAATCCTCTGGTTCCACCAGATCTTCTGTTATAGCTTCTGCAGCTGGAACCTCTTCCAGTTCTACTTCATGACCACTAATCTCTTTTTCAAGAAATTCCTTTTCTAAAAAGGTGGCATGCCGAGAAACAAACACTTTTTGTTCCTCAGGGTGGTAGAAGATATACCCTCGAGAATTCTTGGGATATCCTACAAATTTGCATAGAACAGACCGTGCCTCGAGTTTGTCCGGATTTTGTCGTTTGACATAGGCTGGACAACCCCATATCTTAACATAGTTAAGACTTGGTCTCTTTCCTTTCCATATCTCATATGGAGTGGTAGGCACAGATTTGGTTGGGACCATATTCAATAGATGTATGGCTGTCTCAAGCGCATACCCCCAGAAGGAAATAGGTAACTCAGCTGTGCTCATCATAGAGCGCACCATATCTAATAGGGTGCGGTTCCTCCGTTCTGATACACCATTGTGCTGTGGTGTATATGGAGGAGTCAGCTGAGAGAGAATCCCATTCTCTTTTAGGAAGTCCAGGAATTCATTGCTCAAGTATTCACCTCCTCGATCAGATCGAAGGATTTTAATACTTTTTCCGGTTTGGTTCTCGACTTCTTGTTTATATTCTCTAAATTTCTCAAAAGCTTCAGACTTGTGTCTTATTAAGTACACATGTCCGTATCTTGAGAGATCGTCAATGAATGTAATGAAGTACGAAGAACCATCCCTGGCATGTGTAGACATTGGACCGTATACATCACTATGTACTAGTCCCAAGAGTTCCGTAACTCTTTCCCCGTGTCCCGTAAACGGAGTTTTGGTCATCTTGCCTTTGAGACATGACTGGCAAGTGTCATAAGTGTTAGTTATATGTATGCCCTAGAGGCCATTACTGTACATTGGATGTATATTGTAGTGGATGCTGGGACATATATAGGGAGGACTTTCTTGCTCAACATGATAGTGTGCTATCTGGTTACTCTTTACCTTAACGTGTACACCGATTGTCTCTCTGTTACATGTTGGTAAAGCCCTTAGGATGTATACTTGACTACCTGGACTATGATGCGGATCATACTAGTGGGGACATGGTAGTCCATAAGTACATCCTTCAAGGTCCCTAGTCGTGGGTATATCGAGACGGGGCATCGATATACCAGAGTAGACTAGCGTATACCTTCTCGACCCATACAGATGGGCGATGGATGATCCCATATCCATTGGTGTTTGACATCAGAGATGATATACGGGTGCTCAGTAGAGACTGGGTACACTGGACGGACTCGCCGAAAACTCCCAGATGGTATTATACCTTACGTCAGATGGCAGTTCTCTGGTGACACTGGTACAGAGTAGTCAGTTGACCCGAGATCGTCATAGAGTCTTGTGTGGTTCCCACTGTGCTTTGATTTCCATCTTACCACGTCCAAGAGGGCATGCAAAACGGTGGTTTTTGGGTACAGTCCCGAGTCACATGGAGGCAATGAGCGATAGGAAGGGATTCGTCTCTCCCGGTATAGGGAGTTGATGTTGCGCTGTGTTCGATTGGCTATAACCGGAAATCCCTGGCCAGGGTTGCTGAGATTTACTGGTAAGTGTTACCAGTAGTTTCTCGAATTGTTATAGACCTCATATCGACACGACTTATCGAGCTATTGGGGTCTGACGTTTACCACCCCTAGGCGAGATCTGCGACATATCAGACGAACAGACCGGACTGTACGGTAAGTGTTACTGGTTGGATTCACAGGAGTATGAGCGGGCTTGCTCGTCGATCTTCTGATCGCTCAATACCCGGGTGGCCGTTACGTTTAGCAGACCGCTTGAGGCTTGTGGGTGTTTGATATGATTATCACCTGCTGCCGGCGTATTGACGAGTCTTCAGAGTCCTACACAGAGGTTTCCTGGCTCAAGCGAAACGAAATAGGAGCGCATATGAGATATGTGCGGGACCGAGAATAATGCGTGTATGTGATACCGTATTCTATTCTCACGATGAATGTATCGAATGGTTGTATGCGATATAACCTAGTTATCGAATCAAGGATTGATTTGATAAGACGATACATTGAATATTAGTCGGTCATATGCGATATGACCGGATCGTTAAATCAAGTGTTGATTTAATGATTTAATGCATAATTATATATTTGATATATTACTTTGCATTATCTAGTATTGGTTCACTTTAAATGGATTTTCTCACTTGAAGTTCACAAGTTGTATATGTGATATACTTTTTTGCACTTGATTGTATCATATTTGATGATACATGCTTACTTGAGTTTGTGTAAAGATTAAACCATGGTTATTTAAATAGTTAGGGTTTTGTTTTTCTTTTTCTTATTCATTTATTTATTTGTTTATTCATTTTGGAAAATGATAAGCATAAAGAGAAAATGGTGGCTAACTTTGTTTGTTGTTGAAGCTTCTTGAAGCTTTGACTTAGTGACCATTTTGTCTCATGCTTAACCCTAACCATTCCACTTAACCCTAGTCTATTCTCTACACTTGACCATGGTTGGATTATGATAAGTATTCTCATTATTTTCTTTTTCAAAAAGAACTTATCATAATATCTTCATCTTCTTCTTCTTCTTCTTGAAGAAGAAACCTTCCTCCATCAATGGCAACTCTTGAAAATGAGTGAGAAATCCAATTCTAAAGTGAACCCACTTCCTATTTCTTCATCCTCTACCTCTTGCCAAGTAGTATAGGGTGTTCTCTTCACAAGTTTCATGACTTGGTGAAGTGGGAGCTTGATCTTGTGATGCCTCGACGTAGATCATCTTCGGCACGAAGTCGACGACCTAGCCCGCCCATTTCTCCGATGAAGCCGACGCTAGAGCCCGGGTTTCCATTTGGACAGCGAGGAGACTTCATTGCGGAGCTATGGAGGTGGAGGACCGGATCTACAAAGGTTGTATTTCCGTTTACTCGTAGTTAAGTTGTTAACTAGTTTATTGTTTCACCTAAATATCTAGTTAACGATCCGTATTAGGGTTTCTCGGCACTTGTAATTTTTGAAATTGGCATGGTTGATGCCTTGTGAGACCTCATTAGTGTGCCTAGGAACCCTACAATAAGATGAAAATTCGAAAGGTTTCAAATATCCATCCTTATGCAACTTAGCCAGTCGTGTCGCATTGATGTGACCCAGTCTACAATGCCACAAGAAGGATTTGTTCAGTTCTGAACTCTTCCTCTTGTTTGTGTTTGTTATACTCAGAACTGTTGATTGATTTAGAACATAAATGCCATTGCACAACGTGCCTGATCTAACCAACTTTTGGTTATGGAAAATGTTCATAACATTATCCTGTAATACAAAATTATATCCCTCTTTACTCAATAAAGAAACCGATATAATGTTGCATATCAGGTTCGGCATGTAATAGCATTCGTTCAGAACCAATGTATTACCTGTTGGTAACACAAGGTGATATTCCCCGACAGTCTTAGCTGCAACAATTGCACCATTTCCAACTCTAATGTCTTTATCACCTTCTCCAAGTTCTCTACCTTTCCTAAGCCCATGTAACTGATTACATATATGGGATCCTGACCCGGTATCCAATACCCAGGACGTAGAGCAAATGGAGAAACAGTTCTCAGTAACGAACACACCCGAAGAAAATGCATCAATATGTACTTTCTTCAATCGGGTGGCATGGGAATCCTGGTATTCCCCTTCCTATAACTCTGATAGGAAAGAACGGAACCAACGTTCCCCAGCACAGTATAACATGCGGGTTCGGTCAATACATCCATATTATTATCTTGATTAAGGCATGAAATGGTCGCTACCTGGAGAGAGAGAGAGAAGAAAACACTTTAGCGTATGCTCGTGCAAGATCAGATTGGTTATTATCTTATCTAATCAGGATGGCTCCCACTGGTTTTTATCAAATCTTCCTTCAAACCCTAAAAGGAAAGACTAGCCGGGATTAATTACACCCTACAACTTCGTCGATCTTTCAGCCAGGCCAGTGTCGGTACTTTGAGGGAGGTTCCCCGTGCTTTCGCACGGACCTAATTAGAGTAAACCTCGTTTTCCCAGAGGCGTAACCTCGTTAACACCTTTCTAGACACCTACTTGATCGGCTAATTGTAGTGTGTAAAACTCTCCCAGGAGTAACTCTTACTCGCAGTGGGTATCGGGATCCAACTATCTCATAGAAGGTATGCAATCTCATTGCAAATTTCAACACTTGAAATTCCCGATAATGCTTTTGCCCCTAGCATGCTATGACCTTGACGAAAGCCAACAAACCACAGCCCGCTAGTCAAGTTCAACCCGTACATTTCTTGACTGAATTAAACCCACCCGCACGACCCTTGACGAAAGCCAACAAAGCCGTACGACTACCCTAATCCAGTCACATCATATGCAGCAGATAAACAGCACATAGCTACCGCACACTACACCTTGACGAAAGCCAACAAATGTAGCACGAATACTATATGTAACTTATCTGAAATGACGGAGGGCTACGACAGGTTTTTCTGAAAACCTATTGCGTAATGAACTTGATATCGTTGTAGAATCAAATAAAGTTTTGAAATGGAGTGATTTTGAGGCTTTTCTAGTTTTGCTAAAGGGGTCACTCCCGGTGAAGGGATCATCGGCCCTTTCCTCGTCGAATGAGGTGCGGGATATATCATATATATCACTGTGCAAAGCATAAACTATAGAAGCAATCAAAAGTCAAACCGAGTGTGTAGCATCTGCCAGTTATTGCTAAAGGAGTCACTCCCGGTGAAGGGATCTCGGTCCTTTCCTCATCGAATAAGGTGCAGGGTATATCACATATACCGCTATGCAAAGCAAGAACTGTAGCTACCTGTTTTATTTAAAATTTGATTCTACAACATCATTTGGTTTCTTTTCTTTCATTAATCACATTAATGAAGTCCCATCATTTAAATACCTAAACATCGCAGATAAATACGACGTACACTTATGCCATCCGCATTCGCCTCGATGTCCCCTCGTGCACCGTTAGGTTAGGTAACTAACGACAGAGCAGGGCAGGGCTAGTGCGGGTGCAAAACATAAGTAACGTCTATATAATATATCATATATACTATATACTATATCTATCAGAGAACATCACATGATCACATCACAGATATCGCAGCAGAAGAAACATATGAAACATTGGATATACTAGGACGTCCGTGTTTTCAATACGAGCCAGTATAAAACACGGATTCCACGGTCGTGATGAATAGCCAATCCCACACCCCTAGACCCCTACGAGAGCGGCAAGCAACCCTACCAATTCTAGGGTTAGGAGACCCGGACTCGACTCCTCGAGTTGGTCTCCCACTGGACCCCAGAACCCGGTTACTTGTGCTCCTCTCCTTGGGTCTATCCTAATGCGGAAAAGTAAGTAATATACAAAAGGTGACATCTTCCGCAACCTGGAAGTGCCCCAAATAAAAGAATATTACATACAAGTTTTTACATGAATGAAAATGAAAAACACTCATCTCACATAAAAAACCCCGGCCATCCAAACACGACAATCCAATATAACATATCCAGCAACACATAACATCACATGTCATCAACGTAAGTAAACATGCGTATCCCAATTGTCGTTGACATATAGCAAAGAAACCGGCGATATCACATATTACACTTACGGTCACAGAAAAGAAAGTGTAAAACTACAACAGTTGGAATCCGCAACCTCTTTAGACATCACATGCCTAATCAAATGAAATACTTAGACATCACATGCCTAACAGTTATAAACCCCGCATTTTAGTCCCATTATCGAAAACTCTTTTCAATATCAAGTGAGACTAAACCGCTAGATTTATAACATTCATTCGGTTATCTCATAACTGTTTGTGAATTCCAATTATTGTATCCCATTCCAGATAAATATGAAAATATTAAACTTTCCGATCGAACATTCGAACACCCAAGTTTTCCCGAAACCGTCCAACACTTGAAATAGGTTCAACGACATTCACTTCATGCCTCAGTACCAACGGTCCAGCCGTAGAAGGGTCAAGCCAACGCCTCACATGTGGCACACCGTACTGCCCCAAACCCGAAGGTTCAAAGGGCAGTTCAAGATGGTCACATAATCGAGTTAAGGTTTCTTGTCTTCTAGAGGGACCATTGCGTTACTTGCACTACTCAGAACGTCCTTAAACCACAGAAAAATCCAACACTTGGAAATTTTCCGGCAGGGGAAAAGTTGGGTATTTATATCCGGTCGAACTTTTTAACATATTCTAAAGTTATCCGGAAAGCCACATAGACAAGATTTGATAATCCGATCGAATCGTCGATTCCCAATACAACCCCAGAACACTCAACTCTTGAGTCAAATTAAAAATTCCCAGAAAATTCAACATAATAAAATAGTAATTACTGTGCAAAATGGGAGTGATGATGTCATCATATTGCCGCGGAACCGCCGCAGAAGCCAGGCTTCTGCCGCGGTTTCGCCGCACACTTTACTGTTCATGGGATAAATTTTGCATCGTAATTCTTAGATTTCCCTGCTGAATTTTTTAAGCATTTTTAATATGGAAAAATCCCAGATTTTAGAAAAAGTCCAGAGAGCACTTGGGTTTTAGGGTTTCGGGTTCGTTCGGGTTTCAAACGTCGTCTAGACTTCACCTAAGGCTCTAGCTAGGCTCTGATACCACTGTAGGGTTCCTAGGCACACTATAGAGGTCTCACAAGGCATCAACCATGCCAATTTCAAATTTTATGGGTGCCGAGAAACCCTAATACGGATCGTCGACTAGAAATTTAGGCGAAAATGAAACCAGTTAACATCTTAACTAAAGGAGAGAGGCTACAACCTTTGTAGATCCGGTTCTCCACTTTCTTATCTCCACGTAGGCGTCCTCTCACTGTCCATCTCGAATCCCGGACTCAATCGTCGGCTTGATCGGAGAAATTGGCGGACTAGGTCGTCGGCTTCGTGCCGAAGATGATCTACGTCGAGGCATCACAAGTTCAAGCTCCGACTTCACAAAGTTGTGAAACTTGTGAAGAAAACACCCAAAACAACTTGGCAAGAGGTAGAGGGTGAAGAAATAGGAGGTGGGTTCACTTTAGAATTGGATTTCTCACTTTAGAGCTCAAGTTGCCATTGATGGCATCAAGCTTTTTCTTTTGAAGATGAAGAAGAAGATGAAGCTAGAATATGACAAGTGTTGAATTAAAATGAAAATAAATCAATACTTATCATAAGCTAACTAAGGTTAAGTGTAGAGAATAGACCATGGTAAGTGGGGATGGTTAGGGTTAAGCATGAAGACAAATGGTCTCTTTAGTTAAACCTTCATGAAGCTTCAACAAGCTTCATGATAAAAAGAAACCATTTTCTTTTCTTTTATCTATTTAAATAAATAAAGAATGGATAAATAAATAGATGAATAACACAAAACCCTAACCATTATCATAACCATGGTTTAATTCTTTGCACAAACCCAAGTAAGTATGCATCATCAAACATGAAACAATCAAGTGCACACAAAAGCATATCATATATACAATGTACACTTCAAGTGAGAAAATCCTTTTAAAATGAACCAATACTAGTTAATGCAAATTAATATATCAAATATACAATTATACATTAAATCATTAAATCAACACTTGATTCAATGATCCAGTCATGTCGCGCATAACCGACTAGTATACAATGTATCGATTTATCGAATCAATGATTCGATAACTAGGTTATATCGCATACAACCAATCGAAACATTCATCGCGAGAATGAAATACGGTATCACATACACGCATTATTCTCGGTCCCGCACATATCTCATATGCGCTCCTATTTCATTTCGCATGAGCCAGGAAACCTCTGTGTAGGACCCTAAAGACTCGTCAATACGCCGGTAGCAGATGATGATCATATCAAGCACCCACAAGCCGCAAGCGGTCTGCTAAACGTAACGGCCATCCGGTTATTGAGCGATCAGAAGATCGACGAGCTAGCCCACTCACACTCCTGTGAATCCAACCAGTAACACTTACCGTACAGTCCGGTCTGTTCGTCTGATATGTCGCATATCAAGTCTAGGGGTGGTAAACGTCAGACCCCAATAACCGATAAGTCGTGCCGTTGTGAGGCTCATAATGGGTCGAGAAACTACTGGTAACACTTACCAGCAAATCTCTGATCAGCCCTGGCCAGGGACTTCCCTGTTACGGCCAATCGAGCACAGCGCAACATCAACCCCCAATACCGGGAGAGACGAAACCCCTCCTATCGCTCATTGCCTCCATGTGACTCGGGACTGTACCCAAAGACCACCGTTTTGCACGCCCTCATGGACGTGGTAAGGTGGAGATCAAAGCACAGTGGGAATCACACAAGACTCTATGACGATCTCGGGTCTACAGACTAACCTGTACAAGTGTCACCTGAGAACTGCCATCTGACGTGAGGTATAATACCAGCTGGGAGTTCTCGGCGAGTCCGTCCAGTGTACCCAGTCTCCACTGAGCACCCGTATACCATCTCTGATGTCAAACACCAATGGATATGGGATCATCCATCGCCCATCTCATGGGTCGAGAAGCGTATGCGCTAGTCTACACTGGTATATCGATGCCCCGTCTCGATACACCTACGACTAGGGACCTTGAAGGATGTACTTATGGACTACCATGTCCCGACTAGTATGATCTGCATCATAGTCCAGGCAGTCAAGTACACATCCTAAGGGCTTTACCAACATGTAACTATAAGACAGTTTAAAGAGACTAGTGTACATGTTAAGATAAAGAGAAACCAGATAGCATACTATCATATCGAGCAAGAAAGTCATCTCTATATATGTCCAAGCATCCAATATAATATACATCATTTGTACAATACTGGCCTCTAGGGCATACATACAACTAACAGTCGACGCGGTCCAAGTAAGCCGAAACCCGGAATCTAAACCTTTTTCTTTTGAAAAACATTGGAGGTGAAGTTTTTTTTTATAATCATCATATGGAATCATTTTAAAATAACCATTTAAATTTAACTACGTATGTTTAAAGAGCATCTATGAAAATTTGAAATTCGACAGCACCTCCTTTGTAATTTGAATAAAACCCGATACAACTACAACAATAAAATAGCATCCCTACGGAAGCTAGCTTCCACGCCCAAACGGCGGAGTAACCAAGCAAACGATATAAAAAGTCGACTCCAATGAGCGCGACATCACAACACACAAATTTTAAGTCTCTCTTCTAAGTCCACAATATACCATTTCTAAGTTGATGGAGTTTTCACTAGATACAAGAATATATGAATAATCCAGTGTGAGTACGATACAATAGTAACCCACTTACCAATCAATCACCGAAATGAATGTGTACCCAAGCCGCTGATAATCCAAGCGATAAAACCTGCAAGAAACTGTGGCACAACGGGGATGAGTTGCCAACTCAGTGAATAAAAGTACATCTAAAGGTAGAAATCGAGGTGCACGACGATACCTAGGTCATAAGTATAGTACGACCATAATCTGTACTAATATAATATGATATGCATATGTATTATGATGCAACACTGGCTGTCATACAATCCCAAGTAGAACATATCAATGCAAATGACCTGTATCTAGGTATAAGCCCAATGTAGCCGAAAATATCTATATAAACCTCTTCTTTAAAATAGCCACGGAATAGATATGTCACAGTATAAAAGCAGACGTGATAGTTTGAAATAAAATAGGTATCTTTACTTAGGATATACGTGTAACATTTTAAAAAAATAAAATATTATTTTTGGGAATTTTTATAATTTAATATTATTTTATTGAATATTTTAATATTTTGGTATAATTAAATACAGAAAAATTTGAAAAAATTATGGAAAATTCTAAAATAGGTTATTTTATGGAATTATACCATTTTTAAGTTTTTATGATTAGTTATATGTTAATTTAGTGCTAATCGCGATTAAAAATCGCTAATCGATTTTTTAGCAATTTTGTGCAAAACATGTACATATAATTTTTCTTACACTTGTGCATTTTTCCACCATGTTCCTTTTGGGTTTACTATTTGAGTGAGAAGGAATTAGAGGAAAAAGAAAAAGAGAAGGGGACAAGGCATTTATTGAGGTATGGGAGGTGTTTTATCATGGATCCTTTTCTCTCTCTCCCTCTCATTTCCCTCATCTCTCCATCTCCATTCTCAGCTGAAGCTTTGCCTCTTCTCCCTCCCACCTTCAAGCCTTCATTTCATCTCAAAAACATCACCAAAACCCTACCCCCATTTCATAAAAAGTATGCACAAGCTCAATACCTACACATTGGACTAAGAAAGCAAGGATTTTGGCCACTAGGGGCAACCCAAGAAAATTCTTGAGTTGCAAAATAAGGTAATTTCTGGATCATTAGCTTAGTTTATGCATTACTTATACCCCATATTTAGATTGAATCTATATTGTGTGTTTTTGTGAGCTTGAGGAAAACCTAGTTAGGGTTTAGGGGAAATTTTATGTTGTAATGTGAAATTCAGCTCAGTAGAGGCTGTATAAACACCTTAGTGCTAGTATGGAGACCCAAACCTGAGACTTAAGACCCGGAATACGGATTTAGAAACCGATATCGAAAAAGTTGTAAAATCTGTGAAGGTTTTATTGAATCTGCTTTCACCCGAGACACCTGAAAATAAAATTGAATGGACAGTGACATGTGCAGGCACCCAGGATGCTACCACCAAGACCCCAGCCCCTAACTCCAAGACCCGGCCGCAGATTTAATCCTATTGGCCGCAATTTGCGGCCAGACCTGCCCCATTTTGTCTCGTTTTGGTTCTGCAGCTCCTACATGTGTAGATTAGGCCCCTGGCATGTATAGATTTGTCTAATTTGACCTAGGGTGAAATCTGGAGCCTATTTCCTTTGTTGTTGTTTTGGATTCATGTTTCCATATTCCGTATTTTTATTTCTGAATTTACGTATTGTGTTTTACCTCGACTATTTGGCGTTTATACGACGATATCGAGGATTGATTGTTGGTTTTGGAGGCGTACCCATAGGTTCTAACCTATAGGCCCCATAGCATATCGTTTTGGTTTTCGTGTGTCGTTTTAGCTTTGATTTGGTTTTAATGCGCATATACGATACTTTGATGTGTAGGTACCCCAGGAAGACTTCGGGACGACAAGCAAGCAGGTGGCGACGTCCACAAATGAAGACGCAAGGTGAGTAGATTATATCTACGGGGGAAGTCGGGTGGATGGCGTATAGCACCCCCGCAGTCCGTAGTTGATATATATATATATATTATATGATAGTTATAGTGTGTCGTGGATATTGTGTTAGGTGTATTATGGATAGTATAGGGCTAGAAGTAAACTAGTGTAGTTCATAGTCGCGAACCCTAAAATAGATTTACACCTACACGTACACCCTTGCATATTCATTATACTTGCACTCTGTTTGATGATATTGGACGACATTGGAGATGAGTCGATGATATTGGGCATTGTGCCGCGAGATCGGTGATTTGATATGATTCGTGTTTGGGATATGACATGTGATCTCTAGAGGGTCTTTGGACGTGTGTTTACACACGCAGTCATATTGATGGTATCAGTTGTATTAGACTTAGATCAGTACCCCAGATTATATGATATGATGATGAGGATACCAAATAATTGATGAGCTGATTGTGATATTGACCCGTACCCAGCTATTAGGATGCCGTACGACGATTTACCGTACGAGCTTTATATTAATGATAGATCCGCACTCATGACTCGAGGATGTCAGATGATATACTGTATCATACGCGATACTATTGAGGCGGGATCACCGACTATATATATATATATATATCGACTCAGATTTAGGTGGTTTCCATACCCCTCCTGATGGACTTGGCTTAGTAGATGTTAGACTAGACCTGAGTCATACCTATTTCAAAACTAACGAATCGGGATTATCTTAAGGACAAGTAAAGGGATTCTACGGGTATTTTCAAATGACATATCTATTCTTAAAAACACCGTAACCCTTATTTTACCAAAACCCCGATTCTTCTTATTTCAAATGGCACCACTGCATGACATGTACATATTGGTGTAGATTCTTCACTGTTGCATTGATTATTCGATTCCGCATCGCATTGCATGTGTTTATTTCTATATTGCAATCATGCTGTTAGGACACCAGCACCATTATCGATGATGCATATGTTCCACGTCCACTTGCTTGCCGGCTCACACACTTCATCATCGATAATTGCCATGTCACTACACAGTAGTATTATTGTATCAGGATATGACCTAGTATGTGCATCCTATTATTCTATGTCACATACATCATGCTTTCTGATTGAGATATTCATTTTCATGATATTTCTGGATTTGGGAACCGTGGATAATTTCAAAGGAGAGTATGTACTTAGTTGAAAAACCCGGTTTCCTTGATATGATATTTGCGCAGCCACCATGAGATTTATCGGTTCTGATTATATACCCCATACGAGGAGTGTGTGCCGTATGAGGGTACATGGTGGGGCCCGGTATGGTTCCCCTCGGCAAGATAATCGAAGGATTTTGCCGATTGAGCCTGGAGGTGGGCGAGTACCTACCGGTGATTGTATTTGAGCTCGGCGGATATCCGGGGGATACCGACCGGAGTTGAGAGATGGACATGGGTTGACCCGTGCTGCCGGGGCCGAGGGCCGATACCGCAGACGGAGCCCCATATGGACGAGGATTTACGTGCCGATGCTAGGCACAGATTTCATGATGTTTTCCATGATTTTGATTATATCCTCATATTTACATGCATGATGCTTATGTCATTGGGTGACGGGTGGACGGGATCCACGTTTATACAGACATTGATCACATATAGACTATTATTACCTTGATCATACTTCATTTGTATATATAACAGGGTATGAGGGCGCTGTTATATATACCTTTACACCAATATTAGTGGAATGAGACGCTAATATATGTGTATTGATATCTATTTCGATACTTCATCATATTTACTTCATGCAGACATACCTTATATTTACGACATGTTATTACCTGAGGCACTGACACGGGTACTTGGCACTACATACACGAGTAGATGTTACATTGCCACCTTATCATGCTTCAGGCTTATTCTTGAGGTTTATATATCTAATCGTTTTGACCTAGGATTATGTCGTGCATTCGATTTCTGCTTGTAGATATTTTTTATTCACGAGTTGGCAACTCACCCTCGTTGTGCCACAGTTCTTACAGGTTTTGCCTTACAGCTTCCATAGCGGCATTTCTGGTACACTGCTTCCTTGCGGGTGAATTGAATTTGGTAGGTGGGTTCTTTTGCATCAAGAGCCACCATTGTACTTGTATTATTTCTTTGTGTTTAGAAATTCCATCAACCAAAACTTGTATATTGTTTCAGACTTAGACACTAGTGATGTATTATTTCGACCTTAGAGTCGCGTGTAGCAGTAAGACGGTTTTCATGTTATTGTGAGTTTCTTTTGAGTTTTGATCCTCGCCATTCGGCGTTGTATATTATATTGCTTGTGTGGTTGTGACCGTCGATTGACGAAGAGCTAGCTCCCGCTTGGGGATGCCTTTTATCACTGCATACATATATTATTCTTGTTGTACCCCATTCGGGGTCAGTTTTTACAAAGGAAACTCTGCCGAAATTTTCAGAAAAGACTACACATTTTAAAAATGCATTTCGGCTTAGTTATTTAAAAATCTTTGATTTACAAAATATGTTTCTTGCTTATTAAAAACCAGTTTTCTTTATTTACTCTTATAATGGTTTTAGATTTCTGGGCTTTTGGCTTACTTGGATCATATGGAGTCCTATAGACTTCATATGGTTCAGGGGCCAGTCACGTGCTCTTTCGGGTCATGACAAAGTTGGTATCAGAGCGCTAGGTTAACCTTGGTTCGAGTCTAAGTTTGATTATGTGGAGCCTAGGGCGTCTATCTATACACGGAACTTAGGCTTGACCTTACGGAACTTAGACTTAGTCGAGGGGGTATTAGACCCGAACTTTCGTCGCGTAGGATGACCCTTGGTTGATGGAATAGGTGACTAAAGTAGAGTGACGTACCGTGGGTATGTTCCGCGGCATACTAACGATACGCTACTCCGCTTAAGGAGCCTTAGGATGTACATTTCCTTGCACAGTATTATATTCCTTCCTATGATCTATCCTCATCGATACTGATTATGATTTTGCTGCCACGATCACACGGGCTGAGAGAGAGCTACGGCTAGAGTTGCGTCAGCATGAGCTCGTCGCAGACGGGGACTGACCAGGGCGTGATTCCAGGGACATTTGATTGCATATAAAGGCGTCGTCTTATTGTGTTTTCGCGCCATGAGCGTTTGACGGATCGCTTTACGAGATTTCTCAGACGTGCCGATTGGTACCAGAGGATCAGGCTACTGCTGGAGGCCAGCCAGATGTGATGACCATTGATTTATCGCTTATTCAGGATGATTGAGGCGCTGTTCAGCGTACAGATGAATGAGTCAGTTGTTGCTGCAAATGACGAGATGTCGCCCAGAGGATTGGAGCTACTGCAGCCTGAGTATATATTTAGAGATATGATGGTGAGTCGCTAGTCACCTGAGGATGAATGACTAGGACAGGTGTTCGTTCACTTACCCCGATGCGAGGTCATCAGATAGATTGATTCCAGCTAGAGGCGACTTCACGTAGGTTCGTTGAGAGTCGATGGAGACGATCGAATGTCAGGAGTTGTTTTCCAAGTTTAAAGTATTCGGAAAGACATGCAAGCGATTCTATGGACCCTCTAGAAGAATGAAACCCTAACTCGACATAATGACCGTGTGAAAGCCTTTGAACCTTAGGGTTTGCGGCAGTTCCGCGGCGCCATTAGTGAGGCTTGGGTTTGCCCTTCTACGGTTGGACCACCGACGCTGTGGTATGTACTCGATATTATTAAACTGTACCCAAGATGTTGAGCTCTTGGGGGATTATGAGGTTCTGACGAGTCGATCGAATGGTTCGACATCATTCGGATATCATATGATGGGACACATTGCTTGGGAGACTCCAGATGCGAGTATAGCCGTTGGAGCGCAGTCCATGCAGCCACGAGAAGACGAGTCTGAACCAGTCGATATTGGAACAGAGTGAAGTAAAGAGTTCGCACGAGAGTTCGACGAGATGACGTCCCACTCCGCTGACATCAGAGATGCGATACGCACGCATAGGCATTGTTTATGGATATATCTTCCAGAAAAAGGCGCGATGAGTATGCAGCCATTCCGCAACAAGAATTAGCTTCAGCATTGGACGATGACTTCCGGGCAATTCGGCAGAAAAGAGATATGCGAGAGACTTCGGATGGACCGTAGCCGAGAACATTGCAGTGCGCAGATAGAAACGTGACGTCGAAGTGGACGGTAATACAGACAAGCGGACAAGAGGTTCGTGCGAGACGCTGACGAGCTGTCATTACTTTCCGTCGAGACCGGAGACCTGATATGCTTACAGAGGCGTTGGGATGCGACCAATTTTCGAGGGAATGCTGTGCTGAGGACACAGATGTCCATCGAGCGAGAAGAGATTATGCAAGAGTACCATCCTCCGTACAGACCGGCATAGGCAAGATCGGAAGAGACCTTGAGCGGGATTCCTTCCAGGACACTGCTGCAATGATATTTGCATCCAGGATCAGATGTGATATGCATTCAAAGAATCAGAGGCAGACGCCAGTGACATACTGCTTTCCGAGTGGCCGTGAGGATTGACCGAGAGATGACCAGAGAAGTGCCAGAACGGAATCGTCCCCGTTAGCACACCTGACAGGGCCGATGAGTCGATTAATTGCGAGTTAGGTAATCCACAGAGAAGATAAGGACCCAGAGACAGAGGATGCCAGACCGTGAGCAAGAGGCAAGTAGATATCTTGCGCTGCTAGTATTGGATGCGCCGACACCTTCTCGACTTTGAAGGAGGGACTACCGACGACGGTAATTATGATTTGTGATTTTATGATTCGATTATCACGTATCCGTCACTTTGGATTTCGGTATTTTGGGCGTTCTGTTTTCATGATTTAATTTTGATGGCTGAGTTTCATGATATTTGTTTTTATGCACCATGGTTGCACCCACTGGGTATTTATATTTTGCGCATAGTTATTACGCTTGAGGTATTGGTTGTGATTTCATGCCTATTTTATGCCGATGATTTAATTTACGCTTCCTGCATAGTTTTCATGCACTTTAGTGTTTTGATTTGATTTGTGCACGCTGATGCACACGGTTGTGAGATTTTACACCGTGGCATACCTGATTTTGAGTGAGCCGTATTGTATACCGTCGATTTTGGATTTTCGCGCATGTTGGGCGCATGTTTTGAGATACGATTTTGGTGCACACCAGATGCACTAAATCATGATTCTTTGTGCATGTCAGATGTACCTGACTTGGCTATCAGGAACACACGTTGCCTATGACAGATGTTTCGTGCACACCAGTTGCACCTAGATATTGTTTTGTGTACATGTATGGCACATATATGGATTTTGTTCTCCGTGCGCACCAGACGCACGGGGTATTCTTATGTACGTCTTAGGATTGATTTTTTTTATGGAGCAGTACTTTTTTTTTATGATATTTGTCATGTGTTTTCATACTGAGCGGGACTAGTCAGAGGACAGTACCCGCATACTTTTGTATGCATTTACTTAGTTATTTACATATATAGCTTTCATATTTACATGTATAATTTTGACGTACATCATACGGGTTTTGTTTTGGATTTGACATTTGTGTCTTTACCATGACTCCGATGATTGCAGGATGCTTGACGGAGTTTCGATTTTGAGTTATCTGCTCATTACTTATGCGCATGTATTGCGCTATGATGTGGTTTATGTATTGATGATTTCGGAGCCACGACAATTTGGATTTTTACTGAAATGTTTTAGTATTTTGGGGTTTAAATTTAAATTCGGGGACCGAATTTATTTAAGAGGAGAAGATTGTAACATTTCAAAAAAATAAAATATTATTTTTGGGAATTTTTATAATTTAATATTATTTTATTGAATATTTTAATATTTTGGTATAATTAAATACAGAAAAATTTGGAAAAATTATGGAAAATTCTAAAATAGGTTATTTTATGGAATTATGCCATTTTAAAGTTTTTATGATTAGTTATATATTAATTTAGTGCTAATCGCGATTAAAAATCGCTAATCGGTTTTTAGCAATTTTGTGCAAAACATGCACATATCATTTTTCTTACACTTGTGCATTTTTCCACCATGTTCCTTTTGGGTTTACTATTTGAGTGAGAAGGAATTAGAGGAAAAAGAAAAATAAAAAGAAAAGAAAAAGAGAAGGGGACAAGGCATTTATTGAGGTATAGGAGGTGTTTTATCATGGATCTTTTTCTCTCTCTCCCTCTCATTTCCCTCATCTCTCCCTCTCCATTCTCAGCTGAAGCTTTGCCTCTTCTCCCTCCCACCTTCAAGCCTTCATTTCATCTCAAAAACATCACCAAAACCCTACCCCCATTTCATAAAAAGTGTGCACAAGCTCAAGACCTACACATTGAACCAAGAAAGCAAGGATTTTGGCCACTAGGGGCAACTCAAGAAAATTCTTGAGTTGCCAAATGAGATAATTTCTGGATCATTAGCTTAGTTTATGCATTACTTATACCTCATATTTAGATTGAATCGATATTGTGTGTTTTTATGGACTTGAGGAAAACCTAGTTAGGGTTTGGGGGAAATTTTATGTTGTAATGTGAAATTTAGCTCAATAGAGGCTGTATAAACACCTTAGTGCTAGTATGGAGACCCAAACCTGAGACTTAAGACCCAGAATACGGATTTAGAAACCGATATCGAAAAAGTTGTGAAATCTGTGAAGGTTTTATTGAATCTGCTTTCACCGAGACACCTGAAAATAAAATTGAATGGACAGTGACATGTGCAGGCACCCAGGATGCTACCACCGAGACCCCAGCCCCTAACTCCAAGACCCGGCCGCAGATTTAATCTTATTGGCCGCAATTTGCGGCCAGACCTGCACCATTTTGTCTCGTTTTGGTTCTGCAGCTCCTACATGTGTAGATTAGGCCCCTGGCATATATAGATTTGTCTAATTTGACCTAGGGTGAAATCTGGAGCCTATTTCCTTTGTTGTTGTTTTGGATTCATGTTTCCATATTCCGTATTTTTATTTCTGAATTTACGTATTGTGTTTTACCTTGACTATTTGGCGTTTATACGACGATATCGAGGATTGATTGTTGGTTTTGGAGGCGTACCCATAGGTTCTAACCTATAGGCCCCATAGCATATCGTTTTGGTTTTCGTGTGTCGTTTTAGCTTTGATTTGGTTTTAATGCGCATATACGATACTTTGATGTGTAGGTACCCCAGGAAGACTTCGGGATGACAAGCAAGCAAGTGGCGACGTCCACAAATGAAGACGCAAGGTGAGTAGATTATATCTACGGGGGAAGTCGGGTGGATGACGTATAGCACCCCCCAGTCCGTAGTTGATATATATATATATATATATATTATATGATAGTTATAGTGTGTCGTGGATATTGTGTTAGGTGTATTATGGATAGTATAGGGTTAGAAGTAAACTAGTGTAGTTCATAATCGCGAACCCTAGAATAGATTTACACCTACACGTACACCCTTGCATATTCATTATACTTGCACTGTGTTTGATGATATTAGACGACATTGGAGATGAGTCGATAATATTGGGCATTGTGCCGCGAGATCGGTGATTTGATATGATTCGTGTTTGGGATACGACATGTGATCTCTAGAGGGTCTTTGGACGTGTGTTTACACACGCAGTCATATTGATGGTATCAGTTGTACTAGACTTAGATCAATACCCCAGATTATGTGATATGATGATGAGGATACCAAATAATTGATGAGCTGATTGTGATATTGACCCGTACCCAGCTATTGGGATGCCGTACGACGATTTACCATACGAGCTTTATATTGATGATAGATCCGCACTCATGACTCGAGGATGTCAGATGATATACTGTATCATACGTGATACTATTGAGGCGGGATCACCGACTATTATATATATATATATATATATATATATATATCGACTCAGATTTAGGTGGTTTCCATACCCCTCTTGATGGACTTGGCTTAGTAGATGTTAGACTAGACCCGAGTCATACCTATTTCAAAACTAACGAATCGGGATTATCTTAAGGACAAGTAAAGGGATTCTGCGGGTATTTTCAAATGACATATCTATTCTTAAAAACACCGTAACCCTTATTTTACCAAAACCCCGATTCTTCTTATTTCAAATGGCACCACTGCATGACATGTACATATTGGTGTAGATTCTTCACTGTTGCATTGATTATTCGATTCTGCATCGCATTGCATGTGTTTATTTCTATATTGCAATCATGATGTTAGGACACCAGCACCATTATCGATGATGCATATGTTCCACGTACACTTGCTTTCCGGCTCACACACTTCATCATCGATAATTGCCATGTCACTACACATTAGTATTATTGCATCAGGATATGACCTAGTATGTGCATCCTATTATTCTATGTCACATACATCATGCTTTCTGATTGAGATATTCGTTTTCATGATATTTCTGGATTTGGGAACCGTGGATAATTTCAAAGGAGAGTATGTACTTATTTGAAAAACCCGGTTTTCTTGATATGATATTTGCGTAGCCACCATGAGATTTATCGGTTCTGATTATATACCCCATACGAGGAGTGTGTGCCGTATGAGGGTACATGTTGGGGCCCGGTATGGTTCCCCTCGGCAAGATAATCGAAGGATTTTTCCGATTGAGCCTGGAGGTGGGCGAGTACCTGCCGGTGATTGTATTTGAGCTCGGCGGATATCCGGGGGATACCGACCGGAGTTGAGAGATGGACATGGGTTGACCCGTACTGCCGGGGCCGAGGGCCGATACCTCAGACGGAGCCCCATATGGACGAGGATTTACGTGCCGATGCTAGGCACAGGTTTCATGATGTTTTCCATGATTTTGATTATATCCTCATATTTACATGCATGATGCTTATGTCATTGGGTGACGGGTGGACGGGATCCACGTTTATACAGACATTGATCACATACAGACTTTTATTACCTTGATCATACTTCATTTGTATATATAACAGGGTATGAGGGCGCTGTTATATATACCCTTACACCAATATTAGTGGAATGAGACGCTAATATGTGTGTATTGATATCTATTTCGATACTTTATCATATTTATTTCATGCAGACATACCTTATATTTACGACATGTTATTACCTGAGGCACTAGCACGGGTACTTGGCACTACATACACGAGTAGATGTTACATTGCCACCTTATCATGCTTCAGGCTTATTCTTGAGATTTATATATCTGATCGTTTTGACCTAGAATTATGTCGTGCATTCGATTTCTGCTTGTAGATATTTTCTATTCACGAGTTGGCAACTCACCCCCGTTGTGCCACAGTTCTTGCAGGTTTTTCCGTACAGGTTCCATAGCGGCATTTCTGGCACACTGCTTCCTTGCGGGTGAATTGCATTTGGTAGGTGGGTTCTTTTGCGTCAAGAGCCACCATTGTACTTTTATTATTCTTTGTATTTAGAAATTCCATCAACCAAAACTTGTATATTGTTTCAGACTTAGACACTAGTGATGTATTATTTCGACCTTAGAGTCGCGTGTAGCAGTATGACGGTTTTCATGTTATTGTGAGTTTCTTTTGAGTTTTGATCCTCGCCATTCGGCGTTATATATTATATTGCTTGTGTGGTTGTGACCGTCGATTGACGAAGAGCTAGCTCCCGCTTAGGGATGCCTTTTATCACTGCATACATATATTATTCTTGTTGTACCCCATTCGGGGTCAGTTTTTACAAAGAAAACTCTGCCGAAATTTTCAGAAAAGACTACACATTTTAAAAATGCATTTCGGCTTAGTTATTTAAAAATCTTTGATTTACAAAATATGTTTCTTGGTTATTAAAAACCAGTTTTCTTTATTTACTCTTAAAATGGTTTTAGTTTTTTGGGCTTTTGGCTTACTTGGATCAGATGGAGTCCTATAGACTTTATATGGTTCAAGGGCCAGTCACGTGCTCTTTCGGGTCATGACAATACGTCCTGTTGGTTTGATGGAAAATGTTAAGAGGTTTACAATTTAAAGATCTTAGTATCATATCAGACATTTCAAAATAGTGAGTCTATAGCTCATGTTTGAATTCCATTTTATGTATATGAATGCCCGTACAAATATATACAGGTACTGTCCCCCGGGATCAGTCCTGGTCGGCTACAATAACCATAATCTAACTGTGTACCTCATGATAGCAATCATATCAATATATATATATATATATATATATGTATATATATATATATGTCCAGCATCGACACCCGAAATCAGAAATCTCTCGTGTCCATCACCGACACGTAAATGCAGTTATCGTCGACACCATCTCAACAAATGATCGCCATCCGATACCCCTGGCCCCGATCGGTATCCCCTGGATATCCGCAGTGCCCAATTGAACCCCGGTCAGTATCCCCTGGATATCCGCACTGCCCAATCGAACCCCGGTCAGTATCCCCTGGATATCTGCCGTGCTCATCTCTATCTCCGGTATCGAGTATCCTCGCTAGGCTCCCCGCCTCAACTGCGGCAATCCTGCCCCTCGGTCTTGATCCGGGTCCACCATGTATCCGACTGTATAGCTCCCCCCACTCAGTCTGGATAAATAATAAGTCTGAAACCGTATAGCCCCCCCACTCGGTTCGGAATCAAACCATCATAAAACATCAAACTCATAGTGGACGCCAACTCATCATATTCAGAAATATCGAGTAAAGAATAAGAATACTTGCATAGATTATTCTGATGATATATTATATATATACATATATAAGAGCGTCCCATACCACTGATATATATCATCAGGAGTAAAACATCCAGAAAATCCATAAGAATCAAATATCAAAATCTATAGTACTGGTATTCGCAATGTGCAACAGGAAATAAAGTAAGACTGCGTAAATAACTCATATAGGCACAAAGATATCAATTCTACTGTGTCATGGCACTACTAATGATGTGTGTTGTAACATATGCTTTCGTGCTCGTGCAACATGGCAATCATTAGAATTTGTGCAAGTGTTCTAAAGGTGTAATAGCCTATTCATATTAACACACACACACACACACACACACACACACACACACACACATATATATATATTTATACGCATTATATAACAGAACGGTCCTACAGTGACATGGCAGTACCAATGAGGTGCAGTGTAATATGTATGTACGTGCTTGTGCAACATAGTACTCATTGGTAGTTGTGCAGTGTTCTATCAGAGTGTTTGTATTACGAAAACGTATAATATCGATAAACATATCGCGAACAGGTAAAATAAATATAAGCATAACTATTAAATGTAACTACTTACTATGAGCTATACCATTATCCTTGAAAATGGGACGAAACGTTAGTTTTGAAATTTGGAAGCTGCCTCGAATTGAAAATGGATATTTGTTTTAGAAATTGACATCGCATCCTTGTCTTTTATTATCAAAAGGGAAACGAATCGTTAGTTTTTAAAAAAGTATAGCTCACTTAAGTATTTAAGTTCTAAAATGAAATCAAAATTATTCTGCGAGTCTAAATGAAACTGGGCCGCTATTCGGCATACGAAACTCATCATCACCAATACGGTATAATTCCTCGTAGAATGTCTCACATTATCACTATATCTCAAATCCTCTCTAGTATTGCATGATCCTTCGTACCAAGTTACCAAACCATCCGTAAACTATATGCAAATGAGTATCATACTAGATGCAATTTAATTCAAATATCCATATCTTAATTAATTACTAAGACCACTATATATCATAATACTATTTATAAGGTTGCGGGGGTGCTATATGTTCATACCATAATATTGCATTATTATATTCCCCATTCTTATTCTTTTTATAAATAAACATGTGCTTTTGACGCATGTTTGCTACATATTACAGGTTACAGGTTCTTAGATCTAAAACAGTGAAAAAGATAAAAGACGATGCAAAAGTGGAACTACAACCAACAAATAGAAGGATCTTGATCAAGCCTTCATAAAAGATAAAGTTCACAAAGTACAAGGCAATGCAAGGTCCAAGATCGCGAAGCCACGGTTAAAGTCCACCACAAGTATTCACTGGAAGATCTGGAGAATACCCAGAAGTCAAATGGAGAAAAGAACTAAATAAATAAGAAGCCCAGAAAGCCCAAAGCCAGCATACAAATTTTCAAGGACTGATCTTTGCAATGGGCCGTGGAACCGCGGCCCAACCCTGCTTGGGCCGCGGATCCGCGGCCGTCTAGAGCCTGGAGAAAATGATTTTTTACCATAATACAGTGGCGGTGCACGTGAGTTGACTAGGTCTTTTCTTAGGGGGTATTTTTGTAAAAGCAGATGTGCGAATCAATTGTAATCTAGGGTTTCTATGAATCTATAAATAGAACCCTAGAAAACCTTTTCTAGCCTATGCCTCTTTTCACTTCATAAATTCAGATCTGTACCGTGTTCATGTTTGGAGAGAGCCATCAATAAAAATTAGTAAGTTCCTTTTATTTCTCTTCTTTAGTTTACTTTTAATTTAGAATGTCTTTTAATCCCCTAATGAGCGAGTAGTCTCTTCGCTTGTTAGGGTTGGCTTTAAGGGAAGGTTTGAGAGATGAGATCTCTCACCCCTTTCTTGCCACTTCACACATAAGAATTAGAACTCCATGCATACACGCACACGCCGCGAATAAAATAAAAATCTTTGATTGCAAGTGATTTACTATTTTGCAAATCTTTAATCGGACTTTAAGGGGCTTTTGACCAATTCAGATTGGGTGGGGATTTCATCACCCTTCCCAGGACCCAGAAATCACATAAGGCATTTGCATTGACCAAATCTTTAATTAAAAAATACTAGACTCATCCCTAAGGACTTCGAGCTCAATAGGACAGAGGACTAGTTATAGGCATCGGCCGTTTATCCTAACCTGACTTTGCGGTGACTAGGCAAGTGTGTCAAGGCTAGTGGTTTTTAATTAGGCCCACTACTGTGGTTCCTTCCCACTTACCTGGCACTTACCTGGCCGCAATTGGCGGTGAAGAGGAGGTTTGAGGTCCTATTTCTAGCATTTGGAACAGTTAGGAGCTGTCTAGCTGACCTAGGTGACCCTAGATCTAGGCCTGATTGTGCATTTGTGGATGATCGCATTTGTGTCACAAGTCTCTTTTCAAAAATCTTTTTTGCAAACAGTTCCAAATAAAAAAAAGAAAAAATCTTTTATAAAAACTTGCAACTTGTCGCGTAAAATCCTTGCACCCCACCACCACTCACTTTCTTCTCATTGACGTTTTCTTACCTCCACATTCTGTCTTTCATTTTTCTGACTACACTACCCCTTTAGTGTATGTCACTTTGGACTAGGGACATTAGCGCCCGATTAGTCCGTGTTTCGTTGGTACCAACCGACGAACCTTTCGACACCGAAATCGAAATTCCGTCCACTTTCTTACCTCCACCTTCAAATTCTTCTTCCGAAAGTATGTCGGGATACAATCCTAACAACACCTTACCGACGGGAATGATTCCACCTGTGTTAGGTGCGAATAACCCGAATCTCCCGCCTGTTGAAGCGCCCACACGAGTCGCGCTCCAAGATCTCTTCTACCCTGTCCGCACCTCTTTACCTACCTGTCTTTCACCCCCACCGGCACATGGGGACAATTTTGAGATAAAACCCCACTTCATCAATATGCTGCCTAAGTTTCATGGTTTGGAATCCGAAGATACATATATCTTTATCAATAAATTCCAAAACGTTTGCGCCATGATGAAAACTACCCAATTAAGTGATGACGCTATAAGGCTAAGGGTCATTCCTTTCACCTTATGTGACTTAACCGATAAATGGCTATACAGCACAGTATCACATTATATTAGAAATTGGGACGGGTTTGTTAAAGCGTTTCTTAAAAAGTTTTATCCTCATCACAAGACCGCGAGAATTCGCAATGAGATAATACGATTTTCCCAGATTCCTTCCGAACCATTTTGGAAGTGTTTTGAAAGATTCAAAGACCTACTTGTTCAATGCCCTCACCATGGGATCGAAAATTGGCAACTTTGCCAAACATTATATGAGGGATTGAACCCGGTAACGAAGCAGTTGCTAGAAACCATTTGTCAAGGTCACTTTCTAACCAAATCTAGTGAGGAAGCATGGCAGTTTCTCGAGGATCTTAGTGAACAAACAATTCAGTGGGAGAGCACAAAGACCACCTCATCTTGTTCTATTGGTCAATCTAGGGCAGGCATACATCAAGTAGATATGTCGATTGCTATGAAGGCCGAGATGGCCGCACTTATGAAAAAGCTAGAAGCCATTGAGACCAAAATCTCATCGTCTTCTCCTGCCCCTGCTTTACCCCCACGAACTGTTTGTGCTTGTTGTTCGGATCCATCACACCTTACCGAAGAGTGTCTTTACAATCCACCTGTTCAAGGACAAGATCAAGTCAATGCTGCCTTTCAGCAACGACAAAGAAATGATCCTTACTCTTCGACCTACAATCCGGGTTGGAGGAGCTACCCAAATTTTGCTTGGAATCAAAATCAGTAATTCCAAGGAAACAACAACTTCCAAAAGCCTCTTCCTCCACAACAACAAGCACCCCAACAAACTCAATATCAGCAACCTTTCCAACCACAACCTTATCCAAATCAAACGAACAATCTGGTTCAACCAAATGATGATAAGGTTATCTCGCTAGAAAAAAGTCTTGATGCGTTTCTCAAGCAATCTACAGAATCCGCAGCAAGATTGGAAAATTGCGTCCAGTCTTTGGTGCATAACAATGCTTCACACGATCAAAGCATCAAATCTATTGAGGCACAAATTGCACAATTAACTGCTGCGTTGAGCGAAAGAGAAAAGGGAAAGCTTCCATCTCAACCATTGCCAAATCCCGGTCACACCCAAAACGCATATCACAATCGCAATGTAAATGCGGTGACCACGTTGAGATCCGGAAGAGTGTTGCAGAATAATGTGGGTATTAGTGATGACATCCCCGTCGGTGGTTCTTCTTCTTCTTCTCCATCTTCATCTTCTACTTCTTCTCCTTCTTCTCCTTCACCCTCATCTCCTCCGCTAGAGCCTATTCTCCATTCTTCAAAAGGCTCTTCTTCTTCTAATCCGAATGGACCCACTTCTCACTTCACGAACACACCCACATTGGGATCCGTTCCTACTCCACATTCTACTCCACAGACTTTGGACTCAACAGAATTTCAAAATGCTCCATTTCCAAACAGGTTGAGTCCCAATAAACCAACTGCACAAATAGAGAAGATTTTGGAGTTATTTAAACAGGTTAGCATAAATATACCTCTCTTGGATGCAATCCAACAAGTCCCTTCATACGCGAAAATTTTAAAGGGCTTATGCACCTCAAAGAGAAAGTCGTCTCAAATACCCAAGAAAGTGCTAGTGGCTAGTGCAGTGAGCAATGCTATTAACCAACCTTAACCCTTACCCCAAAAACGAAAGGACCCCGGCTGTCCTACGATTTCTATAACAATTGGGGATAAGAAAATCAATCGAGCACTTTTAGATCTTGGGTCTAGAGTTAACCTGCTTCCCTACTCCGTGTACGAACAATTAGGGGTTGGAGAGTTGAAACCCACTCGTTGTACTCTCCAAATGGCTGATCGATCAATCACCCATCCTAGGGGTGAGCTAGAGGATGTGTTGATCAAAGTTGGGGATTTCATATTCCCCGTTGATTTTATTGTTATAGACACACAACCTGTTGCTAACCCACGGAACCAAATTCCAGTGATTCTCGGTCGACCATTTTTGGCCACTTCTAATGCCGTAATATATTGTCGCAATGGCTCCATGACACTATCCTTTGGGAAGACGTCTAGTGAGTTCAATATTTACAAGTTAGGAAGTCTGCCCCCCGTGCCTAAAACTAGTATACGAGAAGTTTGCTCTATTCACGAAATCACGCAGGAGGACTGCGAGCTTGAAAGATTTATATTTGATGAAAACAGTTTTGACGCCACTAGTGCGTCCCTCCTTGAATCCACCACAGTTGACACAACCGATATTGATTATGAAAGTTTCACTTTTTCGGATGATTTTGACGACTCACAGCCCGAATATGAGTCCTTTGAATTTTCAGATGAGTTAGTTGAACCATCCGAATCGGTTGTTTGCAGTAATTTCGAACCTGTGTTGGAGTCCTTTGAGTTCGAGGTAGATTTCCTAATTTTGCCTATGATTGTTTCGCCTCCGAAACTCGAACTCACGCCCTTACCGTCTCACCTTAAATATGCTTACATAGGTGAGAATAAGACCTTTCCCGTTATCATATCGGCCTCTCTAGCCTTCGAGCAAGAGAATGCCCTTTTAATGGTTTTACAAGATAGGCGGCAAGCTTTCGGCTGGACTATGGCAAACATCGAGGAGATTAGTTCCCTCATAATTGAATATCATATGCATATGATGGATGATGCCAAGTTGATAAAGGATCCACAGAAATATTTTGGGGATAGTGTGGTTAGTCAACCTCCTCCTTTAGAAGTTGAACCACCCCCGTTTCTTTTTATAAGCTACGAGAATGCCAATATTCCACCGATTGCTGATCATTCACATTCTCGTTTTGATTCATCACCACATCATATCTATTCACTTCCACACTTTCCATCCCACCACTTCTATCTTCCCCAATTCTTTTTGGATCGGTACAACATGTTCTTCCACCAACCGATACTCTATACAGATAAATTTTTCGAATGGTTGGTGTTGACGTTTGGTCTTTGCAAAGTTTGGCAATGACGTTTAACATTGTTTAAATGAAGTTTGGGGGGGCCTTTCTGTATATATTTTTATTTCTCTTTTTACAATAAAATAAATAAAAAATTTATAAATAAACAGGGGAGTACCGACATTTTGATCCTCTTGGTGTAGCATGACAGTGAGGACACTGTCAAGTTTAAGTTTAGGGGTATGCTCGGTAAGTTTTCTTCCTTCGCATTCATATGTATATTTTTGCATTTGCATCCTTATATAAAAATCATAAAAATTTGAAAAAATTGAAAAAAAAAAAAATTGAAAAAGAAAAACCCATAAAAAATTGAAAATTTCTAAAATTATAAAAATTAATGTATTCAATTTTGGCTTATTGACTTAAGTTTGACAAAAAGGTTAACTATCTAGGAACAACTAGATCTTAGACTTAGTAAATTAAAAACCCTAAAAATAACCTTCCTTAAAATTTAACGGTAAAAAATATATGTTTTTGTAGTTTATTTAGAAATAGGCAAATTTTGGGTTCACTTCTTGGGCTAAGTTGAAACAAAGGAAAAGTATTGATATTTTTATTAGAGTATACGTTTGAAAAATAACTCTTAGCTTAAGTCTCGATTCTGAAAATGTATACCCTACAATTTGCACAATCACGCACCTTGAAACTTGGAATAGTAGAAGAGACCTTGAAATGCTCTTGTCTAAAGTCCTTAGTACAATGAAAAAAAAAGAAAAAAAAAGTGTGAATAAAGAATAAAAAAAATGAACACTGGTTTTTGTGATTACTTAAGTCTAAAAAAAATAGAAAAATATTTAGCGAGGGTGCTTCATCACCTAGTGCCTTAGACCAACTGGTTTGGGAGTCACTGCTAAAACCTTAGGTGTTACAAGACTAGGAAGTACGCTTTAAAGTGCAAACGCATCTTGTAATCGGTTGTTGGTACCTCAAGAAGTATTAACAGTCGCATGAATGATGTGTAAGAAAAATTCATTTAAAAATTCACCAATTAATAAGTGCTTTGGACAACGGACAAGAGTACGATTGCTTGATTTGAATTTCCAAGTGTAGGGGTGATTTATACACACACGTAGGGGTATGTGATTGGGATTTAGATGAAAGAAAGGAGTGAAGAATAGAACTTGTATCTTTAATAGAGTTGATAAAAATTCCTAAGTGGAGATGGAACCCTAGAAGGAAAACTTAAGAAATGGTGAAAGCTAAGTAGGTCTGCAGAACATATATAATCTTAAGTTATATGATGAGGAAGGGTGAAGAATATGGGTGGATAATTTACGAGTCGACGATAATAGAATTCCTTGTTAGAAAACCTAATTGGAGAACAAAAGTCGAAAAAGCCAAATTGATAGGATTTTGTGGGTAGTATCCGCTGAAAACTCTCAGGAGACAACACTCCTCCTACTAGGGACACCTAGAGGTTTAACGGCTTGTTGCACGAGCTCAGTGCAATCGCGTTTCCCTGCGAAAGTGCGGTTAGGTTTTTTGTAGAGAATAAAACTAAGTTTGCTCGAGGACGAGCAAAAGATAAGTTTGGGGGTATTTGTTCATACCATAATATCGCATTATTATATTCCCCATTCTTATTCTTTTTATAAATAAACAGGTGCTTTTGACGCATGTCTGCTACATATTACAGGTTACAGGTTCTTAGATCTAAAACAGTGAAAAAGATAAAAGACGATGCAAAAGTGGAACTACAACCAACAAATAGAAGGATCTTGATCAAGCCTACATAAAAGATAAAGTTCACAAAGTACAAGGCAATGCAAGGTCCAAGATCGCGAAGCCACGGTTAAAGTCCACCATAAGTATTCACTGGAAGATCTGGAGAATACCCAGAAGTCAAATGGAGAAAAGAACCAAATAAATAAGAAGCCCAGAAAGCCCAAAGCCAGCATACAAATTTTCAAGGACTGATCTTTGCAATGGGCCGCGGAACCGCGGCCCAACCCTGCTTGGGCCGCGGATCCGCGGCCGTCTAGAGCCCGGAGAAAATGATTTTTTACCATAATACAGTGGCGGTGCGCGTGAGTTGACTAGGTCTTTTCTTAGGGGGTATTTTTGTAAAAGCAGATGTGCGAATCAATTGTAACCTAGGGTTTCTATGAATCTATAAATAGAACCCTAGAAAACCTTTTCTAGCCTATGCCTCTTTTCACTTCATAAATTCAGATCTGTACTGTGTTCATGTTTGGAGAGAGCCATCAACAAAAATTAGTAAGTTCCTTTTATTTCTCTTCTTTAGTTTACTTTTAATTTAGAATGTCTTTTAATCCCCTAATGAGTGAGTAGTCTCCTCGCTTGTTAGGGTTAGCTTTAAGGGAAGATTTGAGAGATGAGATCTCTCACCCCTTTCTTGCCCCTTCACACATAAGAATTAGAACTCCATGCATACACGCACACACCGCTCCCTGCGGCACCTTACCCCTCAAGGTAACGGTGATACCGTAGTATAAAGGACCGGTTGCGCGTGTTTTCCATGGAGGTTAGGGTAAGGATCGATAAAGGAAGGACAAGAACCTAGAGGAAGAAGCATCTTCCCAAATGATTCTAATCCACTTTATTGATAATTACCATAACATCTAATAGATCTAAAATAGGGCATTGAAAACGGTGAGGAAACCTTTAATCTCTCAACTTCCCCTAAACCTAACCCTTGCAAGCTTAGATCTAGATAATCTTAGTATAACTTAATTTGGTAGTTTTTAGATTTAATAAATCAATCCGACACCCATTGGAATTAACTCGTTAGCGCGATTAGGAAAACACAAAATCCCTGTGGACCGACCCGTACTCACCGGCTAGCTACCAAGCGACGCCGTTCTTGATTGCGGTAATATTATTTTTGATCATAAAATCTATAAATCACTATACGCCATCCACCCGACTTCCCCCGTAGATGTAAATCTACTCACCAACTCGTTGAGCTCGCTGAAATCCACGCTGCTATGTCCGCCAACTCCATCTTGAAAACCTTCGCGATCGTACCTATAACCATAGTTATGAAATATCAACGTAAATATCATATCAAAAACCAAAACAATGAGCTAAGCACCCGTAGGTTAGAACCTACAGCTTACTTGCCCCAAGGACGATCAAATGCCCCTGAACATAACGTACGAACGTCAACGTTTCAGTTGCAATACAAAAATATGAAAAATCCGTATCGGAATATCGAAAACTTAATAAAACCCTTACTAAAATGTTCCCATATTTTACTGTGTAATTATTGGGAAAAATCAAACATTACAGTAACTTATAAATTACCAATATAACCCTACAGAACAAAAACCAACATCAAAATCCACCAGAAAACCAGTGAGCTCGGACATGGGGCAGATGTCGCCGGCTAAAGTATGGGGTTGGGGTCTCGGGCTTTTATTGAAGTCTCCTAGTGATCTGATTATAGTTTTGGTCCTGCTAGTTTTTCTAGTTTCTTATACCTAATGATTCCAGATTCCATTTCAGTAGTTAGATATCATAAAACACGCTGTTTTCTGTACTGCATACTAAAACCGTATATGAATTTATACTGAACTTGCTAGGAGGAAAGGAGTTATACCTATGGAGATTGTATACAAAAAGATCCTGCTCAAGAAGTGTTTGTGGAAACACCTATAGTTGTAGTGGCTTCTAGGATGAGCGTGTGCACAAATTGATGAAGGGGTTAAGATCTTTTCCATTTGGATTGATGAACATTTAGGAATTTTTTGTTGGGAGCTGAAGAATATGTTGTGTTCAGGTTGAGGAGGCTAAAAAGATCACTATGTTGTGTGGTGTAGAAAAAGTATGAGGTGGAGGTTGAGAGGTGGAGGTGTCGAGTGAGAAGGTGGAGGTGAAAAATGGAGAAGTAGGAGGTGGTGGGAGTTGAGCATGGTTAAGGGTAAGGTGTTATGAGGGTTTAACCTAGGATACCATATACTAGCCATTAACAAAAGAATTAAAATAAAAGAAACTCTTTTATGAAAAAGGAAATCCACATCCATATTAAAATGAAATATTTATCATGACACTTAATTATCATTATCTCATAATAACATCTTATGTCATGTTTAGAACAATTTAAATATCATATTTATAATATTACATTTTTTTCTTCATATTTACCAAAATAACTACATTTTTACGGATATAATTCTGATACCAAAAGTCGTATGTGATATCACTTTGCAAACTTTATTTAGATTCATTTTTGAAAATATAAATTAATATTTAATTTTTTTTTCCAAATTGTTACACCTCTTTTAATCTGTCATCTGCGAAACCCACCTATGCCGCTATGCTGCCCAATTCTAAACTAGAAAAATGACGTTTTACATGCCGAAGTGCTGCCAAAATTGGAAATAGACTTTTGTCGCTTAAATACCCTGAAACCTAAACATAATTTCTTGAAACCGCTATAGTTTTCCTAAAGTTGTTTTCACACTAAAATACCCTAAAGTTTCATAAAACCGGTTCAATAAAATTCCTCGAACTTCCCTGAAGTTAGAATTTCACTAAAACCCCTCGACTCCTAAGGTCGTATTTCTTTTGAAATAAAACCCCGACTTCTAAAGTCGCATTTTTAAAATACTACCTCGAGTTTCTAAAGTTATATTTTTAAATGAAACTTTGACCTTTGAGAGTCGCATTTTACATAAATAACCTAAACAAATATAACTTCTATATCAAATAAATACCTTAACTTTTATAAAACCTTTTTCACAATATTACCATGAACTTGAAAACCCCTTTTCTTTATAAACTTTTCTAAGGCCATAATTTCACTAAAATACCTTAAATTTTTCTAAAGTTATAATTTTTATTAATATACCCTAAAATAATACAACCTTAATACTTGGGCATAGTTATAACTACCCCTCCTTCTCTGGAAAATGCAACTCCTAACTTGTATGTGATGCTTAACCTTATATATAGAATTCCACATGACATGTTAAATTTGTATAGTTAGGGTTAGATGCGAGCACCTGGGAATGGGGGTCCATGTAGATTCCGTCTTTACGGTTGACCATAAAGGAATCCCTTTTTGTGACACCGCCTGGTGGTGTCGCGTTCTAACCTCGACATGTACTCATATACCACTGAACAAGATCAAGATGTGGTAGTTTGGATAGGCGAGGCTGTATTAAGGGTCTCAGATTCCCTTCTTGGTTAACCATAGTTCAGGGAGTGAAATGAAAGACTCTCCACTCCTGATTGTTGTTGTTCCATGGCTCCAACAGAATAATCATAAGAATCCGGTACCCTTGCCTACCGAACTGAGACGTGCACAACACTTAGTAGATATCTGATAACCTTTACCACTACACACATATAACATCATGTATCGCACACACCTTATTAGCTTACTCTTGTTTATCCTCTATGAAATATCCTATCCGAGAGTAACTCGCTGATGGACATATCTTTTTCCCTTGTTTTCTCCCAGGTGTCCGTTAGATGTGGACGAAGCGCACGATAGGGGTGAAGAGGAAGTGGAACCCACGACAGAAGACTTATTAGAGCTTTCTACTTATACCAGAAGAAAAGAAGGGGATGTTTATTAACGGGGATGAAAAATATTTTCATTTTATAAGACTTGTCAAATGGACAGAAGAAAAGAAGGGGATGTTTATTAACGGGGTAGAAAAATATTTTCATAACTAGCCTGCATCTTATAAAATCTAATAAATATTTAATAATTTGGATTTTATTTGTTACATTTATTAAAAAAAATCAAATATGGTAAAACTTAAATCACTTTAGACAAGTAAATAAATAAAATATTAAATTTTATATTATATATATATATATATATATAGATATATAAAGCAAACTAATCGAATATTAGGTAGTTATCTCAATATTTTATTCTCTTTAATTTTATTTAATTTATACATGTAATTTTGTTCTCAAATCTCTTTTCTAAAAGAAAACTTTTCTGGATAAAAACCACACATCCAAATTTTCTTTTTCAAAAATTACAAAACAAGTTCTCTTTTATTTAAACTATTTTTTTAAAAGATCAAAAATTTATATTTGAAACCCTAAGGGCTCCAGCCCGCAAACTTTTGAACAACATCGCAACGCTCTCAACCAAAACCAATAAGTAGCTTGTATATTCCATTTAAAATCTCCAAAATAATTAATTTAAAAGATAATTGGTAAACTAATTTTTTTCCCAAAATTTTCCTGTCCAAACAAAATCAAATAAATTCTTTTTATTCAAAAAAAAATCTTTAAAATAATCATTCAAAATCCTTTTTTTGACAAAACGAATCATTTCGAAACAAAAAGATTTTTACTTATTTAAAAACGGTTTAGTAAGGACTCAGTCGTTACAGTATCCAAATATTTGAATGTAATATCTATCATGTTTTCATCCATTTTTAAAAGTTTAAGTATTTAATGATATGGCTTTTTACTTAAAAGCCTCTCCATACTTCGTATTTATTTAAAAGACACCCAATACATTTAAATTGCACTAAAAATCTCCCATCACTAGTTTTCCATTAAATGTTAGCATCACATTAAAAAGATGGAGCTGAAACTTGTATTTGAGCTATTCGCTTAACTTTTAGGTATTTATTTAGTAGATCTTTCTCTCATAAAAAGAACGCATATCCTTACTTAGTTGAAGATTGGAATTTAGCACAACTAAAAAATCGCTCTTCTTTCAAATGAGTTTGCCCACGAACTCGAAATTTGCAATTGAAGAGACAACGACACTCAACAAGCTCGTTGGTGGAGGAGATTGAAAAAGATGGGACGGTTTTTATGATCATTTGAAAGATATTTGATCGAAACCCTAATCCTAAATCCAATTTGGAGGAAAATCTAGGAATTTTGGGAAAAGAAAAGGAGTTGTGAAGGTTTTAAAACCCTAGCTCGATACTCATCATTAACCTCCTAACGGAGTAATAGAAGATGCTAAAAAGATTTATTTTCTTTTTTGCATGCTAGTGTGATTTTTAGTGCAATTTTGATGCCGTAGGTCTTTTAATTAAATATGAAGTATGGAGAGAATTTTTAGTAATTAGTAAAGTATAAGAGGGTTTTTTAGTAAAAAGCCCTTAATGATATAACCAACTTTCTTACCTGTAATATCTAAGCAGTTGCATGTTGATGATGCTCAATATTGGCGATCTCCATGATCAAGACGCGTGGCAGATGACGTGTCCCAGAACTCAGAAGAAAGGGCCCACAGGGGCCGACCAGGCTATCCCTGTACCCGACCTGCAAGCACAAGGTGTCTCTCCTCAGAGCCCCCCGAAAATAGGCCTCCTCGGCCTCTCAGCTCGCCCCGAGTTGCCACAGGACCAAGACTCCTCGGCCCTCTCGCTCGTCCCCGAGCTCCCCAGCAGAGGCCATCTTCCTCGGTCCTCTGACCGACCAACTCCACCACTCACAGGCGTAACCGCCGCTCCGCAAATCTCGCCATGCGCAGATTCTCCGCCAGCAACGTCCCACGTTCCACGCCATCACGATCCCCATTAATGGGCGATCCGCTCTTCACGCGGGCGTGACGTCGGGAGCGTAACTGCCGGCGAGATTTGTTAGTTATATGTATGCCCTAGAGGCCATTACTATACATCTGATGTATATTGTAGTGGATGCTTGGACATATATAGGGAGGACTTTCTTGCTCGACATGATAGTATGCTATCTGGTTACCCTTTACCTTAACGTGTATACTGATTGTCTCTCTGTTACATGTTGGTAAAGCCCTTAGGATGAGTACTTGACTACCTGGACTATGATGCGGATCATACTAGTGGGGACTTGGTAGTCCATAAGTACATCCTTCAAGGTCCCTAGTCGTGGGTGTATCGAGACGGGGCATCGATATACCAGTGTAGACTAGCGTATGCCTTCTCGACCCATGAAGATGGGCGATGGATGATCCCATATCTATTGGTGTTTGACATCAGAGATGATATACGGGTGCTCAGTGGAGACTGGGTACACTAGACGGACTGGCAGTTCTCTGGTGACACTGGTATAGGTTAGTCTGTAGACCCGAGATCGTTATAGAGTCTTGTGTGATTCCCACTGTACTTTGATTTCCACCTTACCACGTCCAAGAGGGCGTGCAAAACGGTGGTTTTTGGGTACTGTCCCGAGTCACATGGAGGCAATGAGCGATAGGAGGGGTTTCGTCTCTCTCGGTATTGGGGGTTGATGTTGCGCTATGCTCGATTGGCCATAACAGGGAAGTCCCTGGCCAGGGCTGGTTTAGAGATATACTGGTAAGTGTTACCAGTAGTTTCTTGACCCGTTATGAGCCTCATATCGGCATGACTTATCGGTTATTGGGGTCTGACATTTACCACCCCTAGACTTGATATGCGACATATCAGACGAGGAGACCGGACTGTACGGTAGTGTCACTATCAGGCTTTTTGCAGGAGTTGGAGCGGGCTTGCTGATCTTCTGATCGCTCAATACCCGGGTAGCCGTTACGTCCAGCTAGTACCGCTGACGGCTTGTGGGTGCTTGATATGATCATCATCTACTGCCGGCGTATTGACGAGTCTTTAGAGTCCTACATAGAGGTTGTACTGGCTCAGGAAAAACGAGATAGGAGCGCATATGTGATATGTACGGGACCGAGAATGATACGAGTATGTGATACCGTATTCTATTCTCGTGATGATTGTATCGATTGGTTGTATGCGATATAACCTAGTTATCGAATCAAGTGTTGATTCGATAAGTCGATACATTGATATTAGTCGGTTATATGCGATATGACCGGATCGTTAAATCAAGTGTTGATTTAATGAATTAATGTATAATTATATATTTGATATATTACTTTACATTAACTAGTATTGGTTCACTTAAGATTGATTTTCTCACTTGATGTGCACAAGTTGTATATGTGATATATTTTTGTGCACTAGATTGTATCATGATTGATGATACATGCAAACTTGGGTGTGTGTGTGCTATACACCATATTTAGTTAAAGGTTAGGGTTTTATTTTCTTTATTTATTTTGCAAAAACAAAATGGTGGCTTTCTTTGCACTTTGCTAGAAGCTTCATGAGTTTTTAAGCATCTTTGAAAAGTCTAGCCATTTTGTTTTATGCTTAAACCTAACCATTACATAAATTATGGTTTGCTCTCTACATGAGTTAACCTCACCCATGGTTGCATTATGATAACTCTTCACTTGATTTTCTTTAATTGATAATTCATTCTTTTCTTTCTTCTTCTTCTTCTTCATGAAGAGAAGAAAACCTTGCTAGAAAATTCCAAGTGATGAATCCAAGTGAGAAATCAAAATCTAAAGAGTACCCACTTTCTATCTCACCATCCTCTACTAGACTAGCACTTTAGTTTAGGGTGTTTGCTTCACTAATTCTATGGTTAGTGAGGTAGAAGCTTGAGTCCGTATTCCCTCGACGTAGATTATCTTCGACACCGAAGACTTCAAGCGATCCCGTTGCAATTTCCTCATGGAGCCGTCCGAGAGTCCGGGAGTTGGTTGATCGCAGCGAATGGACTACATCATGGAGCTTAAGAAGAGAAGGACCGATCTACAAAGGTTGTATTTCGTATTCACTTAGGGTTAAAGTGTTTAGCTTGCTTAGTTTTCGCCTTATCTCTAGTTAACGATCTTGCTTAGGGTTATTCGGCACGGATAAAATTTTATTCCGGCATGGTCGATGCCTTGTAGAGCCTCATTAGTGTGCCTAGTAACCCTACAAGATTCTCGCGCCTGCTGCTGCGTGCTGCCGCTACCATATAAACCCCCATCAAAGAGGGGTCAAGTAAGCCATTTTTATTCCACTTAGCCGTTACTCTGCTCAGATCTAGTGCTAACTTGATCGTCGGAGGGTCCTCGGTGGTACCAAACCACCCCGGGACTTCTTTGCAGGTACTCGGCGCTAAACTCCTCGAATCACGAATCTCCTCAAAACCCATTGAGACCCACATGCAACGGGAGATCACCTCCAAGATCCACCGAAAGATCGACGGAAGACGACATCTGACGGAGACCCAAAAAGGACCTCCATCAGTTGGCGCCGTCTGTGGGAACAAAACTCCACAAAAACAAAAGTTGGCCTTCCGATCTCCTTCCACATGGTGTGCGATCACCCTGAAGATTCAGGTACCAGCCGTCGCCTCCCCCTCATCGAAGGCACGGATGAACCTCCTCCGGCGACTATTATCAACGCCCTCGCTGGCCGAATAGACCGAATACAGTCCAAACGGCCAGGCCAGGGCCCCAGATTGCCACTCCTCCGCCTCCAGAAGACTCTGCCCTCGTCGGCACTGTTGACCATCGGCAGGCTATGTCCCATGGCCACAGATCTCATGGGCCGATACTCGTCCGCTGGGCGATCATTGAGCCTCCTCTGGCTGAATCGAAACGACGCGACTCTGGCGCTTCGCCTTCCCGCACAATCGATGCACATGCTACGCGCATGTTCACCGCAACCGTTCCTGTTCCCCATACCTGCAACTGGATGGTCGGGCGAAACCTCATGAAGAATCAGCCGAGCAGCTACCCTGTTCGGTTATCCCTGGCCGGTAGCTTCCCTACTCGAAACGCCAGGGATCAAAGCCCTCGCCAAGTGGCAACCGCGCAGCTTCACAACCCGGTTATCCTTAGCAAGCCTCCTAAGGCCCCTCCAACGCTAAGGATCGAAGTCCTCTGTAGAGGCAGCCGAGCAGCTTCTCTGCTCGGCTATCCCTGGCTAGTAGCTTCCCTATTCGCAACGCCATGGATCAAAGTCCTCGCCAAGAGGCAACCCAGCAGTTACCCTGCTCGGTTATCCCTGGCGGGTAGCTTCCTACCGTAACGCCAGGGATCAAAAAGTCCTCCCAGAGGCAGTCGAGCCCGATCCTCGCTCGGCTATCCCTGGTGGGTAGCTTCCCCACCGCAACGCCAGGGATCAGAAAGTCCTCCCAGAGGCAGTCGAGCCCGACCCTCGCTCGGCTATCCTGGCGGGTAGCTTCCCTACCGCAACGCCAGGGATCAGAAAGCCCTCCCAGAGGCAGTCGAGCCCGAGGATCCCTCGCTCGGCTATCCTTCAGGACAAAAGCCCTTGCCAAGAGGCACCGGGCAGTAACCCTGCTCGGCCAAGGGTCCTTGGTAGGCTTCTTACAACCCCTCCCGCGCTAAGGACCAAAGTCCTCCCAGAGGCAGTCGAGTCCTTGCTCGGCTATCCCCGGTTGGTAGCTTCCTACCACAACCGACATGGATCAAAGTCCTCGCCAAGAGGCACTAGGCAGTAACCCTGCTCGGTCAAGGATCAAAGCCCTCGCAAGAGGAAACCGAGCAGCTACCCTGCTTTGGTCATCTCCGACCGGTAGCTCCCTACCCATGACGCCAGGGATCGAAGCCCTCGCAAGAGGCATCCGAGCGGCTATCCCGCTCGGTCATCCCAGGCTGGTAGTTGCCTATCCACGACGCCAGAGATCAAAGCCCTCGCCAAGAGGAAACCGCACAGCTTCACTGCCCGGTCATCCTTAGTGGGCTTCTTACAGCCCCCCAACGCTAAGGATTAAACTCCCCCTTAGAGGCAGCTCAGTAGCTAACCTGCTCGGCTATCTCCGGCTGGTAGCTTCCTACCCATGACGCTAGGGATCGAAGCCCTCGCAAGAGGCATCCGAGTGGTTACCCCGCACGTTCATCCCAAGATGGTAGTTGCATACCCACGATGCCAGAGATCAAAGCCCTCGCCAAGAGGAAACCGCGCAGCTTCACTTCCCGGTCATCCTCAGTGGGCTTCTTACAGCCCCCCAACGCTAAGGATCAAAGTCCTCCTTAAAGGCAGCTCAGCAGCTACCCTGCTCGGCTATCTCCGGCTGGTAGCTCCCTGCCCATGACGCTAGGGATCGAAGCCCTCGCAAGAGGCATCCGAGCGGCTACCCCGCTCGGTCATCCCAGGCTGGTAGTTGCCTACCCATGACGCCAAAGATCAAAGCCCTCGCCAAGAGGCAACCGCGTAGCTTCACTGCCCGGCCATCCTTAGTGGGCTTCTTACAGCCCCTCCAACGCTAAGGATCTAGAGTCCTCCCAGAGGCAGTCGAGCCCGACCCTTGCTCGACCATCCCCAGCTAGTGGTCGTTGCTCGCAACGCCAAAAGTCAAAAGCCTCGCCAAGGGGCTACCGAGCAGCTTCCCATCCATGCTCGGCAAAAATACGGCGGACGACCCTCTGCCCATCACATGCAGAGGATCCGAGGCCCCAACAAGGGACATCGGGTCTATCCAAGTCTGGGCGATCCCCCCTCGACTTCCGGGCCGTGTAGACGCCTCCTTCTCAGCAGCGCTTGGCGCTCTTGGCAAGTGACCGAAATCAACTCGACGAACGATCGTTAGACAGATAGCCGACTTGACATGGAAGCCCAACAGTGCAAGCAGAGATATTTTACGAGCATTCTTCACAAACAGAAGATAATGTGCAAACCGATGAAACCAAAGAAAAAAGTTTTATTACCAAAGCCAAAGTCTTTACAAAGGGTATTTTGGGCTCCCCATCCTTACAAACTGCCCGGAGGCTTACAAAAATTCCAGAAGCAACAAAATAAAAGGAGGAAGACGGGGGATTTAAGCCTCGGGGTCCTCGAAATCCACCACGGGACGAGCAGGGTCCTCGGTGACCTCCTCGTCAGGAATCTCTTCCCCCTGCTCATCAGCGTCCGCGAGGGGATATTCGGCCCGGAGCTCTTCGTCGGCGAACTATGGCATCCGGGCCTTAACGACGTCGAGGGCCTCATGCCAGATGAGTGTTGTGGCCACGGCCAAGTCATCATAGAAGTCCTTCGACTTCTTGTAGCCCTCCACCGCCTTCGCTGCCAAGAGGTCGGCCAACTTCACCGCTCTCAGGTCGGCCGACTTCGCCGCCTAAGCCGCCGCCCCCAGCTCCTTCCGGAATGTTAGTTATATGTATGCCCTAGAGGCCATTACTGTACATGCGATGTATATTGTAGTGGATACTTGGACATATATAGGAAAGACTTTCTTGCTCGACATGATAGTATGCTATCTTGTTGAACTTTATCTTAACATGTAAACGAATACTGTTTTGTGATCATATGTTGATAAAGCCCTTAGGATGATTACTTGACTACCAGAATTATGATGCAAATCATACTAGTGGGGACAGGGTAGTCGATAAGTACATCCTTCAAATGTCCCTAGTCGTAGGTGTGTCGAGACAGGGCATCGACATACCAGAGTAGACTAGCGTATAGCTTCTCGACCCATGTAGATGGGCGGTGGATGATCCCATATCCATTGGTGTTTGACGTCATAGAAGGTATACGGGTGCTCAGTAGAGACCGGGTACACTGGACGGACTCGCCGAGAACTCTTAGATGGTATTATACCTATTGTCGGATAGCAGTTCTCTGGTGACACTGGTAAAGGTTAGTCTGTAGACCCGAGATCGTCATAGAGTCTTGTGTGATTCCCACTGTGCTTTGATTTCCACCATACCACGGTCAAGAGATCGTGCAAAATGGTGGCTTTTGGGTGCAGTCCCGAATCACATGGAGGCAATGAGCGATAGGAGGGGTTTCGTCTCTCCCGGTATTGGGGGTTGATGCTGCGCTGTGCTCGATTGGCTATAACTGGATATCCCTGGCCAGGCTTGCTGAGATTTACTTGTAAGAGTTATCATTAGTTTCTCGAACTGTTATGGACCTCATATCGACACGAATTATCGGTTACTGGGTCTGACGTTTACCACCCCTAGACTGTGATATGCAACATATCAGACGAAGAGACCGGACTGTACGGTAGTGTTACTGATTGGATTCGTAGGAGTTATAGCAGGCTTTCTTGTTGATCTTCTGATCGCTCAATACCCGGGTGGCCGTTACGTTTAGCAGACCGCTTGCGGCTTGTGGGTGTTTGATATGATCATCACTTATTGCCGGCGTATTGACGAGTCTTTAGAGTCCTACATAGAGGTTTCCTGGTTCATGCGAAATGGAGTAGGAGCACATATGTGATATGTGCGGGACCGAGATTAATACGAGTATGTGATACCGTATTCTATTCTCGCGATATGTGATATCGGTCGGTTATATGTGATATAGCCGGGTTATCGGATCAAATATTGATTCGATGAAATAATATATAATATGTGTGTGTGTGTGTGTGTGTGTGTGTATGTATTATATGCTCACTTAAATATTTATTATTCACACTTATGATGCATTTAACATATATGTGATATATGCTTATTGTATTGTTTTCTTTTGTTACATAAATATTATATATGTGATATATAATATTGTGGCATGCTAGGTTATACATGCAATATGGATGTATGGGAATTATACCATGCTATAAATTATGTTTGAGTTTAAATTCTTAAGTAATTCAAAAAGGAAGAAATGAGTCATTGTGAAGCTTCATGATAAACTTTGACAAAGTCTTCTCTTTTTGTTTTGCTTAAGATATTTCTAAACTCAACCATGACACATAGCCATGGTTAACTCTCTACAAGAGTTAGTGGATGACATACACTAACCTAGGGTTGCATTTCTAACCTCATCTCTTTCATTATTCATCTTCTTCCTCATTTTGATTTTTGCTCTTTAGCTTTTGAGAAAAGAGAAGAAAATAGTGAGAAAATAAACAATAAAGTGAGCAAAATTCCTACTTCATCATCCTATACTATTATCCATTTAGTTTAGGGTGTTTGCTTCACTAATCTATACAATTAGTGAAGAGATAGCATAAGTTAGTGTCTCCTCGACGTAGATCACCTTCGGCCTCGAAGACTTCGAAGCAAGCTTGTTCGTTTCTTCATGGGAGCCTCTCTAGAGTCCGGACGATCGTGATCGCAGCGAAGGGACTTCTACACGGAGCTATTGAAGTGAAGGACCGGTCTACAAAGGTTGTATTCCTTGTTCACTTAGATATAAAGAGTTTACATATCATGTTTAACCCTAAGTCTCTGGTTAAGATCTTGGTTAGAGTTTGTTTAGCACCCAAAAATTTCAAAGTAGCATGATTGATACTTGCCAAAATCATGCTAAGGTGCTAAGCTAACCCTACAGTGGTATCAGAGCCAAGCTAGGGCATTAGACGTCGTGTAGGCGAAGTTTAAAGTCCGATTGAACTCCGAAACCCCGAAAAATCCCACTTTCTAGAAAAATTTTCAAAAGTTGAAATTTTTCATATTAAAAATACTCAGAAAATCATGCAGGGAATTCTAGGGATTACTGTGAAGTACGAAGCCATAACTCACTCAAGAGACTGCGGAACCGTGGCCAAACCATGCGTTTGGCGGCGGTTCCGTGGCCAACTTTGGGAGTTAGGGGCTAATACTTCACGGTTTATTCCTGAGTATTTTTTCATGGTTCTGGGAATTTTTAATTCTACTCAAGTATTGAGCTTTCTGGGAAATATTGGGAACCCGTTGATTCGATCGGAAAGTTTAACTTCGTTTAAGTTTTTTCCGGGTAATTTAGAACGTGTTAAAAGGTTCGAACGGATATCAATAACTCACATTTTCCCCTGTCGGAAAACCTTCAAGTGTTGGTTTTTTCCTGAGTTTAAAACTTTCAGAAAATCATGCAAGCGTATCTGTGGACCCTCTAGAAGAACATAACCTTAACTCGATTATGTGACCTTCAAAACCGCCAATGAACCATATGGTTTGTGGTAGTTTAGCGTTGCCACATGTGAGGCGTTGGTTTGACCCTTCTACGGTTGGTTCATAGCGGCTGTGACATGTTCTGGGACTTTTTTGAACTCCGCTCAAGTGTTGAGCTATTTGGAAAATCTTGGGTGTTTGTTTATTCAATCGAAAAGTTTAACATTGTCTATTTATCTGAAATGTGATACAATATGTGGAATTCATATAGTTTGGCATGAAATGCGAAGTATGTGATATTTCGGATTTAAGATGTCTAAAGTGATTGTGGATTCCAAATGTTGTAGTTTTTCACTTTCTTTTCTGTGACCGTAGGTGTAATATGTGGTGTATCGCCGGTTTCGGTGCTATATGTCAACGACAACTGGGATATGCATATTTACTTACGTTGATGATATGTGATGTTATGTGTTGCTGTGATATGTTATATTGGATCGTCGTGTTTTGAATAGCCGGGTTTTTTTTTATGTGAGATGAGAGTTTTTCATTTTCATTCATGTAAAATTCATTGTATGTAATATTCTTTTATTGGGGCACTTCCAGGTTGAGGATGATGTCACCATTGTATATTATTTACTTTTCCGCATTAGGATAGATCCAAGGCGGGGAGCACAAGTAACCGGGTTCTAGGGTACAGTGGGAGACCATCTCGAGGAGTTGAGACCGGGTCTCCTAACTCTAGAATTGGTAGGGTTGCTTGCCGCTCTCGTAGGGGTCTAGGGATGTGGGTTTGGCTATTCATCGCGACCGTGGAATCCGTGCTTTATACTGGCTTAACTTAAAACACGGAATTCATAGTATATCTAATATTTCATATGTGATTCTTCTACTGCTAATATTATGTGATGTGATCATATTATATGCCTGAGACGAGTACCTATATATTATATATATGAGATATAATTAATATTGTTGCTTTCGTTTCTTCTGTGATGCTTGGGAAGCATAAATAAATGGGACTTCATTAATGAGATTAATGAAATAAAAGAAACCTAAAGATATTGTAGAAACTTGTTTAAAAATTGGTAGCTCTAGTTCTTGCTTTGCATAGCGGTATTCCTTGTAGAATATCCAGCACTTTCTTCGATAAGGAAAGAACCGAGATCTCTTCACCGGGAGTGACCTCTTTAGCGAAAACTAGCAGATACTACAAACACGGTTTGTCTTTTGATTGCTTTTATAGTTCTTGCTTTGCATAGTGGTATTTATGAAATATCCTGCACCTCATTCGATGAGGAAAGAGCCGAGATCCCTTCACCGGGAGTGACCTCTTTAGCGAAACTAGTAAAAGCCTCAAAAACACTCCTTTACAAAATCACTCGATTCTACGGCGATATCAAGTTCATTACGCAAAAGTTTTTCTTAAAAACCTGTCGTAGCCCTCCGTCATTTCAGATAAGTAATATTTAGTATTCGTGCTGCGTTTGTCGGCTTTCGTCAAGGCGTAGTGTGCGGTAGCTGATTAGTGCTTATCTGCTTAAGCATATGATGTGATTGGATTAGGGTAGTCGTACGGTTTTGTTGGCTTTCGTCAAGGGTCGTGCGGGTGGGTTTAATTCAATCAGGAAATGACAGGTTGAAATTGACTAGCGCACTATAGTTTGTTGGCTTTCGTCAAGGTCATAGGACGCCAGGGATAAAACATTATCGGGAATTTCAAGTGTTGAAATTTGCAATGAGATTGCATACCTCCTATGAGATAGTTGGATCCTGATACCCGCTGCGAGTAAGAGTTACTCCTGAGAGAGTTTTACACATTACAATTAGCCGATCAAGTAGGTGTCTAGAAAGGTGTTAACGGGGTTACGCCCCTGGGAAAACGAGGTTTATTTTAATTAGGTCCGTGCGAAAGCACGGGAAACCTCCCTCAAAGTACCGACACTAGCCTGGCTGAAAGATTGGCGAACTTGTAGGGTGTAATTAATCCCAGCTAGTCTTACCTTTTAGGGTTTGAAGGAAGATTTGACTAAAACAGTGGTGTTTACCGCCGGAAACCGGGAAGACGAACGTCTTGCCTGAATCTGGGGGCAGATGCGATTTGGTGCTATCCGCCCACCTCTCCGAAGATGCCAAGCTGATTTATGGCACCATATATCGAAGGTTTAAACGGATGCGACCGATGTAGCAGACTGCGTCAGATTCCCCCTCGTTTGAGGGGTTTTTGATTGTGGGGACGCTCTTCCCTGCAGGCACAAGCCCCTGCAGTTAATTACGCTACCGCCTCATGGTAACAACTTTCTCCTTCTCCAGATGGTCACTTCGTGTCGTGGGTGCTTGTTTTTGTGTTTGGTTGCCCGTGGATTGTATACGGAGACTAATTTATGTTGTCGCCTGTAGGGCGTGGATTAGTCCAAATCCGTATCTTCTTAGATTTGGGTTTGGGGGTTGGGTTTAAGGATACGTTAGCCTCGTTTGGGACTAAGATCGACTTAAACGTTTGTTAAGGATACGTTAGTCTAATTTCTAGACTAAGATCAACTTAACAGGATCATTTAGATCCAACAAGAAAGCATTCGGCCTCTGTTGTTTAGTTTAGGGACATTGCGGTCTATTAGTTTAAGGACATTACGGTCCAATGTTAGTTTAAGGACATCACGGTCCAATGTTAGTTTAAGGACATTACGGTCAAATGTTAGTTTAAGCACATTACGGTCCATGGGTTTAAAGGGACCCCACAGTCCAGGTTAAGGACATCGTCGTCCATGAGTTTAAGGACCCCACAGTCCGGTTTAGAGACATCGTAGTCTATGAAGTTTAAGGACATCGTAGTCCATGAGTTTAAGGACCCCACAGTCCGGTTTAAAGACATCGTAGTCTATGGCGTTTAAGGATATCGTAGTCCATGAGTTTAAGGACCCCATAATCCATAGTAATGTGTGGTTGTCGGGACCCGTCACCTCTCTGAAGACGTTGAAGGATTACAACGACAGATATCAGAGGAGTAAAGAGATGTACCCTCGAACCGGTGTGAGTTGGTTGAAAGATCTGTAGTCCAGCTTGGAACTAAGATCTGTTGAATATTCATGAGCAGATGGGCTCAGTTGAGTATAAGTCGAGGGCTTATGGCCGATGTTGGGCTAAGCCCAATTAATAATGTTTAACATTTTATCGCTCTGGCTGTTGTGCCTTTATTTGGGCTTGGCCCTTTTAATAATGCTAAGCATTGGGTTCTGGGATCTTTTATCTTATATTGAATGCATAGCATTCATCAGAACAATGTGTGTTCTGAAAGTGCGCCACGTGGCGCGCCAAGCGCTTTGCGCCAATCAAAGAGCGCATAGCGCTTCTGTCGGGTAGCGCATACGAAGATGACACGTGTCGTGCTTAGTGCTAAGCGCCAGTTTATTAGCGCATTGCGCATTCAATTTATGAGCACTTTGCGTCGGTTTAATGGCGCACCAGTGAGTGACATGTAGCGCGCTTGGCGCTGAGCGCCGGTTCATGGGCGCAGTGCGCTGTCTTAGAAGCGCAAAGCGCAAACTGTGTCTATGATTGACATGTGACATACTTTGGCGCCGAGCACCTGTCCAAGGAGCGCAAAAGCGCAGTTCATGAGTGCAAGGCACTTTTCAGTAGCGCAAAGCGCACTTGATCAAATTTATGATCAGAGAACAAGTTTATGTTCTTTTAAAGGAGGCTTTGCCTCAAGATTCAAGAACAAAAGTTCTTATTTATGAAAGGGCTCTGCCTCTGTAGATCAAGAATCTGTGAATGAAGTGAGTACATCTTGTTGTTTTTATAATAAGATCTTTGATCTCTTTTTAATCAAAGACCTTGGTCTTTTGTAGATCTGTGATCTTATTTAGAAGATAGTTCTTCTTTTTATGAGATGATTTCATCTCTGTGTTCAAGAGTCATGTTCTTTACCTTGAAGAAATGATCTTCTTTCGCTAAAGCTTGCTTTTCTTTCTCTTTGAGTTTTTTCTCAAAGTTTGTAGGGGGTTTCTCTATATCAGACTTGAAGTCTTGGGGCATTTATATAGGGCAAATTGATTTGATAAATCAGTTAAAGAGATCTTTCTCTGATTGATTTGGGAATATTTCCCACCGTTGGATCTTTGATCCTAAGGCTTCTGTTTTACAGAAGGTAATCTTCTTGTTTTTAAAAAGATTGGAAAGATCTTTCCATAATAGAATTTTAATTTTGATTAATTAATAATTTATTATTATTGGATCTTTTGATCTGATGGTGGGGAATTCTTAATTCCAGCGCTGGCGCACCTTGCGCCGGCGCACCTACGTTTGACACGTGGCGCGCAGCGCAGAGCGCAACGCAACTGCGCTAGCGCACCTATGTTTGACACGTGGCGCGCAACGCAGAGTGCAGGATCTGAAGCGTTGCTTCAACAGAGGTGTCTTTTCATCTCTCTTTTTAAGTCAAACTTGTATTTCCCAGAACTTTCATTTCCCAAGTCTTGGAAATAGTTCCACTGTGCATAAAGTTTTCTGTGTCTAGTCTTTATAACTCGAAGCAAAGCTTCTTTCTTTTTTCATCTCTAAAGAACCCTCTCAATTATGGCTTGTAACTGCCCACATGCTCGTCGACAACCGTGGGAAGTGCCCATTCGGGACATTGTCCCTCGTTTTGCTGCGCGCTTGGTGGATTCTTCGCCTACGGATGACCAATGCGACGCAGCGCTGTACGAGCTCTTGGCTTGTGTAGGGTCTCCTCTCCCTCCACACTCTATTTGGCTTTGGATGATCCTTGCGTCTGTGCTCGCTGATATTCCCCCTCCTCCAGCAGAGATGTCCTCGGCAATGCTTGACGCTGCTGAAGACAAGATCGAGTGCTTCTTCGAGGCGCATTCGATCACTAAAGCCCTGAGGGGTTGCTCTGTCCACTTGCTGAGCCAGATACGGACTTGTCGGGTCATTATCTCCTCTTTCTCTGGTGAGTGCGGCGTTGATCGATGGATGGCTACTCTTCGAGAGGATCGCCGTTTTGACATGGTGGAGAAGAAGGAGAGCGAACTGGACAATCTCCTCCTTAGCTTTGCGAACCCCTGTCCTTTTGATCCCATATTTGGTGATCTTTTTTCAATGTAATAATAAAAAGATGTTTTAATTAAGTATTTTATTATTCGCTAAGTGTTCCTTTTTTTTAATTCTTTGTTACTCCTTTATAAGGCGTTTATGCGCTGCATAATTTAATTTGCTATAATCAGGTGCAAGTAATTCTTGCAGGGATGAGGCGCTTCTGGCGCTTAGCGCTCTCGTGTTTTGCATGTGGGCGTTGTTTCAGAGTCTTTGACTCTTATTGCAGGAGCATTTGATGTCAGCACTTTTCATGAAGCGTTGCTTCGCTTTCCAATCTTGGAAACAGAGCTTTGCTCTAATTTGAGGTGCGCAGCGTAGAGCGCAGCGCAACTGCGCTAGCGTGCCCGTGTTTGATACAAGGTGCGCGGCGCGCCTAGTGCTAGCGCACTCATGGTGCGCTGCTCAGAGCGCAGCGCAACTGCGCTAGCGCATCCATGTTTGACACGTGGCGCGCCTAGCGCAGAGTGCTGGATCTGAAGCGTTGCTTCAATTTTTTTAACTTTTGAATTTTTAAACAGAGCTTTGCTCTTATTGGGGGAAGCAGAAGCGTCGCTTTATTTCAAATCTTGGAATTTGAACAGAGCTTTGCTCTGATTGAGGGAAACAAATGCCCCCCCCACCATTGTGCTTACGTGGCCCATACGTGAGTGCGGCAGGGGTAGCATCTTAGCCGTTGGATCAACTTTTTTGGAAGTTGAAACGGCTCCCAATGCCTATAAATAGGGACTTTGGCCCTCTGAGATGACCATTGTTCATCTCCTTCTTGTTTTCTGAGACTTTTATTCTCCCACAGAGCATAACTCTTTTGTTTACCAACCTTTTAAGAGTAAAACTCTGTCAAAATTTAGTTAAAGTTAAGAGTTTTTAATAAATTAAGGTTTTACCCATTTAACAGAGCCTTACTCTTCATAGATCTTTGATCTAAAGAAAACCCATTTAGGGTTTCATCAGCAGAGCTTTGCTCTCATGAACCCATAGATCTAAAGAGATCTTTTCTTAGGTTTCTTAGCCCATAAACAGAGCTTTGCTCTTTTGAATCATATGTAGATTTCTTAATCTTTGATAAAGAACTCTTAAGAGTTTTTTCATGGATCTCGAAGATCCCAGAATTTTTAGTTCATAAGAATTAATTGATTTTAATTTTCTTTTCTGATGGGTTTTTCCATCATCATTATAGAGCCAGGCTCTTAGCATTCTCGGGGAATTTCTTTAAATTCCTTTCATAATTGACTTTGACAGGTGTCATTCCTGTCTGCAGAGCCTTGCTCTCGAGGAATTTAACTTCTTGACCCGAAGGGTTGCTTATCAAATGAGATTCCCTTTTTAGGATTTCACAAATTCAAATTTATTAGGTGTCATAATTAGAACTCGTTTTCTCTATGGGGATATCAAGAGCCGTTTAAATCCCTGTGCCTGTTTTTTTTTTAAAAATAAGAATTTGCTTAATCAGTCTGTCTGCTAATTCTTGTTGATTTTCTTTTTTTTTAGGAGTTATGGACGCTCATATGTATGACCTTAATGAGATTATCTCTTACGGAGACATCCGCTCACTCGGTCGTTCTCAAAATCGAGAATTCACAAACGCCCAGTGTGCCGAAATCATGAGTTGCTTTGACGCATATAATGGTCGACTGCTTCCTCGACGTTCCTCTCTCCTGAAGCTTATCGTAGGAGCGATCTGGGAAGCGCTTCCTTTATTCTGTACCGACATGCCACTCAAGGCATTGGATGCTGCCAAGGATAAGGTGAACTCGGTGTATCTGATGGGCCTAATCTCAAAGAGAAGGCGAGACAATCTCGTCGATCTTCTGCATCAGGCTTTTCAACAGGCGGCAATACTTGCTGCCTATCGGAGGGTGGAGGACATCCGTGAGAATCCCGACGCTTGTGATCGTGAAAGAAAGCATACTAGGATGGTTCGAGAGGCCTGGAAGATTCTGGACAACGTCACTTTTGAATTCCTCAATCCATGCCCTGGATCTGAGGTTTTGCCGTTGTAATCATTTTGATAATGTTTTTGTTTTCTGCTTTCCTAATTGTAAGAGCTTTTTCGAAGTATGAATGGCAAGTTTCTCATTTCAGCTTGTTTTATTTTATGTACTAAATCTTTTGCACATGCATGAACGGGTATGCCCTGAGCGCTTAATTAAATGCGAATCAAATGTTCTCCTTGTCGCTTTCTTCTCCTTGCTGTATTGTTGCCATGTAATTTTAGCAAGTGTGGCCTGCAGATAGTATATAGCTGTCCATCTTGGACTCTTTGTAGGGCGGTGATGGCTTAGGAAACAGGGTTATGATCTGTCACCTAAGACTTTTCAATTTTATGTGCCGTGAGAGTCTCATAAAGATTTTTCTCCCTACGAGTCGTGAGGATCTCGTAGGTGTATTTTCTCCCTAGGAATCGTGAGGATTCCTTGTAAGTCTACGGTAGCGCCCCGGCCGTCGATCCGAGGCCAAAATGCGGAAAGCAAAAACTTTTTCAAACTAGAAACCGGCGCTATCGTATGCTTAAAACCCGGATCGAACCATTAACCTACTACTAGCTAACTAGAGAAAGGGTAGAGAGGCTATACCGATCAATCCGTGTACTTCGGTCTTTGGCCACCATCCCAAGCTCCTCGCGGCATCACTGATCTCCGGTCTCCTCGTCGGAAGGGCACCACATCGAGAAATCTTTTTACGGGCTCCCACCTCTAAACCGAGACAACTCGGACACGAAGTTTGCTAGCCGACGTGTCCAAGATTGTTGTAGACTAAGTGTAGAACGCTTTGCCTCAAGGGTTAATCGAAGTTGCCACAATGGAGGGAAGATCAAAAATGAGCTTTGAAATGGAGCTAATGGTTTTGTTGCAAGAATGAAAATGAGATCAAAATTCCTCACTCACAAAAATGAGAGAGTTTCCAAGATGGGGGGCTCGGCCATACTCATAGAGGAGGGAAAAAGATGAGCAAAAGCCAAAGAAAAAATTGATGATAACTAGGAAAAGAAATCACTCCAAAGTTCTCATCAATCCCATCTCATTAATGCACAAAAAGGAGGCTAATCCCTTCTAGAAAACTCAAGAGGCTTCAGCAAATATTCTGCAGCCCCGGCACCACAAAAAAAAACCCCATTTGCTAATTTGTACATTTGCAAATAAGCCCCTCCATGGAAAATTCAGCCAAGGAAGGAAAGAAAGGAAAATGGCCGAAAAGGGAAAGCAAGCTGGCAACTTCAAAAAGCGATCCGGTAACAAATTACAGGACAACCCCGCTACTGTATATACATACCGGCATTTGTATTCCGGCCGAATACAAATGCAATGAGACAAAATTTACACGGTATAATACTAGGATCCGGCTTAAACCAAAGCCCGCTAGTATTAACCGTCCGATCATGATCCGTGCAATACCGCACGTATAAGATCGAACCCTGCCATATATCATACGGCCTCTACAACGTTTCGCCCGAAACTTGAGAAACTGTCTGTGGGGGACTCTAAAGACTCGTCAATACTTTGGCTGTGGATTTAACCACTAGCACATCAGAGGTATTAGCCGTATAACGAGCTACCAGGTATTGACCAAAAGGGAGGTCGATGAGCGAACTCATCCTGACACCCTACTGAGCATGTCAGTGACAATATCCGTATAGTCCGGTCTGTTCGTCTATGAGTATCGCATGGCGGGCCTAGGGGGTTGGTAAAAGTCAGACCCCCAAAAGCAGTACAAGTCGTGTCGGAGTGTAGCCCAGAACACCCTGAGATACTACTGGAATACCTACCAGTAAATCTCCTGTCTTGGCCAAGGACATCGTGTAATGGCTCTCCTAGACACAGCGCGATCTCACCCCCAATACCGGGAGAGACGAACCCCTGCCGATCCGCTCACTGCCTCCATGTGGCTCGGGACTGTACCCAACTAAAACATGTTTGCACGACTCCTTTGAGCCGTGGTAGGGTAGTAATCAAAGCACAGTGGGAACTCACACGAGACAAATGACGATCTCAGGTCGATGAACTAACCTGTACACATGTCACCAGGGAACTGCTATCTGACGTCAGGTATAATACCAACTACCATATTCCCGGCGAGTCATGTCCGGTGTACTCTTAACCCAATAAGCACCTGTATACATCTTAGGTGAACCAACTGACACCAATGGCTTGTGAGACCGGCCACCGCCCCTCGTCGGGGTCTCGACTGTATACACTAGTCTACTCAGGAGTATCGATGCCCTGTTTCGAATACTCCCACGACTAGGGACCACTTTAAGGATGTGCTTATAGACCCCAGCTCCCATGTATATGATCGCCATCATACTGCTGACAATCAAGAAAGAATCCTAAGGGCTCTATTAACGTGCAATAGTGACCTGTAAGGTCACTTGAAGCAGTACACGATGATAAAGATAAACCAGATAGCATACTATCATCTCGAGTAAGACTGTCCTACCGGTATAGGTCCTCCCTCAATCATTGCAATCACGTGCCTGTGATCCAATAATTGACTCTGAGGGCACTATATCTAACAATCTCCCACTTGCACTCAAGGCTAATTATTGCGATGTCGCATACTCACAGCCCGTGTGATACCGAACACCCAACTCCTCTACTAATCAGTCTCACAAAACCCGTTTGCGAAACTATTGCGTTCGAGGAATAGCCTCAGTGAGTGGATCCGCTCTGATATTTCTTTCTATGTCTCTCTTTTTCTCAAGTTTGCGGAGAAAACCATCTCCCGAAATGAGCAATACCTGTCTTTGAATATGTCTGGATATCTGATGGGACCTAGTTCATAAATGAACTCCAAATCCAAACTTCTTAGACTGTATCGTCAACTGAACTTAATCAGTATCCGGCGCCACACTTCCCTCAGTATCCGCTTGGACCACCTGTCTAAAATATTGCCCCTCGTGAGAGGGAAAACTATAACTCTGACAGCCACTCTGTCATCCAGGTCACCTTGGAAGCCTGGAATGATAACCGTTTCCCGAAGGAGGCTGCCGTTATTATATCCCTAGAACATCCACTTATGTTCTAAACCTGCTTCCGAATGTTTCTCCAGGATAGGATCAATATCACAACTTATTGTATCTTGTGCAAAAACAACATCTGGTGTGGTACTTGACATCTCATGATTGACTCAATTGCCTAAGCAAGTGATCTGCCAATCATGCACATCCCTCTCCCCTTTAGTCTGTAAGATATCTTTAGAGAGGGTGACTCCATCACCTGCAGGTACACTACCGTGCCAGGAGTCGTCCATTCTAAAACACCTTTAGAATGCTGTCTAAGTACCCAGATTGGGAAACTACCCAAATCTAGATCTAAAACCATAGATCTAGTAACCAGAATATCTGATATAATATCCAATTCCTATGTGGAGAAAACATTGTATGACAACCAAAGTATAACCGATTGTAGTATAGGAATTTCACTTCCTACTCTGTGTATGTCATCCAAATACCAGGACATCACACCCTACTACCTTCTTAACAGATCCATTCCTATTCTGATGAAGTCAAACCTATGACTGTCACATCAGAAACAGATGATCTATCTCCGCTATATCTGCTTTAGTCCATAAATAGACATAAGCTACCTGTCCACTATGCTTCCGCTGCTCCCACTGACTACGACAACCCTCTGGAAAAATCATATACACATGCACTTCTAAAGCTTGTTTAGAACGACGCTATACTCATCCCCCTGCCGGGTCTCATAGCCTGGAACAACAGTAGTGTCAAGTCTGGGTAAACAAGAACCTCCTTGCCACCGTCCTTGAGGCTACCGGAGTACCTCTCGGGTGCCTGAGGTTACCCACCTTATCTGCGGAGTGGTCAATGGAATGTCAAACCAGATTGAATCTTTAGGTCCTATTAAATTTTCAGTAATCGTTTGCGGTTCTGGAATCACTTCCAGTTCTACCATACTCCCACTACTGTTTTCTGAAAAAATCCATTTTTATTAAAACTGTGGTAAGTCAAGAACAATATCACTATTGATCTTTCAGATGGTAGAAAGTCAACCCTCGTCATAGCCCGGGTCAACCCACAAACTGCCATTATAGAAACGTGCCTTGAGTTATCCAGAGTCTGGTTTTAAGCATAAGCCGGACAACTCCCCGTACCTTAACATCGTTAAGATATAAACCGTTCTATATCCAATATAGAAACAGAGGCACTGATTTAATTGGAACCAGATTCAAATCATGCAACTGTCTCCAGTGCATGTCGACTAAATGGAAGGAGGCCGATCAGCGTTACTCAGCTTAGGAATGCATCCAGATATGAGTAACCTGAAAAAGAAACAAGTTTCTCAAAACCATTACTATCATCTGAATACCATACACAAGTATCTACATCTTCGATCACCTTGAAGAATCCTGATACTTGCAACACCTGGTTCTCTACTTTATTCTTATACCTATAACTTCTCAAAACTTAGACCTTGCATTTCTACGAAACACATGTCTAAGAACTAGAGAAGTCACAAGTAAACAGAATATAGTACGAGTACCAACCCCTCTGTCCTCATGGACACTGGACAACATACAATACTCTGTATAAGTCCCTTGAGTCTAATAACTCATTCCCTGTGTGTCGTAGGTTGAAAACTGTACTTATGGTTAAGAAGAATTACACCGATGTTTAATGCTCCTTACCTAACCATCCACTGATATAGGTAAATGTCATAGACATAATTTCAAAAAGTTATATCTCACTTTATAAAAAATAAACGTACAGATATATCAATTTGAAATTGGTGCATAACAACGGATATTCAAAACCAAATATTTGCCGTCCGGCAAACAACCCAGGTGATTTCCTCAAATATCATCAATTACAACGAATCCCGATATAATGAGCATGATCACCTAATTCCCAATAACTCACTCCCACTCATCATCTATAAAACCATACAGATGTGAGAATCAAACCTGGTAAATACATACCCTGGAGCAAGGGCTAATTGGGAAATCAGTTTTCTTTTAACAATACACAGTGAAACTGAAACATGTAAATGTTTAGAAGGGGTATCCGGGTATTCTTAGTAATGCCTCTTCCATTATCAGATTCACAACTGTAACCGTATATTTCTTTGCCATCTCTCCAAATCCCTTTATATGTCTTTAGTCATTACCTTCTGTACACCCTATTAGGCCAAATGGTTTTCTTCCTTCCCTACCGTTCGGCACCAGCCTATGGTTTGGAAGAAGACTATCCAATAAGCATAATGGGTGTACTCTCCTAATCCTAGGAGTACTCATAACCTGAGAGAAGGTGAAGATAAAAGACAACTGAATAAACCTTATTCCTATTTCTCCTGAACCAGAATCCATCCCCGAACTGGAACAAGTTCCTTTCGAGTTCGTATATAACCATACGATGGAGTATCCAAATAACTTTGGATCTTCGTAGTGATACGGAGTGTCCCGGAGAAATACAAAGGTGAAATAGGAGTGGCGATGAAATACTTGGTTTGGTCGTGAATAGCAGTCGCAGTTTAATTTGCCCTCTTACTAATCCCTTTATTTGTCTTAACTTATTACCTTCTGTACACCATCGTCAAGCTAATTGGTTTTCTTCATTCCCCACCGTTCGGCACCTGCCTATGGTTTGGAAGAAGATTATCCAATAAGCGTAATAGGTGTACTATCTCCTAACCCCAGGAGTGCTCGCAACTTGAGAGAAGGTAAAAGGAAAAGACAACTGAATAGTCCTATTCGTTTTCTCCAGAACTGGAACCATCCTCGAATCTGGAACAAGTTCCTTCGAGTTCGTATATAACCATACGATGGTTTTATCCAATGGAAGTGGACGTTCGTAGTAATACGGGGTGTTCTGGAGAAAAGGGTAAAAGTAGGAGTGGCAATGAGGTATGCAACTCTGACAATTCAAAAGCCAGTGTTTAAGAAGGTTCGGTCAACTTGGTCACTGAGTCATAGTCAAGGGTCGGGTCATGGTCGCTACCAAAGAGAGAGAGAAAAGAAACACTCAGCGTGCACTCTAACCTAGATCAGAATGATTATCAATTTATCTAATCAGGAAACCTCCCACTGTAATCTCAAATTCTCCTCCAAACCTAAAAGAAGAATTAGTCGGGATCACCCGAGGAGTAAACCAACTCATCAGTGGGAATCGGGATCCAACTATCATCGCATGATAACGTGATGGAATCCACTCACGTTATCACACTCTAAAAGGTATGCGCATATCTGGCAAGTTTCAATTTCTTTAGAAACCCCCGATGTGATTTTTATCCCATGCTCTTATGACCTTGACGAAAGTCAACAAATCATAAGTCACATGTCAAGTTCTACCCGTCATTGTCCAGGTTAATTTGAACCCACCCGTACAAGCCTATGACGAAAGTCAACAAGGCTATACGACTGTCCCAAACCAACGCATCTATCTATGCAGCAGAAAGGTAACAAGCAGCTACCATTCACTATGCCTTGACGAAGGTCAACAAACATAGCATGAATACTAAGTGCTACCCGTCTGAAATGACGGAGGGCTACGAATGGTTTTTGGCGAAAAACCTTTAACGTAATGAACTTGATATCGTTGAAGGAACCGGATAGCTTTTTATAAAATTATAGTGGCGAAAACCTTTGCTAAAGAGGTCACTCCCGTTGAAGGGATCTCAGCTCTTTTCCCGTAGAATGAGGTGCAGGATATTCCAACTGAATACCACGATGCAAAGCAAAATGTAATCGAATATAGTGAATTTATTACCCTGACGCAAACATCTGTCCAAGGGGTCACTCCCGGTGAAGGGATCTCGGCCCTTGCCTCGTCGACTGAGGTGCTGGATATTCATAACCGAATACCACTGTGCAAAACAAAAGAGAACGTCCTTGCAATAACAGCTTTTTTTTGAAAAAAGTTCCAACAACATCAGATTAGGTTTGTTTAGCTTGAATTGATCTGAATCAACGCAGTCCCATCAATTGATCACACCAATAAAGAACGAAAATATGATGTACGTATATGCCATCCGCATTCGCCACTGGGTCCCGTCATCACCCGTTAGGTTACTTAACTAACGACAGAGCGGGAACTGGACTAGCGTGGATGCAAAACATATACAACATCTACTAGTATATATATCAATATATAATATTCGCTCAAGGCGTGATAAAATGCAACATCACAGAAATGTAATAAGCATCACAGAACAATACAGATAATCTGGGATCCCCGGGTTTCATAGAGCCGCTACTGAAACCCGACGTTCCCCTGGTCGTGTGGATAGCCTGTGCAATGAAATCCTAGACCCCTACGGACGCGGCAAGTTACCCGCCAAAACCTGAAGCGAGGTAGCCCCCTTTAATAACGTGAATGGACCACCCAGCACTTCACGGAATTCGGTAACTTGAGCACCCCTCCTTGGGTCAACCTGTACCCCCTACGAGTGTGGCGAATAGCCCGCCAATTCTAGAGTAAAGCCCCCTCCGTCTCAAAGCCATGAGATGCGGGCTCGTTGCCCTCTAGAACCCGGCTATCCGTGCACCCCACCGCGGGGTAATCCTGGTACAGAAAGTAAAATTATACAACGGGTACATCGACCTCAGCCCGGCCGTGCCCCAAAAGAATAATATACAAACAGGCAGTAACGACAGTCCACATGTCGGACGCTCGCCCCGCAATATCAAATGTACAAATACTACCAAACTGTACTACCATTGCATCCAGGCTATCCACCATGACAAATCCGCAATATCACAGCACAACACAGAACATCAACGTGAATGTCACGTTCGCAAATCCGTCTAAAAGGACTATAGCAATTAGACAGGATTTACCGATCAAATGACATTCACGGTCGCAGATATAATGTAAATACTGTGAACTAACATGTTTAAAATTTTCGATCGACAAAATTCCCCGAAGTGGGCCCCAAACACAATACCCAGTACTCAAAAAAAAAATCTGGTCCCAAACAAAAATTACCAGAAACCCCATTTCCAAGTCAGAGACCTACTGAAGAAATTTGGTGCACTGAGGCTACAGTACGGCGGCGGATCCGTGGCCAAAACGTGGGTACAGCCACGGATCCGCCGCGCTACAGTGAAATCAACCCACCAAATTTTCTCAGTTCTCTTAAAAAACCCTGCACGTATTTCTGCAACACTCAAAATAATTTTTAGAGCACAAAACAGAATCGACAGAAACTCAGAATTTGGAAATGCAGTTTTTGAAAATTTCGTCCGATCGAAGTTCTAAACACGCTAGAGCAAGCCAGTAAAGGTTAATGGCGTGGCTCTGATACCATGTAATTCTACGGTAGCGCCGCGGCCGTCGATCCGAGGCCAAAATACGGAAAACAAAAACTTTTTCAAAATAGAAACCGGCGCTATCGTATGCTTAAAACCCGGATCGAACCATTAACCTACTACTAGCTAACTAGAGAAAGGGTAGAGAGGCTATATCGATCGATCCGTGTACTTCGGTCTTTGGCCACCATCCCAAGCTCCTCGCGGCATCACTGATCTCCGGTCTCCTCGTCGAAAGGGCACCACATCGAGAAATCTTTTTACGGGCTCCCACCTTTGAACCGAGACAACTCGGACACGAAGTTTGCTAGCCGACGTGTCCAAGATTGTTGTAGACTAAGTGTAGAACGCTTTGCCTCAAGGGTTAATCGAAGTTGCCACAATGGAGGGAAGATCAAAAATGAGCTTCGAAATGGAGCTAATGGTTTTGTTGCAAGAATGAAAATGAGATCAAAATTCCTCACTCACAAAAATGAGAGAGTCTCTAAGATGGGGGGCTCGGCCATACTCATAGAGGAGGGAAAAAGATGAGCAAAAGCCAAAGAAAAAATGGATGATAACTAGGAAAAGAAGTCACTCCAAAGTTCTCATCAATCCCATCTCATTAATGCACAAAAAGGAGGCTAATCCCTTCTAGAAAACTCAAGAGGCTTCAGCAAAGATTCTACAGCCCCAGCACCACAAAAAAAAACCATTTGCTAATTTGCACATTTGCAAGTAAGCCCCTCCATGGAAAATTCAACCAAGAAAAGAAAGAAAGGAAAATGGCCGAAAAGGGAAAGCAAGCTGGCAACTTCAAAAAACGATCCGGTAACAAATTACAGGATAACCCCGCTACTGTATATACATACCCGCATTTGTATTCCGGCCGAATACAAATGCAATGAGACAAAATCTACACAGTATAATACTAGGATCCGGCTTAAACCAAAGCCCGCTAGTATTAACCGTCCGATCATGATCCGTGCAATACCGCACGTATAAGATCGAACCCTGCCATATATCATACGGCCTCTACAACGTTTCGCCCGAAACTTGAGAAACTGTCTGTGGGGGACTCTAAAGACTCGTCAATAATTTGGCTGTGGATTTAACCACTAGCACGTTAGTGGTATTAGCCGTACGTAACGAGCTACCAGGTATTGACCAAAAAGGAGGTCGATGAGCGAACTCATCCTGACACCCTACTGAGCCTGTCAGTGACAATATCCGTACAGTCCGGTCCGTTCGTCTATGAGTATCGCATGGCGGGCCTAGGGGTTGGTAAAACTCAGACCCCTAAAAGCGGTACAAGTCATGTCGGAGTGTAGCCCAGAACACCCTGAGATACTACTGGAATACCTACCAGTAAATCTCCTGCCTTGGCCAAGGACTTCGTGTAATAGCTCTCCTAGACACAGCGCGATCTCACCCCCAATACCGGGAGAGACGAACCCCTGCCGATCCGCTCACTGCCTCCATGTGGCTCGGGACTGTACCCAACTAAAACATGTTTGCACGACTCCTTTGAGCCGTGGTAGGGTAGTAATCAAAGCACAGTGGGAACTCACACGAGACAAATGACGATCTCAGGTCGATGAACTAACCTGTACACATGTCACCAGGGAACTGCTATCTGACGTCAGGTATAATACCAACTACCATGTTCCCGGCGAGTCCTGTTCGGTTTACTCATAACCCAATGAGCACCTGTATACATCTTAGGTGAACCAACTGACACCAATGGTTTGTGAGACCGGCCACCGCCCCTCGTCGGGGTCTCGACTGTATACACTAGTCTACTCTGGAGTATCGATGCCCTGTCTCGAATACTCCCACGACTAGGGACCACTTTAAGGATGTGCTTATAGACCCCAGCTCCCATGTATATGATCGCCATCATACTGCTGACAGTCAAGCAAGAATCCTAAGGGCTCTATCAACGTGCAATAGTGACCTGTAAGGTCACCTGAAGCAGTACACGATGATAAAGATAAACCAGATAGCATACTATCATCTCGAGTAAGACTGTCCTACCGGTATAGGTCCTCCCTCAATCATTGCAATCACGTGCCTGTGATCCAATAATTGACTCTGAGAGCACTATATCCAACATTCCTAAGTGCATTTTCCCTTATAAGTCGTAAGGATCTTATAAGAGAGTTTTCTTCCTTACGAATCGAGAGGATCCGTAAGTGTTTAGTGAGATTGACATGTAAGTGACGTATTTCCGAAATGGGGTCATATGGATGACGTATTTCCGAGACGGGGTCACGTGGATGACGTATTTCCGAACAGGGTCATGTGGATGACGTATTTCCGAACGGGGTCATGTGGATGACGTATTTCCGTGCGGGGTCATGTTGATGACGTATTTCCGAGCGGGGTCATGTTGATGACGTATTTCCGAGCGGGGTCATGTTGATGACGTATTTCCGAACAGGGTCATGTGGATGATGTATTTCCGAGCGGGGTCATGTTGATGACGTATTTCCGAGCGGGGTCATGTTGATGACGTGTTTCCGAGCGGGGTCATGTTGATGACGTATTTCCCAGCGGGGTCATGTTGGTGACGTATTTCCGAACGGGGTCATGTGGATGACGTATCTCCGAGCGGGGTCATGTGGATGACGTATTTCCGAACGGGGTCATGTGGATGACGTATTTCCGAGCGGGGTCATATTGATGACGTATTTCCGAACGGGGTCATGTGGATGACGTATTTCCGAGCGGGGTCATGTTGATGACGTATTTCCGAGCAGGGTCATGTTGATGACGTATTTCCGTGCAGGGTCATATTGATGACGTATTTCCGAGCGGGGTCATGCGGATGACGTATTTCCGAGTAAGGTCATGTTGATGACGTATTTCCGAACAGGGTCATGTGGATGACGTATTTCCGAGCGGGGTCATGTTGATGATGTATTTCCGAGCGGGGTCATGTTGGTGACGTATTTCCGAACGGGGTCATGTTGGTGACGTATTTCCGAACGGGGTCATGTGGGTGACGTATTTCCGAACGGGGTCATGTGGATGACGTATTTCCGAGCGGGGCCATGTTGATGACGTATTTCCGAACGGGGCCATGTGGATGACGTATTTCCGAGCGGGGTCATGTGGATGACGTATTTCCGAGCGGGGTCATGTTGATGACGTATTTCCGAGCGGGGTCATGTTGACGACGTATTTCCGAACGGGGTCATGTGGATGACGTATTTCCGAGCGGGGTCATGTGGATGACGTATTTCCGAACGGGGTCATGTTGATGACGTATTTCCGAGTGGGGTCATATGGATGACGTATTTCCGAACGGGGTCATGTTGATGACGTATTTCCGAGCGGGGTCATGTGGATGACGTATTTCCGAACGGGGTCATGTGGATGACGTATTTTCGAACGGGGTCATGTGGATGACGTATTTTCGAACGGGGTCACGTTGGTGACGTATTTCCGAACGGGATCATGTGGATGACGTATTTCCGAGTGGGGTCATGTTGATGACGTATTTCCGAGCGGGGTCATGTTGATGACGTATTTCCGAACGGGGTCATGTTGAAGACGTATTTCCGAGCGGGGTCATGTCGGTGACGTATTTCCGAACGGGGTCATGTTGATGACGTATTTCCGAACGGGGTCATGTTGATGACGTATTTCCGAACGGGGTCATATGGATGACGTATTTTCGAGCGGGGTCATATGGATGACGTATTTCCGAACGGGGTCATATGGATGACGTATTTCCGAGCGGGGTCATGTTGATGACGTATTTTCGAACGGGGTCATGTGGATGACGTATTTCCGAACGGGGTCATGTGGATGACGTATTTCCGAACGGGGTCATGTGGATGACGTATTTCCGAGCGGGATCATATGGATGACGTATTTCCGAACGGGGTCATGTGGATGACGTCACGTCTGTTGTAATGAGACGAATATCGAAATGGTCTCCAGGTTGTCTGTGAACCGATGAGATTTGGCTTCTTCTTCTGATGGAGCCTGGGGAGGGAAGGGGTGATTCCTTCATTGTTTGCGCCCCTGGATTGTTTACAGGGATTGATGTGATATCACCTGTAGGGAATAAATTTCATTTTGTTTTATTTCTTTCCGCGATGCTCTATCATTTCAGCTTTTATATCGCGAAGGTCGCGATTGCCCAATCATTTTGGCTATTTTTCGCGGTGCCCAATCATTTCGGCTATTTATTTTATTTTTACTCGCTGCTTTTACTGCGAGTTGCCCAATCATTTCGGCTATTTTGCATGCATATATTTTTACTTGCTGCTTTTGTTGCAAGTTGCCCCATCATTTCGGTTATTTTGTGTGCATGTGTGGCTTGCTGGCTTTTCTCTACAGGCCTGGAATTTAGACACCGATTTCGGCATCAGCACCGCTACAACTGGGATATTGCTAGGAGCGAATCATCATTTGCCTCTGTCGATGTCAAACAAAGGTGGCTTAGCGAACAGGGTTAGGATCCTGTCGACTAAGGCTTTTGACTTCGTGAGCCGTAAGGGTCTCATAAAGATTTTTCTCCCTGCGAATCGTGAGGATCTCGTAGGTGCGTTTTCTCCTTAGGAATCGTGAGGACTCCTAAGTGTATGGCTTCTCGTAAGTCGTAAGGATCTTATAAGAGTATTTTCTCCTTATAAGTCGAAAGGGCTTACAAGGGGGTTCACCGTGCAAACATATCCCTAGTCACGGATGGGACTTTGTTAGGGAAATGTTTATTCGCGCCCGTGGATTGTATACAAGGGTCAGCATTGAGCTGCTTGTAGGGCAGTGTTGGAGGTTGTGGTGGCTGCTTAAGAACAGGTTTAGATCCCTGTAGCTTAAGACTTTCAAATCTTATGAGCCGTGAGGGTCTTATAAGAGGGTTCTCCTTACGAGTCGTGAGGATCTCGCAAGTGTAATTTCTCCTAAGGAATCGTGGGGATCCCTAAGTATGTTGCTCCCTTGTGAGTCGTAAGGATCTCACGCAGGTGGTTTCTCCTTACAAGATCGAGAGGACCTTGCAAGCGTCTTTTAACGAGATTGCGCCCTTTCGGGTTTTCACAAAACTCGCCGGTAGCCCTGCTGTTTTTACTCACGGAGCCCTCTCGGGTTTTCATCCGTGCCCTTTTCGTTTATGGACATACCTTTTTTTTATCAGCTCTGGGATGCTGCAATCCACCGTAGTTTATCGATGTTTCGGTCAACAGCCAGTTTTAGGACATAGTGGTCCATTGTTAGTTTAAGAACGTTTCGGTCCAACACGAGTTTTAGAACATAGTGGTCCATTGTTAGTTTTAGGAAATTTCGGTCCGTTGTTAGTTTAAGGACGTTTCGGTCCGTTAGTCGGCTATTACTTATAGAGTTTGGGCTTAGGAAGATAGCGAGCGGACATAGTCGTCGTCATTTATCATTGACCTAGGCCGTGACTCGTCAGGATTAGTACTTTCTCAGGAAGCGACCATTTATTGGCCTGAAGGGCCTTTCTCCATGCATGTCCATGAGTAGGTAGGCTCCACCCTAGTAGACCTTGTCTATGATATACGGGCCTTCATAGTTCGGCTCGAATTTCCCCCGTTTGGCACGATTGGGGATCATAGGTCTTTTGACCACTAGTACGAGTTCGCCTTGGCGGAATGTTCTCGGCCTAGTCAATCTTTCGTATGAGCGCGTCATCTTTGCTTTGTAAGCCTCCAGATTTTGTTGCGCCATGAGCCGGATTTCAACAAGGGCATCGAGCTCCTCAGGACGAAGGTGTGCATTCTCTTCGTCCGTTAGCTCGTAATGAACTGCCACTCGTAGAGAGGGTAACTCTATCTCGAGGGGGAGTACCGCCTCTGTACCGAATACCAATGCATACGGCATTGTGTTAGTGGCCGTTTTGAACGTAGTTCGATACGTCCAAAGAGCTTCATGGAGTCTCTCGTGCCAGTCCTTCTTATTTCGAGACACCGTCTTTTTCACGATCTTCGTCAAGGTCTTGTTGAAGCCTCAGCTAAACCGTTAGCTCGGGGATTATAGACTGAGGAGTATCTCCAGTCTATTGTTAGTTATATGTATGCCCTAGAGGCCATTACTGTACATACGATGTATATTGTAATGGATGCTTGGACATATATAGGGAGGACTTTCTTGCTCGACATGATAGTATGCTATCTGGTTGTTCTTTATTTTAACATGTACTCTGGTTGTCTCTATATTACATGTTGATAAAGCCTTTAGGATATGTACTCGACTACTGGGACTATGATGAGATCATACTAGTGGGGCCACGGTAGTCGGCGAGTACATCCTATAACTGTTCCTAGTCGAGGGTGTATCGAGACGGGGCATCGATGCACCAGAGTAGACTAGCATATACGCATCTTGACCCATATGATGGACGATGGATGATCCCATATCCATCGGTGTTTGACATCAAGGATGGTGTACGGGTGCTCAGTGGAGACTGGGTACACTGGACAGACTCGCCGAGAACTCCCAGATGGTATTATACTTCACGTCAGATGACAGTTCTCCGGTGACACTGGTATAGAGTAGTCTGTTGACCCGAGATCGTCATAGAGTCTTGTGTGATTCCCACTGTGCTTTGATTTCCATCATACCACGTCCAAGAGGGTGTACAAAAAGGTGGCTTTTGGGTACAGTCCCGAATCACATGGAGGCAATGAGCGATAGGAGGGGATTCGTCTTTCCCGGTATAGGGAGTTGATGTTGCGCTGTGTTCGATTGGCTATAACCGGAAATCCCTGGCCAGGGTTGCTGAGATTTACTGGTAAGTGTTATCAGTAGTTTCTCAAACTGTTATAGACCTCATATCGACACGACTTATCGAGCTACTGGGGTCTGACGTTTACCACCCCTAGGCGAGATATGCGACATATCATACGACAAGACCGAACTGTACGGGAGTGTTACTGATTGGATTCGCAGGAGTACTAGCAGGCTTGCTTGTTGATCTTCAGATCGCTCAATACCCGGATGGCCGTTACGTTTAGCAGACCGTTTGCGGCTTGTGGGTGTTTGATATGATCATCACCTACTGCCGGCGTATTGACGAGTCTTTAGAGTCCTACACAGGGGTTTGTTGGCTCAAGCGAAACGAAGTAGGAGCGCATATGTGATATGTGCGGGACCGAGATTGATACGATATGAGATACCGTATTCTATTCTCGCGATTTGTAACATTGATCGGTTGTATGCGATATATCCGGGTTATCGGATCAAGTGTTGATTCGATAAGTTGTTACTTTTGATATTAGTCGGTTATAGCCGGATTATTAAATCAAGAGTTGATTTAATAATTTAATGTATAATTATATATTTGATATATTACATTACATTAACTAGTATTAGCTCACTTAAGATTTATTTTCTCACTAGTTTGTGCATAAGTGTATATGTGATATATATTTGTGTACATATGATTGTGTTATGCTTGATGATACATCAAAGATGGGTGCATAAGACTTATACCAAGATTAGGGTAAAGATTAGGGTTTTGTTTATATCTTAAGAATAACAAAAGAGAAAAACTTTGTCAAAGTTCTCAAGCTTTCATGAAGCTTGTGGAAATATTGACAAAGTCAACTCTTTTGTCATTCTTTAGGATATTTAGTTAACCCATCCCTTAACCATATACCTTGGTCAATTCTCTACATGAGTTAAGCATGATAGCTTAACTCACCCATGGTTACATTATTGAGGAGATATAATTCATATGATGATATTATTCTTTCTTCTTCTTCTTCATCAAGCTCCTTGAAAAAACTTTCAAGCTCTAATGATGCTATGTGAAAAAGTGTGAGAAAATCAATTCTAAAGTGAGCCCACCTCCTACTTCTTCATCCTCTACCACCTGCCATGTAGTAGAGTGTGTTCTCTTCACAAAGTTCATGACCTAATGAAGGAATAACAATATAGGTAGGATTTGCCTCGTCACTCCTATTGAAAAAAAATGAAACAATAAATAAAGATAATATCAACACACAACTAACCAACTTACGGAGCCTGTGATTCTGGGGCTAACTAGGAAAAAGGAAAATAAGATTTAAATGCAATGCCAGAAAGGAGAAAAAAAAATTAGACATTTGACTTAGGATTTTTATATAGGCTTTACTTTTCTTGAAAGAACCACATATACAATAGTTAATGTAAGAAAGCAAAATTAAAAATGAAAGTTATTTTGGCAACCGTTGTTAATTTTGATAATTAGTTTTTATTTATTTCTCGTTACAATTAGTTTTTTTTCTTGAGAATTTTCAAAAGGATGATAGCTCTCCCACTTTAGTGAGACACATGATTATTATTTTGGTAACTAATTACTTAAATTTAAGAAAATATTAACTACATTTTCTTGCGATAAATATAATTAACCAATCTTTCTATTTTCATTAGTCAATCAAGTCAAATATTAGTACAAAACATAAAGGTTAATTACACGACAAAGTTAGCTATTGAGCAATTATGACAAATAAACACAACATACGTTCTAATGACAAGGGTCAATTTTTTTATGGATTCCATATAAGAAAGCTACAACTATACAATCGATGTCATTTACCTCAAGCTTTGATTCTCTCTTTCATAAAACTGTTGGGACATCTAATTACCAAACAAGTGATGACATCTAATTATATTAAAATTTAGCATAAAAAAGTTAGGAAAATAAATGACGTAGCTAGGATTTGCCTCGTCACTCTTATTGTTTGGGTTTTTCCGATATCCTTCAACCTTTTTAAAACCTATTAAAATGAATCTAAAATATAGGTAGACTCACGTAAAAATAAATATAAAATACAAAAAAATAGTGATGCATGAATTCTAAAACTTGAATGTAAAGCACGCAAACATGAAGAAGCACTTAAAGGCCTATTTAGATCTTTTCAAGACGTATCTTCCTTCTCAAACATCTTCATTTATTACGAGATAATAATTTTGTCAACTACGAATGCAAATACAATGTGATACGGTAAAAAATGATACTTTACGGTAGTAAGTAGAATATAATATAATATTAAAATATTGAAGACTAATCATCTAATTTATTTAAATGATATAAGAAAGAAACAAAGTTACCTACAATGCCTTCCTTCATAAAGCTACTCGATAACAAACTATTTGTATCGTTAATTTAAATATCATAATCCGAAAAAACTAGATCAAAACAAAACCGATCTATAAAACTACAATATCTAGTTCACTTATGTGAAACTATCTTTTTTCTATCCTAATCTAACTATCAAATCAATCATGAGATTTACATAGTTTTGAAAACATGAAAGAAAATTGAACTGCTAATATTTTTCCGAAGTCATCCAAATCCTCTCTAATCAAATCAGAAAAATTTTCTGAAACCTTAATCATTAATTGTTCATTTTCAAGTAAGCACCCAATAATATATCTGAAAGACAATTGTTGTGATAGTTGCTGCCAAAACTAAAAATGGAAATATATTACATGATAAAAAGTAGAAATTCATTTTTGACGAGCAAGTTCTCAAAAAAAAAAAAAATATTACAGTTACAGTAATCAATAAAAAATCTTAAAGGAGATGATGATGATTATATAACATATATCAAAATTTTATAGCCGAGTTTTTCATGTAATCAAAATTCATACAAATGTAATATAAAACAGAGGAAAGGCGTATGAGCCGGCATCATTTTTAAAAAAAATGAGCCCTTGCTCCAAGACACACATACCCCCGCGTATTTCACCGATCCAAACCGGTCATCTTGATTTACATATCATGAAATCCTTTTGTACAAAAAATTCGGGATTTAAAGACTTCTAGTGCGTTCGTCAAGCAGATAGAAAAATCAACAGTTTATCAGTATAGAAAAATTGCGGTGAAAAAATCAACGGTTTATCGGTATAGGAAAATTGCAGTCGCTTGATGAACACGTTAGAGGTCTTTAAATCCTGAGATTTTTTGTACATAAGAGTTTCATCATACGTAGATCAGGATGGCCGGTTTGAATTGGTGAAATACACGGATATATGTATTTTGGGACAACCGTTCATTCTTAAAAATGGGCCGCCGGCATACACTACTACAATAATGGGTTGCCTCTACGGATTTAACCATAGGAGCAAATCACTGCCCCTACGGCTAAGTTCGTAGGGCCATAAAAATCCCCCGTAGAGGCAAAGGCCGCAGGTGCAAGTTTTTGTCCTGAACATGTCCCTACGGAGTAATAATTGCCCCTACGCCTTACTTCATAGGTACACATTTCCCTATGAATTACTCCGTAGGACAAAATATTTATTTAATTTATTAGTTTATAAAATAAAATACTTCCCCCTACGGATTACTTTGTAGGGTCTGAACATGCCCCTACGGAGTTCTCCGTAGGTCCAGATAAAAGCCCATATGGAGTGCTCCGTAGGTCCAGGTAAAAGTCCTTACGGGGTTATCCGTAGGTCCAGAGAAATGTCCCTACGGATTTAGCCGTAGGGACAAGTTTAATGCCGGTTACTGAGTCCACAGGGACAAAATATCAGGTATCCTGATATTTTGTCCTTACAGCGAACTGTGTAGGGACAAACATTGCACCTACGGATTATTCCGTAAGTGCAACAGATGGCCCTACGGATTAATCCGTAGGGATAAAATATCAGGTTTTTTTTTATAAAGGGGGTTACTGTTTTTTCCTCGTCCTGTGCACAATAATATATACATCATATAACCAAATACAGAAATATTCATAATCAACATCTCACGCATAATATATAAAAGAAATAAACAAACATAATACGATATCAATCTAAATTATCATGAACAATCAAACAACACCAATATCGTCCAAAATATATACAATATGTATCATATAAGTACATACATCCTCAAAATATATATATATATAAAAAAGCTATCCTAGCTCATTCCAACTCCTCCACCTCTGATAAACGCTGTAATCTGGCGCATCTGCTCCTCGGTGCAGCCCTGAGTCGTCAAAAACTCGACCAATGAAGGAGTGGACTGTGCGGGAGTCTGAACGGGCTGTAGAGCTGCAGGAGTGGTCTGCGCAACCGCAGCCGAGATAGTGGCTTGCGGAGCCGGAGCCGAAAGAGATGCATGTGGAGCTGCAGCCGAAGCAGCCTGTCGCATCTGTTAAATTTTGTGTGTAATAAACGAGTAAGAACGGTGTATTAGATTTTAATCGAATTCGTATCATTATCAGGTTATGGCGAAACCCCAATCTAAGAATACTCAGGGACTTAGGCCTCGTTTGGGTATGTAGTTTGGAAAACCATTGTTTATTTTAATTAGACAGTTTTATGTAAGTATGATTAATCAAAACTAAGTCTACAACCAAATAAGCTCAGGCTACTAATATTGCATATGTTATTATCTATAACGTGATATAATATTTTACTATTAAGTAGTATACATACCAACATCTCCTTCAACTGCTCGACGGTGGTCTTCAAGGCGTCAACATCATGCTCTAGACGTCGCTCACGTGGAGTAAGGGAAGCAACCGCCGGAATGAAGTCCAACCTCATATAGGACCTGCTAGGACCTTGTCTCCGGCCTCTCTCCCAACCTCCGTGTTGCCTTCCATGTGCAACGTCTAAAATTGGGGTCAGTAGCATCGGATCGGTCTGTCCAGTAAAATCGATCCCCGATACCTCCGCCTGCTCCACCACCCGCTCCTACACCCACATTAACCAGTAAAATATTAGTATATCATTTAAATTTGAACTTTTCAACACAAAAAATTCAAACCTGTTAGAATAAATATTAACCCTTACGCAATATTCCTGGGTAGCGGCTGATGGGAAATTTTGGTGATGAGAGGCTCTAGAGGCGGCTGACGAGCGGTGGAGGAGGCACGGGTGAAGGTGAGCGATCGCACGCACGGGAATTTGGTAAGAGAAAATATTTTGGGGACGGTGGGAAAATTACCGAGCTTTATTTTTTATAAATAACCATTTGATGTCTCTACGGATTAATCCGTAGGGCCTTCTTTTGCGACTCTGTAGAGCGAACTAAAAGATTACATTTTAATATTTTTTAATTAATCCGTAGGGCACCATATGGACAAATTTATGGCCCTATGGATTAATCCGTAGGGGCAATATAAAGTTTTCCTTACGAATACCCATCTCCGTAAGAGCAACCCCTTATTGTAGTAGTGATATATTTTTTCTCTATAAAACAAATATTCCATAAACAACTATATCTTTTCCTTCTCAACACAAATTAAAGTGTTCTTGCTGAGGTTGAGGATTCCATAAAATCAAAATCCATACAAATCTATTTAAAATAAATTTTGGATGAACAACTATAATTCTTTCCACACAACAGAAATTAAACTGTTAAATATTTGTTGTATAATTATTTTTTTTAGTTAGAATTATGATAGATTTTCAATGGGGATTTTAGGGAGATAGATAGAATTTTAACGGGGATTTTAAATAGATAGCGACACGAATTAGTTGAAATAGGGAATTACTTCATATAAGACGGACTAAAAAAAGCTCAATTTTCTTTTAAGAGAGTTATAGAATAGATATAGATAGATTATAGATAAGAGGAGTGAAATTGAATTTATTGTTTTGTTTAAGTGTAACATTTCAGAAAATGGAAAATATTATTTTAAAATTTAAATAATAAAATAATGAATTTTACGAATATTATACCTAGTATGGATTTGAGTTTCTTAGATTGGTATAATTATATAGCTCTATTTTGAAAAGTACTTGGAATTTAAAAGGAATTATTAATTTTGAAAGCATTCATTTAAATGGACTTTTCTTAAATTAGTATATAAAATATATTCATACAAGTTTAATGTTAAAAATTTATTTGTGTTTTAATGGTTACTACACTAAATCATGCTTGATTTTTCTTAAACCATGCTTAGTGTGCATGACATGTTATTTACATGTTATCTTTTCATTTTATTTTATGATGGTTTTATATTTACAAAGAAAAGAAAAGGAAAGGAAAAGAGAATGAGAGGAAGACATAGGGGTATTATTTTATGAGGTATGGGCATGAAAGAGAGAGTGAAGGGTTATGGTTAGGAACCATATATTGTTTCCTCATCTCAATTTTCCTCATTCTTCTTCTTCCTCTTCTCATTCTCCACCTCCAATCTACAAATTACAAACACCCATCCAAATCTCCTAAAAACACCATGTAACCTTCACAAAAAATGTTTATATCCTTATCCAGATACATCGTGGTGTAATCAAGTCTTCATTTTAGGATCTTTTGCCACCTTGGAACTTTCCTGAGTTGCCATCTTGAGGTAAAATTCTCTCCTTAACCATATTATAAATATACTTACCATGAACAAACTAGTTTAGAGCTAAAAGTGTATGTTTTCAAGACTTAAGATTTTCAAAGGTGAGTTTGGTGGATAGAACTTATAATGGTGGTATAGTAAGTGTTTAGTGAGCGATTACAAGCTCATTAGTGATTGATAGGGGCATATGAGTGATTGTATCATTGGTGTTAATGAGTTGTGAAGTTTCAAATATGAGTTTAGGATTTCAAATATCGGTTTTTCATTGAGTTTCGATGTTTAATTGGATTCTGGTACAACTTGGGTTCTCTGAAAAATGTTTAGAGAATACCGTGAGATGTTAGTAGAAGACCACCATAGAAGACCGTGTCTCCAATTCTTTTCCCTGGCCGCAAATTTCGGCCAAGTTGATGAGTTAGGATTTGAATCTTGTTCTGTAGTTCACTCACTCGATAACTAAGCTTACCCTATATGCTAAATAGTCTCAGATCACCTGAGTAAAAATCTGGAAGCATTTTACTTGGTTTTAGCGATGTTTTTCAATATTTGAAACTTATATTTTGGATATTTGTGTCTTGACTCGATCGTTTAACGTTCGTATGTCAACATCAGGGGGTATTTTGTTGTTTTAGCACACGTTGACCATATATTCTAACCTATGTGCGCTTCGCTCGCGATTTCAAATTTGATTTGGATTTTTATGTGATTTTAGTTATGATTTTGATTGTAGGTACAATTGCGTGGACATCCGAGGCGACGAAGAAGGACGAGGCATCTGTTAGCTTCGCTTAGGGTTAATCTTTTAGGTGAGTAGATGTATATCTACGGAGGAAGTCGGGTGGATGGCGTATAGTACCCCTGCAACCATAATAGTTAGGACATGATATACTTAGTGTAGCCCTATACGTATGTGAAAGTGTTAGCACCACCACTGGGTCTTTCTAGCATCAAGCATGCCAATTTTAAAAAATTAGAGGTGCTAATCAACACTAAACAAGATCTTAAACTAGATGATTAGGGTTATAAGCATGATATCATAAACTATACTAAGAGATGGAGGTGGCTACAACCTTTGTAGACCGTGTCCTTCTCTTCTCAAGATCTGTGTAGTAGTCCACGCGACTCCACTAGGCTCCACTTGAAGTTGGATCGAGCTTCCTTTGCGATCTTCGTACCGAAGATGATCCATCCGAAGCTTCGCTAATCCAAGCTACCTCTTCACTAAACTCTTTAGTGAAGTAAACACACTACACCAAAGTGCTAATCTAGTGTAGAATGGTGAAATAGGGGTGTTGTTTGCTCACTAGGGTTCTCACAAACTCAAGGGTTTACAACTCATGTGAGGGATTGAGCTTAGAGATGGAGAATGTAGAAGATGGAGAGAGCTAGAATGGCTAAGGCAAAATGAGCAAGTCTCAAGTAAATAAAAATAGCTCACCCTTGTATTCACTTATTGAAGCATACAATTTATTCCAATAATAAATTGCATCAATGCTTCAATATTGAATACAAAGAATAAGATAATAGAAAATCCCATGCCTTGCCATACCACAAACATCTCCTCAACTTTCCACCTCATTTTCTATTTTCACAAAATAGAAAATGAACCATGCTTCATATATATATATATATATATATATATATATATATATATATATATATATATATAAAAGAAAATAATTAGTGAGCAAATAATATTAGTTAATATATAATTATATCAAATATAATATATATCAAATTATTAAATCAACACTTGATTTAATAATCCGGTTATATCATATATAACCGACTAATATCGTTTATCTGTATATCATTTTATCAAATCAACACTTGATTCAATAATCCGGTTATATCATATATAACCTAACCGATATCAAATAACCGACAGATTAGAATATGGTATCACATACTCGTATTTAATCAGGCCCTCCGCACATATCAGCATATGTGCCCTACTTCGTTTCGCTTGAACCAGGAAACTTTTATGTGGGACTCTAAAGACTCGTCAATGCGCCAGCAGTAGGTGATGATCACATCAGTCACCCACAAACCGTCAGTGGTACTAGCTGGACGTAACGGCTATCCAGATATTGAGCGAATAGAAAATCAACAAACAAGCTTGTCCAAACTCCCATGACGCCTATAGGTAATATTTACCATACAGTCCGGTCTCTTCGTCTGATATGTCGTATATTGAGTCTGAGGGTGGTAGTGTCAGACCCCAATAACTTGATAATTCATGCCGATGTGTGGCTTATAACGGTACGGGAAACTACTGATAACACTTACCGGTAAATCTCATTAACAGCCCTGGCCATGGACTTCTTGTTATATCCAATCGAGCATAGCGCAACATCAACTCCCTATACCGGGAGAGATGAAACCCCTCCTATCGCTCATTGCTTCCATATGACTCGGGACTGTATCCAAAATCCACATGTTTGCACGACTCCTTTGAGCCGTGGTAGGGAGGAAATAAAAGCATAGTGGGAACCATACAAGACTCTATGACGATCTCGGGTCTACAGACTAACCTGTACCAGTGTCACCAGAGAACTGCTATCTGGCTATAGGTATAGTACCATCTAGGAGTTCTCGGCAAGTCCTGTTCGGTGTACCCATTCTCTAATGAGCACCTGTGTACAATCTTTGATGTCAAACACTAATGGATATGGGATCAACCATCGCCATGTTGGAGATAGTGCCCTCAGAGTCAATTATTGGATCACAGGCACGTAATTGCAATGATTGAGAGAGGACCTATGCCGATAGGACAGTCTTACTCAAGATGATAGTATGCTATCTGGTTTATCTTTATCATCGTGTACTGCTTTAAGTGACCTTACAGGTCACTATTGCGCGTTGATAGAGCCCTTAGGATTCTTTCTTGACGACCAGCAGTATGATGGCGATCATATACGTGAGAGCTGGGGTCTATAAGCACATCCTTAAAAGGTCCCTAGTCGTGGGAGTTTTCGAGACAGGGCATCGATACTCCAGAGTAGACTAGTGTATACAGTTGAGACCCCGACGAGGGGCGGTGGCCGGTCTCACAAGCCACTGGTGTCAGTTGGTTCACCTAAGATGTATACAGGTGCTCATTGGGTTATGAGTACACCGGACAGGACTCGCCGGGAACATGCTAGTTGGTCTTATACCTGACGCCAGATAGCAGTTCCCTGGTGACATGTGTACAGGTTAGTTCATCGACCTGAGATCATCATTTGTCTCGTGTGAGTTCCCACTGTACTTTGATTACTACCCTACCACGCTCAAAGGATACGTGCAAACAGGTTTTAGTTAGGTACAGTCCTGAGCCACATGGAGGCAGTGAGCGGATCTGCAGGGGTTCATCTCTCCCGGTATTGGGGGTGAGGTCGCGCTGTGTCTAGGAGAGCCATTACACGAAGTCCTTGGCCAAGGCAGGAGATTTACTGGTAAGTATTCCAGTAGTATCTCAGGGTGTTCTGGGCTACACTCCGACATGACTTGTACCGCTTTTGGGGGTCTGACTTTTACCAACCCCCTAGGCCCGCCATGCGATGCTCATAGACGAACGGACCGGACTGTACGGATATTGTCATTGACAGGCTCAGTAGGGTGTCAGGATGAGTTCGCTCATCGACGTCCCTTTTGGTCAATACCTGGTAGCCCGTTACGTATGGCTAATACCTCTGACGTGCTAGTGGTTAAATCCACAACAAAAGTATTGACGAGTCTTTAGAGTCCCCTGTTAGTTGTATGTATGCCCTAGAGGCCAGTATTGTACAGATGATGTATATTATATTGGATGCTTGGACATATATAGAGATGACTTTCTTGCTCGACATGATAGTATGCTATCCGGTTGCTCTTTATCTTAACATGTACACTAGTCTCTTTATACTGTCTTATAGTTACATGTTGGTAAAGCCCTTAGGATGTGTACTTGACTACCTGGACTATGATGCAGATCATACTAGTGGGGACATGGTAGTCCATAAGTACATCCTTCAAGGTCCCTAGTCGTGGGTGTATCGAGACGGGGCATCGATATACCAGTGTAGACTAGCGTATACGCTTCTCGACCCATGTGATGGGCGATGGATGATCCCATATCCATTGGTGTTTGACATCAGAGATGGTATACGGGTGCTCAGTGGAGACTGGGTACACTGGACGGACTCGCCGAGAACTCCCAGATGGTATTATACCTCACGTCAGATGGCAGTTCTCAGGTGACACTTGTACAGGTTAGTCTGTAGACCCGAGATCGTCATAGAGCCTTGTGTGATTCCCACCGTGCTTTGATCTCCACCTTACCACGTCCATGAGGGCATGCAAAACGGTGGTCTTTGGGTACAGTCCCGAGTCACATGGAGGCAATGAGCGATAGGAGGGGTTTCGTCTCTCCCGGTATTGGGGGTTGATGTTGCGCTGTGCTCGATTGGCCGTAACAAGGAAGTCCCTGGCCAGGGCTGATCAGAGATTTGCTGGTAAGTGTTACCAGTAGTTTCTCGACCCGTTATGAGCCTCACATCGGCACGACTTATCGGTTATTGGGGTCTGACGTTTACCACCCCTAGACTTGATATGCGACATATCAGACGAACAGACCGGACTGTACGGTAAGTGTTACTGGTTGGATTCACAGGAGTGTGAGCGGGCTAGCTCGTCGATCTTCTAATCGCTCAATACCCGGATGGCCGTTACGTTTAGCAGACCGCTTGCGGCTTGTGGGTGCTTGATATGATCATCATCTGCTACCGGCGTATTGACGAGTCTTTAGAGTCCTACACAGAGGTTTCCTGGCTCAAGCAAAACGAAATAGGAGCGCATATGAGATATGTGCAGGACCGAGAATGATGCGTGTATGTGATACCGCATTTCATTCTCGCGATATATGTTTCGATTGGTTATATTCGATATGACCTAGTTATCGAATCATTGATTCGATAAATCGATACATTGGATTCTAGTCGGTTATGTGCGACATGACCGGATCATTGAATCAAATGTTGATTTAATGATTTAATGTATAATTATATATTTGATATATTGCATTGCATTAACTAGTATTGGTTCACTTTATATGGATTTTCTCACTTGATGTGCAAATTGTATATGTGATATACTTTTGTGCACATGTTTGTATCATGTTTGATGATGCACGCTTATTTGGTTAAGTGTATAGAATTAAACTTAGGTTAAGAAAGTGATTAGGGTTTTTATTTATCCATTCTTTTATTTATTCATTTTTGGAAAAAGAATGGGATAAAAATACAAAATGGTTGCTTTCATTCTTGAACATTGTTGAAGCTTCATGAAGCTTTGACTTTGTGACCATTTTGTCTTCACACTAAACCCTAACCATTCTTCTAACCTTAGTTAATTCTCTACACTTAACTATGGTTCACATTATGATAAGTATTGATTTATTTATTATTTTATCTCAACACTTATCATATTCTTTCTTCTTCATCATCTTCTTCTTCAAGAAAAGCTTGATGCCATCAATGGCAACTTGAGCAAAAGTGAGTGAAATCCAATTCTAAAGTGAACCCACCTCCTATTTCTTCACCCTCTACCTCTTGCCAAGTTGTTTTGGGTGTTTTCTTCACAAGTTTCACAACTTTGTGAAGTCGGAGCTTGAGCTTGGGCAACCTCGACGTAGATCGTCCTTGACACGAAGCCGACGACCTATTCCGCTCGTTTTCCCGATGAAGCCGACGAATGAGTCTAGGATTCGAAAAGGACAGCGAGAGGATGACTACGTGGAGCTAAGGAAGTGGATATCCGGATCTACAAAGGTTGTAGCATCTAACTTTTAGTTAAGTAGTTAACTAGTTTACCGTTTCGCCTAGAAATCTAGCCGACGATCCGTATTAGGGTTTCTCGGCACCCATAAAATTTTAAATTGGCATGTTCGATGCCTTGTGAGACCTCTATAGTATGCCTAGGAACCCTACAGTGGTATCAAAGACTAGCTAGAGCCTTAGGCGAAGTCTAGACGATATTTGAAACCCGATCGAACCCGAAAACCTAACTTTAAGATGCTCTCTGGACTTTTTCTAAATTCTGGGATTTTTCCAGATTAAAAATTGCTAAAAAATTCAGCAGGGAAATATATGAATTACGGTGTAAAAATTTCTTTATGAACAGTCTAAAGCGCGGCGGATCCGCGGCCTAAGCCTCCTTAGGCGGCGGATCCGCGGCAGCTTTATTAAATTATTATATAATTTTTGCACAGTAACTGATATCCTCTTGTGTTGGATTTTCTGGGAATTTTTAAAATTTATTCAAGAGTTGAATTTTCTGGGGTGTTTTAGAGCTTCGATGTTTTCGATCGGATTATCAAATTTCGTCTTTGTGTATTTCCGGATAATTTTTAGAATATGTTAAAAAGTTCGACCGGATATAAATACCCAATTTTTCCCCTGTCGGGAAATTTCCAAGTATTGGATTTTTCCGTAGTTTAACGACGTTCTAAGTAGTGCAAGTAACGCGATGGACCCTCTAGAAGACAACAAACCTTAACTCGATTATGTGACCGTCTTGAACTGCCCTTTGAACCTTCGGGTTTGGGGCAGTACGGCGTGTCACATGTGAGGCGTTGGCTTGACCCTTCTACGGCTGGACCGTTGGTACTGAGGCACGAACTGAATGTTGTTAGACTTATTTCATGTGTTGAGCTGTATCGGGAAATCTTGGGTATTCGAATGTTCGATCGGAAAGTTTAACATTTTCTGTTTATCTGGAATGTGATACAATAATTGGAATTCACAAGTAGTTATGAAATAACTGAATGAATGTTATAAATCTAGCAATTTAGTCCCATATGATATTGAAAAGAGTTTTCGATAATGAGACTAAAATGCGGGATTTATATCTGTTAGGCATGTGATGTCTAAAGAGGTTGCGGATTCCAATTGTTGTAGTTTTACACTTTCTTTTCTGTGACCGTAAGTGTAGTATGTTCATATCGCCGGTTTCGTTGCTATACGTCAACGACAATTGGGGTATGCATACTTACTTACGTTGATGACATGTGATGTTATGTGTTGCTGGATATGTTATATTGGATCGTCGTGTTTGAATAGCCGGGGGTTTTTATGTGAGATGAGTGTTTTTCATTTTCATTCATGTAAAAACTTGTATGTAATATTCTTTTTATTTGGGGCACTTCCACGTTGCGGAAGTTGTCACCTTTTGTGTATTATTTACTTTTCCGCAATAGGATAGACCCAAGGAGGGGAGCACAAGTAACCGGGTTCTGGGGTCCAGTGGGAGACCAACTCGAGGAGTCGAGTCCGGGTCTCCTAACCCTAGAATTGGCAGGGTTGCTTGCCGCTCTCGTAGGGGTCTAGGGGTGTGGGATTGGCTATTCATCACGACCGTGGAATCCGTGTTTTATACTGGCTCGTATTAAAAACACGGACGTCCTAGTATATCCAATATTTCATATGTTTCTTCTGCTGCGATATCTGTGATGTGATCATGTGATGTTCTGTGATAGATACAGTATATAGTATATATGATATATTATATAGACGTTACTTATGTTTCGCACCCGCACTAGCCCTGCCCTGCTCTGTCGTTAGTTACCTAACGTAACGGTGCACGAGGGGACATCGAGGCGAATGCGGATGGCATAAGTGTACGTCGTATTTATCTGTGATGTTTAGGTATTTAAATGATGGGACTTCATTAATGTGATTAATGAAAGAAAAGAAACCTCAGATGTTGTAGAATCAAATTTTAAATAAAACAGGTAGCTACAGTTCTTGCTTTGCATAGCGGTATATATGATATACCCTGCACCTTATTCGATGAGGAAAGGACCGAGATCCCTTCACCGGGAGTGACTCCTTTAGCGATAACTGGCAGATGCTACACACTCGGTTTGACTTTTGATTGCTTCTATAGTTTCTGCTTTGCACAGTGATATATATGATATATCCCGCACCTCATTCGACGAGGAAAGGGCCGACGATCCCTTCACCGGGAGTGACCCCTTTAGCAAAACTAGAAAAGCCTCAAAATCACTCCATTTCAAAACTTCATTTGATTCTACAACGATATCAAGTTCATTACGCAATAGGTTTTCAGAAAAACCTGTCGTAGCCCTCCGTCATTTCAGATAAGTACTAGTTAGTATTCGTGCTGCGGTTGTTTGGCATGCGTCAAGGCGTAGTGTACGGTAGCTAACTAGTGCTTATCTGCTAGCATACGATGCGATTGGATTAGGGTATTCGCACGGCGTTGTTTGGCATGCGTCAAGGGTTGTGCGGGTGGGTTTAATTCAATCAAGAAATGTACGGGTTGAACTTGACTAGCGGACTATGGGTTGTTTGGCATGCGTCAAGGTCATAGCACGCTAGGGGCAAAATATTATCGGGAATTTCAAGTGTTGAAATTTGCAATGAGATTGCATACCTTCTATGAGATAGTTGGATCCCGATACCCACTGCGAGTAAGAGTTACTCCTGGGAGAGTTTTACACATTACAATTAGCCGATCAAGTAGGTGTCTAGAAAGGTGTTAACGAGGTTACGCCTCTGGGAAAATGAGGTTTACACTAATTAGGTTCGTGCGAAAGCACGGGGGACCTCCCTCAAAGTACCGACACTGGCCTGGCTGAAAGATTGGCGAACTTGTAGTGTGTAATTAATCCCGGCTAGCCTTTCCTTTTAGGGTTTGAAGGAAGATTTGATAAAAAGCAGTGGGAGCCATCCTGATTAGATAAGATAATAACCAATCTGATCTTGCACGAGCTTACGCTAAAGTGTTTTCTTCTCTCTCTCTCCAGGTAGCGACCATTTCATGCCTTAATCAAGATAATAATATGGATGTATTGACCGAACCCGCATGTTATACTGTGCTGGGGAACGTTGGTTCCGTTCCTTCTTATAAGAGTTATAGGAATGAACAGGAAATAGGGGAATACCAGGATTCCCATGCCACCCGAATGAAGAAAGTACATGTTGATGCATTTTCTTCGGGTGTGTTCGTTACAGAGAACTGTTTCTCCATTTGCTCCACGTCCTGGGTATTAGATACCGGGTCAGGATCCCATATATGTAATCAGTTACATGGGCTTAGGAAAGGTAGAGAACTTGGGGAAGGTGATAAAGACATTAGAGTTGGAAATGGTGCAATTGTTGCAGCTAAGACTGTCGGGGAATATCACCTTGCATTACCAACTGGTAATACATTGGTTCTGAACGAATGCTATTACATGCCGAACCTGATATGCAACATTATATCGGTTTCTTTATTGAGTAAAGAGGGATATAATTTTGTATTACAGGATAATGTTATGAACATTTTCCGTAACCAAAAGTTGGTTGGATCAGGCACGTTGTGCAATGGCATTTATGTTCTAAACCAATCAACAGTTCTGAGCATAACAAACACACACAAGAGGAAGAGTTCTGAACTGAACGAATCCTTCTTGTGGCATTGTAGACTGGGTCACATCAATGCGACACGACTGGCTAAGTTGCATAAGGATGGATATTTAAATCCGTTTGAATTTTCATCCTATGACACTTGCCAGTCATGTCTCAAAGGCAAGATGACCAAAGCTCCGTTTACGGGACACGGAGAAAGAGTTACCGAACTCTTGGGACTGATACATAGTGATGTATGCGGTCCCATGTCTACACATGCCAGGGATGGTTCTTCGTACTTCATTACATTCACTGACGATCTCTCTAGATTCGGATATGTGTTCCTGATGAAACACAAATCAGAAGCTTTTGAGAAATTTAGAGAATATAAACAAGAAGTCGAGAACCAAACCGGAAAAAGTATTAAAATCCTACGATCTGATCGAGGAGGGGAATACTTGAGCAATGAATTCTTGGACTTCCTAAAAGAGAATGGGATTCTCTCTCAGCTGACTCCTCCATATACACCACAACACAACGGTGTATCTGAACGGAGAAACCGCACCCTATTAGATATGGTGCGCTCAATGATGAGTACAGCTGAGTTACCTATTTCCTTCTGGGGATATGCGCTTGAGACAGCCATTGACCTATTGAATAGAGTTCCTACCAAATCGGTGCCTACCACTCCATATGAGATATGGAAAGGGAAGAGACCACATCTTAATTATATTAAGATATGGGGTTGTCCAGCCTATGTCAAAAGACAAAATCCGGACAAACTCGAGGCAAGATCTGTCTTATGTAAGTTTGTAGGATATCCCAAAATTTCACAAGGGTATATCTTCTACCACCCCGAGGAACAAAAGGTGTTTGTTTCTCGACATGCCACTTTCTTAGAAAAAAGTTTTCTTATGAAATAGATAAGTGGCATTGAGGTAGAACTGGAAGAGGTTCCAGCGACACAGACTACAATAGAAGATTTGGTTGAACCAGAGGATTCCGTAGTTCCCGATGAACCCCAGCCACTCCGCCGATCTAGTAGGGCTCCTCGCCAACCTGAGAGATACTACGGTTTTCTCATTGATGGTGGAAGCGAGGATTGCATCATGGATGATGATGACCCAACTAGCTTCGATCAGGCCATCACGAGTAGGGACTCAGTGAAATGGCTGGATGCTATGCGGTCCGAGATGGAATCCATGTACACCAACAAAGTATGGACTTTGGAAGTTGCTCCTGAAGGGGTAAAACCCATTGGGAGCAAGTGGATCTTCAAGAAGAAATTTGGTGTAGATGGGAAAGTGGAGACTTTCAAAGCTAGACTTGTAGCAAAGGGTTTTCGTCAAAGACCAGGTGTGGACTATGACGAAACCTTTTCTCCAGTGGCTATGCTTAAATCCATCCGAATCATGCTTGCCATTGCTGCCTTTCATGACTACGAAATCTGGCAAATGGATGTTAAGACCGCCTTTCTAAATGGTGATTTAGAAGAGTGCGTGTACATGACTCAGCCAGAGGGCTTCGTAGACAGTGGGAGCAGCGGGAAGGTGTGCAAGCTGCTTAAATCCATTTATGGATTAAAGCAAGCATCGCGGAGTTGGAACATCTGCTTTGACGTCGTTATCAAAGAGTTTGATTTCGTCAAAAATCCAGATGAACCTTGTATCTACAAGAAGGTGGCAGAGAGTAAGGTTGTCTTCCTCGTATTGTACGTGGACGACATACTCTTGATAGGAAATGATATTCCTATGCTGCAATCGGTCAAGCTCTTCTTATCACAAAGATTCTCGATGAAAGATCTTGGTGATGCCTCCTGCATATTGGGAATCAGGATCTATGGAGATAGATCCAAACGGATACTGGGATTGTCCCAATCCAGGTACATTGACACCATACTAAAGAGGTTTAGTATGGAAGAGTCCAAGCGTGGGAACTTGCCCACGATCTCTGGAGTCACTCTCTCCAAAAAGATGTCTCCCAAGACTGATTTGGAGAGAGCTCGCATGCAAGGGATACCCTATGCTTCGGCAGTAGGCTCTATCATGTATGCGATGCTATGTACCAGACCCGATGTAGCATACTCACTAAGTGTAGTGAGCAGGTATCAAGCTGATCCTGGAGAGAGTCACTGGACAGCTGTGAAGAGCATTCTCAAGTACTTACGAAGGACTAGAGATATGTTCTTGGTGTATGGTAACGGAGAGCTCCAAGTGGAGTCCTTTACCGATTCGAGCTTCCAGAGTGATAAGGACGACTCTAAGTCGCAGTCGGGCTTTGTCTTTACCCTTTACGGAGGGGCGGTTAGCTGGAAGAGTTCCAAGCAGGAAACTGTGGCAGACTCGACGATGGAGGCTGAATACATCGCTGCCAACGATGCTGCTAAAGAGGCTGTCTGGATCAAGAAGTTCATTGCTGAACTTGGAGTGGTTCCATCCATTGAGCATCCAATACCTTTGTATTGCGATAACAATGGAGCGGTGGCTTTGGCCAAGGAACCCAGGTCCCATCAGCGATCCAGGCATATTCTGAGGCGGTATCACCTGATCCGGGAGATAGTTGATCGCCGGGAGATCGAGGTCAGGAGGGTTGACACGAAGAACAACACGGCGGATCCACTCACGAAGGCCATTCCCCAGATACAGTTTGAGAGACTCTTTGGGATGCTCGGTATGCGATACTACAGCAGCTGGCCCTAGTGCAGTGCAAGTGGGAGATTTTTAGTTGTATGTATGCCCTAGAGGCCAGTATTGTACAGATGATGTATATTATATTGGATGCTTGGACATATATAGAGATGACTTTCTTGCTCGACATGATAGTATGCTATCTGGTTGCTCTTTATCTTAACATGTACACTAGTCTCTTTATACTGTCTTATAGTTACATGTTGGTAAAGCCCTTAGGATGTGTACTTGACTACCTGGACTATGATGCAGATCATACTCGTGGGGACATGGTAGTCCATAAGTACATCCTTCAAGGTCCCTAGTCGTGGGTGTATCGAGACGGGGCATCGATATACCAGTGTAGACTAGCGTATACGCTTCTCGACCCATGTGATGGGCGATGGATGATCCCATATCCATTGGTGTTTGACATCAGAGATGGTATACGGGTGCTCAGTGGAGACTGGGTACACTGGACGGACTCGCCGAGAACTCCCAGATGGTATTATACCTCACGTCAGATGGCAGTTCTCAGGTGACACTTGTACAGGTTAGTCTGTAGACCCGAGATCGTCATAGAGTCTTGTGTGATTCCCACTGTGCTTTGATCTCCACCTTACCACGTCCATGAGGGCATGCAAAAAGGTGGTCTTTGGGTACAGTCCCGAGTCACATGGAGGCAATGAGCGATAGGAGGGGTTTCGTCTCTCCCGGTATTGGGGGTTGATGTTGCGCTGTGCTCGATTGGCCGTAACAGGGAAGTCTCTGGCCAGGGCTGATCAGAGATTTGCTGGTAAGTGTTACCAGTAGTTTCTCGACCCGTTATGAGCCTCACATCGGCACGACTTATCGGTTATTGGGGGCTGACGTTTACCACCCCTAGACTTGATATGCGACATATCAGACGAACAGACCGGACTGTACGGTAAGTGTTACTGGTTGGATTCACAGGAGTGTGAGCGGGCTAGCTTGTCGATCTTCTGATCGCTCAATACCCGGATGGCCGTTACGTTTAGCAGACCGCTTGTGGCTTGTGGGTTCTTGATATGATCATCATCTGCTACCGGCGTATTGACGAGTCTTTAGAGTCCTACACAGAGGTTTCCTGGCTCAAGCGAAACGAAATAGGAGCGCATATGAGATATGTGCAGGACCGAGAATGATGCGTGTATGTGATACCGCATTTCATTCTCGCGATATATGTTTCGATTGGTTATATTCGATATGACCTAGTTATCGAATCATTGATTCGATAAATAGATACATTGGATTCTAGTCGGTTATGTGCGACATGACCGGATCATTGAATCAAATGTTGATTTAATGATTTAATGTATAATTATATATTTGATATATTGCATTGCATTAACTAGTATTGGTTCGCTTTATATGGATTTTCTCACTTGATGTGCAAATTGTATATGTGATATACTTTTGTGCACATGTTTGTATCATGTTTGATGATGCATGCTTATTTGGTTAAGTGTATAGAATTAAACTTAGGTTAAGAAAGTGATTAGGGTTTTTATTTATCCATTCTTTTATTTATTCATTTTTGTAAAAAGAATGGGATAAAAATACAAAATGGTTGCTTTCATTCTTGAACATTGTTGAAGCTTCATGAAGCTTTGACTTTGTGACCATTTTGTCTTCACACTAAACCCTAACCATTCTTCTAACCTTAGTTAATTCTCTACACTTAACTATGGTTCACATTATGATAAGTATTGATTTATTTATTATTTTATCTCAACACTTATCATATTATTTCTTCTTCATCATCTTCTTCTTCAAGAAAAGGTTGATGCCATCAATGGCAACTTGAGCAAAAGTGAGTGAAATCCAATTCTAAAGTGAACCCACCTCCTATTTCTTCACCCTCTACCTCTTGCCAAGTTGTTTTGGGTGTTTTCTTCATAAGTTTCACAACTTTGTGAAGTCGGAGCTTGAGCTTGTGCAACCTCGACGTAGATCGTCTTTGACACGAAGCCGACGACCTATTCCGCTCGTTTTCCCGATGAAGCCGACGAATGAGTCTAGGATTCGAAAAGGACAGCGAGAGGATGACTACGTGGAGCTAAGGAAGTGGATATCCGGATCTACAAAGGTTGTAGCATCTAACTTTTAGTTAAGTAGTTAACTAGTTTACCGTTTCGCCTAGAAATCTAGCCGACGATCCGTATTAGGGTTTCTCGGCACCCATAAAATTTTAAATTGGCATGTTCGATGCCTTGTGAGACCTCTATAGTGTGCCTAGGAACCCTACATCCCCCACAGACCAGTTTCTCAAGTTTCGGGCGAAACGCTGTAGTGACCGTATGGAGATATGGCAGGGTTCGATCAGATACGTGCGGTATTGCACGGATCATGATCGGACGGATAATACTAGCGGGCTTTGGTTTAAGCCGGATCCTAGTATTGTACAGTGTAGATTTTGTCTCATTACATTTGTATTCGGTCGGAATACAAATGCGGGTAGGTATACACAGTCGTGGGGTTTTCCTGTAATTTATTACGGGATCAGTTTTTTGAAGTTGCCATTTTGCTTTTCGTTTCGGCCATTTTCCTTTGTTTCTTTCCATGGCTGAAAATTGGTGGAGGAGGGTTTATTTGCAAATGTGCAAATTAGCATTTTGGAGGGTGTTTCTTGTTAATGGTTGCTTCATGATGGTCCTTGCTTCCTTTGACTTCATTAGTCTATGATTGCTTGACTTTTGGAGTAATCATGGTTGTTGATGATGGGGGTTGATTTGGAGTGAGAGTTTGTTGTGATCATTATATTTCATCATCATCTTTTTTCTCTCTCATGCATGATAGCTCCCCCCTTGACTTTTCTCTCTCTCCTTTTGAAACAAAATGGCCGGCCATTATGGTGATGGGGGCTGTCCAAATTGTGGTGGGTTTTTTATCTCCTTTGCTTGCTAAAAAAAATCATTAGCCATCACAAAAGTTCACTACATCTCCTTCTCCACTAAAACCATGGAAACTTCTACAACCCCATGAGACATAAGTTCTACAGTTAACCTGCAGCATCCTTGGGCACGTCGTGTTAGTTATATGTATGCCCTAGAGGCCATTACTATACATGTGATGTATATTGTAGTGGATGCTTGGACATATATAGGGAGGACTTTCTTGCTCGACATGATAGTATGCTATCTGGTTACTCTTTACCTTAACGTGTACACTGATTATCTCTCTGTTACATGTTGGTAAAGCCCTTAGGATGTGTACTTGACTACCTGGACTGTGATGCGGATCATACTAGTGGGGACATGGTAGTCCATAAGTACATCCTTCAAGGTCCCTAGTCGTGGGTGTATCGAGACGGGCATCGATATACCAGTGTAGACTAGCGTATACGTTCTCGACCCATATAGATGGGCGATGGATGATCCCATATCCATTGGTGTTTGACATCAGAGATGATATACGGGTGCTCAGTGGAGACTGTGTAAGTCCACGTTGCGACCCCCGGTTCTTACGGGGAGGCGGAAACGGTATAAAAATCAAATTTTTAGCGCATGGGGCAACATGGACTAACAAAGTCGGGATCTTTTCTAAACTAAACTAGCTAACATGCTAAAGAGAGTTAGGATAGATGAGTATACCTAACTTAAACTCCTTCTTCTTCAAACTTTTGTAGAGGTTGATGGTTCTTTCCTCGATGCCTTCTTCCGTCGAAGATGGATCCACCTGAGGGTTCAACCTTCGGGCTCTTTCTCGAACTTTGAGAGAACTAGAATCTCCGGCTTGCTAAACCTTGATCCTAGAATGAGTAGAGAGTGTCTTTTGGGGTTTTATCTTTTCAAGGAGAGAGATTCTCAACTCATGAGAAGGGTTCTCCTTGAGCTAGAGGAAGAAGAAGATGAAATGAGGAGAGAGAAGCTAAATGATAGAATGAGCTCTTTTCTTTTTGCAACCATAACATCAAGCAAAAAGAATTATCAAATTAATAATAATAATGAAAATGGAATAGTTGATGGAAGGTTTAGGAATGACCGTTATCATTTCAAACATTAAATGAATTTGCTAGAATCAAAGAGCATCTTTCTTTTGTAATGATGATGGTCAAAACTTCAACCATGGTCAACAAGTCAACCATGGTCAACAAGTCAACAAAAAACCAACCATGACACAATTTCATTTTATTAATATTATTAATTGATATATCATAATTCCATTAGGGTTTGGAAAAAGACGACTGTCAACTGTGCATACGCACCCGTTCCGAAACCCTAATGAAAAACCTCTTCCTCCGCCTCAATCAACTGTGCATACACACCCGCATTCTTGTTCCGAGGAACATGAATACCAAGAGATAAAAGCAACCCCAAAACATATACCGGTATCTGACTCAAACCAGAGCCAGCCAGTAATATCCGTCCGGACTCCAAACGTGCACAAGTGCGCGGATGAGAACGAACCCTGTCGCAAAACCATGCGACCTCTACTCTGTTTTGCCCAGAGGCGAATACCCTCTGTGTGGGACTCTAAAGACTCGACACTACGCTGGCAGTGGGTTTAACCACAGACCGCAAGCGGCACTAGCTGTGCGTAACGGTCCCCAGGTAGATGCCGACAAGAAGGCTGACGAGGTGAACCCCATCTGAACTCCTACTGAGTCTGAATATGACATTCTCCGTACAGTCCGGTCTGTTCGTCTGATACATCGCATGTCGGGCCTAGGGGACGGTAAAACGTCAGTCCCCCAATAGCGGTACAAGTCATGTCGGAGTGAAGCCCAAAACACCCTGAGATAACACTGGAAGCCTACCAGTATATCTCGCTTGCCCTGGCCAGGGACTACTCGTGTAATGGCTCTCCTACACACAGCGCGATGTCAACCCCCAATACCGGGAGAGACGAATCCTGTCTAACCGGCACTGCCTCCAAGTGCTTCGGGACTGCACCCAACTACCACCTGTTTGCACGACTCCTTTGAGCCGTGGTAGGGTAGTAGTCAAAGTACAGTGGGAACACACTCGAGGCGAAGTGCCAGTGTCAAGTCAGCGGACTAAGCTGTACTCATGTCACCTGGGAACTGATAACTGACGATAGGTATAATACCAACCTGTCAGTTCCCGACGAGTCCTGTCCAGTGTACTCGTAACCTAACGAGCACCCGTATACTATCTCCAGTACGACGTACTGATGGCTGTGGGACAGACCATCTCCCACACTGGGATGAGAAGCGCATACGCTAGTCTACTCCGGAGTATCGATGCCCTGTCTCGATAATCCTGCGACTAGGGACCTGTATAAGGATGTGCTTATAGATTACCCAGCCCCCACTAGTGTGACTGCCATCACAACGCTGGTAATCAAGCAAAGATCCTAAGGGCTCCACTAATGCGTATAGGTGATATTGCAAAATAAACACATGTACACATTGAAGTAGAAACAAACCAAGTAGCATACTACTATATTGAGCAAGATTGTTTATACAAGGTGAATATCCCAAGCTTCCATTAAGTAATATACAAACTAGTATGATACAGTAATGGCCTCTAGGGCATATACACTAACAGACTGGGTATACTGGATGGACTCGCCGAGAACTCCCAGATGGTATTATACCTTACGTCATATGGCAGTTCTCTGGTGACACTTGTACAGATTAGTCTGTAGACCCGAGATCGTCATAGAGTCTTGTATGATTCCCACTTTGCTTTGATTTCCACCTTACCACGTCCAAGAGGGCGTGCAAAATGGTGTTTTTTGGGTACAATCCCGAGTCACATGAAGGCAATGAGCGATAGGAGGGGTTTCGTCTCTCCCGGTATTGGGGGTTGATGTTGCGCTATGCTCGATTGGCCATAATAGGGAAGTCCCTGGCCAGGGCTGGTTTAGAGATATACTGGTAAGTGTTACCAGTAGTTTCTCGACCCGTTATGAGCCTCATATCGGCATGACTTATCGGTTATTGGGGTCTGACGTTTACCACCCCTAGACTTGATATGCGACATATCAGACGAGGAGACCGGACTGTACGGTAGTGTCACTGTCAGGCTTTTACAAGAGTTGGAGCGGGCTTGCTTGCTGATCTTCTGATCGCTCAATACCAGGGTAGCCGTTACGTCCAGCTAGTACCGCTGACGGCTTGTGGGTGCTTGATATGATCATCACCTACTGCCGGCGTATTGACGAGTCTTTAGAGTCCTACATAGAGGTTGTACTGGCTCAGGCAAAATGAAATAGGAGCACATATGTGATATGTGCGGGACCGAGAATAATGCGAGTATGTGATACCGTATTCTATTCTCGCGAAGTTTGTGTCGATCGGTTATATGCGATATAACCAAGTTATCGAATCAAGGGTTGATTCGATAAGTCGATACATTGGATGTTAGTCGGTTATATGTGATATAACCGGATTATTAAGTCAAGTATTGATTTAATAATTTAGTGTATAATTGTATATGTGATATACTAAATTACATTAACTAACATTGGTTCACTTAAACATTTATTTTTCTCACTTGTGCACAAGTTAATATATATGTGATATATATTTATTAGTGTACAAATTGTATCATGGTTGTTGATACACATGTCATGGGTGTATGAGACATACACCATTATATATATATTGGTATGGTTTTTAATATTCAAAGTAAATACAAAATTAGTGAATATTTGTTAAATGCATGAAGCTTGTAGAAGCTTATGAGTGCTTTGACAAATTCAACCCTTTTTGTTTTGCTTTAGATATTATTTAACCTAACCAATATATTTAGCCATGGTTATGTCTCTATATGAGTTAAGTATATGATACTCACTCACCATGGTTAGCTCATTCTCTCTCTTGAAAAGTTTCATTCTCATTTGAGCTCATCTTCTTCCTCCTTGATTTTCTTTCTAGGGTTTGAAAAAGAGAGAGATACAAAGTGAGAAAAGAAATTCTAAAGTTTACCCATTTCCTATCTCACCATCCTCTACTAGACTAGCACTTTAGTTTACGGTGTTTGCTTCACTAATTCTTTGGTTAGTGAAGTAGAAGCTTGAGTTCGTATTCCCTCGACGTAGATCATCTTCGGCCTCGAAGACTACAAGCAATACCGTTGCCTCTTCTCATGGAGCCGTCCTAGAGTCCGGGTGTTCGATGATCGCAGCGAAGGGACTACTACAAGGAGCTTAAGAAGTGAAGGACCGATCTACAAAGGTTGTATTTCGTATTCATTTAGAGTTAATGAGTTTAACTTTCATATGAAACCCTAATTTTCTAGCAAAGATCTTGTTTAGAGTTATTCGACACGGCTAAAATTTTAATCCGGCATGGTTGATGCCTTGTAGATCCTTATTAGAGTGCCTAGTAACCCTACAGTGGTACCAGAGCCTAGCTAGAACATTAGGCGATGTGTTAACGAAGTTAAAACCCCGATCGAACCCGATATGTCAAAGTTAACCCCCTCTCTGGAAAATTTTTTAAAACTGGGATTTTTCTGAATTAAAAATACCTAAAAAATTCAGCAGGGTTTTCTAAGAATTACCATGAAAAACGAGCCCCTAAGTCCTCCACGTGGCCGCGGAACCGCGGCAATGACATGCTCCTGCCGCGGAACCGCGGCCGTACGGATGACCTATTGACTCGTTTTGCTACTGTAACACCCGTATCTAAAATTGCTATTTTCTGGGTATTTTATATCTGACTCAAGTGTTGAGTGTTCTGGGGTTTATTTTGTAATCGTTGTTTCGATCGGAATATTTAATTTCGTTTTGTTTTCCGGATATTTAGAAAGTATTAAAATGTTCGAACGGATATCAATAACTCGTTTTTTCCCGACCCGGAAAATTTCCAAGTGTTGGATTTTTTCCGTTGTTTAAGAACGTCTAAATCGTGCAAGTTACGCAATGGACCCTCTAGAAGACAACAAACCTTAACTCGATTATGTGACCGTCTTGAACTGCCTTTTGAACCTTAGGGTTTGGGGCAGTTCGGCGTGCCACATGTGAGGCGTTGGATTGACCCTTCTACGGCTGGACCATTGGTACTGTGGCATGTGATGGATGTTTTTAAACTCCACTCAAGTGTTGAGAACTAGAAGGAAAACTTGGGTGTTTGATCATTCGATCGGAAAGTTTAACATTGTCTATTTATCTGAAATGTGATACAATATTTGGAATCTACATGTAGTTATGAGATAACTAATTTGGATGTTATAAACATAGCAGTTTAGTCTCACATGATCGGTTGCCACGGAATTTTGATGCGATCAAAAGTCCGTCGCAATCACGTAGCGTACGCGGATACTCGCCGGGAAAACATAATAGACAGCCATGCCCCATAGCCCCGACCAAGTGACTGTAGGAGAACCCCGTCGCCGAAAGTATCCGTTCGGGTGCTTGCGGCAGCGGTGTTCCGCCTTAGTGCACTTCGTCGACGGCATCCGGGGGTGCGGCCGTCTACTAAAGTTTGCAACGAGCATTCGATCACTTATCGGGAATCTTGTTGATTGCCCGACTAGATAATTGAAAAGTGTTTTTGATATAGAGACTAAAATGCGGGGTTTATAATTGTTAGGCATGCGATGTCTAAGGTGGTTGCGGATTCCAACTGTTGTAGTTTTACACTTTCTTTTCTGCGACCGTAAGTGTAATATGTGATATCGCCGGTTTCATTGCTATATGTCAACGATAATTGGGATGCGCATATTTACTTACGTTGATGACATGTGATGTTATATGTTGCTGGATATGTTATATTGGATCGTCGCGTTTTGAATAGCCGGGGTTTTTATGTGAGATGAGGTTTTTTTTTTTATTTTCATTCATGTAAAATTAAATGTATGTAATATTCTTTTATTGGGGCACTTCCGGGTTGAGGATGATGTCACCATTGTATATTATTTACTTTTCCGCACTAGGATAGACCCAAGGAGGAGAGCACAAGTAACCGGGTTCTAGAGTCCAGTGCGAGACCAACTCGAGGAATCGAGTCCGGGTCTCCTAACTCTAGAATTGGAAGGGTTGCTTGCCGCTCTCGTAGGGGTCTAGGGGTGTGGGTTTGGCTATTCATCGCGACCGTGGAATCCGTGTTTTATAGAGGCTCAAAATAAAACACGGACGTCCTAGTATATCCAATATTTCATATGTTTCTTCTGCTGCGATATCTGTGATGTGATCATTTGATGTTCTGTGATAAATACTGTATATAGTATATATGATATATTATATAGACGTTACTTATGTTTTACACCCGTGCTAGCCCTGCCCGGCTCTGCCGTTAGTTACCTAACCTAACGGTGCACGAGGGGACATCGAGACGAATGCGGATGGCATAAGTGTACGTCGTATTTATCTGTGATGTTTAGGTGACTTAAATGATGGGGCTTCATTAATGTGATTAATGAAAGAAAAGAAACCTAAAAGATGTTGTGGAATCGAATTTTCAAAAACAGGTAGCTACAGTTCTTGCTTTGCATCGTGGTGTTCCATGTAGAACATCCTGCACCTTATTCGATAAGGAAAGGGCCGAGATCCCTTCACCGGGAGTGACCCCTTTAGCAATAACTGGCAGATGCTACACACTCGGTTTGTCTTTTGATTACTTCTATAGTTCTTGCTTTGCATTGTGATATTTGTGAAATATCCTGCACCTTATTCGATGAGGAAAGGGCCCACGATCCCTTCACCGGGAGTGACCCCTTTAGCAAAACTAGAAAAGCCTAAAAAACACTCCATTTTAAAATCATTTGATTCTACAACGATATCAAGTTCATTACGCAATAGGTTTTCAGAAAAACCTGTCGTAGCCCTCCGTCATTTCAGATAAGCTGTATATAGTATTCGTGCTGCATTTGTTGGCTTTCGTCAAGGTGTAGTGTGCGGTAGCTATATGCTGCTTATCTGTTGGATTAGGGTAGTCGTACGGCTTTGTTGGCTTTCGTCAAGGGTCGTGCGGGTGGGTTTAATTCAATCAAGAAATGTACGGGTTGAACTTGACTAGCGCGCTATGGTTTGTTGGCTTTCGTCAAGGTCATAGCACGTTAGGGGCAAAATATTATCGGGAATTTCAAGTGTTGAAATTTGCAATGAGATTGCATACCTTCTATGAGATAGTTGGATCTCGATACCCACTGCGAGTAATTGTTACTCCTGGGAGAGTTTTACACATTACAATTAGCCGATCAAGTAGGTGTCTAGAAAGGTGTCAAAGGGGTTACGCCTCTGGGAAAACGAGGTTTACTTTAATTAGATCCGTGCGAAAGCACGGGGAACCTCCCTCAAAATACCGACACTGGCCTGGCTGAAAGATTGGCGAAGTTGTAGGGTGTAATTAATCCCGGCTAGTCTTTCCTTTTAGGATTTGAAGGAAGATTTGATAAAAACAGTGGGAGCCATCCTGATTAGATAAAATAATAACCAATCTGATCTTGCAAGAGCGCACGCAGAGTGTTTTCTTCTCTCTCTCTCTCCAGGTAGCGACCATATCACACCTTAATCAAGATAATAATACGGATGAATTGACCGAACCCGCTTGTTATACTGAGCTAGGGAACGTTAGTCCCGCTCCAACTTATAATTGTTATAAGACAGAGCAGGAAATAGGGGATTACCAGAATTCCCGTGTCGCCCAAACGAAGAAAGTGCATGATTATGCATCATCTTCGGGTGTGTTCATTACAGAGAACTGTTTCTCAGTATCCTTTACATCCTGGGTATGAGATACCGGATCAGGATCCCGCATATGTAATCTGTTACATGGGCTACAGATAGGTAGAGAACTGAGAACGGGTGATAAGTTTCATGAGATAGAAAACGGTGCAAGTGTTGCAGCTAAGTCTTTTTGTCGCTATCACCCTGTATCACCAGAATACATTGATTCTGAACAAATGTCATTAGATACCGAACCTGATATACAACATCATATCAGTCTCTTTATTCGTAAAGAAGGATATAATTTTGTATTGTTGGATAATATTTTGAACATTTCCTATATCAAGAGTTGATCGGTTCAGGCATGTTATCTAAAAGTATTGACGTTCTAAATCAAACTACAGTTCTTAGTATATAGAACACACATAAGAGGAAAAGTTCAGAAATAAACGAATCCTTCTTGAGGTATTGTAGACTATATCATATCAATGCGACCCGACTAGCTGAAGTTACATAAAGATTCATATTTAAATTAAAAGTTTGAATTTACATCTTGTGAAACTTGTCGGTCATGTCACAGAGATAAGATGACCATAGCTCCGTTTATTAGAAACAGAGAAAGAGTTAGTGAACTCTTGGGATGATACATACTGATGTATGAAGGTCCCCTGTCTATACATGCCAAGAACGGTTTTTAGTACTTCATTACATTCTCTGATGATCTCTCAAGATTCAGACATATGTTCTTGTTGAAACACAAGTCCGAACCTTTTGAGATATTCACAGAATATAAGTTAGAAGTAGAGAACCAAAACGGGTATAAGTATTATGTCCTTTGATTCGATCAAGGAGGAGAATACTTGAGCACGGAATTCCTGGATTATTCTAAAGGAGAATGAGATTCTCTCTCTCAGCATTACTCCTCCGTATACACCACAGCACGTCGGTGTATCGGGGCGGAACAATCACACCCTATATGATAAGGTGTGCTCTATGATGAGTACTACTGAGTTACCTATTTCCTTTTGGGAGTTATGCACTTATGAAGTTGCATACCTATTGAATAGGGTTCCGATCAAATCAGTTGCCTACCACTTCATATGAGATATGGAAAGGGAAGAGCCCATTTCTTAAGTCAGTTAAGATTTGGGGTTGTCCGGCCTATGTCTAAAAGCAAAATCCGGACAAACTCGAGGTAAGGTCAGTTCTGTGGAAGTTTGTTGGATATCTCAAGCACCAGCAAGGGAATATCTTCTACCAAACCGAGGAACAAAAGATGTTTTGTTTCTCGGCATGCCACCTTTTTGAAAAAAAAAGGAATTTATTTTGGAAACAAATTTGTAGTCATGAGGTAGAACTGGAAGGAGTTCCAGCTATACAAACTACAGCTGACGATTTGGTAGAACCGGAGGATTCAATAGTAACCAACGAACCTCAGCCTCTCCGCCGATCTAGTAGGGTTCCTCACCCACCTGAGAGATACTTCAGTTTCTCTATGACAGTGGGAGCGAGGATTGCATCATGAGATGATGACCCAACTAGTTTCGAGCTGGCCATCAGGAGTGGGACTCTGTAAGAATGGCTGGATGCTTAGCGATCTGAGATGGAATCCTTATACACCAACAAAGTATGGACTTTGGTTGCCTTATCTGAAGGGTTAAATCCCCATCAGGAGCAAGTATATCTTGAGAAGATTACTTGGTGTACATGGAAAAGTTGAGACTTTCAAAGCTAAACTTGTTAAAGGTTTGCGTCATTTGACCAGGTATGGATTATGATGAAACCTTTTCTAAGTAGCTATGCTTGAGTCCATCCAGATCCTACTTGCTACGGCTACATACCATGACTACGATATCTGGCGGTTGGGTGTCATGACTGCTTTTCTAAATGATGATTTGGAAGAGAGCATCTATAAGTACACAGTCAGAGGGCTTCGTAGACAGTGGGAGCAGCGGAAACGTGTGCAAGATGTTTTATGTGATAAAGCAGGCATCGCGGAGTTGGAACGTCTGTTTTGATGTGGTAGTCAAAGAGTTTGACTTCATCAAAATGGTAGATGAACCTTGTATACACAAAAAAGGTAGTAGAGAGTATAGTGGAGATCCTCGTAGAGTGCGTGGATAACATACTCTTGATAGGAAAGGAGTTTCCTATGCTACGCTCAGTCAATCTCCGCTTATCACAATGATTCTCCACATAGGATTAAAGCGATACCTACTAAATCCTGGGTTTTAGATCTATGAGATAGATCTAATTGGATGTTAGGATACTCACTAGTTGTAGTGAGATGGTATCAATTGATCCTGGGGAGAATCACTGGAAAGGTTCCTTGGTGATAAGGACGACTGAATGTCAGTCGCGGGCATTGTCTTTATCCTCAGTAAAGGGACGGTATGTTGGAAGAGTTCCAAGCTAGATACCGTGGCATACCAGACGATAAAGGCTAGATACATCGCTACCAAAGATGCTACCAAAGAGGCAGTCTGGGTGTATATTAGTTCATGAGATGAACTTCGTTCCTACCATTGTGTGACAATGGAGTTGTGGCTTATGCCTAGGAACGCCCGTCCCATCAGTGATCCAGACATAATCTAAGGCAGTGTCACCTGATCATGGAGATAGTTGATCTCCAGGGGATCGAGATCAGGAGAGTAGACTCAGAGGACAACACGGCGGATCCACTCACAAAGGCCTTTTCCCAAAGAGAGACTTTTATGGGATGGTTGAGTTTGAGATACTTCAACCACTGTTATCAGACGGCCCTAGTGCAAGTGGGAGATTGTTAGTTATATGTATGCCCTAGAGGCCATTACTATACATGTGATGTATATTGTAGTGGATGCTTGGACATATATAGGGAGGACTTTCTTGCTCGACATGATAGTATGCTATCTGGTTACTCTTTACCTTAACGTGTACACTGATTGTCTCTCTGTTACATGTTGGTAAAGCCCTTAGGATGTGTACTTGACTACCTGGACTGTGATGCGGATCATACTAGTGGGGACATGGTAGTCCATAAGTACATCCTTCAGGGTCCCTAGTCGTGGGTGTATCGAGACGGGGCATCGATATACCAGTGTAGACTAGCGTATACGTTCTCGACCCATATGGGCGATGGATGATCCCATATCCATTGGTGTTTGACATCAGAGATGATATACGGGTGCTCAGTGGAGACTGGGTACACTGGACGGACTCGCCGAGAAGTCCCAGATGGTATTATACCTTACGTCAGATGGCAGTTCTCTGGTGACACCGGTACAGGTTAGTCTGTAGACCCGAGATCGTCATAGAGTCTTGTGTGATTCCCACTGTGCTTTGATTTCCACCTTACCACGTCCAAGAGGGCATGCAAAACGGTGGTTTTTGGGTACAGTCCCGAGTCACATGGAGGCAATGAGCGATAGGAGGGGTTTCGTCTCTCCCGGTATTGGGGGTTGATGTTGCGCTATACTCGATTGGCCATAACAGGGAAGTCCCTGGCCAGGGCTGGTTTAGAGATATACTGGTAAGTATTACCAGTAGTTTCTCGACCCGTTATGAGGCTTATATCGGCATGACTTATCGGTTATTGGGGTCTGACGTTTACCACCCCTAGACATGATATGCGACATATCAGACGGGGAGACCGGACTGTACGGTAGTGTCGCTGTACGGATTTTACAGGAGTTGGAGTGGGCTTGCTTGCTGATCTTCTGATCGCTCAATACCCGGGTATCCGTTACGTCCAGCTAGTACCGCTGACGGCTTGTGGGTGCTTGATATGATCATCACCTACTGCCGGCGTATTGACGAGTCTTTAGAGTCCTACATAGAGGTTGTACTGGCTCAGGCAAAATGAAATAGGAGCGCATATGTGATATGTGCGGGACCGAGAATAATGCGAGTATGTGATACCGTATTCTATTCTCGCGAAGTTTGTGTCGATCGGTTATATGCGATATAACCAAGTTATCGAATCAAGGGTTGACTCGATAAGTCGATACATTGGATGTTAGTCGGTTATATGTGATATAACCGGATTATTAAGTCAAGTATTGATTTAATAATTTAGTGTATAATTGTATATGTGATATACTAAATTACATTAACTAATATTGGTTCACTTAAGCATTTATTTTTCTCACTTGTGCACAAGTTAATTTATATGTGATATATATTTATTAGTGTACAAATTGTATCATGGTTGTTGATACACATGTCATGGGTGTATGAGACATACACCATTATATATATATTGGTATGGTTTTTAATATTCAAAGTAAATACAAAATTAGTGAATATTTGTTAAATGCATGAAGCTTGTAGAAGCTTATGAGTGCTTTGACAAATTCAACCCTTTTTGTTTTACTTTGGATATTATTTAACCTAACCAATATATTTAGCCATGGTTATGTCTCTACATGAGTTAAGTATATGATACTCACTCACCATGGTTAGCTCATTCTCTCTCTTGAAAAGTTTCATTCTCATTTGAGCTCATCTTCTTCCTCCTTGATTTTCTTTCTAGGGTTTGAAAAAGAGAGAGATACAAAGTGAGAAAAGAAATTCTAAAGTGTACCCATTTCCTATCTCACCATCCTCTACTAGACTAGCACTTTAGTTTAGGGTGTTTGCTTCACTAATTCTTTGGTTAGTGAAGTAGAAGCTTGAGTTCGTATTCCCTCGACGTAGATCATCTTCGGCCTCGAAGACTACAAGCAATACCGTTGCCTCTTCTCATGGAGCCGTCCTAGAGTCCGGGTGTTCGATGATCGTAGCGAAGGGACTACTGCAAGGAGCTTAAGAAGTGAAGGACCGATCTACAAAGGTTGTATTTCGTATTCACTTAGAGTTAATGAGTTTAACTTTCATATGAAACCCTAATTTTCTAGCAAAGATCTTGTTTAGATTTATTCGGCACGGCTAAAATTTTAATCCGGCATGGTTGATGCCTTGTAGATCCTTATTAGAGTGCCTAGTAACTATGTCCAGGTATGCGTATATACATGTCAATAATGATGCAATACCCTCTAGGTATAGGTGTAGCTATGTCCAGGTATATGTATATACATGTCAATAATGATGTAATACTCTCTAGGTATATGTGTAATCATGTAGGCATAGCAAGGCATATGTGTAAGCATATAGACATACAGGTATGCTATATTTGTTATATACAATGGAAATAAGGATCATGTCTCAATGTCTCTAACCAATGCAATATCACATAGGTATAGGTTGTGCGTGTCATGGCAATTATCGACAGAGTGTGTGTAGCATACAATTAGTGCTCGTGAAAATAAACCGTCAATAATAATGTTGTGTCTCATTAATACTATGTCCATATGCAATAGGAAAATGAGGTATGCAACAATGGTACACATGCACAATCAAGTAATGATATGAAATGAAGTTCATGCACAATCCCTATATGTGCAATATACTTATAATCAAGAATCATATCATTTAATCTAGCCCAGACGCATAACGCCATACGAGCGATTCCCCTGTAGATGTTAAATCTACTCACAGATGATCTTGGGCTAAGTAAAGCCAACCACTCGCTTTCCCTTCTTCGCAGCGTCCGAAGTCCCCGCCTGCATCCCTAAGATCATAAAACAACAATATAACAAGTTCATATTAGAAATCGACCAATAACACGCAACCACTACGTTTGACCGATGCACCAACTCCAAACATACTCTCAAGTGTTCGTCTAGTGGCTAACGTGCGTAGCGACACTACGAAACCAACCCAAGAGCAACAGCTACACAAGAATACGAACTGTGTCGGATAACGTAACGCGCGGAGTCGAAACACTAGAAACAAGCAAAGTGATCCCAGATTTTGCTACACAAAAAATTGGTAAAAGTTGCAAGTGCCACGAGACCAAATACAACCCCAGAGACCCCTAGACCAAAACTAGAACCCCAACTCACCAGTCTGGCCGCAATTTGCGGCCAGAAGCAATAAATCTGCGGCCACCTTGAAAGGGAATGGGCTCAGGTTTTTAGGGTAGCTTCTAGGTCACAACACTAGGTCACTGTGATGGGAACTTTTCCATCAAATACCTTGTTTTATAGCAGATTCATCCGAGACCCAAAACTACTCTAAAATACAACATTTACACTAAAATGAAACTTTAAGCGTTCTAAACTGAAACGAATAAGCTACGCAACATTAAAAACACCTAGTTAACAGATAGAGATCATTACCTATCCACACAAGCTCAAAGATCCTAGCTTTCCAAGCTCCAAGGGATCCTAGAGGCAAAACAAGGCAAGATAAGTGATTTGGTTGTGATTTTGTGAAGTTTTGTGAAAGATTTGTGATGGAATGGCAAGGGTTCAGTTGAGAGTTAAGGAAAGATGAAAGGAAATGATAAAGAGATAAAGTGAGAGAGAATGAGAGTGTGTGAGTGAGTGAGAGAGATAGGTGAGAATAATGGTGAGAGGGTAAGTGCACCCTAGCAATAACTCTCCTATTAATGCAAGACATGACTCCCTCATGACTCACCAAGCCACCTCTCCCAAAACAAAACACAAAGAAGAAATATCTCCTCCCCACTCAAAATACCTAGGGTTTAGTGTTAAAGCAAAGCAAGGATTAGGATTTGGTTAAGTTGTCATGGTCACTAACGAGATTAACACTAACAAACCCTTACATTAACGTACACACATGTATGCAAGCCCAAAACAATTAATAATAAAATATTAATTAATTGTTATAAAATGTGAGGAAACCAATTTGGTAAACTTTTTTTTTCTTTTTTTTCTTCAGAAAACCCGCATTATCGTCTAATTAACACTAATCGCGTTCTAAAGTGTTACAATCTCCCTCTCTTATAGAAATTCGTCCCCGAATTAGAATTCTTACTATGCATACCTTCAAAGAGATGAGTGCAAAACTCCCAAATCTCGCTCGCAGCTTCCCAAGTGACCTCCTCACTATACGGCTACGTCAAAGAACCTTCACAGATGGAACGACCCTTGACTGGAGTTTCTCCACCTGCCGATCCACTAACACTATCGGCTGCCGGTGAACGAAAAGATCGCGTCCAAGCTAAATGGTCTGATGCTGAATCATGTGAGAAAGGTCATGAAGGTATTGCGAAGTATCGACACAAGGAATACGGGGTGAATACTCAAAAATCTGGGCGAAAGTGCCAAATTATAGGCAACGGTACTAACTCGCTAAAGGATTTCAAAAGGACCTACAATCTGGGACTAAGCTTCCCAAAACTCAACACGCCATTTCATCGGAAAAATCCATAGGAATACATGATCTCCCACTGCGAACTTAAGTCTGCGACAACGACGATCGGCATAAGACTTCTGTCTGCACTGGGCTGCTCTCATCCTGTCCTGAATCAACTGGATCTTCTATGAAGTCTCTGGAGTAGCTGGGGCCCAAAAATCTTGCTCTCGCGGAATCGGTAAAACAGACTAGCGATCGACACAACATACCGCACAAGTCCTGAAAGTTGTCATTTGAAATGTCTCCTGATAACCGTTATCGTAGGTGAACTCCATCAATGGCAAGTGACGATCCCACAGCCAACAAACATTTAGTACGTACGCACAAGCATATCCTCCAGAGTCTGTATAGTCCGCTCTGTCTGACCATCGGCCTACGGATGGAAAGCGGAGCTAAAGCTCAATCAGTACCCAAGGCTTCCCGAAGCTTCTGCCAAAGACGACTAGCTAACTGGGTGCCTCTATTGGATACAACGCATGAAGGAACTCCATGCAAACGCACAAACTTACCCAAGAACAACGAGCAAACTGAGCATACTGAGCATAACCGGACAACAATCGCTCATATAGAGTCACACCCTGTCTAGACCTGGGTAGGCACCACAATGAAATTTCATGGAGATCTGCTCCCATCCCACTCCGGAACGGTTAAAAGTTGTAACTCTCCTGCCGGTCTCAAATGCTCAACCTTAGCTCGCTGACAAGCCAAGAACCTCAAAACGAAATATGAAACTTCACTCTTCATCCCTGCCCACCCGTAACTAACTCTCAAGTCATGTTATATCTTGGTGGCACTTGGGTGAATACTGAAAGCTGACTGATTTGCCTGCTCTAGGACCTCGCATCACTACCCATCAGTATCTGGTACACACAAGCGAGTCCCGTAATGTAGCACACCCTGGTCATAAATCAAGATCTCTGAATCTCTACCCTGCCGAACATGCTCAAGAATTTCAGAAAAACGAGCATCGGCGGGCTGTGCCTCGCGAAAACGATTAAGTAAAAGTGGACGGGCGCGGACATGTGCAAGCTGTCACCTCAGTAGATGCACACTTAAGCTGTACTCAACGGTCACACAAGAACTGTAAATCTACAGAAGACTGTCTGTGAACTGTGCACAACTGGAATAAGCTACCCCCGGGCCTACAACTCAAAGCATCAGCTACCACAATCGCCTTGCCACGGAAAATAAAGGATCTCACAATCACAATCCTTCAAAAGCTCCATCCAACGGCGCTGTCTCAACTTCAGATCCCGCTGCAGGAAGATTTAGCTCTGGTGGTCTGTGAAAATCTGACACGACTCTCCGTACAAGTAGTGTCTCCAAGTTCTCAGCACAAGACCACCGCAGCCATCTCCAGATCATAAGTGGGATAAATCCTGCTCGTTCTTCCTCCAACTGTCGGGAAGCATAAGCGATAACTCTATCATGCTACATCAATACACAAGCGAGCCCCACTCGCGAAATATCACAATAAACGATAAAGTCGCCCGATCCAGAAACAAGGATAGAACTGGTGCAGTCGTCAACCGAGTCTTCAACTCCTGAAAACTCAGCACGCATGCCTCAGTCTAAAGAAAAAGGAACCCCCTTCCTTGTCAGTATGGTCAACGGTGCAGCGATACTCAAGAAATCCTGCACGAAACGGCGGTAAAAACTGGCTAAGCCCAAAGAGCTGCAGACCTCTGTCCCTGAACAGGTCTAGGCCAAAGTTGTACGGCCTCGATCTCCCTCGGGTCCATACGAATACCGTCTCCCGTAACCACATGACCTAGGAAGTCAACACTATCAAGCCTGAAGAAACACTTCAAGAATTTAGCAAACAGCCGGTACTCTCCCAATGTCTGCAAAGCAATCCTCAAGTGCTGCTCATGTTCCTCACGACTCTTAAAATAGACCAGAATGTCGTCAATAACACAACAATACACTGGTCGAGAAACAGCCTGAGAAAATCTGGTTCATCACACCCATGAATGCTGCTAGGGCATTGGTGAGTCCAATGACACCACCAAAAACTCATAAGCCCGTAGCACGCACAAAGAAGTCTTCGGAATGTCATCACTCCAAACCCGCAACTAATGATGACCCGATCCCCAAATCAAAGTTAGAGAAAAAAAATGTCTCGCACCCTGGAGCTGATCAAAGAAATCGTCAATGCGAGGTAAAGGATGCCTAATTCGCACCGTAACTCGGTTCAATTGACGATCAATCAATACAACTTCAAACTGCCGTCCTTCTTCTTAACGAACAGAGTAGGAGCTCCCCAAAGCGAAACACTTGAACTTACTAGTCCCCTATCTAGCAACTCTGCAGCTGATCATTAATCTCCCTAAGCTCCGCCGGCTCATCTAGAACAATGTCGGAAAAACTCTCGCACGATAGGAATCCGGTCCAACGAATCCACTGTGGCTTCAGTATCATGAATGAAAGCCAAGAATCCTTGACATCCTCTCCTCAAAAGCCGACTAGCGAAAACTGCTGAAATCAAGCCGTAAGGGGCGGCACCACTGTCCCCCTACACAACAAGAACTGACTCGCCGGGAAAACAAAACCTAATTGTCTTCTCGCTGCAGTCCACAGACGGATATCACGTAGCTAACCAGTCCGTGCCCAGGAGAACGTCAAAGTCCAACATCTCAAGAAAGATCAAATCGACGGACGAATCTCTATCTCCTACCCAAATGGCACATGACCGAAACACGTATTGCGCAACCAAAGGATCGCTAACAGGAGTAAACACAACAAGTGGCTGATCTAGCATACACGACTCTCGACCCAACCTCGGCACGAAGTGTGTAGAACAAACGAGTGCATAGATCCCGAATTAAACAAACATGCGCAACAAAAGAACATACGAAAATGAATACCTGAAAACTCTACATTGGACGCCCGCGCGTCTCGATGAGTAGAAGCAAACACTTGTGCCTGCCCTCTACCCGCAACCGGCTGTCCTCCTCCTCCACCATCCTGTACTTTCTGAACGAACCCTCCGCGACTACGACCTCTCTGAACATAAGTCTGACGCGGTGCGACAACAGGCGCAAGGGGCAACGCTCCCTGAGGTGAAGGTGGTAAGGTAACATATGGTACTGCTGCCCTCCTCTGGCGTACCAAGGTAAAATCTCTGACGAGGTGATGGAACCTCCCGCACCGGAAACATCCACGTGATGGCTGTTGATCCTCCTGAGGATAAGAGCTAAACAACAGTCCTCGTCCCAAGCCTCTGCTACTCTCGCGACGTAAACGAAATCTGTCGTGGCAACTAAGCCTCTGTCTCTGGGTTGATACACTTGTACGAGCCCTCCTCGGTCCTGAAACTCCCAAAGTCTCGGGAAGATCTGCCTCATCAACTAGGGTTGCATCCATTGCTGATGTATACGTGACACAATACTGTGTGTTGATAGCAAGGAATAACTGGGTAACAGGGGTGGCAACCTCCTGTCGCTGCGCTCGACTGGCCTTAACCTACAATCCCATCGTCTGGCGAAAGTCCTGAACATCTGCCTCAAGCCTAGCGATACGATCTATCGAAGGCGGATCAATATGCTCCTGTACAGCGAGCGTACCGTCCTGGTCAGTCATCGTCCCAAATGAGTCAACTCTGACCTCGGCTCTCGCCTCTCTCTGAGCCCTCATAGTCATCGGCGGAAAAAGGCTAGAAATGGAAATAGGATTCGATAAGAACACGGAAATTGAATCACAAGGATATGTATAATCATAGAAAGAATTTCAAGCAATTAGCACTTAGGTCACTTAGACGGAGTACCGTGTCGTAAGTATGCCGCGGACATACACACGCTGTATCACTCTGCTTAAGCTACCAACTCTATCATACCAAGGCCATCCTACACTCCAAAGGTAAAATCTAGCGCTCTGATACCAACTTGTCACGACCCGAAATTTGGCACGTGATGGCCCTTAAACCATGTAGCGTCTCCAGGCGTAACGCAATTTAAGTAAGCCGAAAACCCAGCAATCTAAACCATCAAAAGTAGTAAGTGATAAGAACATTATTAAAACTTTTGAAATCTCAATCAAATTCTTTAAAGTTCAAATTTACTTTTTGTAAAAACTAGCCCCAAAAAGGGTAAAACATAAATATATAAGTAAAGCATCCCCAACGGGAGCAAATCCACGGCCAAAGGCGGAAAACAACCACCACAAGCAAATATACGACACCGTAGCGAAGAAAAAAAGACGATATAAAGTGAAACAGCATAAAAGATATCCAAAGTCACCAAAATAATATACAATATCGTCCTCACAACTCGTCTCTAAGTCAATACATGAAGTAGTAGATGGAGAGTACTGGATACAACGAATATACAATGAGCAACATCGGATAACCGCAAAACCCACATATAGCAAAACTGCTCACAGTCAGCCGTAGCGGTATCCGCTGTAAAAGATGATACGATAAATGAAAGCCCTGCCACGACTGCTCTGAGGGGCTACCTGCAAAACACTATGGCACAACGGGGATGAGTTGCCAACTCGTGAATAGTAAATAACATATGCAGGTAATCGCAGGTATGCACGTACTGCGATAATCTATCATATGCAAACTGATAGCAATAAATGGCAATATGTATATGCAACAGTCATGAAAGATACTCTATCAGGTACTACTAATACATGAAGGAATGCATATGAAATAAATGCTGAGTATGGGATAAAACATATCCTGTAAGTCTCATGAAACCTGAGTGTCCAACATCGACACCCGAAAATATCATGAAAACTAGTGTCCAGCATCGACACATAAATACTCATATAATAGGCTCCGTGTGCGGGATTGGCCCGCGGGCTCCAGCGGAACGGTTCGGCCTAAATCCATCTTATGACTCCGGTCGGTATCCTCCAGATAACTGCCGATTCCAAATACTGTCACCGGTAGGCAGTGCACCTCCCCTGCCAGGCTCATCGGCTAATCCATCGACATACCTTTCTTGCCCCGGCGTACTGTTCATACCATAATATTGCATTATTATATTCCCCATTCTTATTCATTTTATAAATAAACAGGTGCTTTTGACGCATGTCTGCTACATATTATAAGTTACAGGTTCTTGGATCTAAAGCAGTGAAAAAGATAAAAGATAATGCAAAAGTGAGACTTTGACCAATAAACAGAGAATCTTGATCAAGCCTACACAGAGATCAGTACAAAACAGCGCAAGGTTCAGGACTTCGTCATGAAGCAACGGTAAAAGTCCGCTACAATGTTCACTAGAGATCTGGAGAAGACCTAGAAGCCCAATTGAAAAAGGACATATATAAACAGGAACCATAAGTCAATAGAAGCCAGGCCCAGAAGTTGCAAAGCCCAAATCCTTCTTTTGGCACTTTTGCTTATCTTTTCGGACATGGTTGAAAAGTTCTTGGAGATCTTTATGGATGATTTCTCCATTTTTGGTGACTCCTTCGACGAGTGTTTACTACATCTTGACGCGGTTCTTACCCGCTGTAGGGATAAGAACCTAACTTTAAATTGGGAGAAGTGCCACTTTATGGTACGAGAAGGCATTGTCTTAGGACATGTCATCTCGCAAAACGGCATAGAGGTTGATAGAGCCAAAATTGAAGTCATTTCTAATCTTCCTCCTCCTAAATGCGTCAAAGACATCCGAGCTTTCCTCGGCCACGCCGGTTTTTATAGACGGTTCATCAAGGATTTTAGCAAGATTGCTAGACCTTTGACTCTCTTATTGGCCAAGGACACAACATTTGATTTTGACTCAACTTGCATGGAAGCGTTCGAGTCATTGAAACACTCTCTCATTTCTGCGCCCATTCTTTCATCTCTAGACTGGAAGCATCCTTTCGAAATTATGTGCGACGCATCAGATTTTGCCATTGGTGCTGTTCTTGGACAGCACATTAATAAGATGCCGCACGTGATTTATTACGCTAGCCGAACACTAAATGAGGCCCAACTAAACTACACAACAACGGAAAAAGAGTTTTTAGCAGTTGTGTTTGCACTTGAAAAATTCCGGCCTTATTTAATCGGTTCTCCAGTTATTGTATATACGGATCATTCAGCTCTTCGCCACCTTTTTGCGAAGAAGGATGCTAAATCGAGGCTAATACGTTGGATCCTCTTACTACAAAAATTTGACCTTGTCATAAGGGACAAAAGAGGATGTGAAAACGTAGTAGCCGATCACCTTTCACGACTTCCTTCTTCGCCTACACTTGAAATTCCAATAAAAGATGTCTTTCCCGATGAGCAACTCTTAACCGTTTCTTGCGAACCATGGTTCGCTGATATCGTCAACTACTTAGCCACCGGCTTGATACCTAAACATTGGTCAAAACAGGATAAACTTCGATTCTTGTCCCAAGCAAAGCATTTTTACTGGGATGAACCTTATCTTTTTAAATACTGTTCCGACCAAATCATTCGTCGGTGTGTACCGGAAAACGAGTTTAAGAGTGTGCTGTCTTTTTGCCACGATCAAGCATGTGGCGGGCACTTTGGCCCAAAGAAGACAGTCGAAAAAATCTTGTAGTGTGGTTTCTATTGGCCACGACTCTTTAAGGATGCATATGAATACTGCAAGACATGCTCCCGGTGCCAACACTTGGGCCGGATATCGTGGAGAAACGAAATGCCGCTCCAACCAATTTTGGTTGTGGATAGTTTTGATGTTTGGGGAATAGACTTCATGGGACCATTTCCCAATTCTTTTGGGAATATTTATATTCTTTTGGCTATTGATTACGTTTCATAGTGGGTCGAGGCTGTGCCTAGCCGAACGAATGACAATAAGGTTGTCGTTCGATTTCTTAAAGAACACATCTTTTCTCGATTTGGGCACCCTCGAGCGATCATAAGTGATAATGGTTCTCACTTTTGCAATAGGACTTTTGAGTCCTTAATGCGCAAATATTCTATTACCCACAAGCTGTCAACGCCATACCATCCCCAAACATGTGGGCAAGCCGAGGTCTCGAATCGGCAAATTAAGCAAATCTTGGAGAAAACGGTTTCTAAAAACCGTAAAGATTGGTCACTCAAATTGATCGATGCACTATGGGCTTTCCGTACTGCATACAAGACCGATCTTGGTATGTCTCCATATCGGCTTGTGTACGGGAAGGCTTACCACCTCCCAGTAGAGATTGAGTATAAGGCATTTTGGGCTATCAAAGAGTTGAATTTATCATTAGGAGATGCGGGCAGCAATCGAAAGCTGCAGTTAAATGAACTAGAAGAGCTGCGGGATGAGGCTTATGATAATGCCGTAATTGTTAAGAACCGAACTAAGGTGTTCCACGATAAACACCTTTTGCGAAAAACTTTTAAACCTGGTCAACAGGTTTTACTCTATGACACTCGGTTACATTATCACCCCGGCAAGCTCCGTTCTAGGTGGAAAAGACCATTTGTAGTTTGCACCGTTTATCCGCACGGTGCGGTCGATCTTGAAAATTCAGAGGATGGTACCTTATTCAAAGTAAATGGACATCGATTGAAACCGTTCCTCACAGCGGACCATTCGGAGGAGCTCCTATTTTTGCAGGAGCCGATTTACACTGATTGATTTTCCTCCACTTTCACCCCCGAATTTCCAATCATTTTTTTTCCAAAACTTTATTTCAAATAAGTTTGGGGGTGTGTATCATTTGTAAATATGTTAATAAGCAGGAAATTGCCGACATTATCGACCCACTTGGTGCAGTATGATAATGAGGACACTGTCCAGTTTAAGTTTGGGGGTATGCTCGGTAAGTTTTCTTCCTTCGCATTCATATGTATATTTTTGCATTTGCATATTTATTTGAAAACCCATAAAAATTGAAAATTTTCAAAAATTATAAAAAGTATTGTATTCAATTTTAGCCATATTTAACTTGAGTTTGACAAATAGGTTAACTGTCTACGAACAACTAGATCTTAGACTTAGTAAATTAAAAACCCTAAAAATAAACTTCTTTAAAGATTAACGGTAGAAAGTATATGTCTTTGTAGTTTATTTAGAAATAGGCAAATTTTGGGTTCACTTCTTGGGCTAAGTCGAAATAAAGGAAAAGTATTGATTTTTATTAGAGTATAAGTTTGAAAAATAATTCCTAGCTTAAGTATAGATTCTGAAAATGTATACCCTACAAATTGCACAATCACGCACCTTGAAACTTGGAATAGTAGAGGAGACCTTGAAATGCTCTTGTCTAAAGTCCTTAATATGATGAAAAATAAAAAAAATAAAATTATTCAAGTGTGAATAAAGAATAAAAAATGAACACTGGTTTTTGTGATTACTTAAGGCTGCAAAAATAGAAAAAATATTTAGCGAGGGTGCTTCATCACCTAGTGCCTTAGACCAACTGGTTTGGAAGTCACTGCTAAAAAGCCTTGGGTGTTACAAGACTAGGAAGTACGCTTTAAAGTGTAAACGCATCTTGTAATCGGTCGTTGGTACCTCAAGAAGTATTAACGGTCGCATGAAGGATGTGTAAGCAAAAATTCAATTAAAAATTTACCAACTAATAAGTACTTTGGACAACGGACAAGGGTATGATTGCTTGATTTGAATTTCCAAGTGTAGGGGTGATTTATACACACACGTGGGGATATATGATTAGAGTTTAGATAAGAGAAAGGAATGAAGAATAGAACTTGTATCTTTAGTAGAGTTGATAAAAAATTCCTAAGTGGAGATGGAACCCTAGAAGGAAAACTTAAGAAATGCCGAAAGCTGAGTGAGTCTATAGAACATATATAATCTTAAGTTAAATGATGAGGAAGTATGAAGAATATGGGTGGATAATTTACGAGTCAATGATAATAGAATTCCTTGTTAGAAAACCTAATTGGAGAATTAAAGTCAGTGGGCCTAATTGATAGGATTTTGTGGGTAGTATCCGCTGAAAACCCTCAGGAGACAACACTCCTCCTACTAGGGACACCTAGAGGTTTAACGGCTTATTGCACGAGCTCAGTGCAATCATGATTCCCTGCGAAAGTGCGGTTAGGGTTTTTTTGTAGAGAATAAAATTAAGTTTGCTTGAGGATGAGCAAAGGATAAGTTTGGGGGTATTTGTTCATACCATAATATTGCATTATAATATTCCCCATTCTTATTCATTTTATAAATAAACAGGTGCTTTTGACGCATGTCTGCTATATATTACAGGTTACAGGTTCTTGGATCTAAAGCAGTGAAAAAGACAAAAGATAATGCAAAAGTGAGACTTTGACCAATAAACAGAGAATCTTGATCAAGCCTATATAGAGATCAGTACAAAACAGTGCAAGGTTCAGGCCTTCGTCATGAAGCAACGGTAAAAGTCCGCTACAATGTTCACTAGAGATCTGGAGAAGACCTAGAAGCCCAATTGAAAAAGGACATATATAAACAGGAACCACAAGTCAATAGAAGCCAGGCCCAGAAGTTGCAAAGCCCAAATCCTTCTTTTGGCCGCGGAACCACGGCCAAACCTGGCCTCGGGCCGCGGTTCCGCGGCCGTGTATAGCACACGTCGGTGGAAAATTTCACGGAAGCTCTGGCGGTGCGTTGACTAGTCGTCCTAGGGGCAATTTTGTAATAGCACATGTGCGAGTCATTGTAACCCTAATTTTCCTATCCTCTATAAATAGGAATTCTAAATATTGTATTAGGGATGCCTCTTTTTCATAAATAAAATTCAGATTCATTTGAAATTGGGAGAGCATCATTCTGTAAGTTCATTTTTATTTCTGCCTTAGTTCTATAATTAAATTCTTGCCCTAGATAAATTATTCTTTTGCCTTAATTTAATTTAGTGTAGAATTTCTTAAACTGCAGTAGGTAATTAATCTATTAGATCTAAAAAATAAATATAATAAAAATGATGTTTTTAATAGATCTCTTAATGAGCGAGTAATTTCCTCACTTGTTAGGGTTAGGAATAGGGAAGAGTTTGAGAGATGAAGATCTCTCATCTCTTTCGTGCCCAATCATTTGCAATAATTAGAACTTCATGCATGCATGCATGATCCGGTCCCTACGGCACCCTATCCACGAGGTAACGGTGAAACCGTAGTATAAAGGACCGGACATGCATGTCTTCCATGAAGGTTAGAGCAATTATTAGGAAAGGACGGACAAGGATATAGAGGAAGAAACTTCGTTTCTTCCCAATCATCCTAATCCCCTTTACTAATAATTGCTATAACTCCTAAAAAGATTTAATTTAAGGCATTGAAAGAGGTGTGAAATTTAATCTTACCAAACTTTACCTAGACCTAATCCTAGCAAGTTTCTTAATTCTCGTACAACTTAGTTTTTTAGTGTAACGTTTTGAAAATCGTTTCGGTGAAATTTCGAAAAAACAGTAAAATAAGGAGGTTTTCTGTAAAAAGTCAAAATGCAAATATCTTTATTATAAAATTAAATATACATATTCTAGATATGTAACTGCTAGTATTTGGTGTTTATTGAGCCACTGCTGAAATTTCAAATTTTCTGAAAATTTTTCCGAAATTAATTATTTTAATATTATTTTAAGCCGGTAAGAAAATACATTAAATTAGAGATAAATACAAATTTAAATGGGCTAATTTTAATCTTTAAAATCATGTTAATTAAAATCTAGTTGTAATATAATTTTTTAGTATTTTATTTCAAGTTTTAATTGATTTATTTTATGGAAAACAAAAATATAGTTATTTTGAACTAAAACTTGCAAATATGGTATTGTGGGGGGTCGTTTTGCATAGAATTTTTTTGTAAAGTCTCTCATACTCACCCTCACTCCCCTTGGCCAGCCTAACACTATTGTAGAAGCCCAAGAATTTTATTTCCCTCTTTTTGACCTTAAATCATGTGAGAAATGGGTTAAAATAAGGTTTTTATATATAGTAAAGTAGGTGGGGGTATTATGGTAATTGGGAGGGGCTTTGACTTGGATCTTTTGGCATCATCCCCTCACATTTTCCCCCCTCTTCCTCTGCTGAAACCAGCAGCAGCAACCCCCCTCCATTTCTTCTTCTCTTTTCTCTTCAAAATTCCATCAAAAAATCATCCAAAATGCTTCAAAAATTCCACAAAATCAAAATCTAATCCCTACCCATTTTTACTTGACCATTCTAGTATGGATCTTGGTGAAGGGAAGCATGTTTGGGAGGCTAGATTTGTGCTAGATTTCAAGATGATTGTGGGGGTAAATTCTTAACCTTATGTCTAATTGTTGTTTGGATACTTTAAATCTAGCATGATTAGTTAATAGTTTGGGATTAATTGAATATTTTGAAAAATATAGTAAGGGTTTGTGATTTCAATTAGGGTTTTTATCATATCATTAGGGATGCAAGGTTTAGTTTAACATCTTAATGTATGTAAAACCTAGTTTGGTTGATTAAATTGCACTTGTTATATGTAATTTGTCCAAATTGCTTAAATTGCAAACTAGGTTTTTGTAAACCTTGAATTTGATTAAGAGAAAAATGTAATTAGGTTTTTCTTGACTTCATTAACATTATTAAGTGTGGTTTAATGTCTTTAGTTCATGAAAATCCTAGCTTAATTGTTGTTTGTGCATTTTTGCTATAAAATTGTTAAAATTTGGGTATATTGTAAACTAGAATTTTGGGGCTAAAGAAATTTAATGAGATTAAATAATGGAAAAGATTTTTATGACTTATTTAAGTTGTTTAATAAGTATTATGGACATTAAATTTGTTCAAACGTCGAGTTTTGTACTAAAACGGGTAATTTGTGCTTGCTAGATTTTCGGAAAAATGGCTTTTAAAGTGAATTTTGGGTTTTTGTGAAAGCAACCATAGGTTTTGACCTATGTGGGTTTCGTGTGTCATTTTGATCATGAGTCAGATTTTAATGCGATACGGTGCGTTATGATATGTATGTACCCATGTGGACTTCGAGACGACAAGCAAGCGCGTGGCGACGTCGGCACCGGCGAGCGAGGACCAGATGAGTAGATTTATATCTACGGGGAGAAGTCGGGTGGATGGCGTATAGCACCCCCGCAGTTCGTGGTGATGTATACGAATACGTATACACACATATATATATTGATTATATTTTGTTTGAGTATATTGGTGATAATATGGATATTTGGTGTTCTTGGATGATTTAGTGTCGCGAAACCCTAGAGTAGTGGTCGCACCACACATGCACACAACCACCCATACTTGCATACTTTCTTCTTTCATTTGTGCTTATTCAGGAATATATAGTTATGTGTTCACATGGGTATGGGACTATGTGTTCAGATACGGATTTGAGGATGATACTTGGGTTTGAGATGAGTCGATGAGATTTGTGTTGAGGTTGTGATATCGGTGATATGGCAGGATTCGTATTTGAGATACGTCCTGATGTTATAGCGGGTCTTTGAACGACGATACGGGTGAATAGTGCTATAAATAAAATGGTCGACATGTGATCGTGATATGAGATATGATATGCTAGGATATTGATACTGGGCCGTATTGGGCGATGTATACCCCTTGATGATGATATGTGCTGATGATATCGGTTTGTACGAGACTGTCGATCAGTAGTCAGATCATGACTATATTGATGATATTAGTATTGTACTAGACATAGGTCAGTACCCTGGACTATGATCTTGGATAAAGAGGATACCAGATGAATAGTGTGATGAATATGATATTAACCCGTACCCAGATTTGGGGATGCCGTACGACGGATTTACATACGAGCTATATTTTGATGATTGATCCGCACTCTTGACTTGGGATGTCTGATTATAGATATGGTATCGGATATGATATTATTGAGGCGGGATCACCGACTAATATATATACAGGTATGTATATGTATCGACTCAGATGTTAGGCGGTTTCCTTACCTGTAGTCCAGCTTGTTAGCTTAACCCTTTAGTTTAGTTTAGTTGTTAGATTAGATTCGATTCTTACCTATTTCAAAAACTAACGAATCGTGGGTATTTTAAAAGACAGCCCAAGGGATCCTACGGATATTTCAAAAGACGTATCTTTTCATAAAAACACCGTAGCCCCTATTTTCAAAACCCCACGATTCGTGTTATTTCAAATGGCACCATTGTTTAATATTTAGCTCCCGCTCATTTTGGTTGCTCGCTCCGCATCGCATACTTACATTGTTATTTCATATTGCATTATTGACATTATGCTATTAGGACACCAGCACCATTACCGATGATGCGTATGTACCACGTACACTTACTTGCCGGCTCACACACATCTTCATCGGTAATTGCCATGTCACGTACACCTTAGAAAATATTATTGCTTAACTTAGCTTGATAGCTAGTAGTTTGACATAATATTAGTGTACTTACCTTATATGCCAGCTTAGATATTGTAGTTATTACTTGTCACTTCATGCATACTGTTATTCATTGTTATGCCGTATTCATGGATTCTTATGCCTATATTCATGGGTTTATATGCTATTGATGATTTGGATTCGGATTTCTATGAGATTTTCTGGATTTGGGGGAAAACCGCAAAACTTGTATAAGCTTCTTCCCTCTCTTTTAAATAAAAAGTGCGGTTTTCCCATGATGTATGAGTCGTCCACCATGAGTTTGCTGATGGATTTCGAGACCCGATTCGAGGAGTGGAGGAACCATTTCGGGTACATGGTGGGCCCGGTGCGGTACCCCGGGGCAAGAGGATCGTGTTGTTGACGTTGAGCCTGGCACGGGAGCACTACCGACCGGTGATATTACCCGACGCGTTGGATATCCGGAGGATACCGTCGTGGTCTTGAGATGGATGGTAGGGGCCGGTCTGGACTGACGGCTCTCTAGATATTGTGATTGAGACATTGAGATTTCGAGATATTGAGGTATAGAGACTGTGATACAGAGATATCGAGATATTGGGATTACGTTTTGTGCCGATGCTAGGCACTGTTTTATGCTGATTTCACTATGATACCTCATTTTAAAAATACAAAGGAAATCTCACTAAATTATGAAAACAGTTTCTTCATTTACATGTATTCTGTTTTCATGCATTCATACCTCATTCATATGATATATTTCTACCTGAGGCACTGACACGGGCACATGAGATTACACTCGGGTTAGATATTTACCCTAGCCTTTGTTATAGGCTGCATGTTATATATATAATTGAGGATATATTATGATCATTGACCTAGGTTGCGTTATTTATGCGATTTCTTTCTATAGATGTTTTTCTATTCACGAGTTGGCAACTCACCCCCGTTGTGCCCTAGTTTCTTGCAGGTTTTGCCGTACAGGTTTCATTACGGCTTTGCTGGCACTGCTTCCCATTTCCGGGTGACTTGCTAGTAGGTGGGTTTACTTGTATCGTACCCCCATTATATATCTTGTATATCATTATTCTGTTGTATCTAGAAGTTCCATCAACCAAACATGTATTTATTTTAGAGATAGAGACCAGTGATGTTTATTCTTTCGACCTTAGAGTCGCGCGTTATATTTCTGTGGATTTCTGGTGGTTTTGAGTTTCCTTTTGAGTTTTGATCCTCGCCCTTGGCGTTGTATATTATATTGCTTGTGTGGTTGTGACCGTCGATTGATGAAGAGCTAGCTCCCGCTTGGGGATGCCTTTTTGATTTCGTATACTATTCATGTTGTATCCCGTTTGGGGGCCAGTTTTTACAAAGGAGACTCTGCCGAAAATTTCGGGAAATGTTTGATTTTTTTTTAAACCGCATAATTCGGCTTATGCTATTGAAACCACTTGTTTTAATTGGTTTTCCTTCACTCTACTACTTTTCTTGGTTTGGATTTCTGGGTTTTCGGCTTACATAGATTGCGTATGCCTTGAGACGTTCGTAGTTTAAGTGTCGGTCATATTCCGTACTTTCGGGACGTGACAAAGTTGGTATCAGAGCGTTAGGTTTTACCTTCGGAGCGTAGGATGACCCTTGGTTGATGGAATAGGTGACTAAAGTAGAGTGACGTACCGTGGGTATGTTCCGCGGCATACTTACGATACGCTACTCCGCTTAAGGAGCCTTAGGATATACATTTCTTTGCTCAGTATCATATTCATTCCTGATCTAGCCTCATCGGTACCAGTTGCGGTTTGCTGCCACGATTACGGGCAGGGAGAGCTACAGCTAGAGTTGCGGTCAGCACGAGCTCGTCACGAACGAGGACTGACCAGGGCGAAATTCCGGCGACACACGATTGCGGAGATGTGTCTTTTTACTGTGTTTCCGCGCCACGAGCGTTTGGCGGATTGCCTTTATGAGGTTACTCGGATGTGCTGATCGACACTAGAGGATTGAGCCAATGATAGAGGCCAGCCAGATTTTGATGACCGTTGGTGTATTGCTTACTCATGATGATTGAAGCACTGTTCAGCGTGCAGACGAGTGAGCCAGTTGTTGCTGCGAGCGACGAGATATCGCCCCATATGTTGGAGCTATTGCAGTACAGGTTGTACTAAGAGATGATAGAAGGTCGCTAGTCACCCGAGGATGAATGACTAGGACATGTGGTTCGTTCGCCTACCCGATGAAAGGTCATCAGATAGATTGATTCCAGCAAGAGGCGACTTCACGCGGAGACGTTGAGAGTCGACAGAGACGATCGAATGTCAGAAACCTATTATTCCAAGTTTAAAGTATTCGGAAAGACATGCAGGCAATTCTATGGACCCTCTAGAAGAATGAAACCCTAACTCGACATAATGACCGTGTGAAAGCCTTTGAACCTTCGGGTTTGCGGCAGTTCCACGGCGCCATTAGTGAGGCTTGGGTTTGCCCTTCTACGGCTGGACCATCGATGCTGTGGTACGTACTCGATACTGTTAAACTGTACCCAAGATGTTGAGCTTTTGGGGGATTATGAGGTTCTGACGAATCAATCGGATGGTTCGACTTCAATCGGATGCTAGGTGGTGAGATGCATTCTTGGGAGACTCCAGATACGAGGATAGCCGTTGGAGCTCAGTCCATGCAGCCACGACGAGACGAGTCCGAAGCAGTCGATGTTAGAGAAAAGTGGAGTAAGAGGTTCGTACGAGATCTTGATGAGACTACGTTCCACTCTGCCGACATCAGAGATGCGATGCGCATGCCGAGGCATGGTACTTGGATTTACCTTCCATAAGGAGTCGCGATGAGTATGCAGTCGTTCCAGAGCAAGATGCAGATATAGGAAAGGACGATGACTTCCGGACAGTTGGCAGAGACGAGACATGGAAGAGACCGTGAGCAGGATTCCTTCCAGGACACTGCTGCAATGATACTTGCACCCAGGATCAGATGTGTCACGTACATTCAGAGAGCCAGAGGCCGACGCCAGTGATATGCTGTCTTACGAGTAGTCGCGATGATTGACCGAGAGATGACCAGAGAAGTGCCAGAACGGAATCATCCCCGTTAGCACACCTGACAGGGCCGATGAGCCGATGGACCGAGAGATTGGTAATTCACAGTGAAGACCTTGACCCAGGAGTGGTCATTGTTACGCACACCAGCAGGCCAGAGTTCATGATCATCGACGAGACGTCCCACTAGTGACCGCGACAGTTGGTCCGAGATTCTTAGAGGATGCACTTGAGCGGTACTATTCCGCCATTACTGATTTCGATGTTTTGGGTGATTTATTTTTATGATTTGATTTTGATGATTGAGGATTTACGATCTTTGCACAGTGTTGCACTTGATATCGTTTTCGTGCTTTGGTTTCACATGTTTGTGATTTTACGGTTTTAGACAGTTGAGTTGATTTTGTGCGTATGCACGCATACGATTTGGTTCCTGCACTCTTTATAGTTTATATATGCTTGCAGTGCAGTGATACGCCTTTTGTGCACTTAGATGCACTGGACTTCGATTTCGATTGTGATACTCGATATTTGTTTTGTGCACCTTGTGCACCTGATTTGATTTTGCACATGTTCGGCGCTTGATATTGGATTTCATGATTTCGTGCATGATGGATGCCCCTGGTTTTGGGTTTTCGCGCATGTTGAGCGCATGTCTTGAGATGCGATTTTGGTGCACATCAGATGCACTAAATCGAGATTTTTTTCATGCATGTCAGATGCACCTGATTTTGCTGTCAGGCACACACGTTGCCTATGACAGATGCTTTGTGCACACCCGATACACTTAGATCTTGTTTCTGTGCACTTATATGGCACGTATATGGATTTTGATTGTCGTGCGCACCAGACGCACGTAGTATTCATACGCGTATTTTGGGATTGATTTCTTATAGAGCAGTACGTTTTTTTTATGATAATTGCGATGTGTTTTCGTACTAAGCAGGACTAGTCAGAGGACAGTACCTGAATATATTTTGCATGCATTGATAGTTATTGAAGGGATTTCCAAAAAGCGAGCTATAGCCTCAGTATTTACCTACGTGTCTGATATGACACGAAATGTTTAAAACAAGGAAACCCTTCTAAATTGTTTCCAAAACGGCGGAACGTACATTTCAAACAAAGGTATATATGTATATAGTTATTTTCTTATGATAGACGTCCGCCACTGTGCAGTGTTATACGCGTTGCACAGCGACTTAAAGAGATTTGGCATGCATTTCCTTCAGATACTTACATATATAGATTCGATATTTACATGTATAGTTTCGAGTTATATCATATTGGTTTTGCTTTGGATTTGGCATTGATGTCTTCCCCATGACTCCGATGATTGCGGGATGCTTGACGGAGTTTTGATTTGAGTTATATGCTCATTTTTCATGCGCATGCGCTGCGCTACGATTTGTTTTATGTATTTACGATTTCGGAGCCCTGACGACTTGATGGTTTTGCTTAGATGTTTTAGTATTTGGGGGGAGTTTTAATTTAAATTCGGGGACCGAATTTCTTTAAGAGGGGAAGATTGTAACGTTTTGAAAATCGTTTCGGTGAAATTTCGAAAAAACGGTAAAATAAGGGGGTTTTCTGTAAAAAGTCAAAATGCAAATATCTTTATTATAAAATTAAATATACATATTCTAGATATGTAATTGCTAGTATTTGGTGTTTATTGAGCCACTGCTGAAATTTCAAATTTTCTGAAAATTTTTCCGAAATTAATTATTTTAATATTATTTTAAGCCGGTAAGAAAATACATTAAATTAGCGATAAATACAAATTTAAATGGGCTAATTTTAATCTTTAAAATCATGTTAATTAAAATCTAGTTGTAATATAATTTTTTAGTATTTTATTTCAAGTTTTAATTGATTTATTTTATGGAAAACAAAAATATAGTTATTTTGAACTAAAACTTGCAAATATGGTATTGTGGGGGGTCGTTTTGCATAGAATTTTTTTGTAAAGTCTCTCACACTCACCCTCACTCCCCTTGGCCGGCCTCACGGTATTATAGCAGCCCAAGAATTTTATTTTCCTCCTTTTGACCTTAAATCATGTGAGAAATGGGTTAAAATAAAGTTTTTATATATAGTAAAGTAGGTGGGGGTATTATGGTAATTGGGAGGGGCTTTGACTTGGATCTTTCGGCATCATCCCCTCACCTTTTTCCCCCTCTTCCTCTGCTGAAACCAGCAGCAGCAGCCCCCCTCCATTTCTTCTTCTCTTTTCTCTTCAAAATTTCATCAAAAAATCATCCAAAATTCCACAAAAATTCCACAAAATCAAAATCTAATCCCTACCCATTTTTACTTGACCATTCTAGTATGGATCTTGGTGAAGGGAAGCATGTTTGGGAGGCTAGATTTATGCTAGATTTCAAGATGATTGTGGGGGTAAATTCTTAACCTTATGTCTAATTGTTGTTTGGATACTTTAAATCTAGCATAATTAGTTAATAGTTTGGGATTAATTGAATATTTTGAAAAATATAGTAAGGGTTTGTGATTTCAATTAGGGTTTTTATCATATCATTAGGGATGCAAGGTTTAGTTTAACATCTTAATGTATGTAAAACCTAGTTTGGTTGATTAAATTGCACTTGTTATATGTAATTTGTCCAAATTGCTTAAATTGCAAACTAGGTTTTTGTAAACCTTGAATTTGATTAAGAGAAAAATGTAATTAGGTTTTTCTTGACTTCATTAACATTATTAAGTGTGGTTTAATGTCTTTAGTTCATGAAAATCCTAGCTAAATTGTTATTTGTGCATTTTTGCTATAAAATTGTTAAAGTTTGGGTATATTGTAAACTAGAATTTTGGGGCTAAAGAAATTTAATGAGATTAAATAATGGAAATGATTTTTATGACTTATTTAAGTTGTTTAATAAGTATTATGGACATTAAATTTGTTCAAACGTCGAGTTTTGTACTAAAACGGGTAATTTGTGCTTGCTAGATTTTCGGAAAAATGGCTTTTAAAGTGAATTTTAGGTTTTTGTGAAAGCAACCATAGGTTTTGACCTATGTGGGTTTCGTGTGTCATTTTGATCATGAGTTGGAATTTAATGCGATACGGTGCGTTATGATATGTAGGTACCCATGTGGACTTTGAGACGACAAGCAAGCGCGTGGCGACGTCGGCACCGGCGAGCGAAGACCAGGTGAGTAGATTTATATCTACGGGGAGAAGTCGGGTGGATAGCGTATAGCACCCCCGCAGTTCGTGGTGATGTATACGAATACGTATACACACATATATATATTGATTATATTTTGTTTGAGTATATTGGTGATAATATGGATATTTGGTGTTCTTGGATGATTTAGTGTCGCGAAACCCTAGAGTAGTGGTCGCACCACACATGCACACAACCACCCATACTTGCATACTTTCTTCTTTCATTTGTGCTTATTCGGGAATATATAGTTATGTGTTCACATGGGTATGGGACTATGTGTTCAGATACGGATTTGAGGATGATACTTGGGTTTGAGATGAGTCGATGAGATTTGTGTTGAGGTTGTGATATCGGTGATATGGCAGGATTCGTATTTGAGATACGTCCTGATGTTATAGCGGGTCTTTGAACGACGATACGGGTGAATAGTGTAAGTGCACGGCGGCGCCCCGGTCGTCAATCCGACGGCCAAATGCGGAAACGGTGATAAACTTTAATTTTGCGAACTTTGCAAACCGGCACCACCGCGCACTAAACTCCGGATCGGGCCATTAAACTAGATCTAGCAAAGTAACAAGATAGGGAAGAGATATACCGAATGATCCGAGTCCTCCGGTCTTCTCGTCGTCGTCCCGATCTCCTGCGGAAACTTCGGTCGTCGCCTCCTTGCCGGAAGGGCACCACATCGCCTGCATCTTTTACGGGCTCCCACCTCAATACCGAGGCAACTCGGGCATGAAGCCGGCAAGTCGACATGCCCAAGATATGCTGTAGAAAGTGTAGTGTGGAGGCTATGTCTCACTTTGGGGTTATGTTGCCTTTGATGGAGGTGAAGGAAGATTGAGCTTTTGAGGGAAATGAAGTTATCAATCTTTTTCAAAGGAAATGAGATGATCAAATATATCTCCACACAAATGAACCTCTCTCTCTCTCTCATCTCAAATTGGCCGGCCACTTCATATGAGAATGGTGGAGAGATCAAAACCAAACTCATGAAGGGAGGTAAGGTTAGGATAAAGCAAGAGGTAACCTTAAACAAAACATCAACCATGCTTATAACTTCTATTCACATCAAATCTCATTAATGCAAAATCATGGATGATAGATATCATAATGAATACATATGCAAGAAACCCCCTCCACAAAAGTTATTTGCACAATTGCAAATAACCCCCTCCATCCGAAAAGTCCGGCCGAGAAAGAACAAAGGAAAACCGGCCGGAACGGAATGCAAACTGGCAACTCCAGAAAACTGGTCCCGTAATAAATTACAGGAAAACCCCGATACTGTGCATACACACCCGCATCTGTATTCCGTCCGGATACAAATGCAAAGAGACAAAATCTACACTGTACTATACTAGGATCCGACTTAAACCAAAGCCGGCTAGTAAAAACCGTTCGATCCTGATCCGTGCAATACCGCACATATCTGATCGAACCCTGCCATATTACTATACGGCCTCTAGTACAAAACGTCCGATCCTGATCCGTGCAATACCGTACGTATCTGATCGGACCCTGCCATATCTCCATACGGCCTCTAGTACAAAACGTCCGATCCTGATCCGTGCAATACCGCACGTATCTGATCGGACCCTGCCATATCTCCATACGGCCTCTACAGCGTTTCGCCCGAAAGCTTGAGTAACTGAAAGTGTGGTGGACTCTAAAGACTCGTCAATACTATGGCTGTGGATTTAACCACTAGCACGTCAGAGGTATAAGCCAATACGTAACGGGCCACCAGCTATTGACCAAAAGGGACGTCGATGAGCGAACTCATCCTGACACCCTACTGAGCCTGTCAGTGACAATATCCGTACAGTCCGGTTCGTTCGTCTATGAGCATCGCATGTCGGGCCTAGGGGGTTGGTAAAAGTCAGACCCCCAAAAGTGGTACAAGTCGTGTCGGAGTGTAGCCCAGAACACCCTGAGATACTACTGGAATACCTACCAGTAAATCTCTTGCCTTGGCCAAGGACTTCGTGTAATGGCTCTCCTAGACACAGCGCGACCTCACCCCCAATACCGGGAGAGACGAACCCCTGAAGATCCGCTCACTGCCTCCATGTGGCTCGGGACTGTACCCAACTAAAACCTGTTTGCACGACTCCTTTGAGCCGTGGTAGGGTAGTAATCAAAGCACAGTGGGAACTCACACGAGACAAATGACGATCCCCAGGTCGATGAACTAACCTGCACACATGTCACCTGGGAACTGCTATCTGACGTCAGGTATAAGACCAACTAGCATGTTCCCGGCGAGTCCTGTCCGGTGTACTCATAACCCAATGAGCACCTGTATACATCTTAGGTGATCCAACTGACACCAGTGGCTTGTGAGACCGGCCACCGCCCCTCGTCGGGGTCTCGACTGTATACACTAGTCTACTCTGGAGAATCGATGCCCTGTCTCGAAACTCCCACGACTAGGGACCTTTTAAGGATGTGCTTATAGACTCCAGCTCTCACTTATATGATCGCCCTCATACTGCTGGTGGTCAAGCAAGAATCATAGGGGCTCTATCAACGTGCAATAGTGACCTGTCAGGTCACCTAAAGCAGTACACGATGATAAAGATAAACCAGATAGCATACTATCATCTCGAGTAAGACTATCGTCCCGGGATAGGTCCTCCCTCAATCATTGCAATCACGTGCCTGTGATCCAATAATTGACTCTGAGGGCACTATCTCCAACAATCTCCCATTTGCACTCAAGGCTAATTATTGCGATGTCGCATACTCACAGCCCGTGTGATACCGAACACCCAACTCCTCTACTAGTCAGTCTCACAAAACATGTTTGCGAAACTCTTGCGTTCGAGGAATAGCCTCAGTGAGTGGATCCGCCTTGATGTTTCTTTCTATGTCTCTCTATATCTCAAGTTCGCGGAGAAAGCCATCTCCCGAAATGAGCAATACCTGTCTTAGAATGTCTGGATTTCAGATGGGACCTAGCTCATAAATGAACTCCAAATCCAAACTTCTCAGACTGTATCGTCAACTGAACTTAATCAGTATCCTGCGCCATGCCTCCCTCAGTATTGCCTTGGACCACCTGTCCAAAATATTGCCCCTCGTCAGAAGGAAAAACTATAACTCTGACAACCTCCCTGTCGTCCAGGTCACCTTGGAAGCCTGGAGTGATAACCGTCTCCTAAAGGAGGCAGCCGTTATCATATCCCTAGAACATTCACTTATGTTCTAAAACTGCTTCCGACTGTTCCTCCAGGATTGGATCAATATCAACTTATTGCATCTAGTGCAAGAACAACATCTGGTGTGGTACTTGACATCTCATGATTGACTCAATTGCCTAAGCAAGTGATCTGCCAATCATGCGCATCCCTCTCTACTTTAGTCTATAAGACATCTCACGATTCGTGTTATTTCAAATGGCACCATTGTTTAATATTTAGCTCCCGCTCATTTTGGTTGCTCGCTCCGCATCGCATACTTACATTGTTATTTCATATTGCATTGTTGACATTATGCTGTTAGGACACCAGCACCATTACCGATGATGCGTATGTACCACGTACACTTACTTGCCGGCTCATACACATCTTCATCGGTAATTGCCATGTCACGTACACCTTAGAAAATATTATTGCTTAACTTAGCTTGATAGCTAGTAGTTTGACATAATATTAGTGTACTTACCTTATATGCCAGCTTAGATATTGTAGTTATTACTTGTCACTTCATGCATACTGTTATTCATTGTTATGCCGTATTCATGGATTCTTATGCCTATATTCATGGGTTTATATGCTATTGATGATTTGGATTCGGATTTCTATGAGATTTTCTGGATTTGGGGGAAAACCGCAAAACTTGTATAAGCTTCTTCCCTCTCTTTTAAATAAAAAGTGCGGTTTTCCCATGATGTATGAGTCGTCCACCATGAGTTTGCTGATGGATTTCGAGACCCGATTCGAGGAGTGGAGGAACCGTTTCGGGTACATGGTGGGCCCGGTGCGGTACCCCGGGGCAAGAGGATCGTGTTGTTGACGTTGAGCCTGGCAGGGGAGCACTACCGACCGGTGATATTACCCGACGCGTCGGATATCCGGAGGATACCGTCGTGGTCTTGAGATGGATGGTAGGGGCCGGTCTGGACTGACGGCGCCCTAGATATTGTGATTGAGACATTGAGATTTCGAGATATTGAGGTACAGAGACTGTGATACAGAGATATCGAGATATTGGGATTATGTTTTGTGCCGATACTAGGCACTGTTTTATGCTGATTTCACTATGATACCTCATTTTAAAAATACAAAGGAAATCTCACTAAATTATGAAAACAGTTTCTTCATTTACATGTATTCTGTTTTCATGCATTCATACCTCATTCATATGATATATTGCTACCTGAGGCACTGACACGGGCACATGAGATTACACTCGGGTTAGATATTTACCCTAGCCTTTGTTATAGGCTGCATGTTATATATATAATTGAGGATATATTATGATCATTGACCTAGGTTGCGTTATTTATGCGATTTCTTTCCGTAGATGTTTTTCTATTCACGAGTTGGCAACTCACCCCCGTTGTGCCCTAGTTTCTTGCAGGTTTTGCCGTACAGGTTTCATTACGGCTTTGCTGGCACTGCTTCCCATTTCCGGGTGACTTGCTAGTAGGTGGGTTTACTTGTATCGTACCCCCATTATATATCTTGTATATTATTATTCTACTGTATCTAGAAGTTCCATCAACCAAACATGTATTTATTTCAGAGATAGAGACCAGTGATGTTTATTCTTTCGACCTTAGAGTCGCGCGTTATATTTCTGTGGATTTCTGGTGGTTTTGAGTTTCCTTTTGAGTTTTGATCCTCGCCCTTGGCGTTGTATATTATATTGCTTGTGTGGTTGTGACCGTCGATTGACGAAGAGCTAGCTCCCGCTTGGGGATGCCTTTTTGATTTCGTATACTATTCATGTTGTATCCCGTTTGGGGGCCAGTTTTTACAAAGGAGACTCTGCCGAAATTTTCGGGAAATGTTTGATGTTTTTTTTTAAACCGCATAATTCGGCTTATGCTATTGAAACCACTTGTTTTAATTGGTTTTCCTTCACTCTACTGCTTTTCTTGGTTTGGATTTCTGGGTTTTCGGCTTACTTAGATTACGTACGCCTCGAGACGTTCGTAGTTTAAGTGCCGGTCATATTCCGTACTTTCGGGACGTGACATTTAGATTTAATTAGAAGATCCAACACCCATTGGAATTAGCTCGTAAGAACATTTAGGAAATTAACACCATCCCTGTGGACCGACTCGTACTCACCGGCTAGCTGCAAAGTGACGCCGTTCTTGATTGCGGTAAATTATTTTTGATCGTAAAAAACTCCTCTTAATCAGGTACCATACCGGGCCCACCATGTACCCGCAAACGGACACTCCACTCCTCGCATCGGGTTTCTAACATAAGTCTCAGAATCGAGAAAACTTATGGTGGACGCATCGAAATATCATATCAAGAGAAACCGGGTTTTTCAAACAATGCATAATTTCAGAAATACCACGGTCCTCAAATCCAGAAAATATCAAGTAAAGAATAAGAGTACTTGCATAGATGATTATGATATATATATATATATATATATATATATATATATTATATATATGTACATATATAACAGCGTCCCATACCACTGATATATATATATACATATATAACAGCGTCCCATACCACCGAAATATATTATCAGGAGTAAAACATCCAGAAAATATCATATGAAATCCATATCTCAATGCGTAAATCCATGAAATATAATATATGCAACATAAAACAGTAATATGAGCATATAAGGGAAAAACCGCTATTTAATTACAACAACTTATTAAATATATCGCGCGGTTCCTAATTTCTCCAAAATCCAACGCATCATCATATAAGGGTGAACATGTAGCTATAGCAAGGTATATGTGTGTACATGTAAGTATGTATGCAAGATGTACATGTAGCTATATCTCATATGTGTATATACATGTGAATAATGATACAATACCCTATAGGTATAGGTATAGCTATGTCCAGGTATGTGTTTATACATGTCAATAATGATTTAATACCCTCTAAGTATAAGTGTAGCTATGTCCAGGTATGTGTATATACATATCAATAATGATGCAATACCCTCTAGGTATAGGTGTAGCTATGTCCAGGTATGTGTATATACATGTCAATAATGATGTAATACTCTCTAGGTATATGTGTAATCATGTAGGCATAGCAAGGCATATGTGTAAGCATGTAGGCATACAGGTATGCTATATTTGTTATACACACTGGAAATAAGGATCATGTCTCAATGTCTTTAACCAATACAATATCACATAGGTATAGGTTGTGCATATTATGGCAATTATCGATGGAGTGTGTGTAGCATACAATTAGTACTCGTGAAACATAAACCGTCAATAATAGTGTTGTGTCTCATTAATACTATGTCCATATGCAATAGGAAAATGAGGTATGCAACAATGGTACACATGCACAATCAAGTAATGATATGCAATGAAGTTCATGCACAATCCCTATATGTGCAATATACTTATAATCAAGAATCATATCATTTAATCTAGCCCAGACGCAAAACTCCATGCGGGCGATTCCCCTGTAGATATTAAATCTACTCACAGATGATCTCGGGCTAAGTAAAGCCAACCACTCGCTTTCCCTTCTTCGCAGCGTCCGAAGTCCCCGCCTGCGTCCCTAAGATCATAAAACAATAATATAACAAGTTCATATTAGAAATCGACCAATAACACGTAACCACTACGTTTGACCGATGCACCAACTCCAAACATACTCTCAAGTGTTCGTCTAGTGGCTAACGTGCGTAGCGACACTACGAAACCAACCCAAGAGCAACAGCTACACAAGAATACGAACCGTGTCGGATAACGTAACGCGCGGAGTCGAAACACTAGAAACAAGCAAAGTGATCCCGGATTTTGCTACACAAACAATTGGTGAAAGTTGCAAGTGCCACAAGACCAAATACAACCCCAGAGACCCCTAGACCAAAACTAGAACCCCAACTCACCAGTCTGGCCGCAATTTGCGGCCAGAAGCAATAAATCTGCGGCCACCTTGAAAGGGAATGGGCTCAAGTTTTTAGGGTAGCTTCTAGGTCACAACAATAGGTCACTATGATGGCAACTTTTCCAACAAACACCTGGTTTTATAGCAGATTCATCCGAGACCCAAAACTACTCTAAAATACGATATTTACACTAAAACAAAACTTTAAGAGTTCTAAACTAAAACTAATAAGCTGCGCAATATTAAAAACACCTACTTAACAGATAGAGATCATTACATATCCACACAAGCTCAAAGATCCAAGCTTTCCAAGCTCCAAGGGATCCTAAAGGCAAAACAAGACAAGATAAGTGATTTGGGTGTGATTTTGTGAAGTTTTGTGAAATATTTGTGATGGAATGGCAAGGGTTCGGTTGAGAGTTGAGGAAAGATGAAAGGAAATGATAAAGAGATAAAGTGAGAGAGAATGAGAGTGTGTGAGTGAGCTAGAGAGAGGTGAGAATAATGGTGAGAGGGTAAGTGCACCCTAGCAATAACTCTTCCATTAATGCAAGCCATGACTCCCTCATGTCTCACCAAGCCACCTCTCCCAAAACAAAACACAAAGAAGAAATATCTCCTCCTCACTCAAAATATCTAGGGTTTAGTGTTAAAGCAAAGCAAGGATTAGGATTTGGTTAAGTTGTCATGGTCACTAACGAGATTAACACTAACAAACCCTCACATTAACGTGCACACGTGTGTGTAAGCCCAAAACAATTAATAATAAAATATTAATTAATTGTTATAAAATGTGAGGAAACCAATTTGGTAAACTTTTTTTTTCAAAAAACCCGCATTATCGTCTAATTAACACTAATCGTGTTCTAAGGTGTTAAACATATGAGACTCGACAGATATCCAGAGGATACCGACCGGAGTGATATGGGATAGATGGAGATAAAGGCCGATCTGATGAGACGACGCCTGAGATATGAGGGTCGATTCGATGAGACGGTGCCTGAGATATAAGAATTTGCGTGTCGATACTGAACACGAGATTTATGAGGATTTTGAGTGTCAATGCTGGGCACTCGGTGTTTTATGATGATTTGAGTGTCGTTGATGGACACTCATTGGATAATACACACACACATGCTATTGATGACATGTTACCTCATATTGATACAGACACGATATTATACACACACACGTACACTTTCGTTACCACATAGTATGACATTATTATATAGTATGAACTAGGTATATCGTTATGCATTCGATTCCTTCCTGATGATGTCTTCTACTCATGAGTTGGCAAATCATCCCCGTTGTGCCATAGTTTTCTTGCAGGACCGACCGCTCGGATCAGTAGCGGCTTACTTGCACGTTTCTTCTTTCGGGTGATTGCTTGGTAGGTGAGTTACACTACAGATCGTAATCACCACTTGTATATCTATATTCATTTGTAATCTAGTTAAAAACTCTATCAACCCGATTTATATGTATATTTTGTGGACTTAGAGATTTATATATTCTTTCAGATTTAGAGGCGGGACTTGTATGTTATATTCTTTATTGTTGAGTTGATGATGATACAGTTGATTTGATGATTTTTTTAGTATTTCTTTTACTCTTTACTTGTGTTAATTTTCGTCTTGGGCGTCGTATATATTGCATGGTTGTGATTCCGCCGATTGGCGATGAGTTAGTTGTTGGATATATGTATGCCCTAGAGGCCATTATTTGATAGTGTAAGTACCGGTATGTGTGTATATATATATTCAGGAGAAATTCTTGCTCTACATGATAATATTCTATCTGGTTGTACTTTATCATGACATGTTCATTTGATCATGCTTCTTATTCATTTAGTACATGTTGATAAAGCCCTTAGGATATTTGCTTGACTACTGAGATTACGATGCGGATCATACTAGTGGGACATGTGTAGTTTATAAGCATATCCTTAAAATGTTCCTAATCGTGGGTGTATCAAGACGGGGCATCGATATTTTCAGAGTAGACTAACGTATACGTTACTTGTCCCATATGATGGGCGATGGATGATCCCATATCCATTGGCTTGGTGACACCAAAGACCGTATACGGGTGCTCAGTGAGACTGGGTACACTGAACGGACTCGTCGATAACTCCTATGTGGTATTATATCTATCGTCGGATAGCAGTTCTTAGGTGACACCGGTACAGGTTAATCCGAATACCCGAGATTGTCATAGAGTCTTGTGTGTCCTCCCACTGTACTTTGATTTCCACCCTACCACGGCTCTACTGAGTCGTGCAAATAGGTGGATTTTGGGTACAGTCCCGAGGCACGTGAAGGCAATGAGCGATAGGAGGGATTTTGTCTCTCTCGGTATTGGGGGTTGCTGTTGCGCTATGTACGATTGGCTATAACAGGAAGTCCCTAGCCAGGGCTGATGAGATTTACTGATAAGTGTTATCATTAGTTTCTCGAACTGTTATGAGCCATATACCGGCATAACTTATTGGGTTAATGGGATCGACGATACCATCCCTAGACTTGATATGCAGCACATTTGACGAAGAGACCGGACTATACGGTAAGTGTTGCCAGTTGGTTCGACGGGAGTTTTAGCAGGTTCGCTTGTGTTTCTTCTGATCGCTCAATACCCGGGAGCCATTACGTACAGCTTGTATCACTGACGGTTTGTGTCACGCCCCGCTTCCCAGAGTGCGCTAAGATAGGCACGTGACAGAGCCAACCATGCTACCTGTGGATAGAAAACATCCCTCCACAGTCACATTACGGCTGTCTATAAGATATCAAGAACAGTAAAAAGAGAAATAAACTATCTAGTATATATCCATGAGCCAGAATAAATGAGTCAAGAAATAATATGCGGAAGCAATAAATCTAATAAACAGTAAAATCTGGAAAGTACGGAAATAACTAAACTAACTGGATATTAACAGGATCATCACTGCTCGGCCTGACGGTGGAAATACTCCTGCTCAGCCTGCGACAAAGGTAGAGGATCTGGGCCATGCAAAACCCAGACGTCAGTGCGTCATAATATCAATAATAATACAATCAGGAGGTAACAAGACATGCAGGCATGAGTATGAACAGTAATAAAAGTATAACAGCAAAACGAATAAGGAACAGTAAAGAGTATAAGCACATGTGTCGTGTGGTGAGTAATCTAAACTAAATACTTGGTTAACTACTTTCAAGTCTTTGAAATCAATTTAATGAATCGTCGATGTAACTCAATAGTATCCCGTGCATGCCCGGGACCACGGTCAAGATTCTTGGGCTGAATCCGAGACGTACCGCTAGGCAGTAAACAGGTAACATGTACAGATGAATGATGTCAGCAGCAGCATCCCGGGGCTGGCCTAGCCCGTAAAACTGATCAGTATAAGTATCGAACTGTCGAGTTACAAGTCAGGTTTCATCATTGATTTCCCCATACCCCCAAGTTATGTGTTCAAGTCAGGTATTGATAAATCTGAGACTAATGCCAACACAGGATCAAGCAGGAACAGATTTGTCTATACAGACAACAGGATTTGTCCATCGGGACAACCTGTCAGGATTGTCGGCATTAGAAACAGAATCAGGTAACATATCAAGCAGTGATATAGCAGTTCATGTCAGGTAGTGTATAGGTATCAAGCGGGTGCTCATAATCAAACAGTAGCAAGTATGGAATCACGGTATAAGTACGGATGTACGATAAAAGTATGGATGCACAAATATTTACTAGGGTTTACATCATGACTATGTAGGGTGTACAATATCAAGCATGGGGTGTCGATATAATAACAATATGTAATAATGTGACATGGTATGCAAATTGATTTATAATTAATGGTATGGATGCACAATAAAACATGGATGCATAATTAACTATTAGGGTTATATTTATAGTTCCAATACTAATTAGGATGCACTTTATTAAGCATGGGGTGTTACTACAATACTAATATGAATTAATGTGATCTATAGATGCAGTTATATATATTTTAAATGATATGGATGCAAACGGATATCCGAAAACAGTAAAACTTCAGTATGGATGTACAATGTGATAAACGGGTAACATTTTACTCATATAGATGCATAATATTATACCTAACATGTAGCAAGATGATTTAGCATGCGACTAGACATGTAAATAATGATACGGATGCACACGGACGTCATATAACAGTAAAATGATAAACTGGTAATTGCAGGATGTACAACTAAACAATATGAGATATAAATATTCCATTAGGTGCAGTATATTGTAATATAGTATGTAACAAGATAGGTTTGTATGCACTAGATGTGAAATAACTTGTACGGATGCATACGGATGTCGTAGAACTATAAAACTAAACATGGGATGCATGATTTAAAATACAAGTATCATATTTATTCAAATGGATGTAAATAGAGTAACATAGCATGTAGCAAGATAAACTTGCCTCGATTGGATCTCACGACGGGTACGTACGGAGCGTATGATGTCGGTAAATGTCGCGACGCACACGCGGCGTACAAAAATTGGACCAAGGAAATCAAGAAGGTGACCACGCTGGCTGGGGATGTCCACTGGGTTGCCTGGATTGTTGGTGACGAGCACGACTCCGGCGGGTGATCACCGGAAAAGAACCGAGATCAAGAAAGAAGAAGAAAGAAGAAGAAGAAGGAGAAGAAGAGAGGAAGTGGGTTGCTTCTGGGATTGTGGTGCACTGGGGTCAGGGAAGACGATGGGGTGGTTGCGATGACAAGTGCACGGAGGCGACGGGATCGGAGCTCCGGCTATAACCAAGAAAAGACACAAGATCAAGAAAGAAATAAGAAAGAAGAAGAAGAAGAAGGAGATGGAGGGAAAGGGTTGGCTTCTGGTGTCAGGGGGTTTGCAGGGAATCATCGGGTAAGGGGATAGAGAGGTGAGGAGGTGGTCGAGTGGGGAGGACGACGAGGGTGATCGGAGCTCGGTCGAGGGCGCAGGTGAGGTGCAGTCGAAGGCTAGGGTTGTAGGCGCGAGTTCTTGGTGTCAGGTTGGGATGGTATGGGTCGGGTATAGGGTGAAGGAGGAAGGAGAGAGAGAAGAAAGGAGATGGTGACGAAGGCGAGGTGAGGCCGACGAAGCTGTCGCCGGCGATGAGGTGGAGGCAGGGTCATGGGTTAGGTTGTTGGGTTGCAGCGGGTTTCTCGGTTGAGGGTTTCTTATGAAGGGAAGCTCGGGAAAGGGAGGAAGGAGTTGATGGAGGTGGTGTCGTCGGAGATGAGGGTAAAAATGACTATGACGAGGGTGGAGCAGCGACGGCAGCACGGCATGGGTAGGGTTCTCGTGACGAGGCGGGAAAAATTTAAAGAGAAGATGAAGAAGAAGAACGTGGGGGAAACAATGAAATGGGTTTTGAGAAAAGGAAATAGTTATAATATATATATATATATGTGTGTGTGTGTGTGTGTGTGTGTGTGTGCAGAGAGAGGTAGAGTGGGGAGAGAGATCGAGAGGAGAGAGAGATTTGTTTCTTATGGAAAATAAGGAAAGAAGAAGAGAGAGAGAGTGAGCAGGTGAGATAGAGAGAGAGGAGAGAGAGAACTGTCGTTTTGTTAGGATTAAATTTAAGAAATCTTTTTCTGTTATATAAATTTTAAATTGTTAAAATATTAGAAATATAATATTAATAAAATTTGATATTCTGGTAAATACAAACTTACTCCAAAATGCACCCAGGTCGGGTCTAAAAATCCAGTTTTAAAATACGAAAAAATATATGTGTCGACAAAAACTAAAATTGGATATCCGGGTAACGAAAATGCATACCCCCAAGAACGGATGCACGTACGTGCGCGTAGCCATCCAAACAAGTCTGTTTCACTGAACGGGACGAGAACAAGATACGCGGATGCTACCACAGGGTTAGGGGTATCATGCAGGCCATGCAATGTATTTTCAAAATATTTTATGTGACATTAAATGTTATCTTAAAAATGCAAATGCCAGATAAATGCCAGTATGCAGTATGTAAAAATGAAAGTGCACGAGTCCATGTAACAGGTTAAGATAAATCACAACATGAATCAAGACAGGTTTTAAGCAAGCGGGTCTGGTCGGATGCAATACAAAGTCAAAACACTATCCGCATCCAAAACACAGTAAATCAGGAAAATACCATAAATAAAGAAATATATGAACTAGAACTGGTATAAATGAACTAGGGTGTTACATTATACCCAACTACAAAAAGAATTTCGTCCTCAAAATTCCCAAGAACAAGAAAAGATAAACAATCATGAAACTACAAGATTAAGTGTGAAAACTTCTGTCGAATCTCGGCTTCTCGTTCCCAAGTCGATTCTCCATGCGAGCGATTCCCTCAAGAGACAAGTACGAGAGGGATAAGCTTGTTCTTAAGGACTTTTTCTTTTCGATCAACAATCGACATTGGTCGTTCCTCAAAGGTCAAATCCTCTCTTACAGTCAGCTCCAAATGATCCAGCACGTGTGTTTCATCTCGAACATACTTACAGAGTTAAGATACATGAAACACGTCATGAACATTCACCAAAGTTTGTGGTAACTCCAATCGATAAGCCACTTCTCCAACACGCTCCAAAATCTCGAAAGACCCCATGAATCGAGGACTAAGCTTGCCTCGACTCCCAAAACGAATCACTCCCCTAGTCGGTGATATCTTTAAGAATACAAGATCACCAACAACGAACTCTAGAGGTCTTCTCGATATGTCGGCCCAACTCTTCTGTCGATCTTGTGCTGCCTTCATGTGATTCCGGATAGTATTAACCTTTCTACTGTTTACATGATCAAATCCGGTCCCAACAATCTTCGTTCTCCAATATCGTCCCAACAAACAGGTGAATGACACTTGCGACCATACAACGCTTCGAATGGATCCATCTGAATAGTCGCCTGAAAACTGTTGTTGTACGAAAACTCCACCAAGTGCAGATGATCTTCCCATGAACCGTTAAAGTCTGACATGCAAGCTCTCAACATGTCTTCAAGAGTTTGGATCGTTCTCTCCGACTGGCCATCTGTCTGATGATGATAAGCTGTGCTAAACTTCAATCACATCCCCAAACTTTCCTGTAAACTTCTCCAGAAGTGTGATAAGAATCGGGTGTCACGGTCGGACACGATGCTCACAGGTACTCCATGCAATCTCACAATCTCCTGCATGTACCGTTCTGCCAATGCTTCCGTTAATTGACCAACTCAAAATGGTATGAAATGAGCTGCCTTAGTCAATCGATCAACAATCACCCAAACTGCATTGTTGCCCTTTGGACTCCGCGGTAGAGCTGTCACGAAATCCATGGTTATATATTCCTACATCTATTGAGGAATCGGAAGTGGTTGCAATAAACCAGCAACCCTTTGATGTTCAGCCTTAACTTGCTGACACACCAAGCACTTCGTTACAAAGCGAGCAATCTTCCTTTTCATGCCTTCCCACCAGAAATACTGTCGTAGATCATGGTACATCTTCGTGCCTCCTGGATGTACGGAATGTTGGAGATAGTGCCCTCAGAGTCAATTATTGGATCGCAGGTACGTGATTGCAATGATTGTGAAGGACCTATACCGGTAGGACAATCTTACTCAAGATGATAGTATGCTATCTGGTTTGCCTTTATCAGTCGTGTACATGTTCAGGTGACTGATTACATGTTACACTTTGATAGAGCCCTTAGGATCTTGCTTTACTACCAACTGTATGATGGCGATCATATACGTGAGAGTTGGGTAGTTTATATGCATATCCTTAATTGTGGTCCCTAGTCGTGGGAGTTTCGAGACAGGGCATCGATACTCCGGAGTAGACTAGTGTATACAGTCGAGATCCCGACGAGGGACGGTGGCCGGTCTCACAAGCCACTGGTGTCAGTTGGATCACCTAAGATGTATACAGGTGCTCATTGGGTTATGAGTACACCGGACAAGACTCGCCGGGAATCTGCTAGTTGGTATTATACATATCGTCAGATAGTAGTTCCTTGGTGACATGTGTACAGGTTAGTTCATCGACCTGAGGTCGTCATTTGTCTCGTGTGAGTTCCCACTGTGCTTTGATTTCTACCCTACCACGGCTCAAAGGAGTCGTGCAAACAGGTAGTTTTTGGGTACAGTCCCGAGCCATATGGAGTCACGTGAGCGGATCGGCATGGGATTCATCTCTCCCGGTATTGGGGGCGAGATCGTGCTGTGTCTAGGAGAGCCATTACACATAGCCCACGGCCGTGGCAGGAGATTTACTGGTAGGTACTCCAGTAGTATCTCAGGGTGTTATTGGGCTACACTCCGACACGACTTATACCGCTATTGGGGGTCTGACGTTACTAGCCCCCTAGGCAGATATGCGATACTCATAGAAGAACGGACCGGACTGTATATACATTGTCACTGTTAGGCTCAGTAGGGTTTCCGGATGAGTTCGCTCATCGGCCTCCCTTGAGGTCAGTCCATGGGCAGCCGTTACGCATAGCTAATGCCGCTGACGGTTTGTGGTTAAACCCACTGCCAGGGTACTGACGAGTCATTAGAGTCCCCCACAGACAGTTTCCCAAGTTCGGGCGAAACGTTGTAGAGGCCGTATGGTTTTATGGCAGGGTTCGGAAAATGCACGTGCGTTTACGCACGAGTCAGTTTTCAGGCAGATGATACTGGTCGGCTTTGGTTTAAGCCGGATCCGAGTATTATATTGAGTAGATATAATATCTTTGTCTCAGTTGCATTTGTATTCGGTCGTAATACAAATGCGGGTATATTTATACTGTTACGGGGTTATCCTGAAAGTCGTTTCAGGATCACTTTTGGAAGTTGCCAGTTTCCAGTTTTCTATCGCCCCTCTTTTAACATTCGGTTAAAGACGGATTTATCTTTTCTTGAGATGAGGTGAGTCAGTGTTCTAGATGGTTCTAGAGAGGGTGACATGGATTGGTGAGTCATTAGTGCATTAATGGTGCCATTAATGCTTGATGACTAAGGGTTTTAGATTCAATGTTTCTTAGTGAGTCATGCTTTTCATTTATGATGAGGATAAGCTTCTTGTTTAAGGTCACCTCCTTGATTGCTCCTACCATCACCTCCCTCTTTGCATAAAAGTGGCCGCCCCCCTTGAGAGAAGAGAGAGAGATTAATTTTCATTCTTGAGAGAAAAGACTATGGTTTAGGGTGCATGGAAATTTCATAGCCTTTTTTCATTCCATCACCCGATCTGAGTGGCAACTTCATTAACCGATCGTCCACGGCTTTGGACGAAGTGAGACAAAGTCATTTACTCATTCTCTACATCATTCTTGGTCGTCTCTTTTAGCAAAATTGACGACCGAGTTGCCTCGAGTCAGAGGCGGGAGCCCGTTTAAAGAATCGTTGACGTGGTGCCACTTGGACGAGGAGATCGGAGATCGACGAGAACGGAGTAGCCGCAACGGAGCGTGGGATGATGGTTAAAGAACGAAGGACTCGGATCGTTCGGTATAACCTTTCTACTCTCTTTACAGTTTGTTAGTTTAGCAATAATGGCAGATCTGGGTTAAAGTATACGATAGCGCCAGTTAAAAAGTTTTTGTTCCGCATTTGGCGTCTGTAGACGGCCGGGGCGCTACCGTAGACTTACAGTGGTATCAGAGCCTCACCATTTTGCTTTACTAACTTGTGCTAACGCGTTTAAAACATCGATCGAACCGGATATCGAAAACTGCAAAATCTCCATTCACAGTTTCTGTCGATTTTAAATGAAGTCCTAAAATTATTCTACATATCACAGAAAGTTGTGCAGGGTTTTAGAAGCACACCGACCAAATTTGAGCACGTGATTCCACCAAACTGCAGCGGAATCGCGGCCAAACCATGGGTTTGGCCGTGCATCCGCGGCCGTTCTATTGAATCAGTGCACCAAATTTGCACAGTGTCTTCTCTGTTGGAATTTGGGGTTTTTGGTATATATCTTTTGGGCCCAGATTTTGTTACTGTTCACCAGTTGTTCGTGGGGCCCACTTCGTGATATTTAGTCGATCGAAATTTAAACGTGTTAATTTACAGTGCTTACATTATATCTCCGACCGGGAATGTCATTTGATCGGTAAACCGCGTCTGATTGCTATAGTTCTTTTAGACGGGTTTGCGAACGTGACATTCGCGTTGATGTTCTGTGTTGTGCTGTGATGTTGCGGATTTGTCGTGGTGGATAGCAGTGTGCAATGATAGTGCAGTTTGGATTTATTTGTACATTTGATATTGCGGGGCGAGCGTCCAACATGTGGACTGCCGTCACTGCTTGTTGTATAATATTCTTTTGGGGCACGACCAGGTTGCGGTCGATGTACCTGTTGTACTATTTTTCATTACTGTACTAGGTTTTGCCCCGCAACGGAGTGCACGGATAGCCGGGTTCTGGAGGGCAACGGGTCCGCATCTCATGGCTTTGAGAGGCAGAGGGGCCTCACTCTAGAATTGGCAGACTATTCGCCGCACTCGTAGGGGGTACAGGTTGACCCAAGGAGGGGTGTCCAAGATTACCGGATTCCGTGAAGTGCTGGGTGGTCCATTCACTTTGCTGTAGCGGGATGCCTCGCTTCAGGTTTTGGCGGGTAACTTGCCGCACCCGTAGGGGTCTAGGTTTCATTGCACAGGCTATCCACACGACAGGGGAACGTCGGGTTTCAGTAGCGGCTCTGTGAAACTCGGGGATCCCAGATTATCTGTATTGTTCTGTGATGCTTATTACTTTTCTGTAATGTTGCATATTATCACGCCTGGAGCGATTATTGTATATCGGTTTATATACTATTAGATGTTGTATATGTTTTACACCCGCGCTAGTCCAGTCCCTGCTCTGTCGTTAGTTAAGTAACCTAACGGGTGATGACGGGACCCAGTGACGAATGCGGATGGCATATACGTACATTTTATTTTCGTTCTTTTCTGGTGTGATTAATTGATGGGACTGCGTTGATTCTGATCAATGCAAAGGAAAAAAAACCTGTTTGCAGTTGTTGGAACAAATTTAAAAAGTGTTATTGCAAAGACGTTTCCTTTTGTTTTGCATAGCGGTATTCAGTGGAATATCTTGCACCTCATTCGACGGGGCAAGGGCCGATATCCCTTCACCGGGACTGACCCCTTGGGCAAAAGTTTGCGTCAGGGTAATAACTTCACTATAGTCGATTACATGTTGCTTTGCATCGCGGTATTCAGTGGAATATCCTGCACCTCATTCCACGAGGAAAGAGCCGAGATCCCTTCACCGGGAGTGACCTCTTTAGCAAAAGGTTTTCGCCACTATATTTTAAAAAGCTATCAGGTTCCTTCAGCGATATCAAGTTCACTACGTTAAAGGTTTTTCGCCAAAAACCAGCCGTAGCCCTCCGTCACTTCTTTTGGGTATTCAGTAGTATTCAAGCTATGTAGTTTGACCTAACGCCAAGGCATAGTGTTTTGGTAGCTGCTGGGTATTCAATTGTTGCATAGATAGATGAGTTGGTTTGGGACAGCCGTTCTGCCATTTTGACCTAACGCCAAGGGCATGTGCGGGTGGGTTCAAATTAACAAGATAGTGACGGGTAGAACTTGGCATGTGACTTATGACCTTTTGACCTAACGCCAAGGTTATAAGAGCATGGGGCAAAAATCTTATCGGGAGTTTCTAAAGAAACTGAAACTTGCCAAGTATGCGCATACCTTCTGGAGTATGAGTAACGTGGATGTATTCCATCACGTTATCATGCGATGAAAGTTGGATCCCGATTCCCACTGATGAGTTGGTTTACTCTTCGGGTGATCCCGATTGATTCTTCTTTCAGGTTTGGAGGAGAATTTGACAGGACAGTGGGAGGTTTCCGGATTAGATAAAGTGATAACCATTCTGATCTAGGTTAGAGTGCACGCAGAGTGTTTCTTTTCTCTCTCTCTCTGGCAGCGACCTTTGACCGACCCTAGACTATGACTCAGTGACCAAGTTGACCGAACCTTCTTAAAATACTGGCTTTTGGATTGTCTGAGTTGCATAAGTCATTGCCACTTCTTCTTTTACCCTTTGCATTTCTCAGAACACCCCGTATTACTACGGACATCCACTTCCATTGGATAGATCCATCGTATGGTTATATACGAACTCGAAGGGACTTCTTCGAGGATGGATCCAGGTTCAGGAGAAATAGAATTGGTTTATTCAGTTGTCTTTTATTATCACCTTCTCTCATGTTGCGAGGGCTCCTTGGTTTAGGAGAGTACACCTATTACGCATATTGGATAGTCTTCTTCCAAACCATAGGCAGGTGCCGAAAGGTAGGGAATGAAGAAAACCAATTAGCCTAAGTAGAGTGTGCAGAAGGCAATAACTAAAGACAAAATAAAGGGATTAGAAAGAGGGCAAAGTAAATTGCGACTGATATCATTCACGACCAAAACCGCATACTTCATCGCCATTCCTATTTCACCTTTAAAAGAATAAGGTATTATTCAGATGTCTTTTATCATCACCTTCTCTCAAGATGCGAGTACTCCTTGGTTTAGGAGGGTACATCTATTATGCTTACTGGATAGTCTTCTTCCAAACCATAGGCTGGTGCCGAACGGTAGGGAAGGAAGAAAACCATTTAGCCTAACGAAGGTGTACAGAAGGTAACGACTAAAGACAGATAAAGGGATTTGGAGAGATGGCAATAAAACATACGGTTAAAGTCATGAATTGGATTATGGAAGAGGCATTACTAGGAATACCAGGATACCCCTAAGAAACATTTTCATGTTTCAGTGCATTGTTAAACGAAAACTGTTTTCCCGATTAGATACTTACTCCAAGGGTATGTATTTACCAGGTTTCATTCTCATATCTGTATGGTTTTACAGATGATGAGTGGGAGTAAGTTATTGGGAATTAGGTAATTATCCTCATTATATCGGAATTCGTTGTAATTGGTGATATTTGAGGAAATCGCCAGGGTACAGTTTGAAGGGTTCCTAGGCACTCCTAAGAGGTCTCACAAGGCATCAACCATGCCAATTTCAAACTTTACGGGTGCCGAGAAACCCTAATACGGATCATTAACTAGAATTTTAGGCGACAAAGCAACTAGTTAACAACTTAACTACGAGTAAATGGAAATACAACCTTTGTAGATCCGGTTCTCCACCTCCATGGCTCAGCGATGATGTCTCCTCGCTGTACAAATTGGATCTTGGGCTCTAGCGTCGGCTTCATCGGAGAAAAAGCGGGCTAGGTCATCGACGACGATGCCGAAGATGATCTACGTCGAGGCATCGCTAGATCAAGCTCCAACTTCACCAAGTCATGAAACTTGTGAAGAAAACACACTCTACTACTTGGCAAGAGGTAGAGGATGAAGAAATAGGAAGTGGGTAGACTTTAGAATTGGATTTCTCACTCTTTTTCATCAATCACCATTGATGGTCCAAGGTTTCTTCATGTTGAAGATGAAGAAGAAGAAGAAGAAAATATTATGATAAGTTTTAAGTAAAATCAAAATAATAATAATACTTATCATCTACCAACCATGGTCAAGTGTAGAGACTAAACTAGGGTTAGTGGGAATGGTTAGGGTTAAGCATGAGACAAAATGGTCACTAAGTCAAAGCTTCATGAAGCTTCATAATACAAACAAAGTTAGCAACCATTTTTCTCTTTATGCTTTTCATTTTCCATAAAGAATAAATCAATAAATAAATGAATAAGAAAATGAAAGGAAACCCCTAACCATTACACAACCATGGTTTAATCTTTACATATGCTCAAGATAGCATGTATCATCAAACATGATACAAACTTGTATACAAAAGTATATCACATATACAATGTGCACAAACCAAGTGAGAAAATCCATTTAAAGTGAACCAATACTAGTTAATGCAAAGTAATATATCAAATATATAATTATGCATTAAATCATTAAATCAACACTTGATTCAATGATCCGGTCATGTCGCACACAACCGACTAGTATACAATGTATCGATTTATCGAATCAATCCTTGATTCGATAACTAGGTTATATCGCATACAACCATTCGACACATTCATCGCGAGAATGAAATACGGTATCACATACACACATTATTCTCGGTCCCGCACATATCTCATATGCGCTCCTATTTCGTTTCGCTTGAGCCAGGAAACCTCTGTGTAGGACTCTAAAGACTCGTCAATACGCCGGCAGCAGGTGATGATCATATCAAACACCCACAAGCCGCAAGCGGTCTGCTAAACGTAACGGCCACCCGGGTATTGAGTGATCAGAAGATCGACGAGCAAGCCCGTTCACACTCCTGTGAATCCAACCACTAACACTCACCGCACAGTCCGGTCTGATCGTCTGATATGTCGCATATCTCGCCTAGGGGTGGTAATCGTCAGACCCCAATAGCTCGATAAGTCGTGTCGATATGAGGTCTATAACAATTCGAGAAACTACTGGTAACACTTACCAGTAAATCTCAGCAACCCTGGCCAGGGATTTCCGGTTATAGCCAATCGAACACAGCGCAACATCAACTCCCTATACCGGGAGAGACGAATCCCCTCCTATCGCTCATTGTCTCCATGTGACTCTGGACTGTACCCAAAAACCACCGTTTTGCACGCCCTCTTGGACGTGCTAAGGTGGAAATCAAAGCACAGTGGGAACCACACAAGACTCTATGACGATCTCGGGTCAACAGACTACTCTGTACCAGTGTCACCAGAGAACTGCCATCTGACGTAAGGTATAATACCATCTGGGAGTTCTCGGCGAGTCCGTCCAGTGTGCCCAGTCTCTACTGAGCACCCGTATATCATCTCTGATGTCAAACACCAATGGATATGGGATCATCCATCGCCCATCTGTATGGGTCGAGAAGGTATACGCTAGTCTACTCTGGTATATCGATGCCCTGTCTCGATACACCCACGACTAGGGACTTTGAAGGATGTGCTTATGGACTACCCTGTCCCCACTAGTATGATCCGCATCATAGTCCAGGTAGTCAAGTACATATCCTAAGGGCTTTACCAACATGTAACAGAGAGACAATCAGTGTACACGTTAAGGTAAAGAGTAACCAGATAGCATACTATCATGTCGAGCAAGAAAGTCCTCCCTATATATGTCCAAGCATCCACTACATTATACATCCTATGTATAGTAATGGCCTCTAGGGCATACACATAACTAACAATCTCCCACTTGCACTAGGGCCATCTGATAGCAGTGGTTGTAGTATCTCATACTCAACCATCCCATAAAAATCTCTTTCTGGGAACAGGCCTTTGTGAGTGGATCCGCTGTGTTGTCCTCTGAGTCTACTCTCCAAACCTCGATCCCCTGGAGATCAACCATCTCCACGATCAGGTGACACTGCCTTAGAATATATCTGGATCACTGATGGGACCGACGTTCCTTGGCATAAGCCACAACTCCATTGTCTCACAATGGTAGGAACGTAGTTCATCTCATGAACCAATATACACCCAAACAGCCTCTTTGGTAGCATCTTAAGTAGCGATGTATCCAGCCTTTATCGTCTAGTATGTCACGGTATCTAGCTTGGAACTCTTCCAACATACCGTCCCTTTACTGAGGGTAAAGACAATGCCTGTGACTGACACTCAGTCTTCATTATCACCCTGGAACACTTCCAGTGATTCTTCCCAGGATCAATTGATACCATCTCACTACAGCTAGTGAGTATTCTAACATCCATTTAGATCTATCTCATAGGTCCAAAACCCAGGATTTAGTAGGTATCACTTTGATCCAATGTGGAGAATCATTATGACAGGCGGAGATTGATCGAGCGTAGCATAGGAAACTCTTTCCCTATCAAGAGTATGTCATCCACGTACTCTATGAGGATCATCACCATACTCCCTACTACCTTTTTGTATATACAAGGTTCATCTACCATTTTGATGATGTCAAACTCTTTGACTATTTCATCAAAAAAGATGTTCTAACTTCGCGATGCCTGCTTTATTTTATAAAGCATCTTGCACACGTTTCCGCTGCTCCCACTGTCTACGAGGCCCTCTGGCTGTGTACTTATAGACTCCCTCTTCTAAAACATCATTTAGAAAAGCTGTCATGACACCCAACCACCAGATATCGTAGTCATGGTATGTAGCCGTGGCAAGTAGAATCTGGATGGACTTAAGCATAGATACTGGAAAAAGGTTTCATCATTATCCACGCCTAGTCAATGACGAAAACCTTTAACAAGTCTAGCTTTGAAAGTCTCAACCTTTCTATCTACACCAAGTAATTTTCTCAAGATATACTTGCTCCTGATGGGGATTTAACCCTTCAGATATAGCAACCAAAGTCCACACTTTGTTGGTGTATAAGGATTCCATCTCAGATCGCTAAGCATCCAGCCATTCTTACAGAGTCCCACTCCTGATGGCCAGCTCGAAACTAGTTGGGTCATCATCTTATGATGCAATCCTCGCTCCCACTGTCATAGAGAAACCGAAGTATCTCTCAGGTGGGTGAGGAACCCTACTAGATCGGCGGAGAGGCTGAGGTTCGTTGGTAACTATTGAATCCTTTGGTTCTTACAAATCAGCTGCTTCAGTTTGCATAGCTGGAACCTTTCCAGTTCCATATAACAGACCTTGCCTCGAGCTTGTCCGGATTTTGTTTTTAGACATAGGCCGGACAACCCCAAATCTTAACTAGCTTAAGACATGGGCTCTTCCCTTTCTATATCACATATGAAATGGTAGGCAACTGATTTGACTGGAACCCTATTCAATAGGTATGCAGCTTCTCAAGTGCATAACTCCCAAAAGGAAATAGGTAACTCAGTAGTACTCATCATAGAGCACACCATATCAAATAGGGTGTATCTGCTCCACCCCAATATACCATCGTGCAATGGTGTATACGGAGGAGTAATGCTGAGAGAGAATCTCATTCTCCTTTAGAATAATCCAGGAATTCCATGCTCAAGTATTCTCCTCCTTGATCTCATCAAAGGACATAATACTTATATCCGTATTGGTTCTCTACTTCTAACTTATATTCTGTGAATATCTCAAAAGGTTCAGACTTGTGTTTCAACAGGAACATATGTCTGAATCTTGAGAGATTATCAGAGAACGTAATGAAGTATAAAGAACCGGTCCTGGCATGTGTAGACAGGGGACCTTACATACATCAACATGTATCAATCACAAGAGTTCACTAACTCTTTCTCTGTTTCCATTAAACAGAGCTCTGGTCATCTTATCTTTGTGACATGACTGGCAAGTTTCACAAGATGTAAATTCAAACTGATTTAAATATGCATCTACATGTAACTTCAGCTAGTCGGGTCGCATTGATATGACCTAGTCTACAATGCCTCAAGAAGGATTCGTTCATTTCTGAACTCTTCCTCTTGTGTGTGTTCCGTATGCTAAGAACTGTAGTTTGATTTAGAACATCAACGCTTTTAGATAACGTGGCTGAACCGATCAACTTTTGATATAGGAAATGTTCAAAACATTGTCCAACAATACAAAATTTTACCGTTTCTTTACTAATAAAGAGACAGATATGATTTTGTATATCAGGTTCGGTATCTAATAACATTCGTTCAGAATCAATGTATTGGTAATACAGGGTGACAGTGACCAACAGACTTGGCTGCAACACTTGCCCCGTTTTCTGCCTCATGAAACTTATCACCCGTTCTCAGTTCTCTACCTTTCTATAGCCCTATGTAACAGATTACATATCTGGGATCCTGATCTGGTATCAAATACCCAGGACGCAGAGGATACTGAGAAACAGTTCTTTGTAACGAACACACCCGAAGATGATGCATCTCATGCACTTTCTTCGTTTGGGCGGCACGGGAATTCTGGTATTCCCCAATTTCCTGCTCTGTCTTACAACAATTATAAGTTGGAGCGGGACCAACATTCCCCAGCTCAGTATAACAAGCGGGTTCGGTCAATAATCCGTATTATTATCTTGATTAAGGCGTGATATGGTCGCTACCTGGAGAGAGAGAGAAGAAAACACTCAGCGTGCGCTCTTGCAAGAATAGATTGGTTATTATTTTATCTAATCAGGATGGCTCGCTCTGCTTTTTATCAAATCTTCCTTCAAACCCTAAAAGGAAAGACTAGCCGGGATTAATTACACACTACAAGTTCGCCAATCTTTCAGCCAGGCCAGTGTCGGTACTTTGAGGGAGGTCCCCCGTGCTTTCGCACGAACCTAATTAATGTAAACCTCGTTTTCCCAGAGGCGTAACCCCGTTAACACCTTTCTAGGCACCTACTTGATCGGCTAATTGTAATGTATAAAACTCTCCCAGGAGTAACTCTTACTCCCAACGGGTATCGGGATCCAACTATCTCATAGAAGGTATGCAATCTCATTGCAAATTTCAACACTTGAAATTCCCGATAATATTTTGCCCCTAGCAGCTATATGACCTTAACATAGTCAACAAATCATAAGTGCTAGTCAAGTTCAACCCGTCATTTCCCGATTGAATTAAACCCACCCAAACGACCCTTAACATAATCAACAAAGTCGCACGACTACCCTAATCCAATCGCATCATATGCTTATGCAGATAAGCACTAATTAGCTACCGCACACTACTCCTTAACATAGTCAACAAACGTAGCACGAATACTAACTAGTACTTATCTGAAATGACGGAGGGCTACGACAGGTTTTTCTGAAAACCTATTGCGTAATTAACTTGATATCGTTGTATAATCAAATAATTTTAAAATGGAGTGTTTCTGAGGCTTTTCTAGTTTTGCTAAAGGGGTCACTCCCGGTGAAGGGATCGTCGGCCCTTTCCTCATCGAATGAGGTGCGGGATATATCAGATATATCACTGTGCAAAGCAAAAACTCTTAAAAGCAATCAAAAGACAAACCGAGTGTGTAGCATCTGCCAGTTATTGCTAAAGGAGTCACTCCCGGTGAAGGGATCTCGGTCCTTTCCTCATCGAATAAGGTGCAGGGTATATCATATATACCGCTATGCAAAGCAAGAACTGTAGCTACCTGTTTTATTTTGAAATTCGATTCTACAACATCTTTAGGTTTCTTTTATTTCATTAATCACATTAATGAAGTCCTATCATTTAAATACCTAAACATCACAGATAAATACGACGTACACTTATGCCATCCGCATTCGCCTCGATGTCCCCTCATGCACCGTTAGGTTAGGTAACTAACGGTAGAGCGGGGCAGGGCTAGCGCGGGTGTAAAACATAAGTAACGCCTTATAATATATCATATATACTATATAAAGTATCCATCACAGAACATATCACATGATCACATCACAAATATCGCAGAAGAAGAATCATATGAAATATTGGATATACTAGGACGTCCGTGTTTTCAATACGAGCCAGTATAAAGCACGGATTCCACGGTCGCGATGAATAGCCAAACCCACACCCCTAGACCCCTACGAGAGCGGCAAGTAACCCTACCAATTCTAGAGTTAGGAGACCCGGACTCGACTCCTCGAGTTGGTCTCCCACTGGACTCCAAAACCCGGTTACTTGTGCTCCCCTCCTTGGGTCTATCCTAGTGGGGAAAAGTAAATAATATACAAAAGGTGACATCTTCCGCAACCTGGAAGTGCCCCAATAAAAGAATATTACATACAAGTTTTTACATGAATGAAAATGAAAAACACTCATCTCACATAAAAAAAACCCCGGCTATTCAAACACGACGATCCAATATAACATATCCAGCAACACATAATATCACATGTCATCAACATAAGTAAATATGCGCATCCCAATTGTCGTTGACATATAGCAACGAAACCGGCGATATCACATATTACACTTACGGTCACAGAAAAGAAAGTATAAAACTACAACAGTTGGAATCCGCAACCTGCATAGACATCGCATGCCTAATCAAATGAATTACTTAGACATCGCATGCCTAACAATTATAAACCCCGCATTTTAGTCTCATTATCGAAAACACTTTTCAATATCAAGCCGGGAATTCAACAGGATTCCCGACATCCTGATCGAATGCTCGTCGCAAACTTCAATAGACGGCTGCACCCCCGATACCGTCGACGAAGTGCACCAAGGCGGAACACCGTCGCCGCGAGCACCCGAACGGATGCTTTCGGCGACGGGGTTCTCCTACAGTCACTTGGTCGGGGCTATGGAGCGAGGCTGTCTATTAAGTTTACCCGGCGAGTATCCGCGTACGCTACGTGATTGTGACGGACTTTTGATCACATCAAAATTCCGTAGCAACCGATCAAGTGAGACTAAACTGCTATGTTTATAATATTCATTCAGTTATCTCATAACTTATTGTGAATTCCAATTATTGTATCCCATTCCGGATAAATAGAAAATGTTAAACTTTCCGATAGAACAATCGAACACCCAAGTTTTCCCGAAACAGATCAACACTTGAAATAAGTTTAAAAACATTCACTTCGTGCCTCAGTACCAACGGTCCAGCCGTAGAAGGGTCAAGCCAACGCCTCACATGTGGCACGCCGTACTGCCCCAAACCCGAAGGTTCAAAGGGCAGTTCAAGACGGTCACATAATCGAGTTAAGGTTTGTTGTCTTCTAGAGGGACCATCGTTTTACTTGCACTACTTAGAACGTCTTTAAACCATGGAAAAATCCAACACTTGGAAATTTCCCGGCAGGGGAAAAATTGGGTATTTATATCCGGTCGAACTTTTTAACATATTCAAAAAATTATCCGGAATCCACATAGACAAAATCTGATACTCCGATCGAAACACCGAATCCCCAAAACAACCCCAGAAAATTCAACTCTTGAATAAATATTAAAAATTCCCAGAAAATCCAGCATAATTAAATAGGAGTTACTGTGCAAACAGGGGATGATGATGTCATCATTTGGCCGCGGAACCGCCGCAGAAGGCATGCTTCTGCCGCGGTTCCGCCGCTCTTTGTACTGTTCATGAGTCAAATTTTGCACCGTAATTCTTATAATTCCCTGCTGAATTTTTTAAGCATTTTTAATGTGGAAAAATCCCAGTTTTTAGAAAAAGTCCAGAGATCATGTTTCGGGTTAGGGTTTTGGTTCGATCGGACTTCAAACTCCGTCTACGCTTCGCCTAAGGCTCTAGCTAGGCTCTGATACCACTGTAGGGTTCCTAGGCACTCCCAAGAGGTCTCACAAGGCATCAACCATGCCAATTTCAAACTTTACAGGTGCCGAGAAACCCTAATACGGATCGTTAACTAGAATTTTAGGCGACAAAGCAACTAGTTAACAACTTAACTACGAGTAAACGGAAATACAACCTTTGTAGATCCGGTTCTCCACCTCCATGGCTCCGCGATGATGTCTCCTCGCTGTACAAATCGGATCTTGGGCTCTAGCGTCGGCTTCATCGGAGAAAAAGCGGGCTAGGTCATCGACGACGATGCCGAAGATGATCTACGTCGAGGCATCGCTAGATCAAGCTCCAACTTCACCAAGTCATGAAACTTGTGAAGAAAACACACTCTACTACTTGGCAAGAGGTAGAGGATGAAGAAATAGGAAGTGGGTAGACTTTAGAATTGGATTTCTCACTCTTTTTCATCAATCACCATTGATGGTCCAAGGTTTCTTCATGTTGAAGATGAAGAAGAAGAAGACGAAAATGTTATGATAAGTTTTAAGTAAAATCAAAATAATAATAATACTTATCATCTACCAACCATGGTCAAGTGTAGAGACTAAACTAGGGTTAGTGGGAATTGGTTAGGGTTAAGCATGAGACAAAATGGTCACTAAGTCAAAGCTTCATGAAGCTTCATAATACAAACAAAGTTAGCAACCATTTTTCTCTTTATGCTTTTCATTTTCCATAAAGAATAAATCAATAAATAAATGAATAAGAAAATGAAAGGAAAACCCTAACCATTACACAACCATGGTTTAATCTTTACACATGCTCAAGATAGCATGTATCATCAAACATGATACAAACTTGTGTACAAAAGTATATCACATATACAATGTGCACAAACCAAGTGAGAAAATCCATTTAAAGTGAACCAATACTAGTTAATGCAAAGTAATATATCAAATATATAATTATGCATTAAATCATTAAATCAACACTTGATTCAATGATCCGGTCATGTCGCACACAACCGACTAGTATACAATGTATCGATTTATCGAATCAATCCTTGATTCGATAACTAGGTTATATCGCATACAACCATTCGACACATTCATCGCGAGAATGAAATACGGTATCACATACACGCATTATTCTCGGTCCCGCACATATCTCATATGCGCTCCTATTTCGTTTCGCTTGAGCCAGGAAACCTCTGTGTAGGACTCTAAAGACTCGTCAATACGCCGGCAGCAGGTGATGATCATATCAAACACCCACAAGCCGCAAGCGGTCTGCTAAACGTAACGGCCACCCGGGTATTGAGCGATCAGAAGATCGACGAGCAAGCCCGCTCACACTCCTGTGAATCCAACCAGTAACACTCACCGCACAGTCCGGTCTGATCGTCTGATATGTCGCATATCTCGCCTAGGGGTGGTAATCGTCAGACCCCAATAGCTCGATAAGTCGTGTCGATATGAGGTCTATAACAATTTGAGAAACTACTGGTAACACATACCAGTAAATCTCAGCAACCCTGGCCAGGGATTTCCGGTTATAGCCAATCGAACACAGCGCAACATCAACTCCCTATACCGGGAGAGACGAATCCCCTCCTATCGCTCATTGCCTCCATGTGACTCGGGACTGTACCCAAAAACCACCGTTTTGCACGCCCTCTTGGACGTGGTAAGGTGGAAATCAAAGCACAGTGGGAACCACACAAGACTCTATGACGATCTCGGGTCAACAGACTACTCTGTACCAGTGTCACCAGAGAACTGCCATCTGACGTAAGGTATAATACCATCTGGGAGTTCTCGGCGAGTCCGTCCAGTGTACCCAGTCTCTACTGAGCACTCGTATATCATCTCTGATGTCAAACACCAATGGATATGGGATCATCCATCGCCCATCTGTATGGGTCGAGAAGGTATACGCTAGTCTACTCTGGTATATCGATGCCCTGTCTCGATACACCCACGACTAGGGACTTTGAAGGATGTGCTTATGGACTACCCTGTCCCCACTAGTATGATCCGCATCATAGTCCAGGTAGTCAAGTACATATCCTAAGGGCTTTACCAACATGTAACAGAGAGACAATCAGTGTACACGTTAAGGTAAAGAGTAACCAGATAGCATATTATCATGTCGAGCAAGAAAGTCTTCCCTATATATGTCCAAGCATCCACTACATTATACATCCTATGTATAGTAATGGTCTCTAGGGCATACACATAAATAACACAGTTTTCCACCTACGACGCACAGGTTTTGAGTTATTCAACTCAGCGGACTTATACAGAGTATTATATGTTGTCCAGTGTCCATCAGGACAAAGGGGTAGGTCCTAGTACTATGTTCTGTTTACTTATAACTTCTCTAGTTTTTAGACAGGTGTTTCGTAGAAATACAAGGTCTAAGTTTTGAGAAGTTGTGGGTATAAGAATAAAGTAAAGAACCAGGTATCACAAGTATCGGGATTCTTCAAAGAGATCGAAGATGTAGATTCTTGTGATTGGTATTCAGATGATAGTAATGATTTTGAGAAACTTGTTTCTCTTTCAGGTTACTCATAATTGGAAGGATTCCTAAGTTGAGTAATGCTGATTAGCCTCTTTCCATTAAGATGATATGCACTGGAGACAGCTGCATGATTTGAATCTGGTTCCAATTAAATTAAGTGCCAAAGTTTCTATATTGGATATAGAATGGATCATACCTTATAAGATGTTAAGGTACGGGGAGTTGTCTAGCTTATGCTTAAAACCAGACTCTGGATAACTCAGGGCACGTTTCTATAATGGCTGCTTGTGGGTTGACCCTGGCTATGACGAGGGTTGATATTCTACCATTTGGAAGATCAATAGTGATATTGTTCTTGACTCGCCACAGTTTTAGTAAAATGGACTTTTTCAAAAAACAGTAGTGGGAGTATGGTAGAACTGGAAGTGATTCCAGAACCGTGAACGATTACGGAAAATTTAATAGGACCTATATATTCAATCAAGTTTGACATTCCAATAGCCACTCCGCAGATATGGTGGGTAACCTCAGACACCCGAGAGGTACTCCGGTAGCCTCAAGGACGGTGACAGGGAGGTTCTTATCTACCCAGACTTGACACTACTGTTGTTCCAGGCTATAAGACCCGGTAGGAGGGTTGTCGTAGTCAGTGGGAGCAGCGGAAGCATAGTGGGCAAGACGCTTATATCTATTTATAGACTTGATCAGTTATAGCGGAGATAGATCATCTAATTTTGATGTGACAGTCATGGGTTTGACTTCAATCAGAATAGGGGATGGATCTGTTAAGAAGGTAGTAGGGTGTGATGTCATGGTATCTGGATGACATACACAGAGTAGGAAGTAAAATTCCTATACTACGATCGGTTGTACTGTGGTCGTCACACAGTTGTTTCGGATGCGCGGCCAAACCCATGGTTGACAGAGTGATTGTCAGAGTTATAGTTTTTCCCTCTGACGAAGAGGGACAGTATTATGGACAGGTGGTCCAAGAGGATACTGTGGGTGGCTTGGTGCAGGATACTGATTAGGTTTAGTGATCGATACAGTCTAAGAAGTTTGGATTTAGAGTTCATTTAGGAACTAGGTCCCATCAGATATCCAGACATATTCTTAGACAGGTATTACTCAATTCGGGAGATGGCTTTCTCCGCGAATTTGAGATTAAGAGAGATATAGAAAGAAACATCTAGGCGGATCCACTCACTGAGGCTATTTCTCGAACACAAAAGTTTTACAAACGGGCTTTGTGAAACTGATTAGTAGAGGAGTTGGATGTTCGGTTTCACACGGGCTGTGAGTAGTCGACATCGCAATAATTAGCCTTGAGTGCAAGTGGGAGATTGTTGGAGATAGTGCCCTCAGAGTCAATTATTGGATCGCAGGTACGTGATTGCAATGATTGCGAAGGACCTATACCGGTAGGACAATCTTACTCAAGATGATAGTATGCTATCTGGTTTGCCTTTATCAGTCGTGTACATGTTCAAGTGACTGATTACATGTTACACTTTGATAGAGCCCTTAGGATCTTGCTTTACTACCAACTGTATGATGGCGATCATATACGTGAGAGTTGGGTAGTTTATACGCATATCCTTAATTGTGGTCCCTAGTCGTGGGAGTTTCGAGACAGGGCATCGATACTCCGGAGTAGACTAGTGTATACAGTCGAGACCCTGACGAGGGGCGGTGGCCGGTCTCACAAGCCACTGGTGTCAGTTGGATCACCTAAGATGTATACAGGTGCTCATTGGGTTATGAGTACACCGGACAGGACTCGCCGGGAATCTGCTAGTTAGTATTATACATATCGTCAGATAGTAGTTCCCTGGTGACATGTGTACAGGTTAGTTCATCGACCTGAGGTCGTCATTTATCTCGTGTGAGTTCCCACTGTGCTTTGATTTCTACCCTACCACGGCTCAAAGGAGTCGTGCAAACAGGTAGTTTTTGGGTACAGTCCCGAGCCATATGGAGGCACATGAGCGGATCGGCAGGGGATTCGTCTCTCCCGGTATTGGGGGCGAGATCGTGCTGTGTCTAGGAGAGCCATTACACATAGCCCACGGCCGTGGCAGGAGATTTACTGGTAGGTACTCCAGTAGTATCTCAGGGTGTTATTGGGCTACACTCTGACACGACTTATACTGCTATTGGGGGTCTGACGTTACTAGCCCCCTAGGCAGATATGCGATACTCATAGACGAATGGACCGGACTGTATATACATTGTCACTGTTAGGCTCAGTAGGGTTTCCGGATGAGTTCGCTCATCGGCCTCCCTTGAGGTCAGTCCATGGGCAGCCGTTACGCATAGCTAGTGCCGCTGACGGTTTGTGGTTAAACCCACTGCCAGGGTACTGACGAGTCATTAGAGTCCCCCACAGACAGTTTCCCAAGTTCGGGCGAAACGTTGTAGAGGACGTATGGTTTTATGGCAGGTTCGGAAAATGCACGTGCGTTTACGCACGTGTCAGTTTTCAGGCAGATGATACTGGTCGGCTTTGGTTTAAGCCGGATCCGAGTATTATATTGAGTAGATATAATATCTTTGTCTCAGTTGCATTTGTATTCGGTCGTAATACAAATGCGGGTATATTTATACTGTTACGGGGTTATCCTAAAAGTCGTTTCAGGATCACTTTTGGAAGTTGCCAGTTTCCAGTTTTCTATCGCCCGTCTTTTAACATTCGGTTAAAGACGGATTTATCTTTTCTTGAGATGAGGTGAGTCAGTGTTCTAGATGGTTCTAGAGAGGGTGACATGGATTGGTGAGTCATTAGTGCATTAATGGTGCCATTAATGCTTGATGACTAAGGGTTTTAGATTCAATGTTTCTTAGTGAGTCATGCTTTTCATTTATGATGAGGATAAGCTTCTTGTTTAAGGTCATCTCCTTGATTGCTCCTACCATCACCTCCCTCTTTGCATAAAAGTGGCCGGCCCCCTTGAGAGAAGAGAGAGAGATTAATTTTCATTCTTGAGAGAAAAGACTATGGTTTAGGGTGCATGGAAATTTCATAGCCTTTTTCATTCCATCACCCGATCCGAGTGGCAACTTCATTAACCGATCGTCCACGGCTTTGGACGAAGTGAGACAAAGTCATCTACTCATTCTCTACATCATTCTTGGTCGTCTCTTTTAGCAAACTTGACGACCGAGTTGCCTCGAGTCAGAGGCGGGAGCCCGTTTAAAGAATCGTTGACGTGGTGCCACCTAGACGAGGAGATCGGAGATCGACGAGAACGGAGCAGCCGCAATGGAGCGTGGGATGATGGTTAAAGAATGAAGGACTCGGATCGTTCGGTATAACCTTTCTACTCTCTTTACAGTTTGTTAGTTTAGCAATAATGGCAGATCCGGGTTAAAGTATACGATAGCGCCAGTTAAAAAGTTTTTGTTCCGCATTTGGCGTCTGTAGACGGCCGGGGCGCTACCGTAGACTTACACGGAATATGCGGAACTGTGCGCCTCCTTCATAAGTTCTTCATGAATATCTCCTTTTGGCACACACAAACGGCTACCATATCGCAACGAACCATCTTCATGAATTAACGAGTCCGTTCGAAGTCCAGCTTCAACCTGTTCTCGAAACTTCTGCAATCTTGGGTCCTGCGACTGCGCTGCTTTAATATTATCAATCAACGACGACTGTACTTGTAGCTGCATCAACTGTCCCGAAGAATGCGGTAGTACGATCTCCAGCTCGAATCTCCGAAAGTCTTCGATAAGCTCCTTCTGTGCAGTCAACATCCGAATTGCTGGCAACCGACTAAGCGCATCCGACACTACATTAACTTTCCCCGGATAGTACTTAAGATCAAGATCATAGTCAGCCATCAGCTCCAATCATCTACGCTGCCTCATGTTAAGCTCTTTATGTGTGAACACGTACTTTAGCCTTTTGTGATCGGTGAATACTTCGACCCTTTCGCCCAATAAGTAGTGTCTCCAAATCTTCAAAGCGAAAATCACTGCTGCTAGCTCCAAATCATGAGTTGGGTAATTCTTCTCATGGATCTTCAACTGTCTCGATGCGTAAGCTATAACTTTCCCATGCTACATCAAAACACATCCCAAACCTTTCCCAGATGCATCGCTGTGAATCACCAATCCTCCGGAACTGTCTGATACGGTCAAAATAGGAGCGGTTATCAATCTCTGCTTCAACGCCTCAAAAGCTAACGCACACTTATCCGTCCATACGAACGGTACTTCCTTTCGCGTAAGCTTGGTCAAAGGCTCAGCTAAGCGAGCAAAATTCTCCGCGAACCTTCTATAGTATCCTGCAAGTCCCAAAAAACTTCTGATCTCTGCTACGTTCTTCGGAATTGGCCAATAATGAACTGCTGCAATCTTTTCAGGGTCAACGGCGATTCCATCTCCGGATATAACATGCCCCAAAAACTTCACTTCTTCAAGCCAAAACTCGCACTTGCTCTTTGCATACAATCTTTCTTGCCTCAATGTCTGCAGTGCGATCTTCAAGTGTTACGCACGCTCTTCAATGCTCCTCGAGTAGACCAGAATATCATCGATGAACACCACTATAAACTGGTCCAAGAAAGGTGAAAAGATTCGGTTCATCAAGTCCATAAATATCGTCGGTGCATTCATGACTCCAAATGGCATCACAAGTACTCGTAATGTCCATATCGAGTTCGTAACGCAGTCTTGCAGATATCCTCTGATTTAACTCGAACCTAATGATATCTGGATCGCAAATCCAGCTTCGAGAATACCCTCGCGCCACTAAGCTGATCGAACAATTCTCCAACGCGAGGGATCGGGTACTTGTTCTTAATAGTCACCCGGTATAATTCTCGATAATCTATGCACATCCTCCTTGTGCTATCTTTCTTCTTGACTAGAAGAACTGGAGCTCCCCAAGGTGGATTGCTGCTGCGAATCCAACCCTTCTCAAGTAACTCAGTAACCTGCTTCTTGACTTCTTCCAACTCTACTGGTGCCATTGGATAGTACGCCTTTGAGATTGGCGCTGCACCAGGAACAAGATCGATCGCGAACTCCACATCTCGTTTTGGCGGTAAACCCGAGATGTCCTCGAATACGTCCATAAACTCTCGAACTACAGCTGGCGCTTCCTCCTTATCAACTTCCATTGACAAAAGAACATTACTTGTCGGCCTAGCCCTAAACTCAACTGGCCCGAGAGAACTGCTTCCTCCAGCAAAACAAACTCCGGATGTCCGGGAATTTGGAAAATCACTTTCTTTGCCCTACAATCAATGTGAGCGTGAAAAGTGCCGAGAAAATCCATTCCCAAGACAACATCATAACTGCCAGTATCGATCACCAAGAAATCTGCAAAACATGAACTGGTAAGCAATGAAACTGAGAGAACCAAGGAAATTTCACGACCATGAAATAAGGAAATGATCAAGACTAGGACTCCAAGTTACTTAAATAGAGTACCGCATTGTAACCATGCTGCAGTTCATAGTTACAATCACATAACTCCGTTCAAGTCGCCCAAATCCTAGTATTAGAATCAAAGGAACAGAGAGAAACAATAGGGAACCAAAAGGTTTCAAGCCGAGATGCAATGTTGCTTGCATATCGTCAAGACAAGGATCAAGAGATAGATATGATTCAAGAATCACGATAACAATGTGGAAGGACATGTTCCTAATTACGAGTATTCTGATTCGTGTATTGGGTCCAATCCCAACTACAAAAGAATCAAACCCGATAAACCTAAATCCTATGGCTTTGATACCAAACAAACCCTGTCACGCCCCGCTTCCCAGAGTGCGCTAAGATAGGCACGTGACAGAGCCAACCAAGCTACCTCTAGATAGGAAATTGTTAGTTATATGTATGCCCTAGAGGCCATTACTGTACATAGGATGTATATTGTAGTGGATGCTGGGACATATATAGGGATGACTTTCTTGCTCGACATGATAGTATGCTATCTGGTTACCCTTTACCTTAACGTGTATGCTGATTGTCTCTCTGTTACATGTTGGTAAAGCCCTTAGGATCTGTACTTGACTACCTGGACTATGATGCGGATCATACTAGTGGGGACATGGTAGTCCATAAGTACATCCTTCAAAGTCCCTAGTCGTGGGTGTATCGAGACGGGGCATCGATATACCAGAGTAGACTAGCGTGTACCTTCTCGACCCATACAGATGGGCGATGGATGATCCCATATCCATTGGTGTTTGACATCAGAGATGATATACGGGTGCTCAGTAGAGACTGGGTACACTGGACGGACTCGCCGAGAACTCCCAGATGGTATTATACCTCACGTCAGATGGCAGTTCTCTGGTGACACTGGTACAGAGTAGTCTGTTGACCCGAGATCGTCATAGAGTCTTGTGTGGTTCCCACTGTGCTTTGATTTCCATCTTACCACGTCCAAGAGGGCGTGCAAAACGGTGGTTTTTGGGTACAGTCCCGAGTCACATGGAGGCAATGAGCGATAGGAGGGGATTCGTCTCTCCCGGTATAGGGGGTTGATGTTGCGCTGTGTTCGATTGGCTATAACAGGAAATCCCTGGCCAGGGTTGCTGAGATTTACTGGTAAGTGTTACCAGTAGTTTCTCGAACAGTTATAGACCTCATATCGACACGACTTATTGAGCTATTAGGGTCTGACGTTTACCACCCCTAGGCGAGATATGCGACATATCAGAAGATCAGACCGGACTGTACGGTAGTGTTACTGGTCGGATTCACTGGAGTGTGAGCGGGCTTGCTCGTCGATCTTCAGATCGCTCAATACCCGGGTGGCCGTTACGTTTAGCAGACCGCTTGCGGCTTGTGGATGCTTGATATGATCATCATCTGCTGCCGGCGTATTGACGAGTCTTTAGAGTCCTACACAGAGGTTTCCTGGCTCAAGCGAAACGAAATAAGAGCGCATATGAGATATGTGCGGGACCGAGAATAATGCGTGTATGTGATACCGTATTCTATTCTCGCGATAAATATATCGAATGGTTGTATGCGATATAACCTAGTTATCGATTCAAGCGTTGATTCGATAAGCCGATATATTGTATACTAGTCGGTTGTGTGCGACATAACCGGGTCATTGAATCAAGTGTTGATTTAATGATTTAATGCATATTTATATATTTGATATATTACTTTGCATCAACTAGTATCGGTTTACTTAAGATGGATTTTCTCACTCGGATGGGCGCATTGTATATGCGATATATTTTTGTGCACTTGATTGTATCATGTTTGATGATACATGTTATGCTAGGGTTTTTGTGTAAAGATCAAACCATGGTTACATGATTATGGTTAGGGTTTTGTTTTATTTACTTATTTATTTATTTATTGATTTTTGGAAAATAAAAGGCAAGAGAAAAGAATGGTGGCTATTTTTGTTTTAAGTTGAAGATTCATGAAGCTTTGACTTTATCCACCATTCTTATCTCATGCTTAACCTAACCATTCCTTTAACCATGATTAGCTCTCTACACTTTACCATGGTTCACTTATGATAAGAATGGATAATTCTTTTCTTTTTGAATTATCTTATCTTATCATGATTCTTCTTCTTCTTCCTTGAACTCCATGAAGAAAGCTTGCTACTCCAATGGCAAGTGAAGAAAATGAGTGAGAAATCCAATTCTAAAGTTAACCCACTTCCTATTTCTTCATCCTCTACCTCTTGCCAAGTAGTAGAGTGTGTTTACTTCACAATTTTCTTGACTTGGTGAAGTCGGAGCTTGATTTAGTGATGCCTCGACGTAGATCATCTTCGGCATGGACATCGACGACCTAGCTTGCCCATTCTCCGACGAAGCCGATCCTAGAGCCCGGATTTGATTTGGACAGCGGAGAGGACCTCGTTGCGGAGCCGTGGAGGTGGAGCACCGGATCTACAAAGGTTGTATTTCCGTTTTCTCATTAGTTAAGTGTTAACTAGTTCAATGTTCGCCTAGACATCTAGTTATCGATCCGTAGTTTAGGGTTTGTAGGCACCATAATTTTTGAAATTGCCATGGTTGATGGCTTGGGAGACCTCACTAGAGTGCCTAGGAACCCTACAGTGGTATCAGAGCCTAGCTAGAGCCTTAGGCGAAGTCCAGACGGAATTTGAAACCGGAACGAACCCGAAACCAACTCCAAAATGTGCTCTCTGTACTTTTTCTAAAAACAGTGATTTTTCAGTATTAAAAATATGCAGAAAACCCAGCAGGAAAATATAAGAATTACGGCGCAAAATTGGGGTAATGAACAGTACAATATTGCGCGGAAGCGCGGCATTATCCTACATTAGGCGGCGGATCCGCGCTTTATTGATGACGTCAGCCCTAAATTATTACACTGTAATTCATTGTTTCAGCTTCTGAGTTCTCTGGATGTTTTTAAATTTTATTCAAGTGTTGAATAATCTGGGATGTTTTGGAGCTTTGATGATTCGATCGGGGTATCAAATTTTGTCTGTTTGGCTTTCCGGATAAATCTTAGAATATGTTAAAAAGTTCGACCGGATATAAATACCCAATTTTTCCCCTGTCGGGAAATTTCCAAGTGTTGGATTTTTCCGTAGTTTAACGACGTTCTAAGTAGTGCAAGTAACGCGATGGTCCCTCTAGAAGACACAAACCTTAACTCGATTATGTGACCGTCTTGAACTGCCCTTTGAACCTTCGGGTTTGGGGCAGTACGGCGTGCCACATGTGAGGCGTTGGCTTGACCCTTCTACGGCTGGACCGTTGGTACTGAGGCACGAACGGAATGTTGTTAGACTTATTTCATGTGTTGAGCTGTATCGGGAAAACTTGGGTGTTCGATTGTTCGATTGGAAAGTTTAACATTTTCTGTTTATCTGGAATGGGATACAATAATTGGAATTCACAAAAAGTTATGTGATAACTAAATGAATGTTATAAACGTAGCAGTTTAGTCTCACTTGATCGGTTGCCACGGAATTTTGATGTGATCAAAAGTCCGTCGCAATCACGTAGCGTACGCGGATACTCGCCGGGTAAACTTAATAGACAGCCTCACTCCATAGCCCCGACCAAGTGACTGTAGGAGAACCCCGTCGCCGAAAGCATCCGTTCGGGTGCTCCCGGCAGCGGTGTTCCGCCTTGGTGCACTTCGTCGACGGTATCAGGGGTGCGGCCGTCTACTGAAGTTTGCGACGAGCATTCGATCAGGATGTCGGGAATCTTGTTGAATTGCCCGACTTGGTATTGAAAAGAGTTTTCGATTTTGAGACTAAAATGCGAGGTTTATAATTGTTAGGCATGCGATGTCTAAGTAATTCATTTGGTCAGGCATGCGATGTCTGAGGAGGTTGCGGATTCCAACTGTTGTAGTTTTACACTTTCTTTTCTGTGACCGTAAGTGTAATATGTGATATCGCCGGTTTCGTTGCTATATGCCAACGACAATTGGGATGCGCATATTTACTTACGTTGATGACATGTGATGTTATGTGTTGCTGGATATGTTATATTGGATCGTCGTGTTTGAATAGCCGGGGGTTTTTATGTGAGATGAGTGTTTTTCATTTTCATTCATGTAAAAACTTGTATGTAATATTCTTTTATTGGGGCGCTTCCAGGTTGCGGAAGATGTCACCTTTTGTATATTATTTACTTTTCCGCACTAGGATAGACCCAAGGAGGGGAGCACAAGTAACCGGGTTCTGGAGTCCAGTGGGAGACCAACTCGAGGAGTCGGGTCCGGGTCTCCTAACTCCAGAATTGGTAGGGTTGCTTGCCGCTCTCGTAGGGGTCTAGGGGTGTGGGTTTGGGTATTCATCGCGACCGTGGAATCCGTGTTTTATACTGGCTCGTATTGAAAACACGGACGTCCTAGTATATCCAATATTTCATATGATTCTTCTGCTGCGATATCTGTGATGTGATCATGTGATGTTCTGTGATAGATACAGTATATAGTATATATGATATATTATATAGATGTTACTTATGTTTTTACACCCGCGCTAGCCCTGCCCCGCTCTGCCGTTAGTTACCTAACCTAACGGTGCACGGGGGGACATCGAGGCGAATGCGGATGGCATAAGTGTACGTCGTATTTATCTGTGATGTTTAGGTACATTAAATGATGGGACTTCATTAATATGATTAATGAAAGTAAAAGAAACCTAAGATGTTGTAGAATCGAATTTCAAAATAAAACAGGTAGCTACAGTTTTTTGCTTTGCACAGCGGTATATGTGATATATCCTGCACCTTATTCGATGAGGAAAGGACCGAGATCCCTTCACAGGGAGTGACTCCTTTAGCAATAACTGGCAGATGCTACACACTCGGTTTGTCTTTTGTTTGCTTTTAAGTGTTTTTGCTTTGCACAGCGATATATATGATATATCCCGCACCTCATTCAACGAGGAAAGGACCGACGATCCCTTCACCGGGAGTGACTCCTTTAGCAAAACTAGAAAAGCCTCAAAAGCACTCCATTTTAAAATCATTTGATTCTACAGCGATATCAAGTTCATTACGCAATAGGTTTTCAGAAAAACCTGTCGTAGCCCTCCGTCATTTCAGATAAGTACTAGTTAGTATTCGTGCTACGTTTGTTGACTATGTTAAGGCGTAGTGTGCGGTAGCTAACTATTGGTTATCTGTATATGCATATGATGCAGATTGGATTAGGGTAGTCGTGCGACTTTGTTGACTATGTTAAGGGTCGTGCGGGTGGGTTTAATTCAATCGGGAAATGACGGGTTGAACTTGACTAGCACTTATGATTTGTTGACTATGTTAAGGTCAATAGATGCTAGGGGCAAAATATTATCGGGAATTTCAAATGTTGAAATTTGCAATGAGATTGCATACCTTCTATGAGATAGTTGGATCCCGATACCCGCTGCGAGTAAGTGTTACTCCTGGGAGAGTTTTACACATTACAATTAGCCGATCAAGTAGGTGTCTAGAAAGGTGTTAACGAGGTTACGCCTCTGGGAAAACGAGGTTTACATTAATTAGGTTCGTGCGAAAGCACGGGGGACCTCCCTCAAAGTACCGACACTGGCCTGGCTGAAAGATTGGCGAACTTGTAGTGTGTAATTAATCCCGGCTAGTCTTTCCTTTTAGGGTTTGAAGGAAGATTTGATAAAAAGCAGTGGGAGCCATCCTGATTAGATAAAATAATAACCAATCTATTCTTGACAGAGCGCACGCTGAGTGTTTTCTTCTCTCTCTCTCCAGGTAGCGACCATATCACGCCTTAATCAAGATAATAATACAGAATATTGACCGAACCCGCTTGTTATACTGAGCTGGGGAACGTTGGTCCTGCTCCAACTTATAATTGTTATAAGACAGAGCAGGAAATTGGGGAATACCAGATTTCCCGTGCCGCCCAAACGAGGAGAGTGCATGATGATGCATCATCTTCGGGTGTGTTCATTATACAGAACTGTTTCTCAGTATCCTCTGCATCCTGGGTATATGATACCGGATCAGGATCCCAGATATGTAATCTGTTACATAGGGCTACATATATGTAGAGAACTGAGAACGGGTGATAAGTTTCATGAGGCAGAAAAAGGGGCAAGTGTTGCAGCCAAGTCTGTTGGTCACTGTCACCCTGTATTACCGATACATTGATTCTGAACAAATGTTATTAGATACCGAACCTGATAGACAAAATCATATCTATCTCTTTATTAGTAAAGAAATGATAAAATTCTGTATAGATGGATAATGTTTTGAACATTTCCTATATCAAAAGTTGATCGGTTCAGGCACGTTATCTAAAAGCGTTGATGTTCTAAATCAAACTACAGTTCTTAGTGTACGGAACACACACAAGAGGAAGAGTTCAGAAATGAACGAATCCTTCTTGAGGTATTGTAGACTAGGTCAGATCAATGCGACCCGACTAGCTAGAGTTACATAAAGATGCATATTTAAATCAGTTTGAATTTACATCTTGTGAAACTCGCCAGTCATGTCACAAAGATAGGATGACCATAGCTCCGTTTATTGGAAACAGAGAAAGAGTTAGTAAACTCTTGGGATGATACATGTTGATGTATGTAGGTCCCCAGTCTACACATGCCAGGACTGATTCTTTATACTTCATTACATTCTCTGATAATCTCTCAAGATTCAGACATATGTTCCTGTTGAAACATGAGTCCGAACCTTTTGAGATATTCACAGAATATAAGTTAGAAGTAGAGAACCAATAAGGGTATAAGTATTATGTCCTTTGATGTGATCAAGGAGGAGAATACTTGAGCACGGAATTCCTGGACCATTCTAAAGGGGAATGAGATTCTCTCTCAGCATTACTCCTTCGTATACACCATAGCACGATGGTATATCGGGGCGGAGCAGACGCACCCTATATGATAAGGTGTGCTCTATGATGAGTACTACTGAGTTACCTTTTTCCTTTTGGGAGATATGCACTTGAGAAGCTGCATACCTATTGAATAAGGGTTCCAATCAAATCAGTTGCCTACCGTTTCATATGTGATATGGTAAGGGAAGAGCCCATCTCTCAAGTTAGTTGAGATTTGGGGTTGTCCGGCCTATGTCTGAAAAGCAAAATCCGGACAAGCTCGAGGCAAGGTCAGTTATGTAGAACTGGAAATGTTCCAGCTATACAAACTACAGCACATGATTTGATAGAACCAAAGGATTCAGTAGATTCCAACGAACCTCAGCCTCTCCGCCGATCTAGTAGGGTTCCTCACCCACCTGAGAGATACTTCGGTTTCTCTATGACAGTGGGAGCGAGGATTGCATCATGAGATGATGACCCAACTAGTTTCGAGCTGGCCATCAGGAGTGGGACTCTGTAAGAATGGCTGGATGTTTATCGATCTGAGATGGAATCCTTATACACCAACAAAGTATGGACTTTAGTTGCTATATCTGAAGGGTTAAATCCCCATCAGGAGCAAGTATATCTTGAGAAGATTACTTGGTGTAGATGGAAAAGTTGAGACTTTCAAAGCTAGAATTGTTAAAGGTTTTCGTCATCGACCAGGCGTGGATAATGATGAAACCTTTTCCAGTAGCTATGCTTAAGTCCATCCAGATCCTACTTGTCACGGCTACATACCATAACTGCGATATCTGGTGGTTGGGTGTCTTGACTGCTTTTCTAAATGATGATTTAGAAGAAAGCGTCTACAAGTACACAGCCAGAGGGCTTCGTAGACAGTGGGAGCAGCGGAAACGTGTGCAAGATGCTTTATAGGATAAAGCAGGCATCGCGGAGTTGGAACATCTGTTTTGATGAATTAGTCAAACAGTTTGACATCATCAAAATGGTAGATGAACCTTGTATAAACAAAAAGGTAGTAGGGAGTATGGTGGTAATCCTCGTATAGTACGTGGATGACATACTCTTGATAGGGAAGGAGTTTCCTATGCTACGCTCGATCAATCTCCGCTTATCACAAAGATTCTCCATATAGGATTAAAGTGATACCTACTAAATCCTGGATTTTGGATCTATGAGATAGATCTAAATGGATGTTAGGAAACTCACTAGATGTAGTGAGGTGGTGTCAATCGATCCTGAGGAAAATCACTGGAAGGGTTCCAGGGTGATAAAGACGACTGAATGTCAGTCACAGGCATTGTCTTTACCCTCAGTAAAGGGACGGTATGTTGGAAGAGTTCCAAGCTAGATACCGTGGCATACTAGACGATAAAGGCAGGATACATCGCTACTTAAGATGCTACCAAAGAGGATGTTTGGGTATATAGTGGTTCATGAGATGAACTACGTTCCAACCATTGTGAGACAATGGAGTTGTGGCTTATGCCAAGGAACGCCCGTCCCATCAGTGATCCAGACATATTCTAAGGCAGTATCACTTGATCATGGAGATGGTTGATCTCCAGGGAGATCGAGGTTAGGAGAGTAGACTCAGAGGACAACACAGCGGATCCACTCACAAAGGCCTGTTCCCAGAGAGAGACTTTTATGGGATGGTTGAGTATGAGATACTGCAACCACTGCTACAGATGGCCCTAGTGCAAGTGGGAGATTGTTAGTTATATGTATGCCCTAGAGGCCATTACTGTACATAGGATGTATATTGTAGTGGATGCTGGGACATATATAGGGATGATTTTCTTGCTCGACATGATAGTATGCTATCTGGTTACCCTTTACCTTAACGTGTATGCTGATTGTCTCTCTGTTACATGTTGGTAAAGCCCTTAGGATCTGTACTTGACTACCTGGACTATGATGTGGATCATACTAGTGGGGACATGGTAGTCCATAAGTACATCCTTCAAAGTCCCTAGTCGTGGGTGTATCGAGACGGGGCATCGATATACCAGAGTAGACTAGCGTGTACCTTCTCGACCCATACAGATGGGCAATGGATGATCCCATATCCATTGGTGTTTGACATCAGAGATGATATACGGGTGCTCAGTAGAGACTGGGTACACTGGACGGACTCGCCGAGAACTCCCAGATGGTATTATACCTCACGTCAGATGGCAGTTCTCTGGTGACACTGGTACAGAGTAGTCTGTTGACCCGAGATCGTCATAGAGTCTTGTGTGGTTCCCACTGTGCTTTGATTTCCATCTTACCACGTCCAAGAGGGTGTGCAAAACGGTGGTTTTTGGGTACAGTCCCGAGTCACATGGAGGCAATGAGCGATAGGAGGGGATTCGTCTCTCCCGGTATAGGGGGTTGATGTTGCGCTGTGTTCGATTGGCTATAACAGGAAATCCCTGGCCAGGGTTGCTGAGATTTACTGGTAAGTGTTACCAGTAGTTTCTCGAACAGTTATAGACCTCATATCGACACGACTTATTGAGCTATTGGGGTCTGACGTTTACCACCCCTAGGCGAGATATGCGACATATCAGAAGATCAGACCGGACTGTACGGTAGTGTTACTGGTCGGATTCACTGGAGTGTGAGCGGGCTTGCTCGTCGATCTTCAGATCGCTCAATACCCGGGTGGCCGTTACGTTTAGCAGACCGCTTGCGGCTTGTGGATGCTTGATATGATCATCATCTGCTGCCGGCGTATTGACGAGTCTTTAGAGTCCTACACAGAGGTTTCCTGGCTCAAGCGAAACGAAATAGGAGCGCATATGAGATATGTGCGGGACCGAGAATAATGCGTGTATGTGATACCGTATTCTATTCTCGCGATAAATATATCGAATGGTTGTATGCGATATAACCTATTTATCGATTCAAGCGTTGATTCGATAAGCCGATATATTGTATACTAGTCGGTTGTGTGCGACATAACCGGGTCATTGAATCAAGTGTTGATTTAATGATTTAATGCATATTTATATATTTGATATATTACTTTGCATCAACTAGTATCGGTTTACTTAAGATGGATTTTCTCACTCGGATGGGCGCATTGTATATGCGATATATTTTTGTGCACTTGATTGTATCATGTTTGATGATACATGTTATGCTAGGGTTTTTGTGTAAAGATCAAACCATGGTTACATGATTATGGTTAGGGTTTTGTTTTATTTACTTATTTATTTATTTATTGATTTTTGGAAAATAAAAGGCAAGAGAAAAGAATGGTGGCTATTTTTGTTTTAAGTTGAAGATTCATGAAGCTTTGACTTTATCCACCATTCTTATCTCATGCTTAACCTAACCATTCCTTTAACCATGATTAGCTCTCTACACTTTACCATGGTTCACTTATGATAAGAATGGATAATTCTTTTCTTTTTGAATTATCTTATCTTATCATGATTCTTCTTCTTCTTCCTTGAACTCCATGAAGAAAGCTTGCTACTCCAATGGCAAGTGAAGAAAATGAGTGAGAAATCCAATTCTAAAGTTAACCCACTTCCTATTTCTTCATCCTCTACCTCTTGCCAAGTAGTAGAGTGTGTTTACTTCACAAGTTTCTTGACTTGGTGAAGTCGGAGCTTGATTTAGCGATGCCTCGACGTAGATCATCTTCGGCATGGACATCGACGACCTAGCTTGCCCATTCTCCGACGAAGCCGATCCTAGAGCCCGGATTTGATTTGGACAGCGGAGAGGACCTCGTTGCGGAGCCGTGGAGGTGGAGCACCGGATCTACAAAGGTTGTATTTCCGTTTTCTCATTAGTTAAGTGTTAACTAGTTCAATGTTCGCCTAGACATCTAGTTATCGATCCGTAGTTTAGGGTTTGTAGGCACCATAATTTTTGAAATTGCCATGGTTGATGTCTTGGGAGACCTCACTAGAGTGCCTAGGAACCCTACAGAAATATCCCTCCACAGTCACATTACAGCTGTCTATAAGATATCAAGAACAGTAAAAAGAGAAATAAACTATCTAGTATATGTCCATGAGCCAGAATAAACGAGTCAAGAAATAATATGCGGAAGCAATAAATCCAATAAACAGTAACATCTGGAAAGTACGGAAATAACTAAACTAACTGGATACTAACAGGATCCTCACTGCTCAGCCTGACGGCGAAAATACTCCTGCTCAGCCTGCGACAAAGGTAGAGGATCTGGGCCATGCAAAACCCGGACGTCAGTGCGTCATAATATCAACAATAATACAATCAGGAGGTAACAAGACATGCAGGCATGAGTATGAACAGTAATAAAAGTATAACAGCAACACGAATAAGGAAAGTAAAGAGTATAAGCACATGTGTCATGTGGTGAGTAATCTGAACTAAATACTGGGTTAAATACTCTCAAGTCTTCGAAATCAAATTAATGAATCGCCGATGTAACTCAATAGTATCCCGTGCATGCCCGGGACCACGGTTGTAACACCTTAGGATGGTTTAGTGGCTAATTATATTTTAATATATAGTTTTTAATGAAAAGTTTACCAAATTGAGTTCCAGATATTTTATCCTATTTAATGAATATTTTATTAGAATTTTTCCTAGGCTTGCACACACTTGTGCATGTAAACTAGGGTTTTAATTTAGGGTTAAGCCATGATTAGCAACCACGGTGGACTAACCATTTCCTTAAGCTATTTTAAAATTTGTTTTAAGTGTTTTGGGTTTTAAATTGGTATGGTTGTTTTTATTTTTAAATTAGGAAAAGAGAGTTGAATTTCTTTTTTCTTTTGTTGACCTTGAGAGAGAGAGAGGGAATATGGGCAACATGGCTTGAGCCATGCTCATTAAATGAAGAGAGAGGGAGAGAGGGGGGGTGTTTGACTTGTGCTCTCTTTCTCACTCTCACTTCCCTCATTCTCTCTCTCTCACACACACACCCTCATCCATCACAGCAGCAGCAGCAGGAGTTGAAGGAGCAGCAGCAAGCAGCAGAAGCAGCAGCAGCAGCAGGAGAGGCAGCAGCATCAGCAGCTGAAGCAACAGCAACAGCAGCAGCTTCAAGCAGCAGCAGCTCCTCCCCTCTTCTCCTCCTCCTTCCACCCTGCACCTAGGGTCTAGTAAGGTATAATCTCTGAGCCTAACTCTCTAGTTTGCTTAACTTGTGTAGAACTAGCTTCGGTTTGTGTAAAAAGTGAGATTTTGTGCTTGTAATGGTGATTTGTGTGGACTTTTGTTCAAGTGATGTTAGTGTTGGTTAACCTAGCCTAATTAAGTGTTATTAGGGCCAAGTTAACCTAGTTAAACCACAGATTTCACCTAAATACCCTAGATTTCCTTTTTGTGCAAAATTTAGCGTTTTTAAGTGAGATTTCACCTTTCTGTGATCTGCTATAGACCCGTTTGTTTCAGATAAAATCTGAGTTAACTGTAGCCTACTTGAGAGACCTAGACCACACACACCAAGCACGAACCCTAAATTTTACTGTTTGGCCGCCGTTTTATTAGTTCTGGCCGCAATTTGCGGCCAGATAGGGGAATCTTGGGGTTGGGTTTGTGTGGGTAGGAGTCTGCTATGAATTTGAGGCCAGTGGTATGTGCAATTTTGTAAGTTTCTCACCTGGGTAGAATCTGGGACGATATATCGTTTTCTAGTACGTTTAGTTTGTGCGATACGCGCGATACGTGAGTGGGTTCTGTGATCCAGCGTGTCGCGGCATGTCGGGATAGTTTTAGACGCGTATACACGTTTTAGCGTATCGTACACACGCGCGTTCGGTTCGCGACGCGAGTTTCTCGTTTGGGTTCGATATCGCGTTTTGCGAGATATTTGCTTATGTAAATTTTCCTTGTGTGAATTCTAGGTTTGCAGGCGGGTATGTTGGACGAAGCAAAGAAAGGGAAGCAGGTGGTCGGCTACGAGTAGCGCACGACCAGGTGAGTAGATTTAACATCTACGGGGAAATCGCCCGTATGGCGTTAAGCGTCAGGGCGTGTTAGGATATTTAGTCGTAGATGTTCTTATGGACTATAGTAGCATACCTTCTTGTTGCATATAGAAATGCTAGTATAGAACACTGCACCGTCACTAATGGTTAAAGCTGTACGAGCACTATTTGTATGTTACACCCACACCGTTAGTGATTGCCATGACACTCGCACTATAGGATTGCTACGCATTATATATATCGTTTGATTGCCGCATCATTGATGATATTTGTAAGTGCACGGCGGCGCCCCGGCCGTCAATCCGACGCCGGAGTGCGGAAGCGGTGAAAAACTTAAATTTTGCGGACTTAGCAAACCGGCACCACCGCGCACTAAACACCCGGATCAGACCATTAACTAGTCTAAGCAAACAGAAGATGGGTTAGAGATATACCGACGATCCTAGTCCTCCGGTCTTCTCGTCATGGTCCCGATCTCCTGCGGAATGTCCCGTCTCCTCCTCGCCGCCGGAAGTGCACCACATCGCCTACTATGTTTACGGGCTCCCACCTCAATGCCGAGGCAACTCGGGCACGAAGCCGGCTACTCGACGTGCCCAAGGTTTGCTGTAGAATGTGTGAAGAACCATGTCTCACTTGGGGTTGTGGAATTGCCATTGGAGGAGGGATTGAACTTGGAGCTTTTTAGATGGAACTTATGGGATTTTTGCAACATGAAATGAAGCAAAATCCTACCTCAAAATATTTGGACAGCCCCTTAAAGGGGAGGCCGGCCATGACATCAAGCATGGGAGGAATGAGAGAGAGAGTCAATGTATCAAAAGATAACCCCTCCCATAATGCAAGAGAGAGAGAGGAAAAAGACTATCATGCAAAAACATGATAACAAAACTATGCCAACACTCCACACTACCATCATCTCATGCATGATGGCTCCAAAAAGGTCAAGCCATCATGAGCAAAGAAAGTCAAGAGAGGGTGCTATAATCATGACATGATAAAATGCAAAGACCCCCTTCCACAATTGCTTATTTGCAACAATGCAAATAAACCCTCCTCCACCAAACTTCGGCCAATGAATGGAACAATGGAAATCGGCCGAAACGGAAAACAAACTGGCAACTCCAGAAAACTGGTCCCGTAATAAATTACAGGAAAACCCCGATACTGTGCATACACACCCGCATCTGTATTTCGACCGAAATACAAATGCAATGAGACAAAATCTACACTGTACTATACTAGGATCCGGCTTATACCAAAACCGGCTAGTAATATCTGTTCGATCCTGATCCGTGCAATACCGCACGTATCTGATCGAACCCTGCCATATAACCATACGGCCTATAGTACAAACTGTCCGATCCTGATCCGTGCAATACCGCACGTATCTGATCGGACCCTGCCATATCTCCATACGGCCTCTATAACCTTTCGCCCGAAAGCTGAGTAACTGAAATGTGGGGGACTCTAAAGACTCGTCAACACCTTGGTTGTGGATTTAACCACTAGCACGTCAGAGGTATAAGCCAATACGTGACGGGCTACCAGGTACTGACCAAATGGGACGTCGATGAGGAAGCTCACCCCGACACCCAACTGAGCCTGTCAGTGACAATATCCGTGCAGTCCGGTCCGTTCGTCTATGAGTATCGCATGGCGGGCCTAGGGGGTTGGTAAAAGTCAGACCCCCAAAAGCGGTACAAGTCGTGTCGGAGTGTAGCCCAGAACACCCTGAGATACTACTGGAATACCTACCAGTAAATCTCCTTGCCTTGGCCAAGGACTTTGTGTAATGGCTCTCCTAGACACAGCACGACTTCACCCCCAATACCGGGAGAGACGAACCCCTGAAGATACGCTCACTGCCTCCATGTGGCTCGGGACTGTACCCAACTAAAACCTGTTTGCACGACTCCTTTGAGCCGTGGTAGGGTAGTAATCAAAGTACAGTGGGAACTCACACGAGACAAATGACGATCCCCGGGTCGATGAACTAACCTGCACACATGTCACCAGGGAACTGCCATCTGACGTCTGGTATATGACCAACTAGCATGTTCCCGGCGAGTCCTGTCCGGTGTACTCATAACCCAATGAGCACCTATATACATCTTAGGTGATCCAACTGACACCAGTGGCTTGTGAGACCGGCCACCGCCCCTCGTCGGGGTCTCGACTGTATACACTAGTCTACTAATGGAGTATCGATGCCCAGTCTCGAAACTCCCACGACTAGGGACCTTTTAAGGATAAGCTTATAGACCCCCAGCTCCCACTTATATGATCGCCCTCATACTGCTGGTGGTCAAGCAAGAATCCTAGGGGCTCTATCAACGTGTAATAGCGACGTGTCAGGTCACCTAAAGCAGTACACGATGATAAAGGTAAACCAGATAGCATACTATCATCTCGAGTAAGACTGTCCTACCGGGATAGGTCCTCCCTCAATCATTACAATCACGTACCTGTGACCTAATAATTGACTCTGAGGGCACTATCTCCAACAATCTCCCACTTGCACTCAAGGCTAATTATTGCGATGTCGCATACTCACAGCCCGTGTGATACCGAACATCCAACTCCTCTACTAGTCAGTCTCACAAAGCTCGTTTGCGGAACTATTGCGTTCGAGGAATAGCCTCAGTGAGTGGATCCGCTTAGTTGTTTCTTTCTATGTCTCTCTATATCTCAAGTTCGCGGAGAAAACCATCTCCCGAAAAGAGCAATACCTGTCTCAGAATATGTCTGGATGTCTGATGGGACATAGCTCATAAATGAACTCCAAATCCAAACTTCTTAGACTGTATCGTCAACTGAACTTAATCAGTATCCTGCGCCATGCCTCCCTCAGTATTGCCTTGGACCACCTGTCCAAAATACTGCCCCTCATCAGAAGGAAAACTATAGCTCTGACAACCTCCTTGTCGTCCATGTCACCTTGGAAGCCTGGAATGATAACTGTTTCCCGAATGAGGCTGTCGATATCATATCCCTAGAACATCCACTTATGTTCTAAAACTGCTTCCGACTGTTTCTCCATGATCGGATCAATATCAACCTATTGCATCTAGTGCAAGAACAATATCTGGTGTGGTACTTGACATCTCATGATTGACTCAATTGCCTGAGCAAGTGATCTGCCAATCATGCACATCCCTCTCCCCTTTAGTCTGTAAGACACCTTTAGAGAGGGTGACTCCATTACCTGCAGGTACACTACCGTGCCAGGAGTCGTCCATTCTAAATACTCTTATAATGCTGTCAAGTACCCTGATTGGGAAACCACCCAAATCTAGATCTAAGACCATAGATCTAGTAACCAGTATGTCTGATATAAAATCCATTACCTTTGTGGAGATACAACTGTGTGACGACCAAAGTATAACCGATCGTAGTGTAGGAGTTTCCTTTCCTACTCTGTGTATATCATCCAAATACCAGGATATCACACCCTACCACCTTCTCAACAGATCCATCCTCTATTCTGATGAAGTCAAACCCATGACTGTCACGTCAGAAATAGATGATCTATCTCTGCTACATCTGCTTTAGTCTATAAATAGACATAAGCTACCTGTCCACCAATGCTTCCGCTGCTCCCACTGACTACGACAACCCTCTGGCAGAGTCATATAGACGTACACTGGTTTAGAACGACGCTATACTCATCCTCCCGCCGGGTCTCGTAACCTGGAACAACAGCAATGGCAATTGTGGGTAAACAAGAACTTCCCTGTCACCGTCCTTGAGGCTACCGTAGTGCCTCTCGGGTGCCTGAAGTTACCCACCTTATCTGCGGAGTGGCCAATGAAATGTCAATCCAGATTGAATCTTTAGGTTCCTTATCAAAACTTCAGTAATCGTTTGTGGTTCTGGAATCACTTCCAGTTCTACCATACTCCCACTACTGTTTTCTGAAAAATCCATCTTTAATAAAACTGTGGCGAGTCTAGAACAATATCGCTATTGTTCATCCAGATGGTAGAAAGTCAACCCTCTTCATAGCCTGGGTCAACCCACAAACAGCCATTACAGAAACGTGCCTTGAGTTGTCCAGTGTCTGGTTTTAATCATAAACCGGACAACTCCCCGTACCTTAACATCGTTAAGATATGAACTGTTCTATATCCAATATAGAAACAGAGGCACTGATTTAATTGAACCAGATTCAAATCATGCAGCTGTCCCCAGCGCATGTCAACTAAATGGAAGGAGGCCGATCAGCGTTACTCAACTTAGGAATACTTCCAATTATGAGTAACCTGAAAGAGAAGCAAGATCTCTTTATCATTACTATCAACTGAATACCATACACAAGTATCTACATCTTCGATCTCTTTGAAGAATCCCGATACTTGCTATACCTGGTTCTCTACTCTATTCAAATACCTATAACTTCTCAAAATTGGACCCTGTGTTTCCGTGAAACATCTGTCTAAAAACTAGAGAAGTCATAAGTAAACCGAATATAGTACGAGGACCAACCCCTCTGTCCTGATGGACCCTGGACAACATACAATCCTTTGTATAAGTCTCTTGAGTCTGATAACTCATTCACTGTGTGTCGTAGGTTGAAAACTGTACTTATGGTTAAGAAGAATTACACCGCTGTTTAATGCTCCTTACCTAACCATCCACTGATATAGGTAAATGTCGTAGACATAATTTCAGAAAGGTATATCTCACTCTATGAATATAGACGTACAGATATATCAATTTGAAATTGGTGCATAACAGCGGATATTCAAAACCAAATATTTGCCGTCTGGCAAACAACCCAGGTGATTTCCTCAAATATCACCGATTACAACGAATCCCGATATAATGAGGATGATCACCCAATTCCCAATAACTTACTCTCACTCATCATCTGTAAAACCATACAGATGTGAGAATCGTACCTGGTAAATACATACCCTGGAGCAAGTGTCTAATCGGGAAATCAGTTTTCTTTTAACATTACACAGTGAGACTGAAACATTGAAATGTTTCGTAGGGGTATCCTGGTATTCCTAGTAATGCCTTTTCCATATTCACGACTGTAACCGTATAATTCTTTGCCACCTCTCCAAATCCCTTCATATGTCTTTAGTCATTACCTTCTGCACACCCCTTTAGGCCAAATGGTTTTCTTCCTTCCATACCGTTCGGCACCAGCCTATGGTTTGGAAGAAGACTATCCAATAAGCATAATGGGTGTACTGTCCCAATCCTAGGAACACTCGCAATGAGAGAGGGTGAAGATAAAAGACAACCGAATAAACCTTATTCCTATTTCTCCTGAACCAGAATCCATCCCCGAACTGGAACAAGTTCCTTTCGAGTTCGTATATAACCATACGATGGAGTATCCAAATAAACTGTGGATCTTCGTAGTGATACGGAGTGTCCTGGAGAAATACAAAGGTGATGTGGGAGTGGTAACGGAATATTTGGTTTGGTCGTGAATATCTGTTGCAATTTACTTTGCCCTCTTACTAATCCCTTGCTTTGTCTGAACTTAATACCTTCTGTACACCATCGTTAGGCTAATTGGTTTTCTTCATTCCCTACCGGTCGGCACCAGCCTAAGGTTTGGAAGAAGACAATCCAATTTGCGTAATAGGTGTACTACCCCTAAACCAAGGAGTACTCGTAACCTGAGAGAGGGTAAAAGGAAAAGACAACTGAATAATCCTATCCGTTTTCTCCAGAACCGGAAACCATCCTCGAATAAATTCTTTCGAGTTCGTATCTAACCATACGATGGTTTTGTCCAATGGAAGTGGACGTTCGTAGTAAAACGGGGTGTCCTGGAGAAAAGGGTAAAAGTAGGAGTGGCAATGAGGTTTGCAACTCTGACAATCCAAAAGCCAGTGTTTAAGAAAGTTCGGTCAACTTGGTCACTGAGTCATAGTCTTAGGGTCGGGTCAAATGGTCGCTGCCAGAGAGAGAGAAAAGAAACACTCAGCGTGCACTCTAACCTAGATCAGAATGGTTACCAATTTATCTAATCTGGAATCCTCCCACTGTACCTCAAATTCTCCTCCAAACCTGAAAGAAGAATTAGTCGGGGTCACCCGAGGAGTAAACTAACTCATCAGTGGGAATCGGGATCTAACTATCATCACATGATAACGTGACGGAATCCGCTCACGCTACCACACTCCAGAAGGTATGCGCATATCTGGCAAGTTTCAGTTCTTTTGAAACTCCCGATGTGATTTCTGCCCCATGCTCTTATGACCTTGACTTTGGCCAACAAATCATAAGTCACATGTCAAGTTCTACCCGTCATTCTCCAGGTTGATTCGAATCCACCCGCACAAGCCCTTGACTTTGGCCAACAAGGCTATACGACTGTTCCAAACCAACGCATCTATCTATGCTGCATATGAATAACCAACAGCTACCAAACACTGTGCCTTGACTTTGGCCAACAAACACAGCTTGAATACTATTGACTACCCATATGAAACGACGGAGGGCTACGAATGGTTTCTGGCGAAAACCTTTAACGTAATGAACTTGATATCGTTGAAGGAACGGATAGCTTTTTGAAAATATAGTGACGAAAACCGTTGCTAAAGAGGTCACTCCCGGTGAAGGGATCTCGGCTCTTTCCCCGTAGAATGGGGTGCAGGATATTCCAAATGAATACCGCGATGCAAAGCAAAAGTAATCGGCTATAGTGAAGTTAATGCCCTGACGCAAACTTCTGTCCAAGGGGTCACTCCCGGTGAAGGGATCTCGGCCCTTGCCTCGTCGACTGAGGAGCAGGATATTCCAATGAATACCACGATGCAAAACAAAAGTAAACGTCCTTGCAATAACAGCTTTTTGAAAAGTGTTCCAACAACATCAGATAGGGTTTGTTTTAACTTGCATTGATCCGAATCAATGCAGTCCCATCAATTGATCACACCAAAAAGAACGAAAATATACTGATGTACGTATATGCCATCCGCATTCGCCACTGGGTCCCGTCATTACCCGTTAGGTTAGCTAACTAACGACAGAGCGGGGACTGGACTAGCGCGGATGCAAAACATATACAACATCTACTAATATATATACCAATATATTATATTCGCTCAAGGCGTGAATAAAATGCAACATCACAGAGAATGAACAGCATCACAGAAACAATACAGATATCTGGGATCCCCGGGTTTCACAGAGCCGCTGAAAACCCGACGTTCCCCTGGTCGTGTGGATAGCCTGTGCAATGAAATCCTAGACCCCTACGGGCGCGGCAAGTTACCCGCCAAAACCTGAAGCGAGGCAGCCCCCTTCAGCAACGTGAATGGACCACCCAGCACTTCACGGAATCCGGTAACTTGGGCACCCCTCCTGGGTCAACCTGTACCCCCTACGAGTGCGGCGAATAGCCCGCCAATCCTAGAGTGAAGCCACCTCCGTCTCAATGCCATGAGATGCGGGCTTGTTGCCCTCTAGAACCCGGCTATCCGTGCACCCCTCCGCGGGGCAATCCTAGTACAGAAAGTAAAATATACATACACCGGGTACATCGACCGCAACCTGGTCGTGCCCCAAAATAATAATACAAACGGGCAGTGACGGCAGTCCACATGTCGGACGCTCGCCCCGCAATATCAAATGTACATAATACAACAAAACTGTACTAGCATTGCATCCAGGCTATCCTCCACGACCGATCCGCAACATCACAGCAAAAACAAAACATCAACGTGAAAGTCACGTTCGCAAATCCGTCTAACCGGGCTATAGCAGTTAGACCGGATTTACCGATCAAGTGACATTCACGGTCGCAGATATAATGTAAATACTGTGAAAAATGTGTTTAAAATATCCGATCGATCAAAAATTAACAAGTGGGCCCCCAATCAAAACTGTAGCACTCACAGAAATCCTGGGCCCAATTTTAATATTCCAAAACCCATATTTTAAGCCCAGAAGGCCTCTGTAAAAAAATTGGTGAAGTGATCTCCACAGTGCGCGGCGGAAGGGCGGCGGGAAGGTGGTTTTCGCGGCGGTTCCGCGCTCCAACTGTGGAGTTACTTCGTCGAATTTTTACAGAGCTCTTAGATTTTCCAGTACATCAATATTTTACAACCTGAAATATTTTTCGACACCAAAAATTTCCAACAGAAAACTGATGTGGGCAAATACGGGTTTTTGGACATTTCGATCGATCGGAACTAAAAAACACATTACACAAAGCTAGACTAAGTTAATGGCGAGGCTCTGATACCACTGTAAGTGCACGGCGGCGCCCCGGCCGTCAATCCGACGCCGGAGTGCGGAAGCGGTGAAAAACTTAAATTTTGCGGACTTAGCAAACCGGCACCACCGCGCACTAAACACCCGGATCGAACCATTAACTAGTCTAAGCAAACAGAAGATGGGTTAGAGATATACCGACGATCCTAGTCCTCCGGTCTTCTCGTCATGGTCCCGATCTCCTGCGGAATGTCCCGTCTCCTCCTCGCCGCCGGAAGTGCACCACATCGCCTACTATGTTTACGGGCTCCCACCTCAATGCCAAGGCAACTCGGGCACGAAGCCGGCTACTCGACGTGCCCAAGGTTTGCTGTAGAATGTGTGAAGAACCATGTCTCACTTGGGGTTGTGGAATTGCCATTGGAGGAGGGATTGAACTTGGAGCTTTTTAGATGGAACTTGTGGGATTTTTGCAACATGAAATGAAGCAAAATCCCACCTCAAAATATTTGGACAGCCCCTTAAAGGGGAGGCCGGCCATGACATCAAGCATGGGAGGAATGAGAGAGAGAGTCAATGTATCAAAAGATAACCCCTCCCATAATGCAAGAGAGAGAGAGGAAAAAGACTATCATGCAAAAACATGATAACAAAACTATGCCAACACTCCACACTACCATCATCTCATGCATGATGGCTCCAAAAAGGTCAAGCCATCATGAGCAAAGAAAGTCAAGAGAGGGTGCTATAATCATGACATGATAAAATGCAAAGACCCCCTTCCACAATTGCTTATTTGCAACAATGCAAATAAACCCTCCTCCACCAAACTTCGGCCAATGAACGGAACAATGGAAATCGGCCGAAACGGAAAACAAACTGGCAACTCCAGAAAACTGGTCCCGTAATAAATTACAGGAAAACCCCGATACTGTGCATACACACCCGCATCTGTATTTCGACCGAAATACAAATGCAATGAGACAAAATCTACATTGTACTATACTAGGATCTGGCTTATACCAAAACCGGCTAGTAATATCTGTTCGATCCTGATCCGTGCAATACCGCACGTATCTGATCGAACCCTGCCATATAACCATACGGCCTATAGTACAAACTGTCCGATCCTGATCCGTGCAATACCGCACGTATCTGATCGGACCCTGCCATATCTCCATACGGCCTCTACAACCTTTCGCCCGAAAGCTGAGTAACTGAAATGTGGGGGACTCTAAAGACTCGTCAACACCTTGGTTGTGGATTTAACCACTAGCACGTCAGAGGTATAAGCCAATACGTGACGGGCTACCAGGTACTGACCAAATGGGACGTCGATGAGGAAGCTCACCCCGACACCCAACTGAGCCTGTCAGTGACAATATCCGTGCAGTCCGGTCCGTTCGTCTATGAGTATCGCATGGCGGGCCTAGGGGGTTGGTAAAAGTCAGACCCCCAAAAGCGGTACAAGTCGTGTCGGAGTGTAGCCCAGAACACCCTGAGATACTACTGGAATACCTACCAGTAAATCTCCTTGCTTTGGCCAAGGACTTTGTGTAATGGCTCTCCTAGACACAGCACGACCTCACCCCCAATACCGGGAGAGACGAACCCCTGAAGATACGCTCACTGCCTCCATGTGGCTCGGGACTGTACCCAACTAAAACCTGTTTGCACGACTCCTTTGAGCCGTGGTAGGGTAGTAATCAAAGTACAGTGGGAACTCACACGAGACAAATGACGATCCCCAGGTCGATGAACTAACCTGCACACATGTCACCAGGGAACTGCCATCTGACGTCTGGTATATGACCAACTAGCATGTTCCCGGCGAGTCCTGTCCGGTGTACTCATAACCCAATGAGCACCTGTATACATCTTAGGTGATCCAACTGACACCAGTGGGTTGTGAGACCGGCCACCGCCCCTCGTCGGGGTCTCGACTGTATACACTAGTCTACTAATGGAGTATCGATGCCCAGTCTCGAAACTCCCACGACTAGGGACCTTTTAAGGATAAGCTTATAGACCCCCAGCTCCCACTTATATGATCGCCCTCATACTGCTGGTGGTCAAGCAAGAATCCTAGGGGCTCTATCAACGTGTAATAGCGACGTGTCAGGTCACCTAAAGCAGTACACGATGATAAAGGTAAACCAGATAGCATACTATCATCTCGAGTAAGACTGTCCTACCGGGATAGGTCATCCCTCAATCATTACAATCACGTACCTGTGACCTAATAATTGACTCTGAGGGCACTATCTCCAACAATATTTTCATACCTGCGCACATGCACACTGTATATTCATACCAGTGTACACATATATTGATATTTTCATACCTGCGCACATGCACACTGTATATTCATACCAGTGCACACACATTGATATCTTCATACCTGCGCACATGCACACTGTATATTCATTCCAGTGCACACACATATATTGATATCTTCATACCTGCGCACATGCACACTGTATATTCATACCAGTGCACACATATATTGATATCTTTATACCTGCGCACATGCATACTGTATATTCATACTAGTGTACACATATATTGATATCTTCATACCTGCGCACATGCACACTGTATATTCATACCAGTGCACACACATATTGATATGTTCATACCTGCGCACATGCACACTGTATATTCATACCAGTGCACACACATATTGTTATCTTCATACCTGCACACATGCACACTGTATATTCATACCAGTGCACACATATATTGATATCTTCATACCTGCGCACATGCACACTGTATCTTCATACCAGTGCACACATATATTGATATCTTCATACCTGGGCACATGCACACTGTATATTCATACCAGTGCACACATATATTGATATCTTCATACCTGCGCACATGCACACTGTATATTCATACCAGTGCACACACATATTGATATTTTCATATCTGCGCACATGCACACTGTATATTCATACCAGTGCACACATATATTGATATCTTCATACCTGCGCACATGCACACTGTATATTCATACCAGTGCACACACATATTGATATCTTCATACTTGCATGGATTTATGCATTGAGTTTTGGATTCATATGATTTCTGCATTTGGGAACCGAGGTAATTCTTTTAGGAAAATACGCATTATTTAAAATCCCGGTTTCCCTTGATATGATATTTCAGTGCGTCCACCATGCGTTTTCTCGGTTCTGAGACGTGTGATATGTGAACCCAAATTGAGGAGCTGGACGAGGCCGATTGCGGGTATATGGTGGACCCGGTATGGTATCCCGGGACGAGAACGGATCGCTGTGTAGTAGACGGTGAGCCTGGCGGAGGGACTACTACCTACCGGTGATTGGTTAGATCTGGCGGTTATCCGGAGGATACTGACCAGTGATGAGAGATGGATACGGGACGATCCGTACTGCCGGGGCCGAGGGCCTATTCCGCAGACGGAGCCCGATACTTGAGGATTTGCGTGTCGATGCTAGACACGATGATTCATGATATTTTAGTGTGCTGATGCTAGGCACCCATGATTCTATGAGATTTACAGGATTTGGGTATATGGATGGACACCGATTATTTTCCACGTTGATATTCCGTGTAGATATTAATTATTCCCATGCTCAGCATTCAGTATTTTACATCTCATCCTGTATCTGTTGTACCTGATAGATTTCACATGCTATGCATGATTATTGCATAACCTGCTCATTTTATATAGATGTCATTAGATTTCACATGCTATGCACAATTATTGCATACCCTGCTTATCATATAGAGATGTTATTAGATCGCACCTGATGCACGATTATTGCTCATATAGCTCATCATATAGATGTTATCTGTTGGCATAGGTTAGAGTATCGCAGCACGTGCATACTCGCGATTACCTTTATATGTTATCTACTATTCACGAGTTGGCAACTCACTCCCGTTGTGCCACAGTGTTTGCAGGTTGCCCTTCGGAGTAGTCGCGGCAGGCTGCTTTCTAGCATCTTTTGACACAGATACCCTATAGTTAGCGTACTAGCTCTTTTGCTGATAGGTGGGTTTTGTACGGTATCTGTTTATTTTTCAGTTATGTACATCGTTGTATCTAGTACTCTCCATCTACTGCTTATGTATTTGACTTAGAGACCAGTTGTGAGGACGATGTATGGTGATTGTCTACTTAAGGTTTTCTTAACAGTTTAGCAAATGTCTCTACTAAATGTTTTAAACACTCTATACTTTTACTGGTTTGATTTCTGGGTTTCGGCTTACTTAGTCGCGTTATGCCTGTAGACGTTATGTGGTTAAGTGCCGGTCATGGGCTAAATTTTGGTTCGTGACAAAGTTGGTATCAGAGCCTAGGTTTTACCTTCAGAGTGTAGGATGACCCTAGTATGATGGAGTAGGTAGCTACGGCAGAGTGGCGTAGCGTGCGTATGTTCCGCGGCATACTCACGATACGATACTCCGCCTAAGCGACCTTAGGACTTATTGATTGAAATTCCTTCACGATTGTGTACATTCCTGTGATTCGATTTTCGTATCCTCATCGAATCCTACCTTCTTTTTAGCCATTATGCTGCCAAGGACTATGAGGGCGCAGAGAGCGGCCGCGAGAGCCGAGATTCGAGTTGATTCATCTGAGACGAGGACTGATCCGGGTAGTACCCCTGTTGTACCAGAGCAGATTGTTCCTCCTCCGACAGACCAGATCGCTAGACTAGTGGCAGAGATGCAGGCCTTGCGCCAGAAGATGTGCTCATTAGTGGAGGCCGTTCGAGCGCAGCGACAGGAGGTTGTCACCCCTGTTACCCAGTTGTTCCTTGCGATCATCATGCAGTATTCCGTCACCTACATAGCACCAGTAGATGCAGCCCCAGTGTACGAGACACGTCTTCCAGAGACTTTGAGAGTTTCGGAACAGTTGAGGAATCATACTGGTGTACCATCCCAGAGCAGAGGCTTAGGACGAGGACAGTTGTTCAGCTCTCATCCCCAGAAAAGTCAGCAGTCAGCGCGTGGATGTTTTCGATGCGGAAGCCTTCAACACTTCGTCAGACATTGTTCCTTAGCACCACGTCAGGGTCGTGTTCTGAGACGTCGTGGACACGGAAGGTTCGCGCAGAGGGGTCAGTCTGGCAGAGGAGGAGTTCGGTCAGTCGCAGGTGAAGGGCAGGCACAAGTTTTCGCTTCGAATCATCAGGATGCGCAGGCGTCCAATGCTGTGGTTTCAGGTACTCTTCCAGTATGTTCTTTTGACACACACGTATTACTTGATCCGGATCCATGCACTCGTACATTTCCACACTTCATGCCGAGTTTGGGACGAGAGTCGTGTTAGGTAGATTAGCCGTTTTTTGTGTTAACTTCTGTCAGCGATTCTTTTGTTGCGCGACACGTAATTCGGTCGTGTGCCAATCAGATAGGAGATAGAGATTCGTCTGTCGTTTTAATCCTTCTAGAGATGTTGGACTTGGCGTTCTCCTAGTCACGGACTGGTTAGCTACATGCTAGGCGTTGTGGACTACCTTAAGGAAACAGTTAGGTTTTGTTTTCCCCGGCGAGTCAGTTCTTGTTGTGCAGGTGGATAGTTGTGCCACCTCTCACTGCTTAAATTCAGCCTTTTTCGCTTGTCGGGTTTTGAGGAGATGTCGTGGATTCTTGGCGTTCGTTCGAGATACCGTAGCCACAGTTGGTTTGTTGGACCGGTTTTCTTTCGTGCGAGAGTTTCCGACATTGTTCCAGATGAGCCGGCAAAGCTTAAGGAGCTTAAGGATCTGCTGCAGAGTTGTTTGTTGGGGGAGTTTCGTGCGTCTAAGTGTTTCGCATTAGGAAGCTCCTATTTCTGTTCGTAAAGGAGAAAGACGACAAATTGAGGTTGTGTATTGATGGATCATCAATTGAACCGGCTTACGGTGCGGATGGGTATCCTTTACCTCGCATTGACGATTTCTTCGATCAGCTTCAGAGTGCGAGACATTTTCTAAGATTGTCTGGGATCAGGTCATCATTGTTGCAGATTCAGAGTGATGACATTCCGAATACTACCTTGGGCGTGCTACGGGCTTTGTGTGTTTTGGTGTGTCATTGGATTCACCAATGCCCTGGCAGCATTCGTAGATGCGATGAACCAGATTTCTTCAGGCCGTTCCTCGACCAGTTATTGTTGTGTTATTTACGACATCCTGGTCTATTTAATGTGGCTTAAGGGATAGGAGTAGCACTTGAGCATTTGTTTTGCAGATACTGGGAGAGCCCCAGCGGTTGGTGAGATTCTCGGAGTATTCCTTCAGGCTTGTTTGTGTTGACTCCTAGGTCTTGTAGTTACGGGAGACGGTTTTGTTTGGTTCCGAGGAAGATCGTGGCCGTACAGCTTGTTAGTTGTATGTATGCCCTAGAGGCCAGTATTGTACAGATGATGTATATTATATTGGATGCTTGGACATATATAGAGATGACTTTCTTGCTCGATATGATAGTATGCTATCTGGTTACTCTTTATCTTAACATGTACACTTGTCTCTTTAAACTGTCTTATAGTTACATGTTGATAAAGCCCTTAGGATGTGTACTTGACTACCTGGACTATGATGCAGATCATACTAGTGGGGACATGGAAGTCTATAAGTACATCCTTCAAGGTCCCTAGTCGTGGGTGTATCGAGACGGGGCATCGATATACCAGAGTAGACTAGCGTATACGCTTCTCGACCCATGAGATGGGCGATGGATGATCCCACATCCATTGGTGTTTGACATCAGAGATGGTATACGGGTGCTCAGTGGAGACTGGGTACACTGGACGGACTCGTCGAGAACTCCCAGATGGTATTATACCTCACGTCAGATGGCAGTTCTCAGGTGACACTTGTGCAGGTTAGTCTGTAGACCCGAGATCGTCATAGAGTCTTGTATGATTCCCACTGTGCTTTGATCTCCACCTTACCACGTCCATGAGGGCGTGCAAAACGGTGGTCTTTAGGCACAGTCCTGAGTCACATGGAGGCAATGAGCGATAGGAGGGGTTTCGACTCTCCCGGTATTGGGGGTTGATGTTGCGCTGTGCTCGATTGGCCGTAACAGGGAAGTCCCTGGCCAGGGCTGATCAGAGATTTGCTGGTAAGTGTTACCAGTAGTTTCTCGACCCGTTATGAGCCTCACATCGGCACGACTTATCGGTTATTGGGGTCTGACGTATACCACCCCTAGACTTGATATGCGACATATCAGACGAACAGACCGGACTGTACGGTAAGTGTTACTGGTTGGATTCACAGGAGTGTGAGCGGGCTAGCTCGTCGATCTTCTGATCGCTCAATACCCGGGTGGCCGTTACGTTTAGCAGACCGCTTGCGGCTTGTGGGTGCTTGATATGATCATCATCTGCTACCGGCGTATTGACGTGTCTTTAGAGTCCTACACAGTGGTTTCCTGGCTCAAGCGAAACGAAATAGGAGCGCATATGAGATATGTGCGGGAGCGAGAATAATGCGTGTATGTGATACCGTATTTCATTCTCGCGATGAATGTATCGATTGGTTATATGCGATATAACCTAGATATCGAATCAAGGATTGATTCGATGAGCCGATACATAGGATACTAGTCGGTTATATGCGATATGACCGGATCGTTAAATCAAGTGTTGATTTAATGATTTAATGTATAATTATATATTTGATATATTGCTTTGCATTAACTAGTATTGGTTCATTTTAAAAGGATTTTCTCACTTGATGCACATTGTATATGTGATATATTTTTTGTGCACTTGTTTGTATCATGTTTGATGATACTTGCTCACTTGGGTTTGTGTAAAGATTAAACCATGGTTATATGAATGGTTAGGGTTTTGATTATTTACTTAGTTATTTATTTATTTATTCATTTTGGATATTATTAAGAATGGTGGCTTATTTTGTTTATATGTTGAAGCTTCTTGAAGCTTTGACAAAGTCCACCATTCTTATCTCATCCTTAACCCTAACCATTCCAACTAACCTTAGTTTAATCTCTACACTTGACCATGGTTAGTATATGATAAGTATTCATATTAGTTTCATTTTTAAATAAAAAAAACTTATCATATTCTTTCTTCTTCTTCATCTTCTTCCTCAAGAAAAACCTTGCCTTCATCAATGGCAACTTGAGCAAAAGTGTGAGAAATCCAATTCTAAAGTGAACCCACCTCCTATTTCTTCACCCTCTACCTCTTGCCAAGTTGTTTTGGGTGTTTTCTTCACAAGTTTCACAAATTTGTGAAGTCAGAGCTTGAACTTGTGATGCCTCGACGTAGATCATCTTCGGCACGAAGCCGACGACCTAGTCCGCCCATTTCTCCGATCAAGCCGACGATTGAGTCCGGGATTCGAGATGGACAACGAGAGGACGCCTACGTGGAGCCAAGGAAGTGGATATCCGGATCTACAAAGGTTGTAGCTTCTTATCTTTAGTTAAGTTGTTAACTAGATTCGTTTATCGCCTAAACTTCTAGTCAACGATCCATATTAGGGTTTCTCGGCACCCATAAAATTAGAAATTGGCATGGTTGATACCTTGTGAGACCTCTATAGTGTGCCTAGGAACCCTACAGTGGTATTAGAGACTAGCTAGAGCCTTAGGCGATGCTTAGACGATGTTTGAAACCCGATCGAACCCGAAACCCTAACTTTTTCATGCTCTCTGGACTTTTTCTAAAATCTGGGATTTTTCCATATTAAAAATGCTTAAAAAATTCAGCAGGAAATTCTAAGAATTACGGTGCAAATTTTTTCACATGAACAGTATATAGTGCGGCGGAACCGCGGCATAAGCATGGCTTACGCGGCGGTTCCGCGGCCTGATGATGACGTCAGCCCTCCTCGTTTGCACAGTAACTCCTATTTAATTATGCTGAGTTTTCTGGGAATTTTTAAATTGACTCAAGAGTTGAGTATTCTGGGGTTGCATTGGGAATCGTAGATTCGATCGGATTGTTAAACTTCGTCTATGTGTTTTTCCGGATAACTTTAGAATATGTTAAAATGTCCGACCGGATATAAATACCCAACTTTTCCCCTGCCGAAAAATTTCCAAGTGTTGGATTTTTCTATGGTTTAAGGACGTTCTGAGTAGTGCAAGTAATGCGATGGTCCCTCTAGAAGACAACAAATCTTAACTCGATTATGTGACCGTCTTGAACTGCCCTTTGAACCTTCGGGTTTGGGGCAGTACGGCGTGCCACATGTAAGGCGTTGGCTTGACCCTTCTACGGCTGGACCGTTGGTACTGAGGCATGAAGTGAACGCCTTTGAACTAATTTCATGTGTTGAACGGTTTCGGGAAAACTTGGGTGTTCGAATGTTCGATCGGAAAGTTTAATATATTCTATTTATCCGGAATGGGATACAATAATTGGAATTCACAAACAGTTATGAGATAACTGAATGAATGTTATAAATCTAGCGGTTTAGTTTCATTTGATATTGAAAAGAGTTTTCGATAATGAGACTAAAATGCGGGGTTTATAACTGTTAGGCATGTGATGTCTAAGTATTTCATTTGATTAGGCATGTGATGTCTAAAGAGATTGCGGATTCCAACTGTTGTAGTTTTACACTTTCTTTTCTGTGACCGTAAGTGTAATATGTGATATCGCCAGTTTCGTTACTATATGTCAACGACAATTGGGATGCGCATATTTACTTACGTTGATGACATGTGATGTTATGTGTTGCTGGATATGTTATATTGGATTGTCGTGTTTGAATAGCCGGGGGTTTTTATGTGAGATGGGTGTTTTTCATTTTCATTCATGTAAAAACTTGTATGTAATATTCTTTTATTGGGGCACTTCCAGGTTGCGGAAGCTGTCACCCTTTGTATATTATTTACTTTTCTGCACTAGGATAGACCCAAGGAGGGGAGCACAAGTAACCGGGTTCTAGGGTCCAGTGGGAGACCATCTCGAGGAGTCGAGTCCGGGTCTCCTAACCCTAGAATTGGTAGGGTTGCTTGCCGCTCTCGTAGGGGTCTAGGGGTGTGGGATTGGCTATTCATCACGACCGTGGAATCCGTGTTTTATACTGGCTCGTATTGAAAACACGGACGTCCTAGTATATCCAATGTTTCATATGTTTCTTCTGCTGCGATATCTGTGATGTGATCATGTGATGTTCTGTGATAGATACAGTATATAGTATATATGATATATTATATAGACGTTACTTATGTTTTGCACCCGCACTAGCCCTGCCCTGCTCTGTCGTTAGTTACCTAACCTAACGGTGCACGAGGGGACATCGAGGCGAATGCGGATGGCATAAGTGTACGTCGTATTTATCTGTGATGTTTAGGTATTTAAATGATGGGACTTCATTAATGTGATTAATGAAAGAAAAGAAACCAAATGATGTTGTAGAACCAAATTTTAAATAAAACAGGTAGCTACAGTTCTTGCTTTGCATAGCGGTATATATGATATACCCTGCACCTTATTCGATGAGGAAAGGACCGAGATCCCTTCACCGTGAGTGACTCCTTTAGAAATAACTGGCAGATGCTACATACTCGGTCTGCTTTTGATTGCTTCTATAGTTTCTGCTTTGCACAGTGATATATATGATATATCCCGCACCTCATTCGACGAGGAAAGGGCCGACGATCCCTTCACCGGGAGTGACCCCTTTAGCAAAACTAGAAAAGCCTCAAAATCATTCCATTTCAAAACTTCATTTGATTCTACAACGATATCAAGTTCATTACGCAATAGGTTTTCAGAAAAACCTGTCGTAGCCCTCCGTCATTTCAGATAAGTACTACTTAGTATTCGTGCTACGGTAGTTTGGCATTCGTCAAGGCGTAGTGTACGGTAGCTAACTAGTATTTATCTGCTTATGCATATGATGCAGATTGGATTAGGGTATTCGTACGGCGTTGTTTGGCATTCGTCAAGGGTCGTGCGGGTGGGTTTAATTCAATCAAGAAATGTACGGGTTGAACTTGACTAGTGGACTATGGGTTGTTTGGCATTCGTCAAGGTCATAGAACACTAGGGGTAAAATATTATTGGGAATTTCAAGTGTTGAAATTTGCAATGAGATTGCATACCTTCTATGAGATAGTTGGATCCCGATACCCACTGCGAGTAAGAGTTACTCCTGGGAGAGTTTTACACATTGCAATTAGCTGATCAAGTAGGTGTCTAGAAAGGTGTCAACGGGGTTACGCCTCTGGGAAAACGAGGTTTACATTAATTAGGTTCGTGCGAAAGCACGGGGGACCTCCCTCAAAGTACCGACACTGGCCTGGCTGAAAGATTGGCGAACTTGTAGTGTGTAATTAATCCCGGCTAGTCTTTCCTTTTAGGGTTTGAAGGAAGATTTGATAAAAACAGTGGGAGCCATCCTGATTAGATAAGATAATAACCAATCTGATCTTGCACGAGCATACGCTAAAGTGTTTTCTTCTCTCTCTCTCCAGGTAGCGACCATTTCATGCCCTAATAAAGATAATAATATGGATGTATTGACTGAACCCGCATGTTATACTGTGCAGGGGAACGTTGGACCCGTTCTTTCTTATAAGAGTTATAAGACTGAACAGGGAATAGGAGAATATCTAGATTCTCAAGCCGCCCAAAAGAACATGCATGTTGATGCATCTTCTTCGGGTGTGTTAGTTATTGAGAACTGTTTTTCAGTTCACCCTACGTCCTGGGTATTAGATACCGGATCAGGATCCCACATATGTAAGCAGTTACATGGGCTACGGAAAGGTAGAGAACTGGGTAAAGGTGATCATTCCGTTCAAGTAGGGAACGGTGCAAATGTTGCAGCCAAAGCAGTTGGCGAATATCACCTAGTATTACCAAGTAGTGATACAATGATCCTGAATGAGTGCTATTATATACCGAACATGATGTGCAACATTATATCAGTTTCTTTATTGGGTAAAGAAGGATATAATTTTGTAGTACAGGATAATTTTATGAACATATTCCTAGATCAAAAGTTGATTGCATCAGGCTCGTTACATAATGGCATATTCATTCTAAATCAAAATACAGTCCTCAATATACAAAACACACACAAGAGGAAAAGTTCAGAAATGAACGAATCCTACTTGTGGCATTGTAGACTTGGTCATATCAATGCAACACGACTGGCTAAGTTACATAAGGATGGTTATTTGAATCCGTTCGAATTATCATCTTATGATACTTGCCATTCATGTCTCAAAGGAAAAATGACCAAAGCTCCGTTTAGTGGACACGGAGAAAGAGTTACTGAACTCTTAGGACTGGTACATAGTGATGTATGCGGTCCCATGTCTACCCATGCCAGGAACGGTTCTTCCTACTTCATTACATTCACTGACGATCTCTCTAGATACGGGCATGTGTTCCTATTGAAACACAAGTCTGAAGCTTTTGAGAAATTCAGAGAATATAAGCAAGAAGTAGAGAACCAAACGGGCAAAAGTATTAAGATCCTTCGATCTGATCGAGGAGGAGAATACTTAAGCAATGAGTTCCAAGATTATCTAAAAGAGAATGGGATTCTCTCTCAGCTTACTCCACCTTATACACCACAGCACAACGGTGTATCGGAACGAAGGAATCGCACCCTATTAGATATGGTGCGTTCAATGATGAGTACAGCTGAGTTACCTATTTCCTTCTGGGGGTATGCGCTTGAGACAGCCATACACCTATTGAATATGGTTCCTACCAAATCAGTGCCTACCACTCCATATGAGATATGGAAAGGAAAGAGACCATCTCTTAAGTATGTTAAGATATGGGGTTGTCCAGCCTATGTCAAAAGACAAAATCCGGACAAACTCGAGGCAAGATCAGTCTTATGTAAGTTTGTAGGATATCCCAAGAATTCACAAGGGTATATCTTCTACCACCCCGAGGAACAAAAGGTGTTTGTTTCTCGACATGCCACTTTCTTAGAAAAAGATTTTCTTATGAAACAGATTAGTGGCATTGAGGTAGAACTGGAAGAGGTTCCAGCAACACAAACTATAACTGAAGATTTAGTAGAACCAGAGAATTCAGTAGTACCCGACGAACCCCAGCCTCTCCGCCGATCTAGCAGGGTTTCTCGTCCACCTGAGAGATATTACGGTTTTCTCATTAACGGTGGAAGCGAAGATTGCATCATGGAGGATGATGACCCAACTAGCTTCGAGCAGGCCATCACGAGTAGGGACTCAGTGAAATGGCTGGATGCTATGCGGTCCGAGATGGAATCCATGTACACCAACAAAGTATGGACTTTGGATGTTGCTCCTGAAGGGGTAAAACCTATTGGGAGCAAGTGGATCTTCAAGAAGAAACTTGGTGTAGATGGGAAAGTGGAGACTTTCAAAGCTAGATTTGTTGCAAAAGGTTTTCGTCAAAGACCAGGTGTGGACTATGACGAAACCTTTTCTCCAGTGGCTATGCTTAAATCCATCCGGATCATGCTTGCCATCGCTGCATATCATGATTACGAAATCTGGCAAATGGATGTTAAGACCGCCTTTCTAAACGGTGATTTAGAAGAGTGCGTGTACATGACTCAGCCAGAGGGCTTCGTAGACAGTGGGTGCAGCGGAAAGGTGTGCAAGCTGCTTAAATCCATTTATGGATTAAAGAAAGCATCGCGGAGTTGGAACATCTGCTTTGACGTCGTTATCAAAGAGTTTGATTTCGTCAAAAACCCAGATGAACCTTGTATCTACAAGAAGGTAGCAGAGAGTAAGGTGGTCTTCCTCGTATTATACGTGGACGACATACTCTTGATAGGAAATGATATTCCTATGCTGCAATCGGTCAAGCTCTTCTTATCACAAAGATTCTCAATGAAAGATCTTGGTGATGCCTCCTGCATATTGGGAATAAGGATCTATAGAGATAGATCCAAACGGATATTGGGATTGTCCCAATCCAGGTACATTGACACCATACTAAAAAGGTTTAGTATGGAAGATTCCAAGCGTGGGAACGTGCCCACGATCTCTGGAGTCACTCTCTCCAAAGAGATGTCTCCCAAGACTGATTTGGAGAGAGCTCGCATGCAAGGGATACCCTATGCTTCGGCTGTAGGCTCTATCATGTATGCGATGCTATGTACCAGACCCGATGTAGCATACTCACTAAGTGTAGTGAGCAGGTATCAAGCTGATCCTGGAGAGAGTCACTGGACAGCTGTGAAGAGCATTCTCAAGTACTTACGAAGGACTAAAGAGATGCTCTTGGTGTATGGTAACGGAGAACTCCAAGTGGAGTCCTTCACCGATTCGAGCTTCCAGAGTGATAAGGACGACTCTAAGTCGCAGTCGGGATTTGTCTTTACCCTTTACGGAGGGGCGGTTAGCTGGAAGAGTTCCAAGCAGGAAACCGTGGCAGACTCGACGATGGAGGCTGAATACATCGCTGCCAACGATGCTGCCAAAGAGGCTGTCTGGATCAAGAAGTTCATTACTGAACTTGGAGTGGTTCCATCCATTGAGCATCCAATACCTTTGTATTGCGATAACAATGGAGCGGTGGCTTTGGCCAAGGAACCCAGGTCCCATCAGCGATCCAGGCATATTCTGAGGCGGTATCACCTGATCCGGGAGATAGTTGATCGCCGGGAGATCGAGGTCAGGAGGGTTGACACGAAGAACAACACGGTGGATCCACTCACGAAGGCCATTCCCCAGATACAGTTTAAGAGACTCTTCGGGATGCTCGGTATGCGATACTACAGCAGCTGGCCCTAGTGCAAGTGGGAGATTGTTAGTTGTATGTATGCCCTAGAGGCCAGTATTGTACAGATGATGTATATTATATTGGATGCTTGGACATATATAGAGATGACTTTCTTGCTCGATATGATAGTATGTTATCTGGTTACTATTTATCTTAACATGTACACTTGTCTCTTTAAACTGTCTTATAGTTACATGTTGATAAAGCCCTTAGGATGTGTACTTGACTACCTGGACTATGATGCAGATCATACTAGTGGGGACATGGTAGTTCATAAGTACATCCTTCAAGGTCCCTAGTCATGGGTGTATCGAGACGGGGCATCGATATACCAGAGTAGACTAGCGTATACGCTTCTCGACCCATGAGATGGGCGATGGATGATCCCACATCCATTGGTGTTTGACATCAGAGATGGTATACGGGTGCTCAGTGGAGACTGGGTACACTGGACGGACTCGCCGAGAACTCCCAGATGGTATTATACCTCACGTCAGATGGCAGTTCTCAGGTGACACTTGTGCAGGTTTGTCTGTAGGCCCGAGATCGTCATAGAGTCTTGTGTGATTCCCACTGTGCTTTGATCTCCACCTTACCACGTCCATGAGGGCGTGCAAAACGGTGGTCTTTGGGCACAGTCCCGAGTCACATGGAGGAAATGAGCGATAGGAGGGGTTTCGTCTCTCCCGGTATTGGGGGTTGATGTTGCGCTGTGCTCGATTGGCCGTAACAGGGAAGTCCCTGGCCAGGGCTGATCAGAGATTTGCTGGTAAGTGTTACCAGTAGTTTCTCGACCCGTTATGAGCCTCACATCGGCACGACTTATCGGTTATTGGGGTCTGACGTATACCACCCCTAGACTTGATATGCGACATATCAGACGAACAGACCGGACTGTACGGTAAGTGTTACTGGTTGGATTCACAGGAGTGTGAGCGGGCTAGCTCGTCGATCTTCTGATCGCTCAATACCCGGATGGCCGTTACGTTTAGCAGACCGCTTGCGGCTTGTGGGTGCTTGATATGATCATCATTTGCTACCGGCGTATTGACGAGTCTTTAGAGTCCTACACAGAGGTTTCCTGGCTCAAGCGAAACGAAATAGGAGCGCATATGAGATATGTGCGGGAGCGAGAATAATGTGTGTATGTGATACCGTATTTCATTCTCGCGATGAATGTATCGATTGGTTATATGCGATATAACATAGATATCGAATCAAGGATTGATTCGATGAGCCGATACATAGGATACTAGTCGGTTATATGCGATATGACCGGATCGTTAAATCAAGTGTTGATTTAATGATTTAATGTATAATTATATATTTGATATATTGCTTTGCATTAACTAGTATTGGTTCATTTTAAAAGGATTTTCTCACTTGATGCACATTGTATATGTGATATATTTTTTGTGCACTTGTTTGTATCATGTTTGATGATACTTGCTCACTTGGGTTTGTGTAAAGATTAAACCATGGTTATATGAATGGTTAGGGTTTTGATTATTTACTTAGTTATTTATTTATTTATTCATTTTGGATATTATTAAGAATGGTGGCTTATTTTGTTTATATGTTGAAGCTTCTTGAAGCTTTGACAAAGTCCACCATTCTTATCTCATCCTTAACCCTAACCATTCCAACTAACCTTAGTTTAATCTCTACACTTGACCATGGTTAGTATATGATAAGTATTCATATTAGTTTCATTTTTAAATAAAAAAAACTTATCATATTCTTTCTTCTTCTTCATCTTCTTCCTCAAGAAAAACCTTGCCTTCATCAATGGCAACTTTAGCAAAAGTGTGAGAAATCCAATTCTAAAGTGAACCCACCTCCTATTTCTTCACCCTCTACCTCTTGCCAAGTTGTTTTGGGTGTTTTCTTCACAAGTTTCACAAATTTGTGAAGTCGGAGCTTGAACTTGTGATGCCTCGACGTAGATCATCTTCGGCACGAAGCTGACGACCTAGTCCGCCCATTTCTCCGATCAAGCCGACGATTGAGTCCGGGATTCGAGATGGACAGCGAGAGGACGCCTACGTTGAGCCAAGGAAGTGGATATCCGGATCTACAAAGGTTGTAGCTTCTTATCTTTAGTTAAGTTGTTAACTAGATTCGTTTATCGCCTAAACTTCTAGTCAACGATCCGTATTAGGGTTTCTCGGCACCCATAAAATTAGAAATTGGCATGGATGATGCCTTGTGAGACCTCTATAATGTGCCTAGGAACCCTACACAGCTTAGGCCCAGACTTGTGAGCAGGATGGAGGTCCGCAGATTTTTGGGCTTAGCAGGTTTTTTTACCGCCGTTTCGTGCAGAATTGCTAGTGTAGTGCTACATCGTTGACTGAATTGACCGGAATGGAGGTTTCTTTTCCTTGGACTGAGGCATGTGTACGGAGTTTCGGCAGTTGAAGATTCGGTTAACAACTGCATCAATTCTTTCTTTGCTTTTTGGTTCGGGCGACTTTGTGGTTTAACTGTGATGGTTCGTGAGTAGGGCTCGAATGTGTACCGAGGTGACACAATGGAGTTATCGCTTTTGCTTCCCTACATTTGGAGGAAGTACGAGAAGGATATCCCACTCATGATCTGGAGATGGCCGCGGTGGTTTTGCGTTGGTGATTTGGAGACACTACTTGATCGAGAGTCGTGTTAGATTTTCACGGACCACCAGAGTTTAATGTACATCTTTCTGCAGCGGATTTTGATTGTTGTGATAGTCCTTTACAGATTTACAGTTCTTGTGCGATCGTTGAGTACAGCTTAAGTTCGTCTCTACTGAGGGGACAGCTTGCTCATGTCCACGCCCGACCACTTTTCCTTAATCGCTTTCGCGTGACACTGTCCGCCGACGCTCATTCGTCAGAGATACTTGAGCCTTTTCGGCTGGGTAATGATTTGGAGTCCTTGATTTGTGACAATGGTGTGCTAAGTTTAGGGACGCGTTGTGTACCTGATATTATTGGGTAGAGACGTGAAATCCTAGAGCAGGCACATCGGTCAACTCTCTGTACTCATTCAAGTTCCACCAACATTTAACGTGACTTGTAAGATAGTTACGGGTGGGCAGGGATGGAAAAAGAGAAGTTTCGGGATTCGTTTCAAGATGTCTGTCTTGTTGTGGGCTTGGGTTGAGCAACTGAGACCGGCGGGAGAGTTGCAACCTTTAACCGTTCCGAAGAGGGAACGGGAGCAAGTCTCCACGAATTTCGTTATGGTGTCTACCCAGGTTTAGTCAGGGTGTGACTCCATTCGGATGCTTGTTGTCCGGTTATACTCGGTTTGCTCAGTTGTTCTTTGCTAAGTTTGTGCGTACATAGTAATTGTTGTCGGCGGTTAGGGATCGTCACTCGCCATTGTTAGGGTTCTCCTTCGATAGCAGTTATCAGGAGACACTCCAATTGGCAACCTTTAGGTTTAGGGGTTAGGTCATGTCGATCACCAGTCTGTTTTTCTAACTCCGCATTGTAGGATTTTGGACCTCAGCTTGTCTAGAGACTTCGGAGATGATCCAGTTGTTTTAAGTCAGGATGAGAACTGTCCATTTTGGACAGAGGTCATATGCCGACCAAGATGGTCGCAGATTCGAGTTCGCAGTGGCAGATCATGTATTCCTACGGATTTTTCCGATAAATGACATGTTGAGTTTTGGGAAGCTTATCCCAGGATTGTAAGTCTTTTTAAGATCCTTAAAGCGAGTTAGTATCGTTGCCTTTAATTTGGCACTTTCGCCCAGATTATTGAGTTTCCACCCCGTATTTCGTGTCGATACTTTGCAATTACCTTCATTACCTTTCTCACGTGATTCAGCACCAGACCATTTAGTTCGAGCGCGATCTTTCGTTCACCAAGCAGCCAGTCGTAATATTGGACCGGCAGGTGAAGAAACTTCGATCGAAGGTCTTGCCATCAGTGAAGGTGTTTTGGCACAGCCCAAATGGTGAAGAGATCACTTGGGAGGCCGAGGGCGAGATGCGGAAGAAGTTCCCTCATCTCTTTGAAGGTACGCATAGCAGTATATTTTTTTTTTAATTCGGGGACGAATTTCTTTAAGGGGGGAAGATTGTAACACCTTAGGATGGTTTAGTGGCTAATTATATTTTAATATATAGTTTTTAATGAAAAGTTTACCAAATTGAGTTCCAGATATTTTATCCTATTTAATGAATATTTTATTAGAATTTTTCCTAGGCTTGCACACACTTGTGCATGTAAACTAGGGTTTTAATTTGGGGTTAAGCCATGATTAGCAACCATGGTGGACTAACCATTTCCTTAAGCTATTTTAAAATTTGTATTAAGTGTTTTGGGTTTTAAATTGATATGGTTGCTTTTCTTTTTAAATTGGGAAAAGAGAGTTGAATTTCTTTTTTCTTTTGTTGACCTTGAGAGAGAGAGGGAGTATGGGCAACATGGCTTGAGCCATGCTCATTAAATGAAGAGAGAGGGAGAGATAGTGGGGTGTTTGACTTGTGCTCTCATTCTCACTCTCACTTCTCTCATTCTCTCTCTCACACACACACACCCTCATCCATCACAGTAGCAGCAGCAGGAGTTGAAGGAGAAGCAGCAAGCAGCAGAAGCAGCAGCAGCAGCAGGAAAGGCAGCAGCAGCAGCAGCTGAAGCAACAGCAACAGCATCACAGCAACAGCAGCAGCTTCAAGCAGCAGCAGCACCCCAGCAGCAGCAGCTCCTTCCCCTCTTCTCCTCCTCCTTCCTCCTTGCACCTAGGGTCTAGTAAGGTATAATCTCTGAGCCTAACTCACTAGTTTGCTTAACTTGTGTAGAACTAGCTTCGGTTTGTGTAAAAAGTGAGATTTTGTGCTTGTAATGGTGATTTGTGTGGACTTTTGTCCAAGTGATGTTAGTGTTGGTTAACCTAGCCTAATTAAGTGTTATTAGGGCCAAGTTAACCTAGTTAAACCCTAGATTTCACCTAAATACCCTCGATTTCCTTTTTGTGCAAAATTTAGTGTTTTAAAGTGAGATTTCACCTTTCCGTGATCTGCTATAGACCCGTTTGTTTCAGATAAAATCTAAGTTAACTGTAGCCTACTTGAGAGACCTAGACCACACACACCAAGCACGAACCCCAAATTTTACTGTTTGGCCGCCTTTTTATTAGCTCTGGCCGCAATTTGCGGCCAGATAGGGAATCTTGGGGTTGGGTTTGTGTGGGTAGGAGTCTGCTATGAATTTGAGGCCAGTGGTATGTGCAATTTTGTAAGTTTCTCACCTGGGTAGAATCTGGGACAATATATCGTTTTCTAGTAAGTTTAGTTTGCGCGATACGTGAGTGGGTTATGTGATCCAGCGTGTCGCGGCGTGTCGGGATAGTTTTAGACGCGTATACACGTTTTAGCGTATCGTACACACGCGCGTTTGGTTCACGACGCGAGTTTCTCGTTTGGGTTCGATATCGCGTTTTGCGAGATATTTGCTTATGTAGATTTTCCTTGTGTGAATTCTAGGTTCGCAGGAGGGTACGTCGGACGAAATAAAGAAAGGGAAGCAGGTGGTCGGCTATGAGTAGCGCACGACCAAGTGAGTAGATTTAACATCTACGGGGAAATCGCCCGTATGGCGTTAAGCGTCAGGGCGTGTTAAGATATTTAGTCGTAGATGTTCTTATGGACTATAGTAGCATACCTTCTTATTGCATAAAGAAATGGTAGTATAGAACACTGCACCGTCACTAACGGTTAAAGCTGCACGAGCACTATTTGTATGTTACACCCACACCGTTAGTGATTGCCATGACACTCGCACTATAGGATTGCTACGCATTATATATATCGTTTGATTGCCGCATCATTGATGATATTTTCATACCTGCGCACATGCACACTGTATATTCATACCAGTGCACACATTTATTGATATTTTCATACCTGCGTACATACACACTGTATATTCATACCAGTGCACACACATATTGATATTTTCATACCTGCGCACATGCACACTGTATATTCATACCAGTGCACACACATATATTAATATCTTCATACCTGCGCACATGCATACTGTATATTCATACCAGTGCACACATATATTGATATCTTCATACCTGCGCACATACACACTGTATATTCATACCAGTGCACACATATATTGATATCTTCATACCTGCGCACATGCACACTGTATATTCATACCAGTGCACATATATATTGATATCTTCATACCTGCGTACATGCACACTGTATATTCATACCAGTGCACACATATATTGATATCTTCATACCTGCGCACATGCACACTGTATATTCATACCGGTGCACACATATATTGATATCTTCATACCTGTGCACATGCACACTGTATATTCATACCAGTGCACACAGATATTGATATGTTCATACCTGCGTACATGCACACTGTATATTCATACCAGTGCACATATATATTGATATCTTCACACCTGCGCACATGCACACTGTATATTCATACCAGTGCACACATATATTGATATCTTCATACCTGCGCACATGCACACTGTATATTCATACCAGTGCACACATATATTGATATCTTCATACTTGCATGGATTTACGCATTGAGTTTTGGATTCATATGATTTCTGGATTTGGGAACCGAGATAATTCTTTTAGGAAAATACGCATTATTTAAAAACCCGGTTTCCCTTGATATGATATTTTAGTGCGTCCACCATGCGTTTTCTCAATTCTGAGACGTGTGATATGTGAACCCGAATCGAGGAGCTGGACGAGGCCGATTGCGGGTACATGGTGGACCCGGTATGGTACCCCGGGGCGAGAACGGATCGCTGTGCAGTAGACGGTGAGCCTGGCGGAGGGACTGTTGGATATATATGCCCTAGATGCCTACATTGTATAGGATGCTTGGGATATGTATGTACATGACAGTCTTGCTTGATATGATAGTACGCTATTTGGTTTGACTTTGTCTTAACGCATGATATATTTTACTTGGTATTTATATATATATGTTGATAAAGCCCATAGGGTGTTTGTCTGACTACCGGCGTTGTGATGGCAGTCATACTAGTGGGAGCTGGATAGTCAATAGGCACACCTTCAGATGTCCCTGGTCGCAGGAGTATCGAGATTGGGCATCGATACTCCGGAGTAGACTAGTGTATACATATCTAGACCCTGACGAGGGGCGATGGATTGGTCCCGCAACCATTGGTGGTGTTCACCTAAGATTGTATACAGATGCTCACTGGGTGTGAGTACACCGGACAGGACTCGCCGAGAACTGACTGGATGGTATTATACCTAACGTCGGATAGCAGTTCTCAGGTGACATGTGTGCAGATAGTCCGTTGACTTAAGGTCATCATTTGTCTCGTGTGAGTTCCCACTGTGCTTTGATTATTACCCTACCACGGCTCAAAGGAGTCGTGCAAACAGGTTTCAGTTGGGCACAGTCCCGAGCCACGTGGAGGCAGTGAGCGACTGTTAGGGATTCGTCTCTCCCGGTATAGGGAGTTGATATCGCACTGTGGTCGGTTGGTCATTACCATAAGTCCCTGGCCAGGGCTGATTGAGAATTACTAATGGAATGATCAGTAGATTCTCGAGTGGTCTTGAACCATACCGACACGACTTGTACGGTTATTAGGGGTCTGACGTCCACCACCTCCCTAGACCATACATGCGATACTCTTAGACGAACAGACCGGACTGCGCGGATATTGTCACAGACAGGCTCAGTAGGATTTCAGATGGGTTACCTCATCAAGCTTTCTTATCGACAACTACCTGGGGACCGTTACGTACAGCTAGTGCCGCTTGCGGTCTGTGGTTAAACCCACTGCCAGCGTAGTAGTTGAGTCTTTAGAGTCCCACATAGAGATTTCCCAAACCCAGGCGAAAAGATATAGAGGTCGTATAGTTTTACGACAAAGGTTCGGACGCATACGTGTTTGAACGCACGTACGACATTCGAACAGTTTTTACTAGCCGGCTTTGGTTTAAGCCAGATTCTAGTATCAGGTTATTGGATTTATACAGTCTAAAGTTTTTCCGTGTTTTCACGGATGAGAGGGGCGTTCTCGTAATTTTCCGAGAAGCTTCTAGAAGGATGTGACATGGAGGGAGATGTAGCATTTTCATTTAATGATTTAGTGACTCATTGTGAGTGATTCATCATGTCATTAATGCATTATTAAATGCTTAATGACTCACATAATGAATCACCCACTTGCATTAATGAAACATGATGAATAATCTCATATTATTCATTTCTTTTTATTCATTATGTTTCATATATCAAGTGAGAAGCTATTTCATTATCATTATCATTTTATCATTATCATCTTCTCACTCTCTCTCTTCAAGTTCTCTCTCCTTCACCAAACCTAATCCTACCCTCATGAGTTGAGAACAAGGATTAGGAAAGACTAATTACTCCATAACCTATCTCTACATCACCTTATCTACTCTATTTAGCAACTAGAGAAACTAAGTAACCTCAAGTTTAGAGGTTATAGCTTGGATTAGGGTTCTCGGGTGGATCGTCTATCACGGAAGAAAGCCGAAGAGGACGTGGAGATCCAAAGTGGCCGTAGATAATATTAAGACGAAGGACTAGAACCGTTTGGTATAATCTCTTAATATAGTAGTTTAGAACTCTATAGCTTTTGTTAAAACTTGTTTAGCAAGCGATTCATACGGTTATTCGATATTTAATCATAGAACAAGATTGTTATTCATATTTCCGCCTCCCCATAAGTATTGGGGTGTTGAACATCGACTTACAGTGGTATCAAAGCCTAGCTAAACAGTATTTAACACACTTGCAAATTTGTATGAATTTCGAACGGAAAAACAAACCGGAAAAACCCCGATATCATGTACTTTCTGTCGAATTTTAAATGAGGTCCAAAAATTTTTCAGGGACCCTCAGAATGACCTAAATGAATGTATTAGAACACCCAAGAAAATTGGGCTCATGAATCGGCCATAGCGCCGCGGAACCGCGGCCGATCCTACCGATCCGCCGCGATTCCGCCGCGCTTTGGACGATTCATCATCCCAAGTTTCTTGTGTTGTTTCTCTGTGATATTTGGTGTTTTCTGGTAATTTTTATTTTTGCTCAGGTTTCAGATTTACAAAGAAGTATTGGAGCAAAATTAAATGTGTTTAATCGATCGAAATTATACGGTATTTGCTTGTTTGATTATATCTGTGAAATGTTTTATGTGTTCGTAAACCTCCCCTAACTGCTAGTATGTCGGTTGGCAGGGGGTTGCACATATCTGTGATGTTATATATAACTGTTTGTGTATATAAACCGTATTAGACTGTTGTGGTGATTAGCCGGGTTTTGTGATGGGTTATTGTATTAATTCATTTGATGTAAATGTAATAAGTTGTAATATTATTTTGCGGGGCACATCCAGGTTGCGGTTGTAGCCACCGTTGTATTATTTCTTTTTACTGTTTTTGCTCCTAGGATAGACCCAAGGTGGGGTGCACAAACTACCGGGTATTTTGAAGTGTTGGGGCAGACCGCTTCACTTCTGGTACTTGGCGGGTAGTTTGCCGTACCCGTAGGGGTCTGGGGTGGGAAAATGGCTATTCATCACAACTGTGTAATCCGTCTTTCATTGCAGGCTCAAACGAAATGCGGATTGCTTGCAAATCCAATATTGTTTATCTGTGATCTGGAATGCCTATTATTGCGTCTGACGAATGTACAAAATCTATATATGATAGCTATTTAGACGTCGCTTATGTTTTACACCCGCGCTAGCCCAGCCCCCGCTCTGTCGTTAGTTAAGTAACCTAACGGGTGATGACGGGACCCCATGGCGAATACGGATGGCATAAGAGGACGTCGTATTTTCGTTGTTATCTGTAATGATAGGTTAAAGATGGGACGCATTATTATTAATGCAAAGAAAATAAAACCTAAACTGAATCGTTGGAACAATTTCTAAAAACCACTCGGTTTTCTTGAAAAAGCAAATTTTAAATGCGGAGCTTAAACCACTCCTTTTAATAAAAGCTATCTTAGTTCCTTCGATCAAATCAAGTTCACTACGTTAACGGTTTTTTGCCAAAAACCAGCCGTAACCCTCCATCGTTTCAAATAGACAGCACATCGTATTCATGCTATGCTTGTTGGACTACGTCAAGGCATAGTGAATGGTAGCAGTGTGTGTGCCTATTTGTTGCATAGATAGATGCATTAGTTTAATACAGACGTACACCTTGTTGGCCTACGTCAAGGGCTTGTACGATGTATTTAAATTAATCAGGACAACGACAGGTAGAACTTGACTTGCGTCTTATGACTTATTGGCCTACGTCAAGGTCTATAAGAGCTTGGGGTAAAAATCACATCGGGAGTTTCAAACATAAAGGAAACTTACAGATTTAGCCTACCTTCTGGAGTGTGGTGACTAGAGTGGCTTCCATCTAGGGCATCATGCAATGATAGTTGGATCCCGATCCCACTGATGAGTAGGATTACTCTCGGGAATTTCTCTCACTTAACAATCAATGCTATAAACCAAGTAGGTGCCTAGAAAGGTGTTAGAGGGGCTACGCCTCTACGGAAAAGAGGTTCTTTAATTAAGGAACTTCGCGAAAGCGTTGGAAAACCTCCCTCGAAGTACCAACACCAGCCTGGCTGAAAGGTTAAGTAAGAATTGTAATGTGTGATTAAATCCTGACTAGTTCTTCTTTTAGGTTTTGAAGAAGGATTTAAGGAAACAGTGGGAGCCATCCTGTTTAGATTAAATAATAACCAATCTAAACTTGCAAGAGCATATGCTGAGTGTTTTCTTTTCTCTCTCTCTGGCAGCTACCATGACTGGACTAAAACTATTACTTGAAAAGAATATACTGACCGGGCAGAACTATAAAGATTGGCTAAGGAACGTCAATATTGCGCTGACTTATGACAAAGTTGCATATGTTACCACCGCTGTTCCTCCCCTTATCCAGGACCAGATTCCTCAGTTGCGGACAAGGAAGTTCGTAAAACCTGGGATCTAGACTGTGAGTGAGCTAAGTGTATCGTGCTGGCGTCCATGAATAATGAACTCCAGAAACAGCACGAGAGTATGGATATTGTATCCATATTCCTCCATTGCAAGGAATTGTATGGTGAACACTCCCGTATCGTGAGGTACGAAACCTCAAGGAAACTCTTCCAGATGAGGTTAGCTCCAGGATCGCCTGTTGGAGAGCACGTCCTCAAAATGATCACCCTCATTGAGGAACTCGCAAACCTGGGATGCGTGCTAGAGAATGATTTGTATATCGACTTGATTTTGCAGTCCCTTCCCCACACCTTCTCTCAGTTCGTGCTGAACTTCAACATGCACGAAATGGAAGCGGATCTTCCAAAGCTCCTCAATATGTTGAGGGTAGCAGAGACCTCCTTGAAAAAGGAGAAGACCCCCGTTCTGTATGTTGGCCAATCATCTTCTTCCAAATCTAAAGCGAAAGCTAAAAGGAAGAAGAAGATGAAAGCCACCAAATCGAAGGGTGGGGTCAAGAAGGTGCAGGGAACGAACAAGGCAGGAAGGGTGAAGGCAGAAAAGAACGAGTACTTCTATTGTCACAAGCAAGGGCACTGGAAGAAGGACTGTATGGCCTTTAAAGCCAAGGACATGAAGCAAGCTGTTGCTTCTGCTTCAGGTGTGTTCGTAATCGAAAATTGTCTTTCAGTAAACTCTACTTCATGGGTACTTGATACCGGTTCTGGTTCTCACATCTGTAATTCTTTGCAGGATCTGAAAAATAGTAGAGTACTGGGGGCAGGTGATATGACTCTCCGGATGGGCAATGGAATGCATGTAGATGCAGTTGCAATAGGAGAATATCACCTAGGGTTGAATAGTGGACACATTTTGGTATTGTACAGCTGTTTTTGTATTCCCAGTATGTTGTGTAATATTATATCAGTATCTTTGTTGTCTAATAAAGGATATAATTTTGTGCTTGAAAGAAATGTCATGAACATTCTCCTAAATCAAGAACTGATTGGGTTTGGCACACTGGAAAACGGCATATACATACTTAATCAACCTCAAATTTTCAATATTCAAAACACGCGTAAAAGAAAGGCTCCAGATTCGAATCAAGCCTTCCTATGGCATTGTAGACTTGGTCATATAAATGAAACAAGGTTGACTAAGTTACATAAAGATGGATATCTAGATCCGTTTGACTATTTATTATATACAACTTGTCAATCATGTATCAAAGAAAAAATGACCAAATCTCCGTTCACCGGACAAGGAGAAAGAACCACTGAACTCTTGGGACTAGTACACAGTGATGTATGTAGTCCGATGTCTACGCATGCACGAAGCGGTCACTCCTACTTCATAACTTTTACTGATGACTTCTCTAGGTATGGACATATATTCTTAATGAAACATAAATCCGAGGCCTTTGAGAAGTTTAAGGAGTATAAAAATGAAGTAGAGAAACAGACTGGTAAAAGCATCAAGATACTTCGATCTGATCGAGGTGGAGAATACTTAAGTACCAGTTTCCTTGAATACTTAAAAGAGAATGGAATTCTCTCTCAGCTTACTCTGCCTTATACATCTCAGCATAATGGTGTATCAGAAAGGAGGAATCGCACGTTATTAGATATGGTGCGTTCAATGATGAGTAGTGATGAGTTGCCACTTTCCTTCTGGGGATTTGCTCTAGAATCAGCCGCATACCTATTGAATAGAGTTCCAACTAAGTCTGTACCTACCACTCCATATGAAATGTGGTGTGGGAAGAGACCATATGTAACGTGTTAAAAATGATTAAATAAATAATTAAATGAATAAAAGTGTTTAAGTGAATTTTAGGATTTTCGGTAAAGTAAAATGTATTTTTCGTAAAACCAAACCGTGATTGTTTTCATTATAATTTTTAAAATATCTATTTTAATTATGAAATTACTAGTAAATGGTGTTTATTTAGCCACTTATAAATTTTTAGTTTAATAAAATATTTTTCCTAAATTAATTATTTTAAATATTAACATAAGCTTTATTTTTACACTAAATTAGTGTAAATTACAAATTTAAATGGTTTTAATTTGTAAAAATGAACCATGGCATATTAGAAATTAGTGTGTATCATGAAAAATTTATTTGCAAATTTTTCCTATTTTCTAGAGCTTTCTTGAGTTGCTATAGTAAATAAATAAATAAATAATTAAATAAACCATGAAAAGACTTAAGTGTTGTTCTTTCTCTTGAAACTTCTACACACTTTTTCCACTCTCTTCTTTCTCTCCCTCACCTCTCTAGGGCCGGCCACAAACCCCCCATGGCAGCCCCCCCCCTTTTCCCACCTCATTTTTATTCAAAATTCATTAAAAATACATCAAAAATTCCATTAAAATTCCACAAAATCCTATTTATTTCATACTCTTTATTCCTTGCTCATTTTTATATGAAATTTGGAGATGGAAGGCATGCATTTTGGAGGCTCATTTTTTGTTTGGATTTCATATTTTGGGAGGTATAATTTCTTTCTTTTGATTTATTGTTTTAGATGTTCATTTAAGCTTAATTAGATTTAATGAATTAATTCTATGTTTTTTTAAAAAAATTCAAGTTAGGGTTTGTAAATTCAAGTTATGATTTTTGTTAATTATTTAGGGTTATAATAGTTAGTTTAACACTTTTAGAATTGGAAAATATTGCATGGTTGTTGAATTGTAAAATTTTCATTTAAAATTTTTTTAAATTAGGAATTTAGTTAACTAGGTTTTTGCAAAATGTGTTTGTGGTTAATATAAAATTCAAATTTGGGTTGTTATCATTGGATTATAGTTTTAGTGGAAATGTTAGCATGTTAATGGAAAGAAAAACTTAGTTTGATTGCTAGTTTCAATGGATAGTTGATAAATTGTGATAAAAAAATTGCTAATTTTGTAAACTAGATTTTAGAAATTCCTATATAAATGAGATTAAAAATATAATTATGGTTTCATTATATCATTATAATCATAAATTGTGGTTTAAGTCATTAATTTATGCAAAATCATGTTTTGAGGTGGAATTGTAGTATTTTGCTTGGAAAATGTTGAAAATTGTTAAAGGGTGCAAACTAGAAATTTCAAATTACTACAAATATGTGTAGTAAAAATATAGTAATAGTTTGAATAGTCTAGTTATGCTATTTAATGAGTTTTATGACCTTTGGTTTCATTTAAATGTCAAGTTTTGATGAAACACGGTAAATTGGCATTTTCGGGTTTTTCGAAAACGGACGATTTGATCGATTTTAGTGTTTCGATGAATTTGATCATGTTTTACGATATAAGTAATGTGTTTTAAAACTACGAGTTATCTGTTGATGTTTATCTCGATCCATCGGAGTTTGTACGCCGATATCGAGCGATATTTGGTTCTTTTGCGTGGACGGGACATAGGTTTTAACCTATGCTTGTTCCTTGTATCGTTTGACTTTTGTATGTGATTCGGTTTACGATGTTATTTATATGTTTGCGTTTAGGTACCCTTCAAGTGGACTGCGGGTGATGAAGAGGAGGATGGCGACACCGTCGTCGGCAGACATGGACCAGGTGAGTAGATGCATATCTACGGGGGGAAGTCGGGTGGATGGCGTTTAGCACCCCCGCAACGTATACTAGGAATAGTATTTATTGTCAGTAGGAAACCAGATGTGACCCTAGATACTTAACGCGTAGGACCCTAGTAATAACCCTAGGCTGAACTAGACTGATTTAGGAAAACCTTATCAGGGGATGAGTACCTTGGAAAAGTTCTTAGGTTTCAGGTAGAAACACACACGCACACACTGAAACTCGACATGGAGTATACGTATATGTGTGTATATATATAAAACCAAATCAAGTGTACTGGGTGTGTACTAAACAACATCAATACAACTGATATATGAAACACAAATAGAATGAAAGTACACACATGAAATACCAATCGTAGAACAAAATCCTCAAAATACAAAAATCCAATCAATGAAAATATGAAATTCAAATCACTAAATCACAATTGTAAACACTATCGTCAATGTGCGCCTCTTTCCTCTGATGTCGACTGCATCGAACTCGTTCTTTCATAGGTGTGCTGACTGCGCTACCAACGGCAATACTCATGTCTAGAGTCTCCCACATAGTCGATCCCTTCACTTGATATCCGGACTACATTAAACTTTTCGATCGATCCATCAAAATCCCATAATTCCCCGAGAGCTCAACACTCAAGTACAGTTTAAAAATATCCGGTACATACCCCAGCATCGATGATCCAGCCGTAGAAGGGCAAACCCAAGCCTCACTAATGGCACCGCGGAACTGCCGTAAACCCTAAGGTTCAAGGGCGTTCTCGTGGTCATTATGTCGAGTTAGGGTTTCATTCTTCTAGGGGGTCCATCGAAATACCTGCATGTTCTTCCGAATACTTTAAACTTGGGAAAATGGTTTTCTGATAATCGTTCGAACCCTTTAACTTCATCCGGACGGCATGTGAATACCCTTCGTCCGCACGCTAAACAATGCTTCAATCCTCAAGAATAACCAATACTCTAATGGTTATCGCATTCGAGCCGCAGCTCCCTCTGCCAGTGCGCCCGTGGTAACAGAATCACCCTCCGACATCGACGAAGATAGATCAAAGGAACGAATGAAATACGGTGCAAACAATGTACATCCTAGGGCTCCTTAAGCAGAGTAGCGTATCGTAAGTATGCCGCGGACCATACCCACGGTACGTTACTCTACCTAAATCGCCTACTCCATCAACCAAGGGTCACCTAGACTTATACAAGGTTAAACCTAGCGCTCTGATACCAACTTTATCACGACCCGAAAGTACGGAATGTGACCGGCACTTAGATTACGAAACGTCTAGAGGCGCAACGTAACCTAAGTAAGCCGAAGCCCAGAAATCTAAACCATGAAAAAGAAGAAGCAGCAGTAAAAGAAAACATGAAGGAGCAAGTTTAAAACATCAGCAAATCTTCTCAAAAATTTCGGCAGAGCCTCCTCTATAAAAACTGGCCCCCAAACGGGTACAACAGTATAATATACATAAACAATAAAAAGCATCCCCAAACGGGTGCTAGCATCAACGCCAACAGGCGGAAACAACCACAACAAGCACAATAATATACAACGCCAAAAGACGAGGCTCAAAACTCAAAAGAAAACAAAACCACCAGATCAGAATAATACATGCGCGACTCTAAGGTCGAAATAAAAGACTGGTCCAATAAACTTATCAATTAATACAAGTATGGTTGATGGAGATTACTAGATACAACGAATGAATAAAATACAATGGTGGTTCAGATACAAGTGAACCAACCTACCGTGCAAATCACCCTGAAATAAAAGATGTGCCAGCAAGCTGCCCGGGAAACCTGTACATCGAACCTGTAATAAAATTTGGCACAACGGGGGTGAGTTGCCAACTCGTGAGTAGAAGACATCTACGAAAAGAAATCGAATGCACGACGCTATCCTAGGTCATAATAATAATACACTACTAAGTCTCAAACCTCAAGTAATAGCAGGGTAATAATACGTGTAAGTGCAGATACTCCGTGCTCGTGTCAGTGCCTCATATAGTACTATGTCATATAAATGGATATGCATGCACCATGAATGTAAAATAAGCAATCCTGAAATCCAGGTATATCTGTATAAGAAATCTTTGGCTGTTATCATAGTAAAATGTGTATAAGAATCTGAAATCTCAACAATGAAATCCATGGAAATCCGAGTCAAGCATCGACACAAATATGTAAATCTCAAGTCTCATAGTCTCAATACCTCGGGCTCCGTCAGTCCGGATCGGCCCATATCATCAAATCTCACGACAACGGTCGGTATCCTCCGGATATCCGCCGCGCCAGACATCACCGGTAGGTAGCCTTCCCCTGCCAGGCTCATCGTCTACAACTCGATCTTCTTGCCCCGGGATACCATACCGGGCCCACCATGTACCCGAGACGGTTCATCCACTCCTCGAATCGGGTCTCGAAATCCATCAGAAAACATGAAATCTCATGGTGGACGACACATACCTCACGAGAAAACCGCATCTTATTTTGAAAAGAGAAGAGGAGAGAGAGAGAAGTTTTTATATATTTTTGCGGTTTTCCCCAAAAATCCAGAAATCTCATAGAAATCCAAATCTCAAATATCATGAGTGAGTATATGATAAGTGTCGGCATATGCCCATAATACTGCGCGATAACATGAAAATATGAATGCATGAATGTCTAAGTAATAAATATCATGTCTTATACTAACATAAGAGAGAAATCACAATATTTTATCGGTTTAGTGGTTAACTGATTCTATCAATAAAAGATAATATGATCTAAATTGTACGTGACATAGCAATTACCGATGATGATGTGTGTGAGCCGGCAAATAAGTGTGCGTGGAATATGCGCATCATCGGTAATGGTGCTGGTGTCCTAACAGGTAAGGTTTATACTGATTATAGCAACATATGTAAGAACATGCACCATGATGATTACAGTATGAATGTAATACAGGTGTGCATTATCCACTCCTCCGCGATATACGAGTACAACTACCACTATGTGAGTCGAACCTAAACTAGTGTCCATCTAATATCCTAAGGAACTAACCTAAGAAACTAGTCAATAAGAAACAAGCATCTACCTAAGGTCTGAACCAATATCTCTAATAGTCGGCGATCCCGCCTCAATAGCGTCACGTACGTAGTACGGCTTCCTCGAATCAAGAGTGCGGATCAATCATCATATCTAAGCCTCGTACGGTAAAATCCATCGTACGGCATCCCAATATCGGGGTACGGGTCAAGTATCTCCTAGGTGTCTCATTATTCGTAATGTGTCATCATCAACACATCTCATGATCAAGGTACTAAACTATAATCGCATACATCAATCATATATCATTGCCATCATGGAATAATCATTAGTTTATCCTCAGAAATATCATGTCACATGTATCATATTGTGATTAAGTCATACCGATATCTTATCGTCATCAAGTCACAAGCTACAGCCCAGGTACTATTTTAGCGTCCCATGTACCTCAATATCACCACCACCCTTCATAATTTATATATTCATGTTCATTATCTCATTCTCTAATGATCCGCTAACACTTTAATACGACTGTATAGTCAAGAATCACGGCATCAAGCCCAGTTATACTGTTTCATCATACCTCAGATATCATATCACATCAATGAATCCCATATACGTGTTGTATATATATATACACCTATACCTAGTTTTATATATATACACACATATACGTATACTCTATGTCGAGTTTCAGTGTGTGCGTGTGTGTTTCTACCTGAAACCTAAGAACTTTTCCAAGGTACTCATCCCCTGATAAGGTTTTCCTAAATCAGTCTAGTTCAGCCTAGGGTTATTACTAGGGTCCTACGCGTTAAGTATCTAAGGTCACATCTGGTTTCCTACTGATAATAAATACTATTCCTAGTCTACGTTGCGGGGGTGCTAAACGCCATCCACCCGACTTCCCGCCGTAAATATGCATCTACTCACCTGGTCCATGTCTGCCGACGACGGTGTCGCCATCCTCCTCTTCATCGCCCGCAGTCCACTTGAAGGGTACCTAAACGCAAACATATAAATAGCATCGTAAACCGAATCACATACAAAAGTCAAACGATACAAGAAACAAGCATAGGTTAAAACCTATGTCCCGTCCACGCAAAAGAACTAAATATCGCTCGATATCGGCGTACAAACTCCGATGGATCGAGATAAACATCAACAGATAACTCATAGTTTTAAAACACATTACTTATATCGTAAAACATGATCAAATTCATTGAAACACTAAAATCGATCAAATCGTCCGTTTTCGAAAAACCCGAAAATGCCAATTTACCGTTTTTCATCAAAACTTGACATTTAAATGAAACCAAAGGTCATAAAACTCATTAAATAGCATAACTAGACTATTCAAACTATTACTATATTTTTACTACACATATTTGTAGTAATTTGAAATTTCTAGTTTGCACCCTTTAACAATTTTCAACATTTTCCAAGCAAAATACTACAATTCCACCTCAAAACATGATTTTGCATAAATTAATGACTTAAACCATAATTTATGATTATAATGATATAATGAAACCATAATTATATTTTTAATCTCATTTATATAGGAATTTCTAAAATCTAGTTTATAAAATTAGCAATTTTTTTATCACAATTTATCAACTATCCATTGAAACTAGCGATCAAACTAAGTTTTTCTTTCCATTAACATGCTAACATTTCCACTAAAACTATAATCCAATGATAACAACCCAAATTTGAATTTTATATTAACCACAAACACATTTTGCAAAAACCTAGTTAACTAAATTCCTAATTTAAAAAAAATTTAAATGAAAATTTTACAATTCAACAACCATGCAATATTTTCCAATTCTAAAAGTGTTAAACTAACTATTATAACCCTAAATAATTAACAAAAATCATAACTTGAATTTACAAACCCTAACTTGAATTTTTTTTAAAAAACATAGAATTAATTCATTAAATCTAATTAAGCTTAAATGAACATCTAAAACAATAAATCAAAAGAAAGAAATTATACCTCCCAAAATATGAAATCCAAACAAGAAATGAGCCTCCAAAATGCATGCCTTCCATCTCCAAATTTCATATAAAAATGAGCAAGGAATAAAGTGTATGAAATAAATAGGATTTTGTGGAATTTTAATGGAATTTTTGATGTATTTTTAATGAATTTTGAATAAAAATGAGGTGGGAAAAGGGGGGGCTGCCATGGGGGGTTTGTGGCCGGCCCTAGAGAGGTGAGGGAGAGAAAGAAGAGAGTGGAAAAAGTGTGTAGAAGTTTCAAGAGAAAGAACAACACTTAAGTCTTTTCATGGTTTATTTAATTATTTATTTATTTATTTACTATAGCAACTCAAGAAAGCTCTAGAAAATAGGAAAAATTTGCAAATAAATTTTGCATGATACACACTAATTTCTAATATGCCATGGTTCATTTTTACAAATTAAAACCATTTAAATTTGTAATTTACACTAATTTAGTGTAAAAATAAAGCTTATGTTAATATTTAAAATAATTAATTTAGGAAAAATATTTTATTAAACTAAAAATTTATAGGTGGCTAAATAAACACCATTTACTAGTAATTTCATAATTAAAATAGATATTTTAAAAATTATAATGAAAACAATCACGGTTTGGTTTTACGAAAAATACATTTTACTTTACCGAAAATTCTAAAATTCACTTAAACACTTTTATTCATTTAATTATTTATTTAATCATTTTTAACACGTTACACCATATCTCAAGTATATCAAGATATGGGGGTGTCCGGTATATGTTAAAAAGCATAATCCGGACAAGCTCGAAGCACGATCGGTTTTATGCAAGTTTGTAGGATACCCCAAGCATTCAAGGGGGTACATGGTCTACCACACTGAAGAACAAAAGGTGTTTGTCGCTCGTCACATTGTCTTCTTAGAAAGCGAATTTCTTGCAAAAGAAATTAGTGGGAGCACGGTAGAACTGGAAGAAATTCCAGAACCTCAAACTGCAACCGAAGACTTAGAAGAATCTCAGATTTCAATAGAACATGACGAACCAATGCCACTCCGCAGATCTAGTAGGCTTTGTCATCCTCCTGAAAGATACTATGGTTTTCTTCTTGATGGGGATCGAGAGGATTGCATCATCGATGATGATGAGCCTATTAGTTTTCAGTAGGCTATCACGAGTGGCGACTCAGTGAAGTGGCTGGATGCAATGAGATCCGAAATGGAATCCATGTACACCAATAAAGTATGGACTTTAGAAGTTGCTTCTCCTGGGGTAAAACCAGTTGGGTGCAAATGGATCTTCAAAAAGAAGATTGATACATTTGGACAAGTAGAAACCTACAAAGCTAGACTAGTAGCAAAAGGTTTTCGTCAAAGACCAGGATTGGACTATGATAAAACTTTTTCACCAGTAGCTATGCTTAAATCCATTCGGATCATGCTTGCCATTGCTGCCTTCCATGACTATGAAATCTGGCAAATGGATGTAAAAACAGCTTTTCTAAATGGACATCTAGAAGAGAGTGTTTACATGGATCAACCAGAAGGTTTCTTAGACAGTGGGAGCAGCGGAAGAGTGTGCAAATTGCTTAAATCCATTTATGGGTTAAAGCAAGCATCGCGGAGTTGGAACATCTACTTTGATGAAACAGTCAAGGAATTTGACTTTATCAAAAATATAGATGAACCATGTATTTATAGGAAGATTGTAGAAGGAGCAGTAGTCTTCCTCGTTTTGTACGTCGACGACATACTACTGATAGGGAATGATATCCCTATACTACAATCAGTAAAGCTCTTCTTGTCACAGAAATTCTCCATGAAAGACTTAGGAGATGCATCATACATTCTGGGCATTAAGATCTATCGAGATAGATCTAATAGAATATTGGGACTTTCACAGTCCAGGTATATAGACACTATACTAAAGAGATTTAGTATGGAAGATTCCAAGCGCGGCAATATGCCCGCTTGTCACGGAATCACCCTCTCCAAGGAGATGTCTCCAAAGATTGATGAAGAGAGAGCTCGCATGGGCATTATACCCTACGCTTCGGCGATAGGATCAATAATGTATGCGATGTTATGTACCAGACCGGATGTAGCTTACGCACTTAGTATGGTAAGCAGGTATCAGTCTGACCCAGGTGAGAAACATTGGAGAGCGGTGAAGAACATTCTCAAGTACCTAAGAAGGACTAAGGAGATGTTCTTGATTTACGGTAATGGGGACCTCCAGGTAGAGGCTTTTACCGACTCCGGCTTCCAAAGTGACAAGGATGATTCTAAATCCATTTTGGGTTTTGTGTTTACCCTCGATGGAGGGGCGGTATCTTGGAAGAGTTCCAAACAAGATACCGTCGCAGACTCAACTATGGAGGCTGAGTATATAGCTGCTAGTGAAGCCACAAAAGAGGCTGTCTGGATGAGGAAGTTCATTTCTGAACTTCAGGTGGTTCCGTCCATTGCCAATCCAATACCTTTGTATTGCGATAACAATGGCGCTGTAGCTTTAGCGAAGGAACCAAGGTCCCATCAGAAATCCAGGCATATCTTAAGGCGGTTTCACCTGATCAGGGAGATCGTGGATCGTCGGGAGATCGAGATACGGAGAGTGGACACAAAAGACAACACGGCAGATCCATTCACCAAGGCCATTCCTCAAGTACAGTTCGAGAGGTTATTTGAGATGTTGGGCATGCGGTACGCCAGCAACTGGATCTGGTAGAGACAGTGGGTACTCATTGCAGCAATTATAGGCCTTAGTGCAAGTGGGAGATTGTTGGATATATATGCCCTAGAGGCCTACATTGTATAGGATGCTTGGGATATGTATGTACATGACAGTCTTGCTTGATATGATAGTACGCTATTTGGTTTGACTTTGTCTTAACGTATGATATATTTTACTTGGTATTTATATATATATGTTGATAAAGCCCATAGGGTGTTTGTCTGACTACCGGCGTTGTGATGGCAGTCATACTAGTGGGAGCTGGATAGTCAATAGGCAAACCTTTAGATGTCCCTGGTCGCAGGAGTATCGAGATTGGGCATCGATACTCCGGAGTAGACTAGTGTATACATATCTAGACCCTAACGAGGGGCGATGGATTGGTCCCGCAACCATTGGTGGTGTTCACCTAAGATTGTATACAGATGCTCACTGGGTGTGAGTACACCGGACAGGACTTGCCGAGAACTGACTGGATGGTATTATACCTAATGTCGGATAGCAGTTCTCAGGTGACATGTGTGCAGATAGTCCGTTGACTTAAGGTCATCATTTGTCTCGTGTGAGTTCCCACTGTGCTTTGATTATTACCCTACCACGGCTCAAAGGAGTCGTGCAAACAGGTTTCAGTTGGGCACAGTCCCGAGCCACGTGGAGGCAGTGAGCGACTGTTAGGGATTCGTCTCTCCCGGTATAGGGAGTTGATATCGCACTGTGGTCGGTTGATCATTACCATAAGTCCCTGGCCAGGGCTGATTGAGAATTACTGATGGAATGATCAGTAGATTCTCGGGTGGTCTTGAACCATACTGACACGACTTGTACGGTTATTAGGGGTCTGACGTCCACCACCTCCCTAGACCATACATGCGATACTCTTAGACGAACAGACCGGACTGCGCGGATATTGTCACAGACAGGCTCAGTAGGATTTCAGATGGGTTACCTCATCAAGCTTTCTTATCGACAACTACCTGGGGACCGTTACGTACAGCTAGTGCCGCTTGCGGTCTGTGGTTAAACCCACTGCCAGCGTAGTAGTTGAGTCTTTAGAGTCCCACATAGAGATTTCCCAAACCCAGGCGAAAAGATATAGAGGTCGTATGGTTTTACGACAAAGGTTCGGACGCATACGTGTTTGAACGCACGTACGACATTCGGACAGTTTTTACTAGCCGGCTTTGGTTTAAGCCAGATTCTAGTATCAGGTTATTGGATTTATACAGTCTAAAGTTTTTCCGTGTTTTCACGGATGAGAGGGGCGTTCTCGTAATTTTCCGAGAAGCTTCTAGAAGGATGTGACATGGAGGGAGAGGTGGCATTTTCATTTAATGATTTAGTGACTCATTGTGAGTGATTCATCATGTCATTAATGCATTATTAAATGCTTAATGACTCACATAATGAATCACCCACTTGCATTAATGAAACATGATGAATAATCTCATATTATTCATTTCTTTTTATTCATTATGTTTCATAAATCAAGTGAGAAGCTATTTCATTATCATTATCATTTTATCATTATCATCTTCTCACTCTCTCTCTTCAAGTTCTCTCTCCTTCACCAAACCTAATCCTACCCTCATGAGTTGAGAACAAGGATTAGGAAAGACTAATTACTCCATAACCTATCTCTACATCACCTTAGCTACTCTATTTAGCAACTAGAGAAACTAAGTAACCTCAAGTTTAGAGGTTATAGCTTGGATTAGGGTTCTCGGGTGGATCGTCTATCACGGAAGAAAGCCGAAGAGGACGTGGAGATCCAAAGAGGCCGTAGATAACATTAAGACGAAGGACTAGAACCGTTTGGTATAATCTCTTAACATAGTAGTTTAGAACTCTATAGCTTTTGTTAAAACTTGTTTAGCAAACGATTCATACGGTTATTCGATGTTTAATCATAGAACAAGATTGTTATTCATATTTCCGCCTCCCCATAAGTATTGGGGTGTTGAACATCGACTTACAGGGACTACTACCTGCCGGTGATTGGTTAGATCTGGCGGTTATCCGGAGGATACTGACCAGTGATGAGAGATGGATACGGGACGATCCGTACTGCCGGGGCCGAGGGCCGATTCCGTAGACGGAGCCCGATACTTGAGGATTTGCGTGTCGATGCTAGACACGATGATTCATGATATTTTAGTGTGCCGATGCTAGGCACCCATGATTCTATGAGATTTACAGGATTTGGGTTTATGGATGGACACCGATTATTTTCCATGTTGATATTCCGTGTAGATATTAATTATTCCCATGCTCAGCATTCAGTATTTTACATCTCATCCTGTATCTGTTGTACCTGATAGACTTCACATGCTATGCACGATTATTGCATAACCTGCTCATTTTATATAGATGTCATTAGATTTCACATGCTATGCACAATTATTGCATACCCTGCTTATCCTATAGAGATGTTATTAGATCGCACCTGATCCACGATTATTGCTCATATAGCTCATCATATAGATGTTATCTGTTGGCATAGATTAGAGTATCGCAGCACGTGCATACTCGCGATTACCTTTATATGTTATCTACTATTCATGAGTTGGCAACTCACCCCCGTTGTGCCACAGTGTTTGTTGGTTGCCCTTCGGAGTAGTCGCGGCAGGCTGCTTTCTAGCATCTTTTGACACAGATACCCTATAGTTGGCGTACTAGCTCTTTTGCTGATAGGTGGGTTTTGTGCGGTATCTGTTTATTTTTCAGTTATGTACATCATTGTATCTAGTACTCTCCATCTACTCCTTATGTATTTGACTTATAGACCAGTTGTGAGGACGATGTATATTATTTTGTACTCTGGTGTCGAGCTCGCTATGAGCCGACTTTACTTATGCAGTTCTTATCTTGTGTGATATTTTTCCACTTATTGCTCTTTTCTTCGCTACGGCGTCGTATATTGTTATCGTGGTGATTGTCTACTTAAGGTTTTCTTAACAGTTTAGCAAATGTCTCTACTAAATGTTTTAAACACTCTATACTTTTACTGGTTTGATTTCTGGGTTTCGGCTTACTTAATCGCGTTACGCCTGTAGACGTTACGTGGTTAAGTGCCGGTCACGGGCCAAACTTTGGTTCGTGACAACGCTCTAGATTCTCGGGCTGAATCAAAGACCTGCCGCTGGGCAGTAAACAGGTAACATGTACAGATGAATGATGTCAGTAGCATCATCCGGGGCTGGCCTAGCTCGTAAAACTGATCAGTATAAGCATCGAACTGTCGAGTTACAAGTCAGGTTTCATCATTGATTTCCCCATACTCCCAAGCTATGTGTTCAAGTCAGGTATTGATAAATCTGATACTAATGCCAACACAGGATCAAACAGGAACAGGTTTGTCTATACAGACAACAGGATATGTCCATCGGGACAACATGTCAGGATTGTCGGCATTAGAAACAGAATCAGGTAACATGTCAAGTAGTGATATATCAGGTCATGTCAGGTAGTGTACAGGTATCAAGCGGGTGCTCAAAATCAAACTGTCGAAAGTATGGAATCATGGTATAAGTACGGATGTACGATAAAAGTATGGATGCATAAATATTTACTAGGGTTTACATCATGACTATGTAGGGTGTACAATATCAAGCATGGGGTGTCGATATAACAACAATATGTAATAATGTGATATGGTATGCAAATTGATTTATAATTAATGGTATGGATGCACAATAATACATGGATGCATAATTAACTATTAGGGTTATATTTACAGTTCCAATACTAATTAGGATGCACTTTATTAAGCATGGGGTGTTACTACAATACTAAGATGAATTAATGTGATCTATAGATGCAGTTATATATATTTGAAATGATATGGATGCAAACGAGTATCCGAAAACAGTAAAACTTCAGTATGGATGTACAATGTGATAAACGTGTAACATTTTACTCATATGGATGCATAATACTATACCTAACATGTAGGAAGATGATTTAGCATGCGACTAAACATGTAAATAATGATACGGATGCACACAGACGTCATATAACAGTAAAATGATAAACTGGTAAATGCAGGATGTACAACTAAACAATATGAGATGTAAATATTCCATTGGGTGCAGTATATTGTAATATAGTATGTAACAAGATAGGTTTGTATGCACTAGATATGAAATAACTTGTACGGATGCATACGGATGTTGTAGAACTGTAAAACTAATCATGGGATGCATGATTTAAAATACAAGTATCATATTTATTCAAATATATGTAAATAGAGTAACATAGAATGTAGCAAGATAAACTTGCCTCGATTGGATCTCACGACGGGTACGTACGGCGCGTATGATGTCGGTAAATGTCGCGACGCACACGCGGCGTACAAAAATTGGACCAAGCAAATCAAGAAGGTGACCACGCTGGCTGGGGATGTCCACTGGGTCGCCAGGATTGTTGGTGACGAGCACGGCTCCGGCGGGTGATCACCGGAAAAGAACCGAGATCAAGAAGGAAGAAGAAAGAAGAAGAAGAAGGAGAAGAAGAGAGGAAGTGGGTTGTTTCTGGGATTGTGGTGCACTGGGGTCAGGGAAGACGATGGGGTGGTTGCGATGACAAGTGTACGGAGGCGACGGGATCGGAGCTCCGTCGATAACCGGGAAAAGACACAAGATCAACAAAGAAATAAGAAAGAAGAAGAAGAAGGAGGAGATGGAGGGAAAGGGTTGGCTTCTGGTGTCAGGGGGTTTGCAGGGAATCGTCGGGTGAGGGGATAGAGAGGTGAGGAGGTGGTTGAGAGGGGAGGCCGACGAGGGTGATCGGAGGTCAGGTGAGGGCGCAGGCGAGGTGCTTTCGAAGGCTAGGGTTAGGGTTGCAGGCACGGGTTCTTGGTGTCGGGTTGGGATGGTATGGGTCGGGTATAGGGTGAAGGAGGAAGGAGAGAGAGAAGAAAGGAGATGGTGACGAAGGCGAGGTGAGGTCGACGAGGCTGTCGCCGGCGACAAGGTGGAGGCAGGGTCATGGGTTAGGTTGTTGGGTTGCAGTGGGTTTCTCGGTTGAGGGTTTCTTATGAAGGGAAGCTCGGGAAAGGGAGGAAGGAGTTAATGGAGGTGGTGTCATCGGAGATGAGGGGAAAAATGACGACGACGAGGGTGGAGCAGCGACGGTAGCACGGCGTGGGTAGGGTTCTCGTGACGAGGCGGGAAAAATTTATAGAGAAGATGAAGAAGAAGAACGTGGGGGAAACAGTGAAAAGGGTTTTGAGAAAAGGAAATAATTATAATATATATGTGTGTGTGTGTGTGCGCGCGCAGAAAGAGGCAGAGTGGAGAGAGAGGGAGAGAGAAAGAGAGAGAGATAGAGAGGAGGGAGAGAGAGATCGAGAGGAGAAAGATTTGTTTCTTATGGAAAATAAAGAAAGAAGAAGAGAGAGAGTGAGTGAGCAGGTGAGATAGAGAGAGAGGGGAGAAAGAACTGTCGTTTAGTTAGGATTAAATTTAAGAAGTCTTTTTTTGTTATATAAATTTTAAATTGTTAAAATATTAAAAATATAATATTAATAAAATTTGATATTCTGGTAAATACAAACTTACTCCAAAATGCACCCAGGTCGGGTCTAAAATTCCAGTTTTAAAATACGAAAAAATATATGTGTCGACCAAAACTAAAATTGGATATCCGGGTAACGAAAATGCATACCCCCAAGAACGGATACATGTACGTGCACGTAGCCATCCAAATAAGTCTGTTTCACTAAACGGGACGAGAACAAGATGCGCGGATGCTACCACAGGGTTAGGGGTATCATGCAGGCCATGCAATGTATTTTTAAAATATTTTATGTGACATTAAATGTTATCTTAAAAATGCAAATGCCAGATAAATGCCAGTATGCAGTATGTAAAAATGAAAGTGCACGAGTCCACGTAACAGGTCAGGATAAATCACAACATGAATCAAGATAGGTTTTAAGCAAGCGGGTCGGGTCAGATGCAATACAAAGTCAAAACATTATCCGCACCCAAAACACAGTAAATCAGGAAAATACCATAAATAAAGAAATACATGAACTAGAACTGGTATAAATGAACTAGAGTGTTACAGTTTATGGGCAGGAGATGTGATCACTGCCTACTGCTAGCATATTGACGAGTCTTAGAATCTCACAAAGGGGTCTCCTAGCTCAGACGAAATGATGTGGGGTGCATATGAGATATGAGCGGAAGCTCGATTAAATACGTGTACTTGATACCGTAATTTAATCAGGAGTTTACTATTGGATGGGTCGTATGTGATATGACCGGGTTATTAAGTCAAGTGTTAATTTAATATTAAGTCCATTAACTCATTTATTAAAACCTATTTCTTTATGATGCATGCATGAGTGTATATATATGTTAATATGGATGTACACATGCAAGCATACATGTGTCATGGTTGATGATACATTGGTGGTGGCAATGCAAGACTCACATGGTAACATATTTATATATTTTGTTTATTTGAGAAAAGCAAAATGGCAATAAAATCATGGTTTACTATTCAATTATCTTCTCTTGTGTTGACCAAATTCAATACCATGGTTTCATTGCCCATGGTTTTGTAGCCCATGGTTTTGCTTAACCTCAAGTCACAAAATATCTAGATATTTTGTAACCATAGTTTAGCATGACATAATTCTAACTCACTTGGGATTATGTTGCATTATTCTCACTTGAGTCAAGTTTAGCCATCATCTTCTTCTTCCTCCTTCAAGCTCTCTAGGGTTTCAAAAGTGAGAGAAGAAAATAAAAAGAAAAGGATTTTAAATGAGATCCAAACCCACATCACCAATCTATACTAGTCTAGCCAATTAGTGTAGGTTGTTTGCTCCAATTCTTCATAGATCAAGTGAAGCTTGGAGCTTGAGCAAAGAGACTTCGTGGTGGATCATCGTGGACTTGGAAGGATTCAAGCGAACCGGTTCAAACCCAACTCGATCCAAGGAGTCACAAGAGGAGGTCTACAAAGGTTGTATTATTTAGCTCTTAGTGTTAGACACTTGTAGTATATGATACTTGATGTTGTTACCCTATTTTTCTAGTTCGATTCATGGTTGGTATTGTTTAGCACCCCCTAAAATTTTAATATAGCATGTGTGATGCAACCCAAAACATAGGATGGTGCTAGAGAATCCCTACAGTGGTATCAGAGCCAGGATAGAACTTTAGAGTAACGTAGACGGCGTTAAAAACTTCGAACGAACATCGATTGTTCCGAAAAATTGCTTTCTGGAAATTTTTCAAAATGTTGGAATTTTTCACATTAAAAATATTCAAAAAATCATGCAGGTAATTCTATGGACCCTCTAGAAGAAAGATACCATAACTCGATCAAATGACCGTGGAACCGCGGCCAAAACACGCTTTTGGTGCTGGTTCCGCTGCGCCATTTATGAGGCACGGGTTGGCCCTTCTACGGTTGGCCCATAGGTACTAGGTCATGTTTCTGGGCATTTTTAATACTGCTCAAGTGTTGAGCTTCTCTGTGAATTTTTGGGTAATTGATTAATCAATCGAATGGTTTAATATCGTCTAGTATTTGTGAATGTGATACAATAATTCGAATCTACACTAATTAGTTTTGTGAAAAGTAATTAGTTGCGTGTAAATTTAACATTTTGGCCTCGGTAGAATCGGGAATCTTGTTGAATTACCCGGCTTCTTTTGAAAAGGTGTTTTCATAGTTGAGACCCAAATGTGAGATTTGCATCGTTAGACATGAAATCCAGATATGTCATATTCCGGATTTATGATGTCTAAAGGCTGTGTTGATTCCAATTGTTATAGTTTTTCACTTTCTTTTCTGCGACCGTAAGTGTAGTATGTGGTGTATCGCCGGTTTCGTTGCTATACATCAACGACAATTGGGGTACGCATACTTACTTACATTGATGATATATGATATTATGTGTTGTTGAGATATGATGTACAGGATCGTCGTGAATGAATGGCCGGGGGTTTTATATGAGATGAGAGTTTTTCTTTTCATTCATGTAAAATTAATTGTATGTAAAATTCTTTTATTGGGGCACTTCCGGGTTGAGAATGATGTCACCATTGTTGTATATTATTTACCTTTCCTCATTAGGATAGACCTAAGGAGGGGAGCACAAGTGACCGGGTTCTAGGGTTCAGTGGGAGGCCATCTCGAGGAGTCGAGACCGGGTCTCCTAAACTCTAGAATTGGTAGGGACACTTTCTGCTCTCGTAGGGGTCTAGGGGTGTGGGTTTGGCTATTCATCGCGACCATGGAATCCGTATTTTCTATTGTTGGCTAAATACAAAATACGGACCTCCTAGTATATCCTGTATTTTCATATATGTGCTTCTGCTGTTGATATTCTTTGATATGATCACTTAATATGTTGAGACGAATGATGTATTATATATATGATATATAATAAACGTTGCTTATGTTTTGCATCCGCGCTAGTCCCGTCCTGCTATGCCGTTAGTTAAGTAACCTAACGGTACATAACGGAACATTGAGGCGAATGCGGATGGTATAAGCGTACGTTCTATTTTCGTTTCTTTTCTGTAATGGCTTAGGGACTTAAATGATGGGACTACATTAATGAGACTAATGTAAACAAAAAGGAACCTAAAAAGATGTTGTAGAATCAGATTTGAAATCTCCTCGGCTTTTTATGAAAAAGCAAGTTTTCAAATTGCGGAGCTTAAGCCACTCCTTTTAAAACCATTGGATTCTACAACGATATCAAATTCAAAGCATTTAAGGTTTTCTTAAAAACTATTTGCAGCCCTCCGTCATTTTAAGAAATAGAGTACTTAGTATTCGTGCTGCGTATTTTGACTATAGTTAAGGCGCAGTGTACGGTAGCTAAGTGATGTCTTCCTACACCGCATATGATGCGATTAGTTAGGACATTCATATGATTATGTTGACTATAGTTAAGGGTCATATGGGTGGGTCTAGTTAATCACGAAATGACGGGAAGAACTTGACTAGTACTTATGATATGTTGACTATAGTTAAGGTCATAAGTGCTAGGGGTAAAAACCATATCGAGAGTTTCAAGAGTTGAAATTTACAATGAGATTGCATACCTTCTATGTGACAGTAGGATCTCGATCCCACTGTGAGAAAAAGTTGCTCCCGGGAGAGTTTTGCACTTTACAATTAGCTAACTCATTAGGTGTTTAGAAAGGTGTCAACGAGGTTACGCCTCTGGGAAAATGAGATTTATTTTAATTAGGTCCATGCGAAAGCACGGGGAACCTCCCTTGGAAGTACCGGCACTGGCCTGGCTGAACGGTTAGCGAAGTTGTAGAATATAATTAATCCTGGCTAAATTTTCCTTTTAAGGTTTGAAGGAAAATTTGATAAATAGCAGTAGGAGACATCGATTAGATAAGATAAATAACCAGTCTGATCTTTGCAAGAGCTTTCGCTGAGTGTATTCTGTTCTCTCTCCTAATGGCAGATAACCATGACTGGACTTAAGCTACTATTAGAGAAAAATAAGCTTACCGGACCGAACTATAAAGACTGGTTGAGGAACATTAACATTGCTCTCACATATGATAAAGTATCATATGTCCTCACTGCCTTGCTCCGCCCACCCCAGGCCCTGAATCTTCTGTAGCGGATAGGGAGATCCGCAAAACGTGGGATATTGACTGTGCTACTACGAAATGCCTCGCGCTTGTATCGATGGACAATACACATCAAAAGCAGCACGAGGAGATGGATGTTCAATCCATCTTTCTCCATACAAAAGAGTTGTATGGGGAGCAATCTCGTATCCTACGATACGAAGCGTCTCGAAAACTGTTTCAGATGCAGATGGCTCCTGCCACACCAGTAGGTGATCACGTTTTGAAGATGATAGCTCTTATTGAAGAGCTTGAGGGTCTCGGATGGACAATGGATAACGGGCAATATACTGATATTGTTCTACAGTCTCTTCCCTCTGCCTTTACTCCATTCATAGTGAACTTCAACATGAATAACATAGAGAAGTCACTACCCAAACTTCTCAATATGTTGAGAAATGCAGAGAGCATGCTTCAAGCAAAGTCTCTATCTCTGCTTGTTGGACAATCTTCCTCTTCTGTCCCAAAAGCCAAGGCCAAGGAAAAGAATAAGAAGAAATCCACCAAAACGAGAGGTGGAATCAAGAAGGCACAAGGAAGAGACAATCCAAGGTTGACAAGTCGGGAAAAGGAGAATGTTTCTTTTGCAAGAAGACGGGGCATTGGAAGCGGAATTGTGTCGCGTATATTGCTGATCTCAACAAGAAGAAGCATGGTGATGCTTCTGCTTCAGGTGTGTTTATGACTGAAAACTGTTTTTCTATAAACTCTGCTTTCTGGGTATTGGATACCGGTTCGGGTTCTCACATCTGCAATTCTGTGCAGGGCTTGAGAAATAGCAGAGTTTTGAAGACCGGTGATCACACTCTCCGCGTTGGAAATGGTTCCAATGTACATGCAGTTTCAGTAGGAGAGTATCACCTAGGGTTGCCATCGGATTGTATATTGGTTTTGAACCCATGTTATTTTGTACCAAGCATGCTTTGTAATATAATATCCGTTTCTTTGTTAGACAATGAAGGATATCATTTTGTACTGCAGCATAATGTTATGAACATTAAACTAAATCAAGAGTTGATTGGTTCTAGTATACTTAATAACGGGATATACGTCCTAAATCAACACACAGTTTTAAACATACAACATACAAATAAAAGAAAATTTTCAGATATAAATGACGGTTTTCTTTGGTATTGTAGACTTGGTCATATTAATGAAACAAGACTAAACAAGCTTCATAAAGATGGATATTTAAATCCTTTTGAGTATAAATCTTATGTGACTTGTCAGTCTTGTATCAAATGAAAAATGACCAAAACTCCATTTACTGGACACGGAAAAAGAGCTACAGAGCTCTTAGGCCTCATACACAGTGATGTATGTGGGCCAATGTCTACACATGCGAGAGGCAGTTTTTCTTACTTCATAACTTTTACTGATGATTTCTCGAGATTCGGTCATGTGTTTTTATTAAAGCATAAGTCTGAAACTTTCGAGAAATTCAAGGAGTACAAACTTGAAGTAGAAAAACTAACAGGAATGAGCATCAAAATACTTCGATCAGATCGAGGTGGAGAGTATCTTAGTACAGATTTTTGAACTTCCTAAAAGAGAATGGGATTCTCTCTCAGCACACTCCCCCTTACACACCAAAGAACAACGGTGTGTCAGAGCGACGGAATCGTACCCTATTAGATATGGTACGATCCATGATGAGTGATACTGAGTTGCCTCTCTCCTTTTGGGGGTATGCATTGGAGACTGCAGCTTTTCTGTTAAAAAATGTTCCAACCAAGACCGTGTCTACCACTGCATATGAGATATGGTATGGGAAGAGACCATCTCTTAAACGAGTTAAGATTTGGGGTTGTCCGGCTTTTGTTAAAAAGCAGAATCCAGACAAACTCGAGACACGATCGGTCGAGTGTATATTTGTGGAGTATCCTAAACATTCGTTTTGGTATCTTTTCTACCACAAGGAGGAACAAAAGGTGTTTGTTTCTCAGTATGCCACGTTTTTAGAAAATGAGATTTTTCCAAATGATGCTTATAGCAATGTGGTAGATCTAGAAGAGGTTCCAGAGACACAAGTTACAAATGACGACTTGGTTGAACCTGAAGTTGCAATAGAACATTATGAAGCTCAACCACTCCGTAGATCTGGTAGGACTTCTCGCCCACCGGAGAGATACTACGGTTTTCTCGTTGATGGTGATGGAGAAGATTGTATCATGGATGATGATGACCCTACCAGTTTTCAGCAAGCTATCACGAGTGGTGACTCTGTCAAGTGGCTGGATGCCATGAGATCCGAAATGGAGTCTATGTACACCAACAAAGTATGGACTTTAGATGGTGTGCCCTCTGGGGTAAAACCCGTAGGGTGTAAATGGATCTTTAAGAGAAAGATCGGTGTAGATGGGTAGGTAGAGACCTATAAGGCAAGGCTTGTGGCGAAAGGTTTTCATCAAAGACCAGGACTGGACTATGACAAAACCTTTTCTCCTATAGCCATGCTTAAATCCATTCAGATCTTACTTGCAATTGCTGCTCACTACGACTATGAAATCTGGCAGATGAACGTTAAAACTGCTTTTATAAAAGGTGATTTAGAAGAATGCGTTTATATGGATCAGCTAGAGGGCTTCATTGATGGTGGAGCAGCGGGAAAGCATGTAGGTTGCTTAAATCCATTTATGGATTAAAGCAGGCATTACGGAATTGGAACATCTGTTTTGATGATGTTATCAAAGAGTTTGATTTCGTCAAAAATCCAGATGAACCTTGTGTTTATAAGAAGATTGTAGGAAGTACTGTCACATTCCTTGTATTGTACGTGGATGACATTCTTCTGATAGGAAACGATGTTCCTATGCTACAATCGGTCAAACTGTTCTTATCACAAAGGTTCTCCATGAAGGACCTGGGTGATACCTCGTACATATTGGTCATGAAGATCTATAGGGATAGATCTAAAAGGTTGTTGGGATTGTCCCAAACCAGGTACATTAACACCATCCTGAAGAGATTTAGTATGGAACACTCCAAGCGGGGTGCCTTACCCGCTAGCCATGCAGTCACTCTCTCCAAGGACTTTTGTAAGTGCACGGCGGCGCCCCGGCCGTCAATCCGACGCCGGAATGCGGAAACGAAACTTTTTACGAACTTGTAAACCGGCACCACCGCGCACAAAAAATCCCAGATCGGGCCATTAATCTAGTCCTAGCTAACAAGAGAAGGGGTAGAGATATATACCGAGCGATCCGTGTCCTTCGGTCTTCTCGTCGTCGTCCCGATCTCCCGCGGAATCTCCGGTCTTCACCTCCTTGCCGGAAGGGCCCCACATCGCCGACTTCTTTTACGGGCTCCCACCTCTGGACCGAGGCAACTCGGGCACGAAGTTGGCGAGTCGACGTGCCCAAGGTTTGCTGTAGAATGAGCGTAGTGCTATGTCTCGTTGGGGTTGTAGGAAGTTGCCATTTTTGAGATGGTGGAGGAATCAAGTTTTGGAGATGGAGCTAAATGGATTTTGTGCAATACAAAAGAACAAAAATCCCCACCCAAAATTTTGGGACAGCCCTCCCCCTAATATGGCCGGCCATATCAACAAGAAGAAGAATGAGAGGAGTGTGTATGAATGAAAAAGAATGAGCCCCCATAATGCAAGAGAGAGAGAGAAAATGTGATGATGAAAAACAATGATCACAAAGCAAGAACCTCACTCAACCATCACTCATCAAACATGATGACTCCAAAAGTAAACCATGATGAAGTCAAGAAGTCAATGGAGGCTAAACCTTCATGACACAACAAAATGCGAATAACACCCTCCACAAATGCTTATTTGCACAAATGCAAATAAGCCCTCCTCCACCAAACTTCGGCCAATGAAAGATACAAAGAAAAATGGCCGAAACGGAAAACAAACTGGCAACTTCAAAAACTGTTCCTGTAATAAATTACAGGAAAACCCCACTACTGTATATACATACCTGCATTTGTATTCGGACCGAAATACAAATGCAAAGAGACAAAATCTACACTGTGCAATACTAGGATCTGGCTTAAACCAAAGCCCGCTAGTATTAACCGTCCGATCATGATCCGTGCAATACCGCACGTACCTGATCGAACCCTGCCATATCTCCATACGGCCTCTACAGCGTTTCGCCCGAAACTTGAGTAACTGTGTGTGGGGGACTCTAAAGACTCGTCAATACTATGGCTGTGGATTTAACCACTAGCACGTCAGAGGTATTAGCCATACGTGACGGGCCACCAGCTATTGACCAAAAGGGACGTCGATGAGCGAACTCATCCTGACGCCCTACTGAGTCTGTCAGTGACAATATCCGTACAGTCCGGTCCGTTCGTCTATGAGCATCGCATGGCGGGCCTAGAGGGTTGGTAAAAGTCAGACCTCCAAAAGCGGTACAAGTCATGTCGGAGTGTAGCCCAGAACACCCTGAGATACTAATGGAATACCTACCAGTAAATCTCCTGTCTCGGCCGAGGGCTTCATGTAATGGCTCTCCTAGACACAGCGTGACCTCACCCCCAATACCGGGAGAGACGAACCCCTGAAGATCCGCTCACTGCCTCCATGTGGCTCAGGACTGTACCCAACTAAAACCTGTTTGCATGTCTCCTTTGAGCGTGGTAGGGTAGTAATCAAAGTACAGTGGGAACTCACACGAGACAAATGACGATCCTCAGGTCGATGAACTAACCTGTACACATGTTACCAGGGAACTGCTATCTGACGTCTGGTATAATCCCAACAAGCAGGTTCCCGGCGAGTCCTGTCCGGTGTACTCATAACCCAATGAGCACCTGTATACATCTTAGGTGAACCAACTGACACCAGTGGCTTGTGAGACCGGCCACCGCCCCTCGTCGGGGTCTCGACTGTATACACTAGTCTACTCTGGAGTATCGATGCCCTGTTTCGAAACTCCCACGACTAGGGACCTTTTAAGGAGGTGCTTATAGACTACCAGCTCCCACGTATATGATCGCCCTCATACTGCTGGCAGTCAAGCAAGAATCCTAGGGGCTCTATCAACGTGTAATAGCGACCTGTCAGGTCACCTAAAGCAGTACATGATGATAAAGATAAACCAGATAGCATACTATCATCTTGAGTAAGACTGTCCTACCGGGATAGGTCCTCCCTCAATCATTGCAATCACGTGCCTGTGATCCAATAATTGACTCTGAGGGCACTATCTCCAACAATCTCCCACTTGCACTCAAGGCTAATTATTGCGATGTCGCATACTCACAGCCCGTGTGATACCGAACACCCAACTCCTCTACTAGTCAGTCTCACAAAGCCTGTTTGCGAAACTATTGCGTTCGAGGAATAGCCTCAGTGAGTGGATCCGCTTTGATGTTTCTTTCTATGTCTCTCTAAATCTCAAGTTCGCGGAGAAACCCATCTCCCGAAATGAGCAATACCTGTCTTAGAATGTGTCTGGATGTCTGATGGGACCTAGTTCATAAATGAACTCCAAATCCAGACTTCTTAGACCGTATCGTCAACTGAACTTAATCAGTATCCTGCGCCATGCCTCCCTCAGTATCTGCTTGGATCACCTGCCCAAAATACTGCCCCTCGTCAGAGGGAAAACTATAACTCTGACGACCACCCTGTCGTCCATGTCACCTTGGATGCCAGGAATGATAACTGTCTCCCGAATGAGGCTGTTGTTATCATATCCCTAGAACATCCACTTATGTTCTAAAACTGCTTCCGATTGTTTCTCCAGGATTGGATTAATATCAACTTATTGCATCTACTGCAAGAACAACATCTGGTGTAGTACTTGACATCTCATGATTGACTCAATTGCCTAAGCAAGTGATCTGCCAATCATGCACATCCCTCTCCACTTTAGTCTGTAAGACACCTTTAGAGAGGGTGACTCCATCACCTCCAGGTACACTACTGTGCCAGGAGTCGTCCATTCTAAATACTCTTAAAATGCTGTCTAAGTACCCTGATTGGGAAACTACCCAAATCCAGATCTAAAACCATAGATCCAGTAACCAGAATGTCTTGATATTATATCCAAGTCCCATGTGGAGAAACCACTGTGTGACAACCAAAGTATAACCGATCGTAGTATAGGAATATCACTTCCTTCTTTGTGTATGTCATCCAAATACCAGGACATCACACCCTACTACCTTCTTAACAAATTCATTCCCTATTCTGATGAAGTCAAACCTATGACTGTCATATCAGAATTAGATGATCTAACTCCGCTACATCTGCTTTAGTCTATAAATAGACATAAGCCTCTTGTCCACCAATGCTTCCGCTGCTCCCACTGACTACGATAACCCTCTGGCAGAGTCATATACACGTACACTTCTAAAGCCAGTTCAGAATGATGCTATACTCATCCTCCTGCCGGGTCTCGCAGCCTGGAACAACAGCAATGGCGAATCTGGGTAAACAAGAACCTCCTTACCACCGTCCTTGAGGTTACCGGAGTACCTCTCGGGTGCCTGAGGTTACCCACCGTATCTGCGGAGTGGCCAATGGAATATCAAATCAGATTGAATCTTTAGGTTCTTATCAAATTTTCAGTAATCGTTTGCGGTTCTGGAATCACTTCCAGTTCTACCATACTCCCACTACTGTTTTCTGAAAAAAAATCCATTTTATTAAAACTGTGGCGAGTCTAGAACAATATCGCTATTGATCTTCCAGATGGTAGAAAGTCAACCCTCGTCATAGCCTGGGTCAACCCACAAACAGCCATTACAGAAACGTGCCTTGAGTTATCCAGAGTCTAGTTTTAAGCATAATCCGGACAACTCCCTGTACCTTAACATCGTTAAGATATGAACTGTTCTATATCCAATATAGAACCAGAGGCACTGATTTAATTGAACCAGATTCAAATCATGCAGCTTTCTTTAGTGCATGTTAACTAAATGGAAGGAGGCCGATCAGCGTCACTCAACTTAGGAATGCTTCCAATTATGAGTAACCTGAAAGAGAAGCAAGTTCTCTTAAACATTACTATCAACTGAATACCATACACAAGTATCTACATCTTCGATCACCTTGAAGAATCCCGATACTTGCAACTCCTGGTTCTCTACTTTATTCATATACCTATAACTTCTCAAAATTTGGACCCTATGTTTCTACGAAACACCTGTCTAAGAACTAGAGAAGTCATAAGTAAACTGAATATAGTACGAGGACCATCCCCTCTGTCCTAATGGACACTGGACAATATACAATACTCTGTACAAGTCCCTTGAGTCTAATAACTCACTCCCTGTGTGTCGTAGGTTGAAAACTGTTCTTATGGTTAAGAAGAATTACACCGCTGTTTAATGCTCCTTACCTAACCATCAGCTGATATAGGTAAATGTCATCGACATAATTTCAAAAAAGTATATCTCACTCTATAAAAATAGACGTGCAGATATATCAATTTGAAATTGGTGCATTATAACGGATATTCAAAACCAAATATTCGCCGTCCGGCAAACAACCCAGGTGACTTCCTCAAATATCACCAATTACAACGAATTCCGATATAATGAGGATGATCACCTAATTCCCAATAACTTACTCCCACTCATCATCTGTAAAACCATACAGATGTGAGAATCATACCTGGTAAATACATACCCTGGAATAAGTATCTAATCGGGAAATCAGTTTTCCTTTAACAATACACAGTGAAACTGAAACATTGAAATGTTTCGATGGGGTATCCTGGTATTCCTAGTAATGCCTCTTCCATTATCAGATTCACAACTGTAACCGTATATTTCTTTGCCACCTCTCCACATCCCTTCATATGTCTTTAGTCATTACCTTCTGCACACCCCTTTAGGCCAAATGGTTTTCTTTCTTCCCTACCATTCGGCACCAGCCTATGGTTTGGAAGAAGACTATCCAATAAGCGTAATGGGTGTACTGTCCCAATCCTAGGGGCACTCGCAACACGAGAGAAGGTGAGGATAAAAGACAACCGAATAAACCTTATTCCTATTTCTCCTGAACCAGAATCCATCCCCGAACTGGAACAAGTTCCTTTCGAGTTCGTATATAACCATACGATGGAGTATCCAAATATCTGTGGATCTTCGTAGTGATACGGAGTGTCGTGGAGAAATACAAAGGTGAAGTGGGAGTGGTAATGAAATATTTGGTTTGGTCGTGAATATCAGTCGCAATTTACTTTGCCCTCTTACTAATCCCTTGATATGTCTTTATTTAATACCTTCTGTACACCATCGTTATGCTAATTGGTTTTCTTCATTCCCTACCGTTCGGCACCAGCCTAAGGTTTGGAAGAAGACTATCCAATTTGCGTAATAGGTGTACTATCTCCTAAACCAAGGAGTACTCGTAACCTGAAAGAAGGTAAAAGGAAAAGACAACTGAATAGTCCTATTCGTTTGCTCCAGAACCGGAAACCATCCTCGAATAAATTCCTTCGAGTTCGTATATAACCATACGATGGTTTTTGTCCAATGGAAGTGGACGTTCGTAGTAATATGGGGTGTCCTGGAGAAAAGGGTAAAAGTAGGAGTGGCAATGAGGTATGCAACTCTGACAATCTGTAACGTTTTGAAAATCGTTTCGGTGAAATTTCGAAAAAACGGTAAAATAAGGGGGTTTTCTGTAAAAAGTCAAAATACAAATATCTTATTATAAAAATTAAATATACATATTATAGCTATGTAATTGCTAGTATTTGGTGTTTATTGAGCCACTGGTGAAATTTCAAATTTTCTGAAAAAAATTATTTTTAATATTATTTTAAGCCGGTAAGAAAATACATTAAATTAGCGATAAATAAAAATTTAAATGGGATAATTTTAATCTTTAAAATCATGTTAATTAAAATCTAGTTGTAATATAATTTTTTAGTATTTTATTTCAAGTTTTAATTGATTTTTATTATGGAAAACAAAAATATAATTATTTTGAACTAAAACTTGCAAATATGGTATTGTGGGGGGTCTTTTTGCATAGAATTTTTTTGTAAAGTCTCTCACACTCACCCTCACTCCCCTTGGCCGGCCCCACACTATTGTATCAGCCCAAGAATTTTCTTTCCCTCTTTTTGACCTTAAATCATGTGAAGAAATGGTGTAAAAAGGGTTTTTTTATATATATTAAAAGGGTAGGGGTATTATGGTAATTTGTGAGGGCATTGACCTTGGAATTTCCACACAAATCCCCTCACCTCTCCCTCTCCTCTCCTCTGGCCGAAATTCTGCACCTAATTCCCCCCATTTCACCACCTTATCTCATCTCCAAAATCCTTCAAAAACTTCTTCAAAAATCAAGTAAAACCTCACCGAAATCAAAATCCAACTCTTACCCATTTCTCATTTGCCTATCTAGAATGGATCTAGGGAACAAGATTTCAATTTGGGAGGCTATGGGTGCTTATGGATCTTCAAATGTTTTGGGTATAATTTCTAAATCTTTAGCTTAATTTGTTAGTTAATTCCTTAAAGCTAATTTATTTAAGTGTAAATTAGGCTTTTGTTGCAAGTTTGGAAATTCTAGAAAGGGATTGAATGCAAGTTAGGGTTTTGTGAATTTGGTGTATGGTTGTGTGTTGTAATTAGGCCCTTATGACTTGTTAAAACAAAGTTTGTAGCTAGTTGTTAATTGTTAGTTTAAAAATTATGATAATTACGCTAATTTGCTAACTAGGTTTTTAAAATTGGGTAAATAATTGGGTTTAAAAATGTAATTAGGTTTTTCATGACTTCATTAACATTATAAAGTGTAGTTTAATACTTTAGTTCATGGAAATCCAAGCTAAATTGTTGTTGTGCATTTTTGCTATAAAATTGTTAAAATTGGGTATATTGTAAACTAGAATTTTGAGGTTAATGAAATTTAATGAGATTAAATTGTGGAAATTGTTTTTATGACTTATTTGAGATGTTTAATAAGTATTATGGCCGCTAGATTTGTTTAAACGTCGGGTTTTGTACTAAAACGGGTAATATTTGCTTACTAGATTTTCGGAAAAATGGCTTTTAAAGTGAGTTTGGGGTTTTTGTGAATTTTAACCTATTTTACAGTATAATTAGTGCTTGTGATCGTGCAAATGAGTGTGTTTGGGTTTTTCTCGATGGTTTGGCGTTTGTACGCCGACGTCGAGGGTTTTTGGGTTGATTTGTGAAAGCAGCCATAGGTTTTGACCTATATGGGATTCGTGTGTCGTTTTAGTCATGAGTCGGATTTTAATGCGATACGGTGCGTTATGATATGTAGGTACCCTTACGAAGATTTCGAGACGACAAGCAAGCGCGTGACGACGTCGGCACCGGCGAGCGAGGACCAGGTGAGTAGATTTATATCTACGGGGAGGAGTCGGGTGGATGGCGTATAGCACCCCCGCAGTTCGTGGTGATGTATACGAATACGTATACACACATATATATATTAATTATATATTGTTGAGTTTATTGGTTAAAGATAGATTTTATGTGTGATTGGATATGTTTAGTGTTGCGAGACCCTAGAGTAGAGGTTGCACCACATTTACACACACACACCCATACTTGCATACATTCTTCTTTCATATGTGCTTATATGGGGTTATATTGTTATGTGTTCACATGGGTATGGGACTATGTGTTCATATACTTGATTTGAGGATGATACTTGGGATTGAGATGAGTCGATGAGATTTGATTTGAGATTATGATATCGGTGATATGGCAGGATTCGTACTTGAGATATGTCCCGATGTTTATAGCGGATCTTTGGACGACGATACCATATGAATAGTGATATGCATAGAATGGTTGAGTATGATATTGGCCCGTACCCAGATTTGGGGATGCCGTACGATGGATTTACGTACGAGCTATATATTGATGTTTGATCCGCACTCTTGACTTGGGATATCTGATTATAGATATGGTATCGGATATGATATTATTGAGGCGGGATCACCGACTAATATATATACAAGTATGTATATGTATCGACTTAGATGTTAGGCGGTTTCCTTACCTGTAGTTCAGCTTGTTAGTTCAGCCGTATAGTTTAGTATAGTTATTAGACTAGATTAGACTCATACCTATTTTAAAACTAACGGATCGTGGGTATTTTAAAAGACAGGTCAAAGGATTCTACGGATATTTCAAAAGAAGTATCTTTTCTTAAAAACACCGTAGCCCTTATTTTCAAAACACCGTTATTCGTGTTATTTCAAAAGGCACTACTGTTGACTTATAGTATCATTGTCTTTAGTATTCAGCTCCCGCTCATTATTGCTGTTCGCTCCGCATCGCATACTTATGTTATAATTTCTTATTGCAATGTTGATATCATATTGTTAGGACACCAGCACCATTACCGATGATGCGTATGTACCACGTACACTTACTTGCCGGCTCACACACATCTTCATCGGTAATTGCCATGTCACGTACACCTTAGAAAATATTATTGCTTGACTTAGCTTGTTAGTTAGTAATTTGACATGATATTAGTGTACTTGCCTCATATGTTAGTTTAGACATTGTAGTTATTACCTGCTACTTCATGCATACTGTTATTCATTGTTATGCCGCATTCATGGATTCTCATGCATATATTCACTATTTTACGTGTTATTGAGGTTTTGGATTCGGATTTCCATGAGATTTTCTGGATTTGGAGGAAAACCGCAAAAACATAAATAAACCTTTTCTTTCTTTTAAAATAAAAAAGTGCGGTTTTCCCATGATGTATGAGTCGTCCACCATGAGTTTGCTGATGGATTTCGAGACCCGATTCGAGGAGACGGATGAACCGTTTCGGGTACATGGTGGACCCGGTAAGGTACCCCGGGGCAAGAAGCGCGTGATGATGACGATGTGAGCCTGGCAGGGGAGCACTACCTACTGGTGATATTACCCGACGCGTCGGATATCCGGAGGATACCGTCGTGGTCTTGAGATGGATGGTAGGGGCCGGTCTGGACTGACGGCGCCCTAGATATTGTGATTGAGACATTGAGATTTCGAGATATTGAGGTACAGAGACTGTGATACAGAGATATCGAGATATTGGGATTACGTTTTGTGCCGATGCTAGGCACTGTTTTATGCTGATTTCATTATGATACCTCATTTTAAAAATACAAAGGAAATCTCACTAAATTATGAAAACAGTTCTTCATTTACATGTATTCTGTTTCCATGCATTCATACCTCATTCATATGATATATTGCTACCTGAGGCACTGACACGGGCACATGAGATTACACTCGGGTTAGATATTTACCCTAGCCTTGTTATAGGTTGCATGTTATATATATAATTAAGGATATATTATGATCATTGACCTAGGTTGCGTTATTTATGCGATTTCTTTTCGTAGATGTTTTTCTATTCACGAGTTGGCAACTCACCCCCGTTGTGCCCCAGTTTCTTGCAGAATTGCCGTACAGGTTTCATTACGGCTTTGCGGGCATAGTTTCCTTCGGGTGATTTGCTAGTAGGTGGGTTTACTTGTATCGTACCCCCATTATATATCTTGTATATCATTATTTTGTTGTATCTAGAAGTTCCATCAACCAAACATGTATTTTTTTGAGATAGAGACCAGAGATGCTATTCTTTCGACCTTAGAGTCGCGCGTTTTATTTCTGTAGATTTCTTGTGCTTTTGAGTTTCCTTTTGAGTTTTGATCCTCGCCGTTGGCGTTGTATATTATTTTGCTTATGTGGTTGTGACCATCGATTGACGAAGAGCTAGCTCCCGCTTGGGGATGCCTTTTTATTGATTTCATATACTATTCATGTTGTATCCCGTTTGGGGGCCAGTATTTACAAAGGAGACTCTGCCGAAATTTTCAGGAAATATTTGATGTTTTTAAAAACGCATAATTCGGCTTATGCTATTAAAACTACTTGATTTAAATTGGTTTTCCTTCACTCTACTACTTTTCTTGGTTTGGATTTCTAGGTTTTCGGTTTACTTAGATTACGTACGCCTCGAGACGTTTCGTAGTTTAAGTGCCGGTCATGTTCCGTACTTTCGGGATGTGACACAATCCAAAAGCCAGTGTTAAGGAAGGTTCGGTCAACTTGGTCACTGAGTCATAGTCTAGGGTCGGGTCAATGGTCGCTGCCAAAGAGAGAGAGAAAAGAAACACTCAGCGTGCACTCTAACCTAGATCAGAATAGTTATTAATTTATCTAATCAGGAAACCTCCCACTGTACCGTCAAATTCTCCCCCAAACCTGAAAGAAGAATTAGTCGGGATCACCCGAGGAGTAAACCAACTCATCAGTGGGAATCGGGATCCAACTATCATCGCATGATAACGTGACGGAATCCGCTCACGTTATCACACTCCAGAAGGTATGCGCATATCTGGCAAGTTTCAGTTTCTTTAGAAACTCCCGATGTGATTTTTGCCCCATGCTCTTATGACCTTGACGAAGGCCAACATATCATAAGTCACATGTCAAGTTCTACCCGTCATTGTCCAGGTTAATTTGAACCCACCCGTACATACCCTTGACGAAGGCCAAAATAGTAGTACGACTGTCCCAAACTAACGCATCTATCTATGTTGTAGAAAAGTAACAAATAGCTACCATACACTATGTTTTGACGAAGGCCAACATACATAGCATGAATACTAAGTGCTACCTTCCTGAAATGACGGAGGGCTACAAATGGTTTCTGGCGAAAAACCTTTAACGTAATGAACTTGATATCGTTGAATGAACGGATAGCTTTTTAAAAATATAGTGACGAAAACCTTTGCTAAAGAGGTCACTCCCGGTGAAGGGATCTCGGCTCTTTCCCCGTAGAATGAGGTGCAGGATATTCTAACTGAATACCACGATGCAAAGCAAAAGTAAACGACTATAGTGAAGTTATTGCCCTGACGCAAACTTTTGTCCAAGGGGTCACTCCCGGTGAAGGGATCTCGGCCCTTGCCTCGTCGACTGAGGAGCAGGATATTCCAACTGAATACCACTGTGCAAAACAAAAGTGAACGTCCTTACAATAACAGCTTTTTGAAAATTGTTCCAACAACATCAGATTAGGTTTGTTTAACTTGCATTGATCCGAATCAACGCAGTCCCATCAATTGATCACACCAATAAAGAACGAAAATAATGACGTACGTATATGCCATCCGCATTCGCCACCGGGTCCCATCATTACCCGTTAGGTTAGCTAACTAACGACAGAGCGGGGACTGGACTAGCGCGGATGCAAAACATATACAACATCTACTAGTATATATATAATATATAATTTTCGCTCAAGGCGTGATAAAATGCAACATCACAGAAATGTACAGCATCACAGAACAATACAGATATCTGGGATCCCCGGGTTTCACAGAGCCGCTACTGAAACCCGACGTTCCCCTGGTCGTGTGGATAGCCTGTGCAATGAAATCCTAGACCCCTACGGGCGCGGCAAGTTACCCGCCAAAACCTGAAGCGAGGCAGCCCCTTTCAGCAACGTGAATGGACCACCCAGCACTTCACGGAATCCGGTAACTTGGGCACCCCTCCTGGGTCAACCTGTACCCCCTACGAGTGCGGCGAATAGCCCGCCAATTCTAGAGTGAAGCCCCCTCCGTCTCAATGCCATGAGATGCGGGCTTGTTGCCCTCTAGAACCCGGCTATCCGTGCACCCCACCTTGGGGTAATCCTAGTACAGAAAGTAAAATATACATACAACGGGTACATCGACCTCGACCCGGTTGTGCCCCAAAAGAACAATATACAATCAGGCAGTGACGGCAGTCCACATGTCGGACGCTCGCCCCACAATATCAAATGTACATAATACAACAAAACTGTACTACCACTGCAACCAGGCTATCCCTCACGACCGATCCGCAACATTACAGCACAATCACAGAACATCAACGTGAATGTCACGTTCGCAAATCCGTCTAACCGGGCTATAGCAGTTAGACAGGATTTACCGATCAAGTGACATTCACGGTCGCAGATATAATGTAAATACAGTGAACTAACATGTTTAAAATATCCGATCGATCAAAAATTACCAAGTGGGCCCCAAGCACTACTGTAGCACTCAGAAAAATCTGGGCCCCAAAAATAACATTCCAAAAACCCCATTTTGAACTCAGAAGCTCTCTGGAAAATTTTGGTACAGTGAACAGTTTAGACTGCGGCGGAACCGCGGCCAATGCGTGGGTTTGGCCGCGGTTCCGCGGTGATAAGGTGACATCACATGACCAAATTTTTCCAGAATGCTTAAAATTCCCTGCATATAATTCTGCAATGTACTGAAAAAAATTTCGAGCCAAAAATAATTCGACAGAAAACTGATGCATATGTTATCGGGTTTTCGGATATTTGATCGATCGAAGCTTTAAACATACTAGACCAAGCTAGACTAGGTTAATGGCAAGGCTCTGATACCATGTAAGTGCATGGCGGCGCCCCGGCCGTCAATCCGACGCCGGAATGCGGAAACGAAACTTTTTACGAACTTGTAAACCGGCACCACCGCGCACAAAAAAGCCCGGATCGGGCCATTAATCTAGTCCTAGCTAACAAGAGAAGGGGTAGAGAGATATACCGAGCGATCCGTGTCCTTCGGTCTTCTCGTCGTCGTCCCGATCTCCCGCGGAATCTCCGGTCTTCACCTCCTTGCCGGAAGGGCCCCACGTCGCCGGCTTCTTTTACGGGCTCCCACCTCTGGACCGAGACAACTCGGGCACGAAGTTGGCGAGTCGACGTAGGTTTGCTGTAGAATGAGCGTAGTGCTATGTCTCGTTGGGGTTGTAGGAAGTTGCCCTTTTTGAGATGGTGGAGGAATCAAGTTTTGGAGATGGAGCTAAATGGATTTTGTGCAATACAAAAGAACAAAAATCCCCACCCAAAATTTTGGGACAGCCCTCCCCCTAATATGGCCGGCCATATCAACAAGAAGAAGAATGAGAGGAGTGTGTATGAATGAAAAAGAATGAGCCCCCATAATGCAAGAGAGAGAGAGAGAAAATGTGATGATGAAAAACAATGATCACAAAGCAAGAACCTCACTCAACCATCACTCATCAAACATGATGACTCCAAAAGTAAACCATGATGAAGTCAAGAAGTCAATGGAGGCTAAACCATCATGACACAACAAAATGCGAATAACACCCTCCACAAATGCAAATAAGCCCTCCTCCACCAAACTTCGGCCAATGAAAGATACAAAGAAAAATGGCCGAAACGAAAAACAAACTGGCAACTTCAAAAACTGTTCCTGTAATAAATTACAGGAAAACCCCACTACTGTATATACATACCCGCATTTGTATTCGGACCGAAATACAAATGCAAAGAGACAAAATCTACACTGTGCAATACTAGGATCCGGCTTAAACCAAAGCCCGCTAGTATTAACCGTCCGATCATGATCCGTGCAATACCGCACGTATCTGATCGAACCCTGCCATATCTCCATACGGCCTCTACAGTGTTTCGCCCGAAACTTGAGTAACTGTGTGTGGGGGACTCTAAAGACTCGTCAATACTATGGCTGTGGATTTAACCACTAGCACGTCAGAGGTATTAGCCATACGTGACGGGCCACCAGCTATTGACCAAAAGGGACGTCGATGAGCGAACTCATCCTGACACCCTACTGAGCCTGATCCGTACAGTCCGGTCCGTTCGTCTATGAGCATCGCATGGCGGGCCTAGGGGGTTGGTAAAAGTCAGACCCCCAAAAGCGGTACAAGTCGTGTCGGAGTGTAGCCCAGAACACCCTGAGATACTACTGGAATACCTACCAGTAAATCTCTTGTCTCGGCCGAGGGCTTCGTGTAATGGCTCTCCTAGACACAGCGCGACCTCACCCCCAATACCGGGAGAGACGAACCCCTGAAGATCCGCTCACTGCCTCCATGTGGCTCGGGACTGTACCCAACTAAAACCTGTTTGCATGTCTCCTTTGAGCGTGGTAGGGTAGTAATCAAAGTACAGTGGGAACTCACACGAGACAAATGACGATCCTCAGGTCGATGAACTAACCTGTACACATGTCACCAGGGAACTGCTATCTGACGTCTGGTTTAATCCTAACTAGCAGGTTCCCGGCGAGTCCTGTCCGGTGTACTCATAACCCAATGAGCACCTGTATACATCTTAGGTGAACCAACTGACACCAGTGGCTTGTGAGACCGGCCACCGCCCCTCGTCGGGGTCTCGACTGTATACACTAGTCTACTCTGGAGTATCGATGCCATGTCTCGAAACTCCCACGACTAGGGACCTTTTAAGGAGGTGCTTATAGACTACCAGCTCCCACGTATATGATCGCCCTCATACTGCTGGCAGTCAAGCAAGAATCCTAGGGGCTCTATCAACGTGTAATAGCGACCTGTCAGGTCACCTAAAGCAGTACACGATGATAAAGATAAACCAGATAGCATACTATCATCTTGAGTAAGACTGTCTTACCGGGATAGGTCCTCCCTCAATCATTGCAATCACGTGCCTGTGATCCAATAATTGACTCTGAGGGCACTATCTCCAACAACTCTTGCCCAAAGACCGATGAAGAGAGAGCTCGCATGAGCATTATACCCTACGCTTCTGCTGTAGGATCTATAATGTATGTGATATTATATACACGCCCTGATGTAGCTTATGCACTAGGTGTAGTAAGAAGGTATCAATCCAACCCAGGGGAGAATCACCAGACAGCTGTGAAGAACATTCTTAAGTACTTACGAAGGACTAAAGAAATGTTCTTAGTGTATGGTAACGGAGATCTCCAAATGGAGACCTTTACCGATTCGAGCTTCCAGAGTGATAAGGATGACAACAAATCTATCCCAGGGCTTATGTTTACCCTGTTAGTTATATGTATGCCCTAGAGGCCATTACTGTACATTGGATGTATATTGTAGTGGATGCTGGGACATATATAGGGAAGACTTTCTTGCTCGACATGATAGTATGCTATCTGGTCACGCTTTACCTTAACGTGTATACTGATTGTCTCTCTGTTACATGTTGGTAAAGCCCTTAGGATCTGTACTTGACTACCTGGACTATGATGCGGATCATACTAGTGGGGACATGGTAGTCCATAAGTACATCCTTCAAAGTCCCTAGTCGTGGGTGTATCGAGACGGGGCATCGATATACCAGAGTAGACTAGCGTATACCTTCTCGACCCATACAGATGGGCGATGGATGATCCCATATCCATTGGTGTTTGACATCAGAGATGATATACGGGTGCTCAGTAGAGACTGGGTACACTGGACGGACTCGCCGAGAACTCCCAGATGGTATTATACCTCACGTCAGATGGCAGTTCTCTGGTGACACTGGTACAGAGTTGTCTGTTGACCCGAGATCGTCATAGAGTCTTGTGTGGTTCCCACTGTGCTTTGATTTCCATCTTACCACGTCCAAGAGGGCGTGCAAAACGGTGGTTTTTGGGTACAGTCCCGAGTCACATGGAGGCAATGAGCGATAGGAGGGGATTCGTCTCTCCCGGTATAGGGAGTTGATGTTGCGCTGTGTTCGATTGGCTATAACAGGAAATCCCTGGCCAGGGTTGCTGAGATTTACTGGTAAGTGTTACCAGTAGTTTCTCGAACAGTTATAGACCTCATATCAACACGACTTATCGAGCTATTGGGGTCTGACGTTTACCACCCCTAGGCGAGATATGCGACATATCAGACGATCAGACCGGACTGTACGGTAGTGTTACTGGTTGGATTCACTGGAGTGTGAGCGGGCTTGCTCGTCGATCTTCAGATCGCTCAATACCCGGGTGGCCGTTACGTTTAGCAGACCGCTTGCGGCTTGTGGGTATTTGATATGATCATCACCTGCTGCCGACGTATTGACGAGTCTTTAGAGTCCTACACAGAGGTTTCCTGGCTCAAGCGAAACGAAATAGGAGCGCATATGAGATATGTGCGGGACCGAGAATAATACCAGTATGTGATACTGTATTCGATTCTCGCGATGTGACATTGATCGGTTATATGCGATATAGCCGGGTTATCGGATCAAGTGTTGATTCGATAAATTGTTACTAATGATACTAGTCGGTTATATGCGATATGACCGGATCGTTAAATCAAGTGTTGATTTAATGATTTAATGCATAATTATATATTTGATATATTACTTTGCATTAACTAGTATCGGTTCACTTTAAATGGATTTTCTCGCTCGGGTGTGCGCATTGCATATGCGATATGATTTTTTGCACATGCTTGTATCATGTTTGATGATACATGCCTTTTTAATTAAGTGTATAGAATTAAACCTTGGTTAATGGAATGGTTAGGGTTTACTATTTGCTTATTCATTTTATTCATTTATTTATTAATCTTTTTCTTATTGGAAAAAGGAAATGAAATGATAAAATGGTGGCATTTCTTTTGTTCATTCATGAAGCTTCATGAATGCTTTGACTTGATGACCATTTTGTTTTTAGCTTAACCCTAACCATTGCATTAAACCATGATTAGTTCTCTACACTTAACTATGGTCATGTTATGATAAGGATTGATGATTCTTTTCTTTTTTAATTAACTTATCATAACATAATTCTTCTTCTTCTTCCTTTCTTCACTTGAAGAAAGCAAGCTCCATCAATGGTGATTGATGGAAATGAGTGAGAAATCCAATTCTAAAGTCTACCCACTTCCTATTTCTTCATCCTCTACCTCTTGCCAAGTAGTAGAGTGTGTTTTCTTCACAAGTTTCATCACTTGGTGAAGTTGGAGCTTGATCTAGCGATGCCTCGACGTAGATCATCTTCGGCACGAAGCCGACGACCTTGCCCGCTCTTTCTCCGATGAAGCCGACGCTAGAGCCCGGATTTTGATTTGGACAGTGGAGATGACTTCATCACGGAGCCGTGGAGGTGGAGGACCGGATCTAAAAAGGTTGTATTTCCGTATTCTTGTAGTTAAGTGTTAACTAGTTTTGTTTCTCCTAGTTTTCTAGCCAACGATCCGTAGTCGGGTTTCTCGGCACCGTTAAAATTAGAAATTGGCACGGTTGATGCCTTGTGTGACCTCATTAGGGTGCCTAGGAACCCTACATACCCTTAATGGAGGGGCGGTATGTTGGAAGAGTTCCAAACAGGATACCGTTGCAGACTCCACGATGGAAGCTGAGTATATTGCCGCAAATGATGCTGCCAAGGAAGTTGTCTGGATGAGGAAGTTCGTCTCGGAGCTAGGAGTAGTTCTAACCCTTATTGATCCAATACCATTGTATTGTGATAATAATGGGGCTATGGCATTGGACAAAGAGCCCAGGTCCGATCAGCGATCCAGACACATCCTCTGGCGATATCATCTGATCCGGGATATAGTTGATCGCCACGAGATCGAGATTCGGAGAGTTGATACAAAGAATAACACCGTGGATCCACTCACCAAGGCCCTCCCTCTGCCGCAGCATGAGCGGCTTTTTGAGATGTTGGGTATGAGATACTCCAATAATTGGCCTTAGTGCAAGTGGGAGATTGTTGGATATATGTATGTCTTAGATGCCATTATTTGATAGTGTATGTACCAGTATGTGTGTGTGTGTGTATTCAGGGAACATTCTTACTCGACATGATAGTATGTTATCTGGTTGTACTTTATCATGACATGTTCATTTGATCATGCTTCTTATTCATTTAGTACATATTGATAAAGTCCTTAGGATATTTGCTTGACTACTGAGATTATGATGCGGATCATACTAGTGGGACATGTGTAGTTTATAAGCATATCCTTAAAATGTTCCTAGTCGTGGGTATATCGAAACGGGGCATCGATATTTCCAGAGTAGACTAGCGTATACGTTACTTGTCCCATATGATGAGCGATGGATGATCCCATATCCATTGGTATGGTGACACCAAAGACCGTATACGGGTGCTCAGTGAGACTGGGTACACTGAACGGAATCGCCGAGAACTCCTATGTGGTATTATATTTATCGTCGGATAGCAGTTCTCAGGTGACACTGGTACATGTTAGTCCGAAGACCCGAGATCGTCATAGAGTCTTGTGTGTCCTCCCACTGTACTTTGATTTCCACCCTACCACGGCTCTACTGAGTCGTGCAAACAGGTGGATTTTGGATACAGTCCCGAGGCACATGAAGGCAATGAGCGATAGGAGGGGTTTCGTCTCTCCCGGTATTGGGGATTATTGTTGCGCCATGTACGATTGGCTATAACAGGAAGTCCCTGGCCAGGGCTGATGATATTTACTGATAAGTGTTATCAGTAGTTTCTCGAACTGTTATGAGCCATATACCGGCATAACTTATTGGGTTAATAGGGTCGACGATACCATCCCTAGACTTGATATGCAGCACATTTGACGAAGAGACCGGACTGTACGGTAAGTGTTGCCAGTTGGCTCGACGGGAGTTTTAGCAGGTTCGCTTGTGTTTCTTCTGATCGCTCAATACCTGGGAGCCGTTACGTACAGCTTGTGCCACTAACGGTTTGTGGACAGGTGATGTGATCACTGTCTACTGCTAGCGTATTGACGAGTCTTGGAGTCCCACAAAGGGGTCTCCTAGCTCAGGCGAAAAGATATGGGGTGTATATGAGATATGCGCGAGAGCTCGATTAAATGCGTGTACTTGATACCGTAATTTAATCGGGCGTTTACTATTGGACGGGTTGTATGTGATATGACCGGGTTATTAAGTCAAGTGTTGATTTAATATTAAGTCCATTAGCTTATTTATTAAAACCTATTTCTTTATGATGCATGCATGAGTGTATGTATATGTTGATATGGATGCACACATGCAAGCATACATGTGTTATGGTTGATGATACATTGGTGGTGGCAATGCAAGACTCACATGGTAACATATTTATATATTTTGTTCATTTAAGAAAAGCAAAATGGCAATAAAATCATGGTTGACTATTCAACTCTCTTCTCTTGTGTTGACCAAAATCAATACCATGGTTTTGTAGCCCATGGTTTTGCTTAACCTCAAGTCACAAAATATCTAGATATTTTGTAACCATAGTTTATCATGACATAATTCTAACTCACTTAGGATTATGTTGCATTATTCTCACTTGAGTCAAGTTTAGTGTTGAGAACTCACGGTGTCGTGCTTTGAAAGGATATGATCAATATCGGATATGTCGGTTTTGTTAATGAAAATAGTGCACGACGTGATTCTCAAGTTCTAAAAATACCGCAAGTGCACGGTGCGTTGAAGCAAGCCGGCAAGCACGGGTCGAACCACAAGGAGAGGATATCACGACATTAATTTGAATTATGAAACAATGGGTTGGAAAATGGATGTTTGTCACGTTTTTTACAATAATCAAAAGAAAAAAAGTTTTGTTTTAGGGAAAGCTTAGGCTAAGGTTTAGTATGAGTGAAATACGACATTTACTCCCAACTCTCCATTTTGATTCAAGGTTCATTTCTTTTAGTTTCCATTTGAATTGCAAAAGCATGCCGCATCTATCCGAAACATGCGTTGGGATAGAATACGATATCAAGGTTAAGTAAAACGGAAACTAAAAAGAATGAGATTGAGAATGAAATGAATATGGAGTTAGTTAAGTGAAGTTAGTAAGTATAGAATATATGCATGTACGCTATATATCCTATCTAGCTAGTTGCGACACTTAACATAATTCTGTATTCATTTCAACTTCAAATCATAATATAGCAACAATAAAATGTAAACAAGGAATGTGATATATGTTAAAGGTTGATTTGTAACAATTCAAAATGATATATCCTATCAAGCAAAACATAATAAAATTGCACAATTAAGAAAAGAAGCGTAAAATGCAAGAATCAAAAGGGAGGGGTTGGAAGTAAAGTCATTCCACAACCTACCTCACCATAGCCTAAGAATAACTACTCACACATCATCATAGAAATAGCACAACTGAATAATAAAAAGAAATAACAATAAAATAGAGAAGAGACATAAGAATCAAACTTGAACTTTAATGAAGGTTTTATTGCAATGACATCCAAATACAAGCAAATGAATTCAACTACAAAATCTACTCTTGCAAGCTCAAAGATAGAGGTTGCAAGACCAGAGGAAGGCAAAGAACTCAGTACAATCACAAGAGCTACAAGAATTTTATCAAAATAGTTACAAGCAAATGCAAAAAGTTCTACCCATGGCCTCATGAACTGATCTACTATTTATAGAGAATCCAAAATCTAAAGTTGTAGATGACAAAAGACTAAAAAGACCACCAGGGACCCACCATATTTGAACGAGACAGAAAGGTACCAACTTGGCCGCAAATTGGGGCCAAACTGAATATATTTGTGGCCAAAGGTTAGAGTATAGGGCCCACCTTTCTTCAGTAGTCTTCTGGTCTCAACTGTAATTGCAATTCTTTTTAATTAACACATATGTGCAATCTGGAGCTAAATCACAGAGGGAAATTAAGTGCAAAAGTTCATATCACTTCAATACATTATGCATTTAATGCACATCACTCCTACTTGCACCACTCATCATTGTTGTGTGCCAAGGCAGCCCCTTAGGTTCATACATCACAAAAAGGGTGTCTACATTTGCATGTGTTGGACTATTTCACAAATTCTTTTTGTACACACACTTTTAAATCTTGATCTGCATTCTGTCCCGTTTGCACTTTCAGCTAAAAACCCGTCTTCTTGTGCATGTTGTGTACAAATTTCAGTGTTTCTGTCTGCGTACCTGTAATCTGTAGAAATGAGCAGTCAAAGATGAAATAGCACTGTTTATTGATAAAATGATAAAATGGACGGTGTTATAATGTAAAAAATCGTGCCGAATATTTAGCCATCATCTTCTTCTTCCTCATTCAAGCTCTCTAGTGTTTCAAAAGTAAGAGAAGAAAATAAAAAGAAAAGATTTTTAAGTGAGATCCAAACCCACATCACCAAACTATTCTAGTCTAGCCCATTAGTGTAGGTTGTTTGTTCCACTTCTTCATAGATCAAGTGAAGTTTGGAGCTTGAGCAAAGGGATTTCGTGGTGGATCATCATGGACTTGAAAAGATTCAAGCGAACTGGTTCAAATCCTACTCGATCCAAGGAGTCACAGGAGGAGGTCTACAAAGGTTGTATTACTTAGCACTTAGTGTTAGACACTTGTAGTATATGATACTTGATGTTGTTACCCTATTTTTCTGGTTCGATTCATGGTTGGTATTATTTAGCACCCCTTAAAATTTTAATATAGCATGTGTGATGCAACCCAAAACATAGGAGGTGCTAGAGAATCCCTACATTAGCTCCCGATTAGGGATGCCAATATTATATTTGTATATGTGTTACGACCCGGAAATGGCGCGTGACCAGCACTTAGATCACGTGATGTCTATAGCACCCCACTGTAACCCAAGTAAGCCGAAAACCCAGAAATCTAAATCTCTTTAGGAAAATATTATGGAAGTGAAGTTTTGAAATAGAGCTATAACGGAAATCAATTTCTTCTTTTTGAAGCATAAATAATATTCATTTGAAATAAAAGTAGATTATATATTATAATTTAAAAACATTTTCGTCATTTGAAATTTGGGCAGCATCTCCTTTGTAAATTTTAATCAAAGCCATTACATAACAATAATAATATAGGCATCCCCAAGCGGGAGCTAGCTCTTTGCTAATTGGCAGAATCACAACCACGCAATATGAAATATATAGCGCCCAAGGCGAAGATCAATAACAGAAAGAAGGTAAAGAAACCCAAACATCATCAAATCCAATATAAAGAATAATACAAGTCTCGTCACTAAGTTTAAAGAATATACAAACTGGTCTCTAGGTCTACCGAATATACATAGTCTGGTTAATGGAGCTTTTAATTAGATACAGATGAATATATATAAATGTACAATTGCGGTTACGATCCATAGTGTAACCCACCTACTAATGCAAATCACCCAAAAGAAAAGATGTGCCAGCAAACCGTTACTGATCCGAGCGGTCGGTTCTGCAAGAAAACTATGGCACAATGGGGGTGAGTTGCCAACTCGTGAGTAGAAAATATCATCAGGTAGAAATCGAATGCATGACGATCTCCTAGGTCATACAATAATATAATAATACATCATACCGTGTGGTATCGAAGGTGATCGTGTATACATATGTATATAAATATATAATACCGTGCCTGTGTCGATAAGTGGTATCATGTCATCCGTGTCATATATATATATATCTGTGTGTGTGTATATCATCCAACGTGTGTCCATCAACGACATATCAAATCATCATAAAATCCTGAATGCCCGGCATCGACACTCGAAATTATCATAAATCCCGTGTCCAGCATCGACACGTAAATCCTTATATTTCAGGCGTCGTCTCATCGGATCGGCTCTCATATCTCAGGCACCATCTCATCGGATCGGTCCTCATATTCATCTGTCTCATATCATTCTGGTTGGTATCCTCCGGATATCCATCGAGTCCAAATACTGTCACCGGTAGGTGGTAGTACCTTGCTAGGCTCAACGCCTTTCTATACGATCTTCTTGCCCTGAGTACAGTACCGGGTCCACCATGTATCTGCAATCGATTTCTCCCCCTGCCTCGATTCGGATAATCATCATAGCTCAGCACTGAGAAATCTCACGGTGGACGCCGAAATCTCATATCAAGAGAAACCGCGTTTTTAAAACAATCACAAGATTTTAAATAATATCTATGGTTTCTTAAATCCAGAAATCTCATGAAAACAGAATATCATAAGAATATGGCAATAATGAAATAATATGTACAGACACAGAACCATACTGTAATGCATCATAAACGTGTTCATATAAGCGTGTCGTGTAGTAAGGTAAAAAAAATGCAATATCTGAAATAATATGCGGTACTGGGTACTAAACAGTAACTAAAATGCTGACAGGTTATAAGGTGGTACAGTAACATCATCAGTTCTATTTGTGTACATGGAATGGCAATTACCGATGATGTAAGTGTGAGCATGCGAGTGGGTGACATGTACATCATCGGTAATGGCATGTGTGTCCTAGCAACGAAGTCATGTAAAGATAAGGATATGAGTAGTATATATGTCGTAAATGAAAGAAATGCAAGCGTATGCAGAAATAAGAAATCATAACGCGAGCATAAACAGAATAAAGAAATCGTAAACGCGAACAAGTATAAAAAGATATGCAACTACGTATGAGCCATACAATTATAGTTTAAAATAGTACGAATTATTGTTTTAGAAAATATGGGGATACAATATTTTTGAAAAAGATACCATTTGAAAAGTCGTAGCGTCCCCTTGAAGTTATCATTTCAAAGTGTGTAACGATTCGTTGGTTTTGAAAATAGGTATGGCTCTAAACATATCATAATATCTACTTGAGTGATTTTAAACATTTCTTTTCGAGTCGAAAATAATATTGGCGATCCATCATCATCATATCATGTACGGAATAATCCATCATACGATATCATCAAATTAATAGTACGGATCTATAATCATATACATCATCTCATCTCATATCATCATATATCATCTCATGTCCTCATATATCATATCATATAATATCGCCTCATATCATATCCAATCATATCGACTTGTATCATCAAATCGGATCATATCCTCATTTTATCGTATTACATTGTAAAATATATGTATTTATATACTTCATAAGTAGATATAGCTCATAAGCTAAGAAACAGTACTAGGGTATATCTTTCTACTAAGTTTACTACTATGCATATAGTATCCTAATAACCCTATAGGTTAGGTATACATATCTAATATATTTATATATAAATATATATCTAGTATCCTAGTACTACGGTTGCAGCGGTGCTATACGTCATCCACCCGACTTCCTCCGTAGATATACATTTACTCACCTAATTTCGCCTCGCCCTACCCGATTCCGACGGATGCCATGCACTCCTTTGTCGTCCCGGAACTCCATGCTCCTGTACCTACAAATCAAAACATATCGTATCGCATAAAAATCTAATTCGAAAACCGATACAACGAGCAAAGAGCATATAGGTTAGAACCTATGGTCAATGCGTGCTAAAACAACAAAACAATCTCTGACGTCGACGTACGAACGTCAAACGATCGAGTCAAAACTCAAATATCTAAATCAAGTTTTCAAATATCGCAAAATATTTAAAGAAACATAGTAAAACAATTCCTGATTTTCTTTAGGTGATTTTAGATATTTTAGCGTATAGAGTAGTCTTAGTTATCTAATGAGTGAGCTACAGACCAAGTTTCAGAGCCTAATTCCAAAATTGAACCGATATTTGCAGTCAAATGGAACAAATTTGCGGCCAAAATAAAGAGGTAGGTATTAGTCATATGTATGCCCTAGAGGCCATTATTGTACATATGATGTATATTACAGTGGATGCTTGGATATATATATATATATATGACTTTCTTGCTCGACATGATAGTGTGCTATCTGGTTACCTTTATCTTAACATGTAGACTTGTATTGTGATACTGTCGTGCTCTCATGTGTTGATAAAGCCCTTAGGATATGTACTTGACTACTAGGAATATGATGCAGATCATACTAGTGGGGCCAGGGTAGTTCACAAGTACATCCTTCAATTATTCCTAGTCGAGGGAATATCGAGACAGGGCATCGATATTCAAGAGTAGACTAGCGTATACGCTTCTTGACCCATATGATGGGCGATGGATGATCCCACATCCATTGGTGTTTGACATCAGAGATGGTATACGGGTGCTCAGTAGAAACTGGGTACACTGAACAGGACTCACCGAGGACTCCTATGTGGTAGTATACCTATCGTCAGATAGCAGTCCTCTGGTGACACTGGTACAGGTTAGTCTGTAGACCCGAGATCGTCATAGAGTCTTATGCGACTCCCACTGTGCTTTGATTTCCTCCCTACCACGCTCAAGAGGAGTCGTGCAAACATGTGGATTTTGGGTACAGTCCCGAGTCGTATGGAGGCAATGAGCGATAGGAGGGGTTTCGTCTCTCCCGGTATTAGGGGTTGATGTTGCGCTATACTCGATTGGCAATAACTGGAAGTCCCTGGCCAGGGCTGATATGGAGATCTAATGATAAGTGTTATCAGTAGTTTCTCGACCTGTTATGAGCCTCACATCGACATGACTTATCACGTTACTGGGGTTTGACGATTTCCACCCCTAGACATGATATGCGACATATCAGACGAAGAGACCAGACTGTACGGTAGTGTTACTGATAGGCTTCATGGAGACTGTGGACAGGCTTGCTTGTTGACCTTCATATCGCTCAATACCCGGGTAGCCGTTACGTCCAGATAGTACCGCTGACGGCTTGTAGGTGACTGATATGATCATCACCTACTGCCGGAGTATTGACGAGTCTTTAGAGTCCCACACAGAAGTTCCCTGGTTCAAGCGAAAAGAAGTAGGACACATATGTGATATGTGTGCGGGCCTCATTAAATACGAGTATGTGATACCGTATTGTAATCTGGCTGTAATCTGTTATCGGTGCGGTTATATGTGATATTACCATATTGTCGAATCAAGTGTTGATTCGATAATATGATATGCAGATAAATGATATTAGACGATCGTATATGATATAACCGGATTATTAGATCAAATGTTGATTTAATAATATGATATAAATTATATGTGATATAATTACATATTAACTAATATCATTAGCTCACTAATTAATCTTTATTAAATATATATATATATATGATATATATATATATATATTAAAATGAAGCATGGCATTTTCTTTTCTATTTTGTGAAAATAGAAATGAGGTGTAAAATGAAGCATGGTTGCAAGCATGGGTTAAATACTTGTTTATTCATTCTTGACTCACTATTCAAGCATGGTTGCAATTTGATATTGCATAATTCCATGCTTGAATGAGTGAGGGGTCAAGGATTATCATTGATTCTTGTTCATTCCAAAAGACTTAGCCATTTTTCTTGCTCATGTTCGCTCTTGCTTCTTCTCCCTCCTCTTGCTTTTTCTCAAGCTTCAACCCTCACATGAGATGTGAATCATGAAGCTTGAGCACAAATTAGTGAGCTCTTAATATCCCCTACTTCATCATCTCACACCTTTTTGACAAATTAGTGTGATGTGTTTAATACACTAAAGAGTTTAGTGTAGTGGTAGCTTGAACTAGTAGGAGCTTCGTGGTGGATCATCTTTGGCGCGAAGGCAACGAAGGAAGCCCGTTCAAAGCCTCAAGAGATGCCTAGTGGAGTCGTGGGACTACTTCAAGGAGCAAGTGAAGTGAAGGACTTGATTCTATCAAGGTATAATCTTCCTACACTTATCTAGTTAACATATCATCTAAAGAAAACCCTAATAATCTAGTTAAAGATCTTGTTTGTCTAGCTTAGCACCAAGAAAAATTTAAATTTGGCATGGTAGATGCTTCTATAACCTCATCATGGTGCTAAGGTAGTCCATCATGGTATCAGAGCCGAACTAGATCATCAGGGTAGGTCGTTAAGAAGTTAAAGAGTTCAATCGGTTTAAAATCCGGCTTTTTGACATGTTTCTGTCGATTTTTCTAAATGTTGGAATTTTTGAAATTAAAAATATGCAGAAATACGTGCAGGCTTTTATATGGAGCCTCAAGAAATCTGGAGACCCAACTCCTTCAAAGCGTCGTGGAACCGCCGCACAAACCTTGGTTTGGCCGCGGTTCCGCCGCCGTTTTGAGGAGATGTGGTACCATTTTTCTTGTGCTGCTCCATGTTTGTATATTGCACTTTCTGGGTATTTTTAACTGTGATTGTCAAGTTGTTGAGTTCTCTGGATTTTGTTAAACTGATCGAAATATTTGGCGTCGTATAGATCTTGATGATATGTGATACAATTGTTAGAATCCGGCTTATTGGTTTTGTGAAAACTGGTAATGTATATAGTATATTGTGAATCTAGTGTTGGATTTAGTGCCCTCAAAGTCGATTATTGGATCGCAGGCACGTGATTGCAATGATTGAGGGAGGACCTATACCAGTAGGACAGTCTTACTCGAGAGGTTTGTATACTATCTGGTTTGTCTTTATCATCGTGTACATGCTTTAGGTGACATTGTAGTTCACTATTACACGTTGATAGAAGATAGTATGCTACCATGGTTTGTCTTTATCAGTCGTGTACAGCTTTAGGTGACATGTTCACTATTACACGTTGATAGAGCCCTTAGGATCCTGCTTGAATACCAACAGTATGATGGCGATCATATACGTGAGAGTTGGGTAGTCCATAAGCACATCCTTAAAAGTGGTCCCTAGTCGTGGGAGTTTCGAGACAGGGCATCGATACTCCGGAGTAGACTAGTGTATACAGTCGAGACCCCGACGAGGGGCGGTGGCCGGTCTCACAAGCCACTGGTGTCAGTTGGTTCACCTAAGATATATACAGGTGCTCATTGGGTTATGAGTACACCGGACAGGACTCGCTGGGAACATGCTAGTTTGGATTATACCAGACGTCAGATAGCAGTTCCCTGGTGACATGTGTACAGGTTAGTTCATCGACCTGAGATCGTCATTTGTCTCGTGTGAGTTCCCACTGTGCTTTGATTACTACCCTACAACGGCTCAAAGGAGTCGTGCAAACAAGTTTTAGTTGGCTACAGTCCCGAGCCACATGGAGGCAGTGAGCGGATCGGCAGGGGTTTCGTCTCTCCCTGTATTGGGGGTGAGATCGCGCTGTGTCTAGGAGAGCCATTACACAAAGCCCTCGGCCGAGGCAAGAGATTTACTGGTAGGTATTCCAGTAGTATCTCAGGGTGTTCTGGGCTACACTCCGACACGACTTGTACCGCTTTTGGGGGTCTGACTTTTACCAACCCCCTAGGCCCGCCATGTGATGCTCATAGAAGAACGGACCAGACTGTACGGATATTGTCACTGACAGGCTCAGTAGGGTGTCAGGATGAGTTCGCTCATCGACCCCCCTTTTGGTCAATACCTAGTATCCCGTTACGTACGGCTAATACCTCTAACGTGCTAGTGCTTAAATCCACAGCCAAAGTATTGACGAGTCTTTAGAGTCCCCCACAGACAGTTTCTCAAGTTTCGGGAGAAACGCTGTAGTGGCCGTATGGATTTATGGCAGGGTTCGAACGTACGCGTGCACTTGTGCACGTGTTATGGTTCGGACGGATAATACTAGCGGTCTTTGGTTTAAGCCGGATCCTAGTATTATACAGTGTAGATTTTGTCTCATTGCATTTGTATTCGGTCGGAATACAAATGCGGGTATGTATATACAGTCGCGGGGTTTTCCTGTAATTTATTACGGGATCGCTTTTTGAAGTTGCCAGTTTGCATTCCGTTTCGGCCATTTTTCTTTATTCCTTCTTTGCTGAAATTCCTTTGATGGAAGAGGGCTTATTTGCAAATGTGCAATTAGCAAATGGGGTTTTTTTGTGGTGCCTGGGGCTCCAGAATTTCCATGGGATCTCTTGATGGTTCTAGCATCTTTTGATTCATTTGTGCTCATTTCTTTGCATTAATGAGATGGGATTTGATTAGGAAATGGGTGTGACACTTTTTCCTCTTTATCACCCATTCTTTCTTGCTTATGGTCACCCTCTCTCTCTTGTTTTTACCATCACCTCCCTCCTCTCAAATATTGGCCGAGCACTTGATTGGGAGAGTCCCTAATGTGTGGAAAAATGATTCATCTCATTTTGCACTAAAAATTCTTTAGTTCATCTCCAAAGATTTTTTCTCCACCTCCATCCAAAAGGCAACTTCGATTAACCCTTGAGGCAATGCGTTCTACACTTAATCTACAGCAATTCTGGACACGTCGACTAGCACACTTCGTGCCCGAGTTGCTTCGGATGAAGCGGGAGCCCGTAAAAGGAATCGATGATGTGGTGCCCTTTCCGACGAGGAGGTCGAGACCGGAGATGCCGCGGGGAGCTTGGGATGGTGGCCAAAGACCGAAGGACACGGATCGATCGGTATAGCCTCTCTACCCTTTCTCTAGATAGCTAGTTGTAGGTTAATGGTTCGATCCGGGTTTTAAGCATACGATAGCGCCGGTTTCAAGTTAAGAAAAAGTTTTTGTTTCCACATTTTGGCCTCGGAAAGACGGCCGGGGCGCTACCGTAGTCATACAACTAGTATGTTAGTCTTGATTAATCGGTTGCCACGAAGTTTTGATTCGGATCAAAACTCTGTCTCAATCGCGTATTGTACGCGAACACTCGCGGGGTAACTCTAGCAGATAGCCACGCCCCAGAGCCGCGACCAAGTGACTGTAGGAGAACCCCGTTGCCAAAAAGCACCCACTCGGGTGCTCGCGGCCACGATGTTCCGCCTTAGTGCACTTCGTCGCCGACATCGGGGGTGCGGCCATCTACTAAAGTTTCCGACCAGTATTCGATATTGTAGTCGGGAATCTTGTTGAATTACCCGACTAAGATAATTGAAAAGTGTTTTCAATTTGAGTCTAAAATACAAGGTTTACAGTTCAGGCATGAAATCCGGAATATGCGATATTCCGTGTTTATGATGTCTAAGGATATACGGATTCTAATTATTGTAGTTTTACAATTTCTTTTCTGCGACCGTAAGTGTAATATGTGGGTATCCCTATCTCGTTGCTATATGTCCACCAGTTTCAGAATACACATTTACTTACGTTGATGATATGTGATGTCATGTGTTGCTGATATGTCTTACTGGATCGTCGTGAAAGAATAGCCGGGGGTTTTATGTGAGATGAGAGTTTTCTTTTTCATTCATGTAAAATTTGTATGTAATATTTTTTTATTGGGGCACTTCCGGGTTGAGGATGATGTCACCATTGTTGTATATTATTTACTTTTCTGTATTATGATAGACCCAAGGTGGGGAGCACAAGTAACCGGGTTCTAAAGTCCAGTGGGAGACCATCTTAAGGAGTTAAGACCGGGTCTCCTAACGCTAGAATTGGCAGGGTTACTTGCCGCTCTCGTAGGGGTCTATGGGATATGGGTTTGGCTATTCTTCACGACCGTGGAATCCGTGTTTTACATTACTGGCTAAATTTAAAACACGGACATCCTAGTATATCCAATATTTCATATGTTTATCTTCTGCTGCTGTGTTCTGTGATGTTGATCATATAACTGCGTGAGACGAATGTAATATTATATATAAGATATATATTAAACGTTGCTTATGTTTGCACCCGCGCTAGTCCAGCCCCCGTTCTGCCGGTAGTTAAGTAACCTAACGGTGCTTGACGGGGCCCCGTGGCGAATGCGGATGGCATAAGCGTACGTTCTATTTTCGTTTCATTTCGGCTGTGATGTTTAGGGAAACATTAATTGATGGGACTTCATTAATAAGATTAATGAAAGAAAAGAAACCTAAAGATGTTGTAGAATCAAATTTTCAAAAAGGGTAGCTCTAGTTTTTGCTTTGCATAGAGGTATTCCTTGTAGAATATCCAGCATCTTATTCGATAAGGAAAGAGCCGAGATCCCTTCACCGGGAGTGACCTCTTTAGCAAAACTAGCAAATGCTACAAATCACTCGGTTTAGTTTTTGATTGCTTCTATAGTTCTTGTTAGTGTATATGCCCTAGAGGCCATTACTGTATCATACTAGTTTGTATATTACTTGATGGAAGCTTGGGATATTCACATTTGTATAGACAATCTTGCTCAAAATGGTAGTATGCTACTTGGTTTGTTTCTACTTCAATGTGTACATGTGTTTCTTTTAGCATATCACCTATACACATTAGTGGAGCCCTTAGGATCTTTGCTTGATTACCAGCGTTGTGATGGCAGTCACACTCGTGGGGGCTGGGTAATCTACAAGCACATCCTTATACAGGTCCCTAGTCATAGGACTATCGAGACAGGGCATCGATACTCCGGAGTAGACTAGCGTATGCGCTTCTCATCCCAGCAGGGGAGACGGTCTGTCCCACAGCCGTCAGTACGTCGTACTTGAGATAGTATGCGGGTGTTCGTTAGGTTACGAGTACACTGGACAGGACTCGCCGGGAACTGTTGGTTGGAACTATACCTATCGTCAGTTATCAGTTCACAGGTGGCATGAGTACAGCTTAGTCCGCTGACTTGACACTGTCACTTCGCCTCGAGTGTGTTCCCACTGTACTTTGATTACTACCCTACCACGGCTCAAAAGAGTCGTGCAAACAGGTAGTAGTTGGGTGCAGTCCTGAAGCACTTGGAGGCAGTGATGGTTAGACAGGATTCGTCTCTCCCGGTATTAGGAGTTGATATCGCGCTGTGTCAAGGAGAGCCATTACACATAGTCGTCCCTGGCCAGGGCAAGCGAGATAAACTGGTAGGTTTCCAGTGTTATCTCAGGGTGTTCTGGGCTACACTCCGACACGACTTGTACCGCTATTAGGGGACTGACGTTTACCGCCCCCCTAGGCCCGCCATGCGATATTCTCAGACGAACAGACCGGACTGTACGTAGACTGTCACATTCAAGTTCAGTAGGAGTTCGGATGGGTTTCACCTCATCAGTCTTCTTATCGGCATCTACCTGGGGGCCGTTACGCACAGCTAGTGCCGCTTGCGGTCTGTGGTTAAACCCACTGCCAGCGTAGTGTCGAGTCTTTAGAGTCCCACACAGAGAGCTATCCGCCTTTGGGCAAAACAGAGTAGAGGTCGTATGGTTTTGCGACAGGGTTCGTTCACATCCGTGCACTTGTGCACGTTTGGTGTCCGGGCATTTATTACTAGCGGGCTTTGGTTTAAACCTGATCCTAGTATACGTTTTGGGATTGGTTTTATCTCGTTTGTATTCGTGTTCCTCGGAACACGGATGCGGGTGTGTATGTACGGTTGACCGAGCTAGAGGCAGAGGATTCTCATTAGGGTTGTTGACTGTTGACTTTTTCTAAACCCTAATGAGAATAAGAAATATGATTAATAATAATATTAATTAAGTATTATTATGCAATGGTTGGGTTGAAAGTTTGACTTTGTTGACTTGTTGACTTTGTTGACCGGTTGACTAGTTTGGACTTGTTGACCATCATCATTTCAATGGCTATCATTTCATGGCTATAACGTTTGCTTGCTTGTTTGTTTACAAAATGCATTAAATGCATGAAATGATAATGCCATTGACATGAACCATCACAAAATACTTAATTATTGTTATTATCATGATTATTTTTGTTTTTGAGAGCATGGTTGTAAAAGTCTTCTCTCATTCTATGATTCCCACTCTCTCTCATCCAAGCTCTCCCTCTTCCTCTTGCTCTTCCTCTTGCTCATGGTTCTCTTGTCTCATGAGTTGAGAAACAAGAACCATTAAGATAAAACCCTAAAACACTTCTCTACTCATCCTAGAGTACAAGGTCTAGCAAGCCAAGTATTTTAGTTTCCTCTTGATTGAGGTTGGAGCCAAAGGCAGAAGCTTTCGGGTGGATCCATCTTCGGTACAAGGAGACGACGAGGTGAGGCCGATCCGACCACTACAAGGAGTCGAAGAGAAGGAGTTCAAGATTAGGTATAACCCCTAACATAGTAGCTAAACTCTTAGTTAGGTTGTTAGATAGTTTGTTTAGCAAAGATCTGGTTTAGAGTCCATGTTACCCTTCGCCGAAAAATCGTTTTTCACCATTTCCGCAACCCCGATAGAACCGGGGACGGGTAACGTAGACTTACAGTGGTATCAGAGCCAGGCTAAACACTATATAGTATGTTAGCAAAGTAACTAGAAGTTCGATCGGAGAAAAAATCACAAAACTTGCCCGAGACATAAACTTTCTGTCGATTTTTTTACTGCTCTAAAAATTATTTGACACGTACCAAAAATCGGCTCAGGGTTTTTAATGAACACACAAGAAAAACGATCCAACGAGTCGACCAACTCACCGCCGAACTGCGGCAAGAACAAGTTTCTTGCCGCGGATCCGCGGCCGAGTTGACTCGACCGTGGATCGGTTTTCCTGCAGTGTTTTTAGAAGGGTGTTTGGGGATTTTTGGAATATGTTGTTTCTGCCCAGATTTTCCAGAAAAAAAATTTGTGTTTTGGGGTGGTTACAAATCCGTATTTTGATCGAACTTTGTTTACCCCAATCAGAGCAAAGCTCTGTTCAAATTCCAAGGCGGGAAACGAAGCAACGCTTCTGTTTCCCCCAATCAGAGCAATCCTCTGTTCTGAAAATTAAAATGAAAATTAAAAAATTAAATTAAAGAAGCAACGCTTCAGATGCGCTGCGCTCTGCGCTTCCCGACACGTGTCAGCGCAGTTGCGCTGCGCAACACGTGTCAGCGCAGTTGCGCTGCGCTCTGCGCTGCGTGACACGTGTCAAGCGCTGATGCGTTTGCGCCAAACAAAATTAAAATTCCAGCAAGATCTTTCTGTTCTTGTTAAAACAAGAAGATTGTCTTCTGTAAAACAGAAGCCCTTGAATCAAAGATCCAACGGTGGAGAAAAATCCCCAAATCACTCAGAGAATGATCTCTTTAACAAATTTAACAAATTAATGGGCACTATATAAAGGCCCCTAGACCCCAATTCAAAAAAGAGACAACACAGAGAATAGAGAAACTCAAGAAATAGAGAGAGAACTCTAAAGAATTTGGAGAAAAAAAAACTCAAAAAAGAGAAGAAAAGGTAAACCCTTTGAATAAAAAAGAAGAATTTCTTCTAAAAAGATCATTGATCTAAGAACAAGATCAAAGATCTTCAATAAAAATATAATAATAATAAAGGCATTGCCTTTTGATGAACCACTGGTTCTTTGAAAACAAGAAAATTTGTTTTCTTGATCTAAAATTGATCAAAATAATAAAACAGTGCCCTGCACTTGTAAATCTGCATTGTTGCGCTCCTGGGTTGGCGCAAGCCACCAGGGAGCGCCACGTGTCAGCTCCAGAATGATCTGCGCTATGCGCTGTTAAAATAGAGCATCGCTCTCATGAATTGGCGCAACTCACCAGAGCACGCCACGTGTCAGCAGCGCAACAGTGCAGCGCACTGCGCTTGCGCTCACCAGAGCGTGACACGTATCACCTCCCCATGGACTTGCGCCTTGCGCTCCTCAATTGGCGCAAAGCGCTTGACAAGCCACATGGCACTCTGTCTGAATAATTAATGCAGCGCATTGTTAAAGGGCAAAACCTAATTAAAAGGCCTAATGGACCAAAACAAATGCTCTGCATCATAAAAAAGGGGACAGAGCCCAACTTAAAAGGCCTAACAGGCCAGAATAAAATACAGTGCAGGGGCAGAGCCCTAATTAAGGTCTGATAGGCCTAATGCAAATAAAAATGTTGAACATTCTCAACTGGACTTAGCCCAATTCTGGCCGTAAGTCCTCAAATTAAATTGACTGAGCACGGCTGCTCTCTTAAATTAATTTACACTTGGTTCAAGGGTACATCTCTGAACTCCTCTGACACCTGTCGTTGTAATCCTTCAACGACGTCAGAGAGGTGACGGGTCCCGACGGCCATACATAACATGGACCACCATGTCCCTAAACTGGCAATGGACCGCAATGTCGTTAAACTACCTATGGACCACTACGTCCCTAAACTGGAACAATAGAGCCTCCAAACGCTCTTTTATCGGATCTAAACGATCCCGTTTAAGTTGATCTTAGCCTCAAATATGGCTAACGTATCCTTAAACCTTCAAACAGACTTTAGTCCCAAATTGGACTACAAATCCCCCAATCAACCTTGGTTCAAGGGTACAACCCTGAACTCCTCTGACATCTATCGTTGTAATCCCTCAACGTCGTCAGAGAGGTGACGGGTCCCGACGGCTACAAATGCAATGGACCACTATGTCCCTAAACTGGAACAATAGAGCCCAAATGCTCTCTTGTCGGATCTAAACAATCCCGTTAAGTTGATCTTAGTCTCAAATTAGACTAACGTATCCTTAACAAACATTTAAGTTGATCTTAGCCTCAAATATGGCTAACGTATCCTTAAACAAAAATCCCAAACCCAAATCTAAGAAAATACGGATTTGGACTAATCCACGTCCTACAGGCGATGACATAAATTAGTCTCCGTATACACTCCACGGGCAACCACAAACAAAACAAAAACCCACGACACGAAGTGAAATTCTGGAGAAGGAGAAAGTTGTTACCGCGAAGCGGTAGCGTAATTAACTGCAGGGGCTTGCGCCTGCAGGGAAGAGCATCCCCACAATCAAAAAACCCTCAACGAGAGGGAATCTGAAGAAGTCTGCTACATCGGCCGCATCCGTCTAAACCTCCAATACATGGTGCCATAAATCAACTTGGCATCTTCGTAGAGGTGGACGGATAAAAACCAAATAGCATCTGCCCCGAACCTCAGGCAAGACGTCTCTCACATCGTCTCTGCCGCCGTTCGGAGGGGAACAGATTCTGGCACGCCCGGTGGGACCTTTTCCTCTTTCCACTCCACACTTCGTGTGTCGTGTTCGCGAACCAATCGCGGTTTGTTAATGGTTGCCTGTGGATTCAAGGTACTTAGATTTGGTGTCTTATCCCGTGCAGAAAATAGAAGATCGATGGCTTCAAACTGCACTGCCTGCAACTGCAACTCTCGCTCCGTTCCTGCTGGAGGAGTGACTTACGGGCCCCAAGCGGCCTCTCTTTTCAAGTTGCCAGTGGAGCAGGTAACTCGAGCCACCACTGGACTATTTTTCGGGACCATGCTCCCACCGATGAGCTTCAATGCCTCGATGTCGTCGCAAGAAGCTCCAAAGAAGTCAGTCTTTGATCGACTTACCGCTGCCGCGGCCCCTCTCAACGGGTCTCCCAACTTCAATACCTCTGTTTTCAACAGACTGAGCCAGAACGTCTACAAGCCCGCGATACCCGAACCTGCCATCCCAAAGCGGATAGCTATCCCGGCTCAACTGGACGAAATCATTGGAAAGGCTCCTCCTTCCAAGAAGTCAGTTTTTACAAGGTTGGCCATTCCGATTGCTGCCCCAGGCGAGGTCCTCAAAGTTGCTTCCCCTGCTCAGAGGTCTGTATTTGACAGATTAGACATTGCTTCTCAATGGGTGTCAGTCTTCAACAGGCTAGCACCAATAACAGTCTCTCCTCAAAGCAGGAGGCACGACGAAGTCACCCTTATAGCTGAAATAACTCCATTCGCAAGACACGCTCGACGTCGCCACTGGCACCGAGTGAGGAAGGCTGGGGGCAACTCCCCCTCTGGGATAATTCCGCCAGCTCCAACGGTGGGGATCGATGCTACTGTTCCAACCGGGAACAGCTTTGAATTGCTGAACACGGTGCGCAGAAACTCTCCTACTGCGGTGCTGAAGCGAACTCCTTCACCTGTGGAGAATACTCCAGAGAAGAAGCTAGAGCGGCCCCCTCAACGGCTGTCCTCTAAAATTTACAAGGTCTGGCGACAGGTCCAGGAGTCCGTGATTGATCAAGACTATCTCCGCCGACAGAAAAAGATGAAGGTTCGGCAGGAGAAAGACTACTTTGTCAGGCCAGAAAAAGCAACAGCTACTTGGGTGCCCACTACAACGGTCCCCTCAACTTCGACCGCTCACAGAAGAAGGAGGCCAGAGAATATCTCGGTGTCTTTGGCAAACCGCAAAGATACTGAATCTAAACGCCCCAAGTCTGGGGGCATGGTGGTGCATACTGTTTATATGGCTTCCGGAAAGGAGGAAGGCCGTGCTTCGATGGGTCACCGACCGCTCACCCGATCCGTGACAAAAGCCCAGGAGCAACAACAGAAGCTTCAGGAAATGATGACTGCAATGACCGCACTTACTGGGCCAAAAGAAAGCTCAGAGGCGTCATCAAAATAGCGTCACGAACAACAGACCGATGCTGATTTATTACGCAGAGTCCTCGAAAAGAAGGACAAGGAAGCCGCAGAGCAAGCGGCTAACATAAAACAGATGGCGCTCCTCTTTCAAGATATGGTAGGGATGATTTACAGCCGGACCCTCCAGCTGAAGACCCTCCAATCATTGTCGGAAACGACGGAGGGGAAACATCTAATCCTCCTCCAGCCCTTTCAACAGCCAAGGAGGAGACAATCTCCAAAGCTGACTTGGACGAGTATATAGCTCAGCAGATACGGGTTCATCAGGCGGATGAAGCGGCTGGGCAAATTGTTAGAACCGGACGACCCTATCTAGGCTGGTATGACCAAATCAGTTACCCGCCGGGATATACGATCCCTAAGTTCTACGTATATAAAGGAACGGGGAATCCCCATCAGCATGTCGCTCAATTCAGGGCCTTATGCGGCAACACTGGAAGCGACGACAAACTGCTGCTTCGCCAATTCGTCGGCAGCTTAGCGGAAACAGCCTTTGAATGGTCTTCAGAGCTACCTAATGACTCTGTTAAAACATTTGCGGAAATGGAGCTACTGTTTACACAAAGATTCGCGAGTGTTAATGGACGCACCCCGATAACAGCACTGATTAATGCCAGAATAAGGCCAGGCGAGACGTGGGTTCAATACGCAACACGATGGCGGAATCTATGGTCGAAGTGCGAACAACGCATTGAAGAAGCACCTGCGGTAGGCATGTTTGTGGGCACTCTTGATCCGCAAGCGACCATTTCCCAGTTTATGATGTTTTTTAAGCCGACGACTTTCCAAGCCTTGATTGATAAGCTAGCCTAGATGGATCAAATGGGTTCTAGATCATCTCCTTCAAAGACGGATCCTTGGAATGAAAAAGGGAAAGGAAGAGCGACTTTCATCGCCAATGCTCAACAACGGCCGAGCAACCCAAAGCCGGCTGTTCGCCAAAGCAATATGCGTCCACGCCCATCCCTCGAGGAGAGACTGGGACGTCCTTACTCGTTTCCTCATAATAAAACAAGGAAACTGTTCGAGCTTGCAGTGCGTAACGGGCTCATAAATTTGCCGGATCCAAAACGTCCATTGCAACCAGGCGATCTCAACGATCCTAATTACTGCCCTTACCATCAAACAATAAGCCATCCAATCGAAGATTGCTTCGTCTTCAAGAACTGGGTTGAAGACCAATACCAACAGGGCAAGTTTGAGTTGTCCGAAAACTGGAAGGTGAGCCCGCCACAACCACATGCTCCGAGAAAGATGGACACGCCGGGGGCATCATGCTCAGTCATAGAGAAAGCCCCATAGACCGAAAAGTCAGTAAACTAGAGATTCGCCCCAAATACGGCGATGACGGAGCGAAACGTCCTTAAACTAACGACGGACCCCTACGTCCTAAAACTAGCTGACGACCGAAACGTCTTTAAACTACTACCGCAGCATCTTCAGGCTGACGTGATTAAAAAAAAGAAGAAAAGAAAAAAATATATATATAAAAACGGTATGTCCATAAGCAAAATGGGCACGGATGAAAACCCGAAAGGGCTCCGTGAGTAAAAACAGCAGGGCTACCGGCGAGTGTTTGTGAAAACCTGAAAGGGCACAACCTCGTTAAAAAAGAAGAAGAATAAAAAAGAATAAAAAACGGTATGTCCATAAGCAAAATGGGCACGGATGAAAACCCGAAAGGGCTCCGTGACTAAAAACAGCAGGGCTACCGGCGAGTGTTTGTGAAAACCCGAAAGGGCGCAACCTCGTTAAAAAAAAGACACTTACAGGGTCCTCTCGACCTTGTAAGGAAAAAACACCTGCGTGAGATCCTTACGACTCACAAGGGAGTAACACACTTAGGAATCCTCACGATTCCTAAGGAGAAATTACACTTGCGAGATCCTCACGACTCGTAAGGAGAACTCTCTTATGGGACCCTCACGGCTCATAAGATTTTAAAGTCTTAAGTTACAGAGACCTGAACCTGTTCTTAAGCAAACCCCCCACAACCTTCAATATGGCCCTTCAAGCGGCTCAATACTGACCCTTGTATACAATCCACGGGCGCGAATAAACATTTCCCTAACCAAGTCCCATCCGTGACTGGGGATATGTTCGCATGGTGAACAACCCTTATAAGTCCTCTCGACTTACAAGGAGAAAACCCTCTTGTAGGATCCTTACGACTTACAGAGGAACATGCACTTAGGAATCCTCACGATTCCTAAGGAGAAAATACACCTACAAGATCCTCACGACTTGTAGGGAGAAATACCTTTGTGGGACCCTTACGGCTCATGAAGTCAAAAGCCTTAGTCGACAGAATCCTAACCCTGTTCACTAAGCCACCTTTGTTCGACATCGACAGAGGTAGATGATGATTCGCTCCTGGAAATATCCCAGTTGTAGCGGTGCTGATGCCGAAATCGGTGTCTAATTTCAGGTTTACGGCAAAAAGCCAGTAGGCCACAAATGCATATGAAATAGCCGAAATGATGGGGCAACTTGCAACAAAACCAGCAAGTAAAAATATATGCATACAAAATAGCCGAAATGATTGGGCACCGCGAAAAATAGCCGAAATGATTGGGCAATCGCGATTTTCGCGATATAAAATGCTGAAATGATAGAGCATCGCGGAAAGAAATAAAATGAAAAAATATATATAATGAAACTTATGCCCTACAGGTGAGATCACACCGATCCCTGTATACAATCCAGGGGCACAAACAAAGAGGGAACCATACCTTCCCAACAGGCTCCATCAGAAAGCGAAGCCGAATCTCGACGGTTCATAAACAACCTAGAGACGATCTCGACATTTGTCGCAATATTGCAGACACAATGTCGACAAATGAAGCAAAGGGAGATCCCTAGCTTCAGGGTTTCGACGTCAACATCGACAACTTAGAGATCACCAACGGCGTTTCTCTGCACTCCAACCAGATGCAGACGTGACGTCAACAATCGACCTCAGAGTCGCAATGAAACGGAACCATGGCAAAGTCCCTAGTTCCAAATCTCAATGGCCACATCTACAGCCTGGAGACCAACAACGGTGTGCCTCCTCATTCCAACAGGACACAGATGTTACACCATCAAATGGTGCGACGGCAAAATCCCAGCTCCACCTCAGCATTTGTCTCGATATAGCAGACGAGATGTCAACAACAGCATTCCTCCACAGTCCAGCATGATGCAGATGCATCGTCAGCGAAAGACCCCATGATCGAAACAAAGAGGAGAAACGGCAAAATCCCAGCTCCACCACGGCATTCGTCTCGATACAGCAGACGCAGTGCCACCAAACGAAGCGAAGGCCAAATTCCTAGCTTCAACGTCTTGACGGTAACTCATATAAAACCGGAAAGACAATCAGAGATCATCCCACATGGAATGGTCACCACCACGACATTTGTCTTGATACAGCAGACGAGATGTCACTACAGCGTCCTTCCTCCAAGAGGATTCGGACACACCAACGCAAACGAAGCGAAGGCCAAATTCCTAGCTTCAACGTCTTGACGGTAACTCATATAAAACCGGAAAGACCATCGGAGATCTTCTCACACCAACATGAAGTGATCACCACCTTGACGTTCGTCTCGACACAACAGACGAAATGTCACTGCAGCGTTCTTCCTCCAACAGGATTCGCACATGACAAAGCAAACGAAGCGAAGGCCAAATTCCTAGATTCAACGTCTTAACGGCAAGTCATATAAAGCGTGAAAGACAATCGGAGATCATCTCGCACAAGCGCGGAGTGGTCACCACCTCGACGTTCGTCTCGATACAGCAGACGCAACATCACCAAAAGGAGCCACGGCAAAATCCCTAGTTCCAAACCTCGACGGTTCACATGCAACCTAGAGACAACCGCGACATTCGTCTCGATACAGCAGACGCAGTGCCAGCAAACGAAGCAAAGGCCAAATTCCTAGCTTCAGGGTCTTAACGGCAAGTCATATAAAGCCTGAAAGACTATCGGAGATCATCCCACACTAGCGCGGAGTGGTTATGACTCATCGGGGTTCTCCAAAATGAGCCTAACCTCAAGTAAAAATCGGCATGGCAAATTCCTAACGCTTGCTCTTCCAATGGTCAAACTGCCAAGGAGGATTGCTTGAAGACGTCTTGTCCAGCCCCCGAAGGGATCAGAAACACGGCAGTCGCGGGGCTACTCGAACAGCACGATTGCCTATCGAGGAATATATCAGCTGATGCGACGGTACGACGGCCAAAACCCTAAGTACCACAGACCCTAACGGACTTCTGTCGTAAAGAGTAGAGGTTAACTGTGATGTTAGGATATTCTTGCGAGAAATGCTCGATTCGACTCGACTCATGAGGAAAAGCCTTAGGCAGCTGGGATTAAAAACCTATTTCCTAAGCACTGGGACCCTGCATGTCGGCCCAAAACGGTCTCTCGCATACTATCCATGGGTCACACTCTCCAACGTCGAATCTCGATAAGGAGCGAAACAACCGCTTACGGGTCCTCTCGACTCGTAAGAGGGAAAATTCTCTTATAAGATCCTTACGACTTGTAAGAGAAAACACACTTAGGAGTCCTCATGACCCCTAAGGAGAAAATACACCTACGAGATCCTCTCGAATCGTAGGGAGAAAAGTCTTTACGAGACCCCCACGGCTCATAAAGTTGAAAAGCCTTAGTTAGCAGACCTGAACCTGCTTCCTAAGCCATCACCACTCCCCAAGATGTTCAAGACAGAATGTTATATATCGCTTGCAGGCAACGCTTATTTAAAGAATGTGCCAGTAACAAAGCAGAAAATAAAAGGAAGGAGGCAAAAAATTTGTCATTCATACTTGGAAAGTTTTTACATCAATAAAGACAATAAACAAAGACATTATTCAAATAATTACAACGGCAAAACCTCAGATCCTGGACAGGGATTAAGGAACTCGAAAGTGACCTTGTCCAAGACTTTCCAAGCTTGGCGAACCATCCTGGTGTGCTTCCTTTCGCGAGCACGGGCATCGGGATCCCCACTGATGTCCTCCACCCTCCGATGGGCAGCAAGAATGGCGGACTGTTGAAAGGCTTCGTGCAAGAGATCGATAAGATTTGTCACGACCCGAAAGTACGGAACATGACCGGCACTTAAACTACGAACGTCTCAAGGCGTACGTATTCTAAGTAAGCCGAAAACCCAGAAATCCAAACCAAGAAAAGTAGTAGAGTGAAGGAAAACCAATTTAAAACAAGAAGTTTTAATAGCATAAGCCGAATTATGCGGTTTTTAAAAACATCAAGTATTTTCTAAAAATTTCGGCAGAGTCTCCTTTGTAAATACTGACTCCCAAACGGGATACAACATGAATAGTATACGAAATCAATAAAAGGCATCCCCAAGCGGGAGCTAGCTCTTCGTCAATCGACGGTCACCACCACACAAGCAATATAATATACAACGCCAACGGTGAGGATCAAAAACTCAAAAGGAAACTCGAAACCACAAGAAAACCGCAGAAATATACGCGCGACTCTAAGGTCGAAAGAATAACATCACGGGTCTCTATCTCAAAAATAAATACATGTTTGGTTGATGGAACTTCTAGATACAACTGAATAATAATATACAAGTTATATAATGGGGGGTACGATACAGTAAACCCACCTACTAGCAAATCACCCGAAGGAAACTATGCCCGCAAGCCGTAATGAAACCTGTACGGCAAACCTGCAAGAAACTGGGGCACAACGGGGGTGAGTTGCCAACTCGTGAATAGAAAAACATCTACGAACAGAAATCGCATGTATGACGCAATCCTAGGTCATACGATCATAATATATCCTCAAAATATACATAACAAGCAGCCTATAACAATGGCTAGGGTAATATCTAACCGAGTGAAATCTCATGTGCCCGTGTCAGTGCCTCAGGTAGCAATATATCATATGAATGAGGTATGAATGCATGAAAACAGAATACATGTAAATGAAGAAACTGTTTTCATAAATTAGTGAGATTTCCTTCGTATTTTTAAACTGAGGTATCATAATGAAATCAGTATCAACAGTGTCTAGCATCGACACAAAACATAAATCTCACTGTCTCGAAATATCAATGTCTCAATCTCAATATTTAGGACGCCGTCAGTCCAGACCGGCCCTTACCATCCATCTCAAGACCACGACGGTATCCTCCGGATATCCGAAGCGTCGGGTAATATCACCGGTAGGTAATCTGTCCCCTGCCAGGCTCAACGTCAACACCACATTCATCTTGCCCCGGGGTACCATACCGGGTCCACCATGTACCCGAAACGGTTCATCCAACTCCTCGAATCGGGTCTCGAAATCCATCAGCAAACTCATGGTGGACGACTCATACATCATGGGAAAACCGCATTTTTATTTTAAAAGAGAGAAAGCAGTTTATATATGTTTTGCGGTTTTCCTCCAAATCCAGAAAATATCATGGAAATCCGAATCATCAATAGCATGTAAAACCATGAATATAAGCATGAGAATGAATAACAGTATGCATGAAGCGATAAGTAATAACTACAATATCTAAGCTGGCATATAAGGTAAGTACACTAATATTATGTCAAAATACTAGCTATCAAGCTAAGTTAAGCAATAATATTTTCTAAGGTGTACGTGACATGGCAATTACCGATGAAGATGTGTGTGAGCCGGCAAGTAAGTGTACGTGGTACATACGCATCATCGGTAATGGTGCTGGTGTCCTAACAATAAGATATCAACATTTCAATAAGAATTTATAACATAAGTATGCGATGCGAAGCGAACCACAATAATAAGCGGGAGCTGAATACTAGACGCAACTATAACTAATCTGCATTAATCGAATATAAGTTCTACAAATGGTGCCTTTTGAAATAACACAAATCATGGGGTTTTGAAAATAGGGGCTACGGTGTTTTTATGAAAAGATAAGTCTTTTGAAATATCCGTAGGATCCCTTGGGCTGTCTTTTAAAATACCCACGATTCGTTAGTTTTTGAAATAGGTAGGAGTCTAATCTAATCTAACAACTACACTAAACTATACGGCTGAACTAACAAGCTGAACTACAGGTAAGGAAACCGCCTATCATCTGAGTCGATACATATACCTACCTGTATATGTATAGTCGGTGATCCCGCCTCAATAATATCATATCCGATACCATATCTATAATCAGACATCCCAAGTCAAGAGTGCGGATCAATCATCAAAATATAGCTCGTACGTAAATCCGTCGTACGGCATCCCAAATCTGGGTACGGGTCAATATCACATTCATCATACTATTCATCTGATATCCTCTTTATCAAATATCATGATCGGGGTACTGATCTACGTCTAGTGCAATATTGATACCATCTATGTATGCATGCATGTAAGAATCACTACGTCAAAAGACCCGCTAAAACATCATGTCATATCTCAATACGAACCAAAACACATCACGGGTCTTCTGGCCTCAAGCCCAATATCATCGACTCATCTCAAATCCCAATTACTATCCTCAAATCCAGTATATAAACACATAGTCCCATACCCATGTGTAAATATACACATCAATATATAATCCCATGTACGCACATATGAAAGAAGAATGTATGTCAATATGGGTGTGTGTGTATGTGTGGTGCAACCACTACCTAAGGTTTCGTAACCATGCGCCAATCCAACACCAATATCCATCTAAAATCATCAATAATAAATCCTAACAACATATCATAAATTGTTGGTGTGTATACGCATCCGTATACATCACCACGGACTGCGGGGGTGCTATACGCCATCCACCCGAGTTCTCCCCGTAGATATAAATCTACTCACCTGGTCCTCGCTCGCCGGTGCCGACGTCGCCACGCGCTTGCTTGTCGTCTCGAAGTCCGCATGGGGTACCTACATATCATAACGCACCGTATCGCATTAAAACTAAATTCGAAATCGAAACGGCATACGAAAATCAAATCGGCACGCCTATCACGCATAGGTCCAAACCTATCGCCTACGCATGCAAGAATAGTCAAACCAACCCTCGATGTCGATGTACAAACGTCAAACCATCGAGAAAAATCCAATCACACTCATTTGCACATTCACGAACACTAATTTTAATATAAAATAGGTTAAAACTCACAAAAACCCCCAAATTCACTCTAAAAGCCGTTTTTCCGAAAAACTAGCAAGCAAAATTACCCGTTTTAGTACAAAACTCGATGTTTAAACAATTCTAGCGGCCATAATACTTATTAAATAACTTAAATAAGTCAACAAAACCATTTCCATAATTTAATCACATAAATTTGCATAATTTCCAAAATCCTAGTTTGCAAAAATATCAATTTTAACACTTTTTAATGTAAAATTCACAATTTTACAATTAAACTTGGTTTTGCATATTTTAAATGGTTAAACCACTCAATATAATTTTTAAGATATGATGAAACCCTAACCATATTTTTAATCTCTCATTTTGAATTAAAACTAAAAACCTAGTTTGCAATATTATGCAAATTGGTCCATTTTTAAAATGACAATTGTAATATAGCAACTAGATTAGATTTTAGCATGTCACAACATATTAATCTACCCATCACAACCATAATCCTATGATAGAAACCCTAATTTAATCCAAACCCTTTTCTAGAAATTTAAATCTTTAATATCAAAACCACAATTAACTCCTAATTAAACACATAATAGATAGATTCAAGTAATCAACAAAAACTTATGCAAAATGCTAAGATTATACCTCTCAAAATTAGAGATCTAACACCAAAATCTTGGCCTCCAATTTGCTCTCTTGATCCCTGATCCACACTAGAATAGGTCAAGAAGAAATGGGTAGGGATTAGAATTTGATTTTGAAATTTTGTGGATTTTTAAGCATTTTTGTGGATTTTTTTGAAGAGAAAGTGAGATGAAGAAGTGAAGGGCTGTTCTAAATGGGGGGGGCTCGGCCAAATGCAGGTGGGGAGAGGAGAGAGAGGGTGTGGGGAGTTGGGGAAAGTTTGACAAAGTCAAAAGACCACACAAACAACAACAACACATACTCCAATTATTATATTTTAATCCTTATCATATTGAACTTTTAAAATGAGATGAAAACAAAAATGAGGGGGGGAGTGGGCTGTTACAGCAGTGGTGGGGCCGGCCATGATGGAGAGGAATGAGTGAGAGAGATTTTACAAAGAAATTTTATGCAAAAAGACCCCCCACAAGCTCAAAATTGCAAGTTTTAGCTTAAATTAATTATTTTCTTACCGGCCTAAAATAATATTAAAATAATATTTTTTTCCGAAAATTTGAAATTTCACCAGTGGCTCAATAAACACCAAATACTAGTAATTATATAGCTAGAATATGTATATTTAATTTTATAATAAAGATATTTGCATTTTGACTGTTTACATAAAACCCCCTTATTTTACCGTTTTTTCGAAATTTCGCCGAAACGATTTTCAAAACGTTACAATCTTCCCCCCTTAAAGAAATTCGGTCCCCGAATTTAAATTAAAACTTCTCCCAAATACTAAAATATTTCAGCCAAAACCATCAAATCGCCGGGGCTCCGAAATCATAAATACATAAAACAAATCGTAGCGCAACGCATGCGCATGAAAAATGAGCATATAACTCAAATCAGAACTCCGTCAAGCATCCCGCAATCATCGGAGTCATGGGGAAGACATCAATACCAAATCCAAAGCAAAATCAATATGATATAACTCGAAACTATACATGTAAAATATATTCAGGTACTGTCCTCTGACTAGTCCTGCTCAGTACGAAAACATATAGCAATATCATAAAAACGTACTGCTCTATAAGAAAAATCAATCCTAAAATACGCGTATGAATACTACGCGCGTCTTGTGCGCACGGAAATCAAAATCCATATATGTGCCATACCTGCGCACAGAAACAACATCTAAGTGCATCGGGTGTGCACGAAACATCTGTCCTGGCCAAGTGTGTGCCTGACAGCAAAAACATGTGCGTCTCATGCACGAAGAATCTCAATTTAGTGCATCTGGTGTGCACCAAATCGCATCTCATAACATGCGCCCAACATGTGCGAAAATCCAAATCAGGTGCATCCATCGTGCACGAAATCATGAAATCCAATATCAAGCGCCGAACGTGCACAAAATCAATCAGGTGCACAAGGTGCACAAAACAAATATCGAGTATCACAATCGAAATCGAAGTCCAGTGCACACTGCAAGCATATAATAACTATACAGAGTGCAGGAACCAATTCGTGTGCGTGCATACGCACAAAATCAACTCAAAGGTCTAAAACCGTAAAATCACAAACATGTGAAACCCAAGCACGAAAATGATATCAAGGGCAACACTGTGCAAAGAACATAAATCCTCAATCATCAAAATCAAATCATGCGAATAAATCACCCAAAACATCGAAATCAATAATGGCGGCATAGTACCGCTCAAGCGCATCCTCTAAGAATCTCGGCCAACTGTCGCGGTCACTAGTGGGACGTCTCGTTGATGATCATGAACTATGTCCTGCTGGTGTGCATAACCATGACCACTCCTGGGTCAGGGTCTTCACTGTGAATTACCAATCTTTCGGTCCATCGGCTCATCGGCCCTGTCGGGTGTGCTAACGGGGATGATCCAGTTCTGGTACGTCTCTTGTCATCTCCCGGTCAATCATCACGACCACTCGTAAGATAGAATATCACTGGCGTCGGCCTCTGGCTCTCTGAATGTACCTGGCACATCTGATCCTGGGTGCAAGTATCATTGCAGCAGTGTCCTGGAAGGAATCCTGCTTACGGTCTCTTCCATGTCTCGTCTCTGCCAACTGTCCGGAAGTCATTGTCCTTTCCTATATCTGCATCTTGCTCTGGAACGACTGCATACTCATCGCGACTCCTTCTGGAAGGTAAGTCCAAGTACCATGCCTCGGCATGCGCATCGCATCTCTGATGTCGGCGAGTGGAACGTCATCTCATCTAGATCTGGTGCGAACCTCTTACTCCACTTTTCTCTAATGTCGTCTGCTTTGGACTCATCTTGTCGTGGCTGAATGGACTGAGCTCCAACGGCTATCCTCGTATTTGGAGTCTCCCAAGAATGCATCTCACCACCTAGCATCCGAATTAAGTCGAGCCATCCGATCGAGTCGTCAAAACCTCATAATCCCCCAAGAGCTCAACCTCTTGGGCACAGTTTAATAGTATCGAGTACATACCACAGCATCGGTGGTCCAGCCGTAGAAGGGCAAACCCAAGCCTCACTAATGGCGCCGCAGAACTGCCGCAAACCCTAAGGTTCAAAGGCTTTCACACGGTCATTAAGTCGAGTTAGGGTTTCATTCTTCTAGAGGGACCATAGAATTGCCTGCATGTCTTTCCGACTACCTTAAACTTGGAATAATAGGTTTCTCACATTCGATCGTCTTTGTCGACTCCCAACGTCTCCGCGTGAAGTCGTCTCTAGCTGGAATCAATCTATCTGATGACCTCGCATCGGGGAAGGCGAACGATCCACATGTCCCAGTCATTCATCCTCGATGACTAGCGACCTTCTATCATCTCTTAGTACAACTTATACTGCAATAGCTCCAACATCTGGGGCGATATCTCGTCGTTCGCAGCAATAACTGGCTCACTCGTCTGCATGCTGAACCATGCCTCAATCATCAGGAGTAAGCAACACACCAACGGTCATTAAAATCTGGCTGGCCTCCATCATTGGCTCAATTCTCTAGTGTCGATCAGCACCTCCGAGTAACCTCATAAAGGCGATCCGCCAAACGCTCGTGGCGCGGAAACACAGTAAAAAGACACATCTCTGCAATCGTGTGTCGCCGGAATTTTGCCCTGGTCAGTCCTCGTTCGTGACGAGCATGTGCTGACCGCAACTCTAGCCGTAGCTCTCCATGCCCGTAACCGTAGCAGCAAAACCAAACTGGTACCGATGAGGCTAGATCAGGAAGGAATATATTACTGAACAAGGAAATGTACATCCTAAGGCTTCATAAGTGGAGTGGCGTGTCGTAAATATACCGCGGAACATACCAACGGTACGTCACTCTACTTTAGTCACCTATTCCATCAACCAAGGGTCATCCTACGCTCCGAAGGTTAAAACCTGACGCTCTGATACCAACTTTGTCACGACCCGAAAGTACGGAACATGACCGGCACTTAAACTATGAACGTCTCAAGGCGTACGTATTCTAAGTAAGCCGAAAACCCAGAAATCCAAACCAAGAAAAGTAGTAGAGTGAAGGAAAACCAATTTAAAACAAGAAGTTTTAATAGCATAAGCCGAATTATGCGGTTTTTAAAAACATCAAGTATTTTCTAAAAATTTCGGCAGAGTCTCCTTTGTAAATACTGGCTCCCAAACGGGATACAACATGAATAGTATACGAAATCAATAAAAGGCATCCCCAAGCGGGAGCTAGCTCTTCGTCAATCGACGGTCACCACCACACAAGCAATATAATATACAACGCCAACGGTGAGGATCAAAAACTCAAAAGGAAACTCGAAACCACAAGAAAACCGCAGAAATATACGCGCGACTCTAAGGTCGAAAGAATAACATCACGGGTCTCTATCTCAAAAATAAATACATGTTTGGTTGATGGAACTTCTAGATACAACTGAATAATAATATACAAGTTATATAATGGGGGGTACGATACAGTAAACCCACCTACTAGCAAATCACCCGAAGGAAACTATGCCCGCAAGCCGTAATGAAACCTGTACGGCAAACCTGCAAGAAACTGGGGCACAACGGGGGTGAGTTGCCAACTCGTGAATAGAAAAACATCTACGAACAGAAATCGCATGTATGACGCAATCCTAGGTCATACGATCATAATATATCCTCAAAATATACATAACAAGCAGCCTATAACAATGGCTAGGGTAATATCTAACCGAGTGAAATCTCATGTGCCCGTGTCAGTGCCTCAGGTAGCAATATATCATATGAATGAGGTATGAATGCATGAAAACAGAATACATGTAAATGAAGAAACTGTTTTCATAAATTAGTGAGATTTCCTTCGTATTTTTAAACTGAGGTATCATAATGAAATCAGTATCAACAGTGTCTAGCATCGACACAAAACATAAATCTCACTGTCTCGAAATATCAATGTCTCAATCTCAATATCTAGGGCGCCGTCAGTCCAGACCGGCCCTTACCATCCATCTCAAGACCACGACGGTATCCTCCGGATATCCGACGCGTCGGGTAATATCACCGGTAGGTAATCTGTCCCCTGCCAGGCTCAACGTCAACACCACATTCATCTTGCCCCGGGGTACCATACCGGGTCCACCATGTACCCGAAACGGTTCATCCAACTCCTCGAATCGGGTCTCGAAATCCATCAGCAAACTCATGGTGGACGACTCATACATCATGGGAAAACCGCATTTTTATTTTAAAAGAGAGAAAGCAGTTTATATATGTTTTGCGGTTTTCCTCCAAATCCAGAAAATATCATAGAAATCCGAATCATCAATAGCATGTAAAACCATGAATATAAGCATGAGAATGAATAACAGTATGCATGAAGCGATAAGTAATAACTACAATATCTAAGCTGGCATATAAGGTAAGTACACTAATATTATGTCAAAATACTAGCTATCAAGCTAAGTTAAGCAATAATATTTTCTAAGGTGTACGTGACATGGCAATTACCGATGAAGATGTGTGTGAGCCGGCAAGTAAGTGTACGTGGTACATACGCATCATCGGTAATGGTGCTGGTGTCCTAACAATAAGATATCAACATTTCAATAAGAATTTATAACATAAGTATGCGATGCGAAGCGAACCACAATAATAAGCGGGAGCTGAATACTAGACGCAACTATAACTAATCTGTATTAATCGAATATAAGTTCTACAAATGGTGCCTTTTGAAATAACACAAATCATGGGGTTTTGAAAATAGGGGCTACGGTGTTTTTATGAAAAGATAAGTCTTTTGAAATATCCGTAGGATCCCTTGGGCTGTCTTTTAAAATACCCACGATTCGTTAGTTTTTGAAATAGGTAGGAGTCTAATCTAATCTAACAACTACACTAAACTATACGGCTGAACTAACAAGCTGAACTACAGGTAAGGAAACCGCCTATCATCTGAGTCGATACATATACCTACCTGTATATGTATAGTCGGTGATCCCGCCTCAATAATATCATATCCGATACCATATCTATAATCAGACATCCCAAGTCAAGAGTGCGGATCAATCATCAAAATATAGCTCGTACGTAAATCCGTCGTACGGCATCCCAAATCTGGGTACGGGTCAATATCACATTCATCATACTATTCATCTGATATCCTCTTTATCAAATATCATGATCGGGGTACTGATCTACGTCTAGTGCAATATTGATACCATCTATGTATGCATGCATGTAAGAATCACTACGTCAAAAGACCCGCTAAAACATCATGTCATATCTCAATACGAACCAAAACACATCACGGGTCTTCTGGCCTCAAGCCCAATATCATCGACTCATCTCAAATCCCAATTACTATCCTCAAATCCAGTATATAAACACATAGTCCCATACCCATGTGTAAATATACACATCAATATATAATCCCATGTACGCACATATGAAAGAAGAATGTATGCCAATATGGGTGTGTGTGTATGTGTGGTGCAACCACTACCTAAGGTTTCGTAACCATGCGCCAATCCAACACCAATATCCATCTAAAATCATCAATAATAAATCCTAACAACATATCATAAATTGTTGGTGTGTATACGCATCCGTATACATCACCACGGACTGCGGGGGTGCTATACGCCATCCACCCGAGTTCTCCCCGTAGATATAAATCTACTCACCTGGTCCTCGCTCGCCGGTGCCGACGTCGCCACGCGCTTGCTTGTCGTCTCGAAGTCCGCATGGGGTACCTACATATCATAACGCACCGTATCGCATTAAAACTAAATTCGAAATCGAAACGGCATACGAAAATCAAATCGGCACGCCTATCACGCATAGGTCCAAACCTATCGCCTACGCATGCAAGAATAGTCAAACCAACCCTCGATGTCGATGTACAAACGTCAAACCATCGAGAAAAATCCAATCACACTCATTTGCACATTCACGAACACTAATTTTAATATAAAATAGGTTAAAACTCACAAAAACCCCCAAATTCACTCTAAAAGCCGTTTTTCCGAAAAACTAGCAAGCAAAATTACCCGTTTTAGTACAAAACTCGATGTTTAAACAATTCTAGCGGCCATAATACTTATTAAATAACTTAAATAAGTCAACAAAACCATTTCCATAATTTAATCACATAAATTTGCATAATTTCCAAAATCCTAGTTTGCAAAAATATCAATTTTAACACTTTTTAATGTAAAATTCACAATTTTACAATTAAACTTGGTTTTGCATATTTTAAATGGTTAAACCACTCAATATAATTTTTAAGATATGATGAAACCCTAACCATATTTTTAATCTCTCATTTTGAATTAAAACTAAAAACCTAGTTTGCAATATTATGCAAATTGGTCCATTTTTAAAATGACAATTGTAATATAGCAACTAGATTAGATTTTAGCATGTCACAACATATTAATCTACCCATCACAACCATAATCCTATGATAGAAACCCTAATTTAATCCAAACCCTTTTCTAGAAATTTAAATCTTTAATATCAAAACCACAATTAACTCCTAATTAAACACATAATAGATAGATTCAAGTAATCAACAAAAACTTATGCAAAATGCTAAGATTATACCTCTCAAAATTAGAGATCTAACACCAAAATCTTGGCCTCCAATTTGCTCTCTTGATCCCTGATCCACACTAGAATAGGTCAAGAAGAAATGGGTAGGGATTAGAATTTGATTTTGAAATTTTGTGGATTTTTAAGCATTTTTGTGGATTTTTTTGAAGAGAAAGTGAGATGAAGAAGTGAAGGGCTGTTCTAAATGGGGGGGCTCGGCCAAATGCAGGTGGGGAGAGGAGAGAGAGGGTGTGGGGAGTTGGGGAAAGTTTGACAAAGTCAAAAGACCACACAAACAACAACAACACATACTCCAATTATTATATTTTAATCCTTATCATATTGAACTTTTAAAATGAGATGAAAACAAAAATGAGGGGGGGAGTGGGCTGTTACAGCAGTGGTGGGGCCGGCCATGATGGAGAGGAATGAGTGAGAGAGATTTTACAAAGAAATTTTATGCAAAAAGACCCCCCACAAGCTCAAAATTGCAAGTTTTAGCTTAAATTAATTATTTTCTTACCGGCCTAAAATAATATTAAAATAATATTTTTTTCCGAAAATTTGAAATTTCACCAGTGGCTCAATAAACACCAAATACTAGTAATTATATAGCTAGAATATGTATATTTAATTTTATAATAAAGATATTTGCATTTTGACTGTTTACATAAAACCCCCTTATTTTACCGTTTTTTCGAAATTTCGCCGAAACGATTTTCAAAACGTTACAATCTTCCCCCCTTAAAGAAATTCGGTCCCCGAATTTAAATTAAAACTTCTCCCAAATACTAAAATATTTCAGCCAAAACCATCAAATCGCCGGGGCTCCGAAATCATAAATACATAAAACAAATCGTAGCGCAACGCATGCGCATGAAAAATGAGCATATAACTCAAATCAGAACTCCGTCAAGCATCCCGCAATCATCGAAGTCATGGGGAAGACATCAATACCAAATCCAAAGCAAAATCAATATGATATAACTCGAAACTATACATGTAAAATATATTCAGGTACTGTCCTCTGACTAGTCCTGCTCAGTACGAAAACATATAGCAATATCATAAAAACGTACTGCTCTATAAGAAAAATCAATCCTAAAATACGTGTATGAATACTACGCGCGTCTTGTGCGCACGGAAATCAAAATCCATATATGTGCCATACCTGCGCACAGAAACAACATCTAAGTGCATCGGGTGTGCACGAAACATCTGTCCTGGCCAAGTGTGTGCCTGACAGCAAAAACATGTGCGTCTCATGCACGAAGAATCTCAATTTAGTGCATCTGGTGTGCACCAAATCGCATCTCATAACATGCGCCCAACATGTGCGAAAATCCAAATCAGGTGCATCCATCGTGCACGAAATCATGAAATCCAATATCAAGCGCCGAACGTGCACAAAATCAATCAGGTGCACAAGGTGCACAAAACAAATATCGAGTATCACAATCGAAATCGAAGTCCAGTGCACACTGCAAGCATATAATAACTATACAGAGTGCAGGAACCAATTCGTGTGCGTGCATACGCACAAAATCAACTCAAAGGTCTAAAACCGTAAAATCACAAACATGTGAAACCCAAGCACGAAAATGATATCAAGGGCAACACTGTGCAAAGAACATAAATCCTCAATCATCAAAATCAAATCATGCGAATAAATCACCCAAAACATCGAAATCAATAATGGCGGCATAGTACCGCTCAAGCGCATCCTCTAAGAATCTCGGCCAACTGTCGCGGTCACTAGTGGGACGTCTCGTTGATGATCATGAACTATGTCCTGCTGGTGTGCGTAACCATGACCACTCCTGGGTCAGGGTCTTCACTGTGAATTACCAATCTTTCGGTCCATCGGCTCATCGGCCCTGTCGGGTGTGCTAACGGGGATGATCCAGTTCTGGTACGTCTCTTGTCATCTCCCGGTCAATCATCACGACCACTCGTAAGATAGAATATCACTGGCGTCGGCCTCTGGCTCTCTGAATGTACCTGGCACATCTGATCCTGGGTGCAAGTATCATTGCAGCAGTGTCCTGGAAGGAATCCTGCTTACGGTCTCTTCCATGTCTCGTCTCTGCCAACTGTCCGGAAGTCATTGTCCTTTCCTATATCTGCATCTTGCTCTGGAACGACTGCATACTCATCGCGACTCCTTCTGGAAGGTAAGTCCAAGTACCATGCCTCGGCATGCGCATCGCATCTCTGATGTCGGCGAGTGGAACGTCATCTCATCTAGATCTGGTGCGAACCTCTTACTCCACTTTTCTCTAATGTCGTCTGCTTTGGACTCATCTTGTCGTGGCTGAATGGACTGAGCTCCAACGGCTATCCTCGTATTTGGAGTCTCCCAAGAATGCATCTCACCACCTAGCATCCGAATTAAGTCGAGCCATCCGATCGAGTCGTCAAAACCTCATAATCCCCCAAGAGCTCAACCTCTTGGGCACAGTTTAATAGTATCGAGTACATACCACAGCATCGGTGGTCCAGCCGTAGAAGGGCAAACCCAAGCCTCACTAATGGCGCCGCAGAACTGCCGCAAACCCTAAGGTTCAAAGGCTTTCACACGGTCATTAAGTCGAGTTAGGGTTTCATTCTTCTAGAGGGACCATAGAATTGCCTGCATGTCTTTCCGACTACCTTAAACTTGGAATAATAGGTTTCTCACATTCGATCGTCTCTGTCGACTCCCAACGTCTCCGCGTGAAGTCGTCTCTAGCTGGAATCAATCTATCTGATGACCTCGCATCGGGGAAGGCGAACGATCCACATGTCCCAGTCATTCATCCTCGATGACTAGCGACCTTCTATCATCTCTTAGTACAACTTATACTGCAATAGCTCCAACATCTGGGGCGATATCTCGTCGTTCGCAGCAATAACTGGCTCACTCGTCTGCATGCTGAACCATGCCTCAATCATCAGGAGTAAGCAACACACCAACGGTCATTAAAATCTGGCTGGCCTCCATCATTGGCTCAATTCTCTAGTGTCGATCAGCACCTCCGAGTAACCTCATAAAGGCGATCCGCCAAACGCTCGTGGCGCGGAAACACAGTAAAAAGACACATCTCTGCAATCGTGTGTCGCCGGAATTTTGCCCTGGTCAGTCCTCGTTCGTGACGAGCATGTGCTGACCGCAACTCTAGCCGTAGCTCTCCATGCCCGTAACCATAGCAGCAAAACCAAACTGGTACCGATGAGGCTAGATCAGGAAGGAATATATTACTGAACAAGGAAATGTACATCCTAAGGCTTCATAAGTGGAGTGGCGTGTCGTAAATATGCCGTGGAACATACCAACGGTACGTCACTCTACTTTAGTCACCTATTCCATCAACCAAGGGTCATCCTACGCTCCGAAGGTTAAAACCTGACGCTCTGATACCAACTTTGTCACGACCCGAAAGTACGGAACATGACCGGCACTTAAACTACGAACGTCTCAAGGCGTACGTATTCTAAGTAAGCCGAAAACCCAGAAATCCAAACCAAGAAAAGTAGTAGAGTGAAGGAAAACCAATTTAAAACAAGAAGTTTTAATAGCATAAGCCGAATTATGCGGTTTTTAAAAACATCAAGTATTTTCTAAAAATTTCGGCAGAGTCTCCTTTGTAAATACTGGCTCCCAAACGGGATACAACATGAATAGTATACGAAATCAATAAAAGGCATCCCCAAGCGGGAGCTAGCTCTTCGTCAATCGACGGTCACCACCACACAAGCAATATAATATACAACGCCAACGGTGAGGATCAAAAACTCAAAAGGAAACTCGAAACCACAAGAAAACCGCAGAAATATACGCGCGACTCTAAGGTCGAAAGAATAACATCACGGGTCTCTATCTCAAAAATAAATACATGTTTGGTTGATGGAACTTCTAGATACAACTGAATAATAATATACAAGTTATATAATGGGGGGTACGATACAGTAAACCCACCTACTAGCAAATCACCCGAAGGAAACTATGCCCGCAAGCCGTAATGAAACCTGTACGGCAAACCTGCAAGAAACTGGGGCACAACGGGGGTGAGTTGCCAACTCGTGAATAGAAAAACATCTACGAACAGAAATCGCATGTATGACGCAATCCTAGGTCATACGATCATAATATATCCTCAAAATATACATAACAAGCAGCCTATAACAATGGCTAGGGTAATATCTAACCGAGTGAAATCTCATGTGCCCGTGTCAGTGCCTCAGGTAGCAATATATCATATGAATGAGGTATGAATGCATGAAAACAGAATACATGTAAATGAAGAAACTGTTTTCATAAATTAGTGAGATTTCCTTCGTATTTTTAAACTGAGGTATCATAATGAAATCAGTATCAACAGTGTCTAGCATCGACACAAAACATAAATCTCACTGTCTCGAAATATCAATGTCTCAATCTCAATATCTAGGGCGCCGTCAGTCCAGACCGGCCCTTACCATCCATCTCAAGACCACGACGGTATCCTCCGGATATCCGACGCGTCGGGTAATATCACCGGTAGGTAATCTGTCCCCTGCCAGGCTCAACGTCAACACCACATTCATCTTGCCCCGGGGTACCATACCGGGTCCACCATGTACCCGAAACGGTTCATCCAACTCCTCGAATCGGGTCTCGAAATCCATCAGCAAACTCATGGTGGACGACTCATACATCATGGGAAAACCGCATTTTTATTTTAAAAGAGAGAAAGCAGTTTATATATGTTTTGCGGTTTTCCTCCAAATCCAGAAAATATCATGGAAATCCGAATCATCAATAGCATGTAAAACCATGAATATAAGCATGAGAATGAATAACAGTATGCATGAAGCGATAAGTAATAACTACAATATCTAAGCTGGCATATAAGGTAAGTACACTAATATTATGTCAAAATACTAGCTATCAAGCTAAGTTAAGCAATAATATTTTCTAAGGTGTACGTGACATGGCAATTACCGATGAAGATGTGTGTGAGCCGGCAAGTAAGTGTACGTGGTACATACGCATCATCGGTAATGGTGCTGGTGTCCTAACAATAAGATATCAACATTTCAATAAGAATTTATAACATAAGTATGCGATGCGAAGCGAACCACAATAATAAGCGGGAGCTGAATACTAGACGCAACTATAACTAATCTGCATTAATCGAATATAAGTTCTACAAATGGTGCCTTTTGAAATAACACAAATCATGGGGTTTTGAAAATAGGGGCTACGGTGTTTTTATGAAAAGATAAGTCTTTTGAAATATCCGTAGGATCCCTTGGGCTGTCTTTTAAAATACCCACGATTCGTTAGTTTTTGAAATAGGTAGGAGTCTAATCTAATCTAACAACTACACTAAACTATACGGCTGAACTAACAAGCTGAACTACAGGTAAGGAAACCGCCTATCATCTGAGTCGATACATATACCTACCTGTATATGTATAGTCGGTGATCCCGCCTCAATAATATCATATCCGATACCATATCTATAATCAGACATCCCAAGTCAAGAGTGCGGATCAATCATCAAAATATAGCTCGTACGTAAATCCGTCGTACGGCATCCCAAATCTGGGTACGGGTCAATATCACATTCATCATACTATTCATCTGATATCCTCTTTATCAAATATCATGATCGGGGTACTGATCTACGTCTAGTGCAATATTGATACCATCTATGTATGCATGCATGTAAGAATCACTACGTCAAAAGACCCGCTAAAACATCATGTCATATCTCAATACGAACCAAAACACATCACGGGTCTTCTGGCCTCAAGCCCAATATCATCGACTCATCTCAAATCCCAATTACTATCCTCAAATCCAGTATATAAACACATAGTCCCATACCCATGTGTAAATATACACATCAATATATAATCCCATGTACGCACATATGAAAGAAGAATGTATGCCAATATGGGTGTGTGTGTATGTGTGGTGCAACCACTACCTAAGGTTTCGTAACCATGCGCCAATCCAACACCAATATCCATCTAAAATCATCAATAATAAATCCTAACAACATATCATAAATTGTTGGTGTGTATACGCATCCGTATACATCACCACGGACTGCGGGGGTGCTATACGCCATCCACCCGAGTTCTCCCCGTAGATATAAATCTACTCACCTGGTCCTCGCTCGCCGGTGCCGACGTCGCCACGCGCTTGCTTGTCGTCTCGAAGTCCGCATGGGGTACCTACATATCATAACGCACCGTATCGCATTAAAACTAAATTCGAAATCGAAACGGCATACGAAAATCAAATCGGCACGCCTATCACGCATAGGTCCAAACCTATCGCCTACGCATGCAAGAATAGTCAAACCAACCCTCGATGTCGATGTACAAACGTCAAACCATCGAGAAAAATCCAATCACACTCATTTGCACATTCACGAACACTAATTTTAATATAAAATAGGTTAAAACTCACAAAAACCCCCAAATTCACTCTAAAAGCCGTTTTTCCGAAAAACTAGCAAGCAAAATTACCCGTTTTAGTACAAAACTCGATGTTTAAACAATTCTAGCGGCCATAATACTTATTAAATAACTTAAATAAGTCAACAAAACCATTTCCATAATTTAATCACATAAATTTGCATAATTTCCAAAATCCTAGTTTGCAAAAATATCAATTTTAACACTTTTTAATGTAAAATTCACAATTTTACAATTAAACTTGGTTTTGCATATTTTAAATGGTTAAACCACTCAATATAATTTTTAAGATATGATGAAACCCTAACCATATTTTTAATCTCTCATTTTGAATTAAAACTAAAAACCTAGTTTGCAATATTATGCAAATTGGTCCATTTTTAAAATGACAATTGTAATATAGCAACTAGATTAGATTTTAGCATGTCACAACATATTAATCTACCCATCACAACCATAATCCTATGATAGAAACCCTAATTTAATCCAAACCCTTTTCTAGAAATTTAAATCTTTAATATCAAAACCACAATTAACTCCTAATTAAACACATAATAGATAGATTCAAGTAATCAACAAAAACTTATGCAAAATGCTAAGATTATACCTCTCAAAATTAGAGATCTAACACCAAAATCTTGGCCTCCAATTTGCTCTCTTGATCCCTGATCCACACTAGAATAGGTCAAGAAGAAATGGGTAGGGATTAGAATTTGATTTTGAAATTTTGTGGATTTTTAAGCATTTTTGTGGATTTTTTTGAAGAGAAAGTGAGATGAAGAAGTGAAGGGCTGTTCTAAATGGGGGGGGGCTCGGCCAAATGCAGGTGGGGAGAGGAGAGAGAGGGTGTGGGGAGTTGGGGAAAGTTTGACAAAGTCAAAAGACCACACAAACAACAACAACACATACTCCAATTATTATATTTTAATCCTTATCATATTGAACTTTTAAAATGAGATGAAAACAAAAATGAGGGGGGGAGTGGGCTGTTACAGCAGTGGTGGGGCCGGCCATGATGGAGAGGAATGAGTGAGAGAGATTTTACAAAGAAATTTTATGCAAAAAGACCCCCCACAAGCTCAAAATTGCAAGTTTTAGCTTAAATTAATTATTTTCTTACCGGCTTAAAATAATATTAAAATAATATTTTTTTCCGAAAATTTGAAATTTCACCAGTGGCTCAATAAACACCAAATACTAGTAATTATATAGCGAGAATATGTATATTTAATTTTATAATAAAGATATTTGCATTTTGACTGTTTACATAAAACCCCCTTATTTTACCGTTTTTTCGAAATTTCGCCGAAACGATTTTCAAAACGTTACAAGATTGTCCCGCCGTCTCTTCGAGATTAAATTCATCAGGTACACTGAGTGCACCTTGTCCTCGGCGGCGTCCAATGCTCTAAGCGACACGCCGGTAAAGAATAGGGGAAGCGCTTCCCAGATGGCTGCCACAATAAGCTTCAACAGAGGGGAGCGCCGAGGAAGCAGTTGACCGTTGTACGCGTCGAAGCGACTTATGATCTCTGCACATTCGGCATTGGTAAATTCTCGATTTTGAGAACGGCCAAGTCGGCGGATGTCCCCGTAAGAGATAATCTCGTCGAGGTCGTACATGTGGGCGTCCATCACTCCTATGAAAGAAAATCGACAAAAATTAGCAACTCTTAAGAGTTCTGCTATATGATTTGGAAGGAGCAAAGCTCCATTAATGAAATGAGGAATATACGAGAAAAAATCTTTCAGTAAGCAGAGCTCTATTAATGGAACCCTAATAAGGTTCTCCTTAGTTCTCTTTAGACCCCTTTAGAGCAAAGCGCTGCTAAGTGAAACCCTAAATAGGTTTTCTTTAGATCAGGGATCTATTGAGAGCAAGGCTCTGTCAATGAAAATTAATTTAATTTAATTTAACTTAAAAATTTTACCTAAAAGTTTTAAGAGTTTAACTCTCGGAGTTCTTGAAAATAAAGAGCAGGGCTCTGAGATTCTAAAAGTAGAAATTCTGAAGATGAAAATCATCTAAGGGACCTAAAGTCCTATTTATAGGCATTGAAGAGCCCTTCCAACTTCCAAAAGTTGCCGCAACGATTGGAATTCTGCCACCGTTGCGCTCACATTTGGGGCCACGTAAGCGCAACGGTGGGGAGGCATTTGTTTACCCCAATCAGAGCAAAGCTCTGTTCAAATTCCAAGGCAGGAAACGAAGCAACGCTTTTATTTCCCCCAATCAGAGCAAGGCTCTGTTCTGAAAATTAAAATGAAAATTAAAAAATTAAATTAAAGAAGCAATGCTTCAGATGCGCTGCGCGACACGTGTAAGCGCAGTTGCGCTGCGCGACATGTGTCAGGCGCTGATGCATTTGCGCCAAACAGAATTAAAATTCCAGCAAGATCTTTCTGTTCTTGTTAAAACAAGAAGATTGTCTTCTGTAAAACAGAAGCCCTTAGATCAAAGATCTAACGGTGGAGAAAAATCCCCAAATCACTCAGAGAATGATCTCTTTAACAAATTTAACAAATTAATGGGCACTATATAAAGGCCCCTAGACCCCAATTCAAAAAAGAGACAACACAGAGAATAGAGAAACTCAAGAAACAGAGAGAGAACTCTAAAGAATTTGGAGAGAAAAAACTCAAAAAAGAGAAGAAAAGGTAAACCCTTTGAATAAAAAAGAAGAATTTCTTCTAAAAAGATTATTGATCTAAGAACAAGATCAAAGATCTTCAATAAAAATATAATAATAATAAAGGCATTGCCTTTTGATGAACCACTGGTTCTTTGAAAACAAGAAAATTTGTTTTCTTTGATCTAAAATTGATCAAAATAATAAAACAGTGCCCTGCACTTGTAAATCTGCATTGTTGCGCTCCTGGGTTGGCGCAAGCCACCAGAGAGCGCCACGTGTCAGCTCCAGAATGATCTGCGCTATGCGCTGTTAAAATAGAGCACCGCTCTCATGAATTGACGCAACTCACCAGAGCGAGCCACGTGTCAGCAGCGCAACAGCGCAGCGCACTGCGCTTGCGCTCACCAGAGCGTGACACGTGTCACCTCCCCATGGACTTGCGCCTTGAGCTCCTCAATTGGCGTAAAGCACCTGACAAGCCACGTGGCACTCTGTCAGAATAATTAATGCAGCGCATTGTTAAAGGGCAGAACCTAATTAAAAGGCCCAATGGACCAAAACAAATGCTCTGCATCATAAAAAAGGGGACAGAGCCCAACTTAAAAGGCCTAACAGGCCAGAATAAAATACAGTGCAGGAGCAGAGCCCTAATTAAGGTCTGATAGGCCTAATGCAAATAAAAATGTTGAACATTCTCAACTGGACTTAGCCCAATTCTGGTCGTAAGTCCTCAAATTAAATTGACTGAGCACGGCTGCTCTCTTAAATCAATTTACACTTGATTCAAGGGTACATCTCTGAACTCCTCTGACACCTGTTGTTGTAATCCTTCAACGACGTCAGAGAGGTGACGGGTCCCGACGGCCATACATAACATAGACCACCATGTCCCTAAACTGGCAATGGACCGCAATGTCCTTAAACTACCTATGGACCACTACGTCTCTAAACTGGAACAATAGAGCCTCCAAACGCTTTTTTGTCGGATCTAAACGATCCCGTTAAAGTTGATCTTAGCCTTAAATATGGCTAACGTATCCTTAAACCTTCAAACAGACTTTAGTCCCAAATTGGACTACAAATCCCCCAATCAACCTTGGTTCAAGGGTACATCCCTGAACTCCTCTAACATCTGTCGTTGTAATCCCTCAACGTCGTCAGAGAGGTGACGGGTCCCGACGGCTACAAATGCAATGGACCACTATGTCCCTAAACTGGAACAATAGAGCCCAAATGCTCTCTTGTTGGATCTAAACGATCCCGTTAAGTTGATCTTAGTCTCAAATTAGACTAACGTATTCTTAACAAACGTTTAAGTTGATCTTAGCCTCAAATATGGCTAACGTATCCTTAAACCAAAATCCCAAACCCAAATCTAAGAAAATACGGATTTGGACTAATCCACGTCCTACGGGCGACGACATAAATTAGTCTCCGTACACAATCCACGGGCAACCACAAACAAAACAAACACCCACGACACGAAGTGAAATTCTGGAGAAGGAGAAAGTTGTTACCGCGAAGCGGTAGCGTAATTAACTGCAGGGGCTTGCGCCTACAGGGAAGAGCGTCCCCACAATCAAAAACCCCTCAACGAGGGGGAATCTGACGAAGTCTGCTACATCAGCCGCATCCGTCTAAACCTCCAATACATGGTGCCATAAATCAACTTGGCATCTTCAGAGAGGTGGACGGATAAAAACCAAATAGCATCTGCCCCGACCCTCAGGCAAGACGTCTCTCACGTCGTCTCTGCCGCCGTTCGGAGGGGAACAAACTTCTATAGACTTTAGCTAACGGGTTATATCTGTGATGTGATATATGTATTGAACGTCTGCTAATCGCTATACGTCGATTAGTGGGGGTTATATATATTTGTGATCTGTAATGTTGATGGTTTGTGTATATGAATTCGTTGGATTGTCGCGGATGAATAGCCGGGGAGTTGTGAGATGAGAGTTTTCTTTAATTTTTCATTTGATGTTATATGTAATTGATGTAATATTATTTGTATGGCCGCACATCCGGGATGAGGTTGTAACCGCCATTGTATATTATTTCTTTTACTTTTTTTGCTCCTAGGATAGACCCAAGGTGGGGTGCACAAACTACCGGGTACCTCGAAGTGCCGAGTGGCCTACTCACGTTGTTGAGGGAGGTTGCTTCACTTCGGGTATTTGGCGGGTAGTTTGCCGCACCCGTAGGGGTCTAGGGTGGGGTCTTGGCTATTCATTGCGACCGTGTAATCCGCTTTTCGTTATAGGCTCGAACAAAACGCGGATTCCTAATATATCCAATGTGTTCATCTGTGATCTGGAATGGCTATCATTGCATCTGACGAATGTATATATCTATATATGATATCTATTTAGGCGTTGCTTATGTTTTGCATCCGCGCTAGTCCAGCCCCCGCTCTGTCGTTAGTTAAGTAACCTAACGGGTAATGATGGGGCCCCGTGGCGAATGCGGATGGCATAAGCGTACGTCATATTTTCGTTGTTTTCTGCGATGGTAGGATTAAATGATGGGACACATTAAATTAATGCAAGAAAATAAACCAAAGTAAAGTCGTTGGAATAATTTCAAAACCACTCGGTTTCTTTTCAAAAACAACTTTTAAACGCGGAGCTTAAGCCACTCCTTTTAAAAGCCATCACGTTCCTTCGATTATATCAAGTTCACTACGTTCACGGTTTCGCCAAAACTATTCATAGCCCTCCGTCATTTCATATGAATATTCAATAGTATTCAAGCTATGTTTGTTGACCTTCGTCAAGACATAGTGATTGGTAGCTGTTGGGTGTTCATATGTAGCATAGATAGATGCGTTGGTTTGGGACAGTCGTATTACCTTGTTGACCTTCGTCAAGGGTATATACAGGTGGGTTCAAATTAACCTGGACAATGACGGGTAGAACTTGACATGTGACTTATGATTTGTTGACCTTCGTCAAGGTCATAAGAGCATGGGGCAAAAATCCACATCGGGAGTTTCTAAAGAAACTGAAACTTGCTAGTGCTGCATACCATTTGGAGTGTGATGATTCTGGTAGGATTCCTTCAGTTTTGTCACACGATGATATTTGGATCCCGATCCTACTGTGAGTATATGCTACTCCTCAGGAAATTTCTCACTTAACGATCAATGCTATAAACCAAGTAGGTGTCTAGAAAGGTGTTAGCGGGGCTACGCCCCCAGGGAAAAGAGGTTATTTAATTAAGAAACTTCGCAAAAGCGTTGGAAAACCTCCCTCGAAGTACCAACACTGGCCTGGCTGAACGGTTAACCAAGTATTGTATGGTGAGATTGATCCCGACTAATTCTTCCTTTTTGGTTTGAGGAGGAATTCGAGAAACAGTGGGAGCCATCCTGTTTAGACAAACTAAAAACCAATCTAAACTTGCAAGAGCATTATGCTGAGTCTTTTCTTCTCTCTCTCTTAATTGCAGCGACCCAGTGACCACACATAGGTTACATCTAGATAATAAAATGACTGAATCTGACTGTTATGATTGGCAAAGATCTGTCCAGATGTCCATTACCCATGACAAGCTGGGACACCTCTTAACTAATCAAACCCCTGCCGTCTCAGGACCAGTTTCCCCTGTCACGGATATTGATATCCGTAAGACATCGGAAAAAGACTGTGCGAAAGCCAAGTGCCTCGTGTTGGCCTCAGTTGATGGCACATACCAGAGGAAGCACGAGAAGATGGACTTAGTTTCTATCTTCCTCCATAACAAAGATTTATATGGAGAGCAATCTCGTATCGCAAGATTTGAGACCTCGAACGAATTGCTTCAAGCGAGGTTGGCTATCGGGTCATCTGTAAGGGGCAACGTCCTTACAGAGACCAGCTATTTTGAGCTCACGGACCTGAAGACCACGTTGAAGAACGGGTCAAATACTGACTTGATTCTACAGTCTCTGCCCTCTGCTTATAACCTTAAGGAAACCAGGGAAGTAGAAGGAAAGGGAAGGGCAAAAGTTTTGGGACTGGATGTAGTAAAAGAGGGACGTTCCTATTGTTACGGGAATGAACATTGGCAGAAGGATTGCAGGTCTAGCAAAGCCAGTAGCCAGGATTCGAAGCATGTTGTGGCTTCGGCTTTGGGTGTGTTTGTAGTAAAGAACTGTATGTCAGTTAACCTTACTTTCTGGGTATTGGATACCGGATCAGGATCTCACATCTGTAATTCGTTACAGGCTCTGAGAAACCGTAGGGTTATCAGGAAAGGTGATATGACTCTCAGGGTTGCTAACGGAATGAGCATGGACGCTGAATCCGTAGGGGAATATCATCTTGGACTGACAACTGGGCAGATATTGATTCTGCGTAACTGTTTGTATGCACCAGGTGCGACTTGTAATATCATATCTGTATCCTTACTTTCTAAGGAAGGAAATGATTTTACTTTTGTAAGCGATGTGGTTCACATCCATCTAAATCAAGCTCTGATTGGGTCAGGTACATTAGAAAACGGGATATACGTATTAAATCAAGCTCAGATTTTTAGTGTCCAGAACACACTTAAAAGAAAGTCTCCGGAAACAAATCAGGCTTTCTTATGGTATTGTAGACTGGGTCACATTAATGAGACACGGTTAACAAAGTTGCATAAAGAGGGATACTTGAATCCGTTCGAGTATCAGTCTTATGCCACTTGTGAATCTTGTCTCATGGGAAAAATGACAAAGACTCCGTTCACTGGGCACAGAGTAAGAGCAAGCGAGCTCTTGGGACTCATACACAGTGACGTATGTGGTCCAATGTCTACACATGCGCGAAGTGGTTATTCATACTTCATTACTTTTACAGATGATTTCTTTAGGTATGGACATGTCTTCCTGATGAAGCATAAATCCGAAGCCTTTGAGAAATTTCAGGAATACAAGAATGAAGTTGAAAAACAAACAGGCAAGAGTATAAAGACACTGAGATCTGATCGAGGTGGTGAATACTTGAGTGCCAAGTTTCTGGACTGCTTAAAAGAGAATGGAATTCTATCTCAGCTTACTCCTCCATACACACCACAACACAACGGTGTATCTGAAAGGCGGAATCGAACCCTATTGGATATGGTTCGTTCCATGATGAGTAAGGCTGAGTTACCATGATCTTTCTGGGGTTATGCACTAGAAACAGCTGCATATCTCTTGAACAAAGCTCCAACCAAGACTGTGCCTACCACCCTATATCAGATGTAGAGTGAGAAGAAACCCTGTCTTAAGTATCTTAAGACATGGGGATGTCCAGCTTTTGTAAAGAAGCAGCATGCGGACAAGCTCGAGGCACGCTCAGTACTGTGTAAGTTTGTGGGATACCCCAAGAACTCCAGGGGGTATCTTTTCTATTCCGCAGAGGAACAAAAGGTTTTTGTTTCTCAGCATGCCCACTTCTTGGAAACTGAATTTTTAGAAAGTCAGATAAGTGGGAGCGCAATAGAACTGGAAGAAATTCCAGAACCACAAGCTATTACTGAAAGCTTGGAAGAACCAGAAGTTTCAGGAGAACCGGACATTCCTGCGCCGCTCCGCAGGAGTAGTAGGCAGTCTCATCTGCCCGAGAGATACTACGGTTTTCTCATAGACGGGGATAAAGAGGATTGCACTGTTGATTATGATGAGCCTACTAGCTTCCAGCAAGCCATTCAGAGCGGTGACTCAGTAAAATGGCTGGATGCAATGCGGACCGAGATGGAGTCCATGTACAACAACAAAGTTTGGACTTTGGACTTTGCTCCAGAAAGGGTAAAACCCATAGGCTGCAAATGGATCTTCAGAAGGAAGATTGGTGTAGATGGGCAGGTCGAAACCTATAAAGCTAGACTTGTTGCAAAGGGTTTTCATCAAAGACCTGGTTTGGACTATGACGAGACATTTTCTCCAGTAGCTATGCTCAAATCCATTCGGATCCTACTTTCCATTGCTGCCTTCCACGATTATGAGATCTGGCAGATGGACGTAAAAACGGCTTTCCTAAATGGAAATTTGGAAGAGTGCGTCTATATGGATCAGCCGGAGGGATTCGATCAGAGTGGGAGCAGCGGTAAAGTGTGCAAGTTGCTTAAGTCTATCTATGGACTGAAGCAGGCATCGCGGAGTTGGAACATCTGCTTTGATGATACTGTCAAAGAATTCGACTTTATCAAAAACCCAGATGAACCATGCATTTACAGTAAGATTGTAGGGAGAACTGTGGTATTCCTCGTCTTGTACGTGGATGATATTCTCCTAATAAGAAATGATATTCCTATGCTACAGTCAGTCAAAGGATTCTTGTCACAGAGGTTCTCCATGAAGGACCTGGGCGATGCCAACTACATTCTGGGGATCCAGATCTATCGTGATAGATCTAAGAGGATGTTGGGACTTTCACAGTCCAGGTACATCGACACCATACTGAAACGATTCAGTATGGAAGATTCCAAGCGCGGTAATCTACCGGCTTGTCACGGAATCACCCTCTCCAAGGAGATGTCTCCCAAGACTGATTTGGAAAGGGCTCGCATGTCATCTATACCCTACGCATCTGCGGTAGGCTCTATAATGTATGCGATGTTATGTACCAGACCAGATGTAGCATACGCATTGAGCGTTGTAAGCCGGTATCAGTCGGACCCAGGGGAGAAACACCGGATAGCAGTAAAGAACATTCTCAAGTACCTGAGAAGGACTAAAGAGATGTTCTTGGTGTATGGCGGAAAAGACCTCCAGATCGAGGCCTTTGCTGACTCCAGCTTCCAGAGTGACAAGGATGATTCCAAGTCCATGTCGGGTTATGTCTTTACCCTCAATGGAGGGGCGGTGTGTTGGAAGAGTTCCAAATAGGAAACCGTTGCTGACTCGACGATGGAAGCGGAATATATCGTTGCTGCTGATGCCGCAAAAGAAGCCGTCTGGATAAGGAAGTTCATGAAAGAACTTCAGGTGGTTCCATCCATTATTGATCCAATACCTCTGTATTGTGACAACAACGGGGCTATAGCTTTAGCGAAGGAACCCAGGTCCCATCAGAAGTCCAGACACATCTTGAGGCGGTATCACCTGATCAGGGAGATCGTGGATCGCCAGGAGATCGAGGTTCGGAGGGTTGCTACGGAAGATAACACTGCAGATCCACTCACGAAGGCCTTACCCCAGACTCAGTTCAAGCGGCTGATCGAGATGATAGGTCTTCGATACGCCAGTACATGGCCTTAGTGCAAGTGGGAGATTGTTAGTGTATATGCCCTAGAGGCCATTACTGTATCATACTAGTTTTTATATTAATTGATGGAATCTTAGGATATTCACATTTGTATAGACAATCTTGCTCAAAATGGTAGTATGCTACTTGGTTTGTTTCTACTTCAATGTGTACATGTGTTTCTTTTAGCATATCACTTATACACATTAGTGGAGCCCTTAGGATCTTTGCTTGATTACCAGCGTTGTGATGGCAGTCACACTCGTGGGGGCTGGGTAATCTACAAGCACATCCTTATACAGGTCCCTGGTCGTAGGACTATCGAGACAGGGCATCGATACTCCGGAGTAGACTAGCGTATGCGCTTCTCATCCCAGCAAGGGAGACGGTCTGTCCCACAGCCGTCAGTACGTCGTACTTGAGATAGTATGCGAGTGCTCCTTAGGTTACGAGTACACTGGACAGGACTCGTCGGGAACTATTGGTTGGTACTATACCTATCGTCAGTTATCAGTTCCCAGGTGACATGAGTACAGCTTAATCCGCTGACTTGACACTGTCACTTCGCCTCGAGTGTGTTCCCACTGTACTTTGATTACTACCCTACCACGGCTCAAAGGAGTCGTGCAAACAGGTAGTAGTTGGGTGCAGTCCCGAAGCACTTGGAGGCAGTGACGGTTAGACAGGATTTGTCTCTCCCGGTATTGGGAGTTGATATCGCGCTGTGTCAAGGAGAGCCATTACACATAGTCGTCCCTGGCCAGGGCAAGCGGGATATACTGGTAGGTTTCCAGTGTTATCTCAGGGTGTTCTGGGCTACACTCCGACACGACTTGTACCGCTATTAGGGGACTGACGTTTACCGCCCCCCTAGGCCCGCCATGCGATATTTTCAGACGAACAGACCGGACTGTACGGAGACTGTCACATTCAGGCTCAGTAGGAGTTCGGATGGGTTTCACCTCATCAGTCTTCTTATCGGCATCTACCTGGGGGCCGTTACACACAGCTAGTGCCGCTTGCGGTCTGTGGTTAAACCCACTGCCAGCGTAGTGTCGAGTCTTTAGAGTCCCACACAGAGAGCTATTCGCCTTTGGGCAAAACAGAGTAGAGGTCGCATGGTTTTGCGACAGGGTTCGTTCACATCCGTGCACTTGTGCACGTTTGGTGTCCGGGCATTTATTACTAGCGGGCTTTGGTTTAAGCCAGATCCTAGTATACGTTTTGGGATTGGTTTTATCTCGTTTGTATTCGTGTTCCTCGGAACACGGATGTGGGTGTGTATGCACAGTTGACCGAGACAGAGGCAGAGGATTCTCATTAGGGTTGTTGACTGCTGACTTTTTCTAAAGCCTAACGAGAATAAGAAATATGATTAATAATAATATTAATTAAGTATTATTGTGCCATGGTTGGGTTGAAAGTTTGACTTTGTTTACTTGTTGACTTTGTTGACCAGTTGACTAGTTTGGACTTGTTGACCATCATCATTTCAATGGCTATCATTTCATGGCTATGACTTTTGCTTGCTTGTTTGTTTACAAAATGCATGAAATGATAATACCATTGACATGAACCATCACAAAATACTTAATTATTGTTATTATCATGATTATTTTTATTTTTGAGAGCATGGTTGTAAAAGTCTTCTCTCATTCTATGATTCCCACTCTCTCTCATCCAAGCTCTCCCTCTTCCTCTTGCTCTTCCTCTTGCTCATGGTTCTCTTGTCTCATGAGTTGAGAAACAAGAACCATTGAGATAAAACCCTAAAACACTTCTCTACTCATCCTAGAGTACAAGGTCTAGCAAGCCATGTATTTTAGTTTCCTCTTGATTGAGGTTGGAGCCAAAGGCAGAAGCTTTCGGGTGGATCCATCTTCGGCACAAGGAGACGACGAGGTGAGGCCGATCCGACCACTACAAGGAGTCAAAGAGAAGGAGTTCAAGATTAGGTATAACCCCTAACATAGTAGCTAAACTCTTAGTTAGGTTGTTAGATAGTTTGTTTAGCAAAGATCCGGTTTAGAGTCCATGTTACCCTTCACCGAAAAATCGTTTTTCACCATTTCCGCAACCCCGATAGAACCGGAGACGGGTAACGTGGACTTACAGTTCTTACTTTACATAGTGGTATTCCTTGTAGAATATCCAGCACCTTATTCGATAAGGAAAGAGTCGAGATCCCTTCACCGGGAGTGACCTCTTTAGCGAAACTAGAAAAGCCTCAAAAACACACCCTTTCAAAATCACTAGTTTCTACAACGATATCAAGTTCATTACGCTCATGGTTTTTCTGAAAAACCTGCGTAGCCCTCCGTCATTTCAGATAAGTACTATTTAGTATTCGTGCTACGTTTGTTGGCTTTCGTCAAAGCGTAGTGTGCGGTAGCTAATTAGTGCTTATCTGCTAAAGCATAAGATGCGATTGGATTAAGATAGTCGTACGACTTTGTTGGCTTTCGTCAAGGGTCGTACGGGTGGGTTTAATTCAATCAAGAAATGTACGGGTTGAGCTTGACTAGCGTCCTTTAGTTTGTTGGCTTTCGTCAAGGTCATAGGATGCTGGGGGTAAAAGTATTATCGGGAATTTCAAGTGTTGAAATTTGCAATGAGATTACATACCTTCTATGAGATAGTTAGATCCCGATACCCACTGCGAGTAAGAGTTACTCCTGAGAGAATTTTACACATAACAATTAGCCAATCAAGTAGGTGACTAGAAAAGTGTTAACGGGGTTACGCCCCTGGGAAACCGATGTTTACTCTAATTAGGTCCGTGCGAAAGCACGGGGAACCTCCCTCAAAGTACCAACACTGGCCTGGCTGAAAGATTGGCGAACTTGTAAGGTGTAATTAGTCCCGGCTAATCTTACCTTTTATGGTTTGAAAGAAGATTTGATAAAAAACAGTGGGAGACGTCCTGATTAGATAAGATAATAACCAATCTAATCCTGCAAAGAGCGCACGCAAAGTGATTATCCTTCTCTCTCTCCTAGTAGCGACCAATATAATGCCTAAATCAAGATAAAAATATGGATGTATTGACTGAACCCGCTTGTTATACTGAGCAGGGGAACGTTGGTTTTGCTCTCACTTATAAGTGTTATAAGTCCGAGCAGGAAATAGCGGAATATCCGGATTACCACGCCACCCAGATGAAGAATAAGCATATTGATGCATCATCTTCGGGTGTGTTAGTTACAGAGAATTGTTTCTTAGTACACTCTACGTCCTGGGTATTTGATACCGGATTAGGATTCCGCATATGTAATATGTTACATGGGCTACGGAAAGGTAGAGAACTGGGAAAGGGTGATATATCTCTAAGAGTTAAAGAATGTGTAAGTTATGTATATGCCCTAGAGGCCATTGTTGTACATATGATGTATATTATAATGGATGCTTGGATATATATAGAGAGGACTTTCTTGCTCGTCATGATAGTATGCTATTTGGTTTCACTTTATCTTAACATGTTGACTTGTATATGTTTACTATCTTACTCTCACATGTTGATAAAGCCCTTAGGATCTGTACTCGACTGCTGGGACTATGATGAGATCATACCAGTGGGGCCACGGTAGTCGATGAGTACATCCTATAATTGTTCCTAGTCGAGGGTATATCGAGGCAGGGCATCGATACACCAGAGTAGACTAGCGTATACGCATCATGACCCATATGATAGGCGATGGATGGTCCCATATCCATCGGTGTTTTGACATCAAGGATGGTGTACGGGTGCTCAGTGGAGACTGGGTACACTGGACGGACTCACCGAGAACTCCCAGATGGTGATATACTATACGTCAGATGGCAGTTCTCCGGTGACACTGGTACAGGGTAGTCTGTAGACCCGAGATCGTCATAGAGTCTTGTGTGATTCCCACTGTGCTTTGATTTCCACCTTACCACGTCCAAGAAGGCGTGCAAAACGGTGGCTTTTGGGTGCAGTCCCGAATCACATGGAGGCAATGAGCGATAGGAGGGGATTCGTCTCTCCCGGTATAGGGAGTTGATGTTGTGCTGTGTTCGATTGGCTATAACTGGAAGTACCTGGCCAGGGCTGATAGAGAGATTTACTGGTAAGTGTTACCAGTAGTTTCTCGATCCGTTATGAGCCTCACATCGACACGACTTATCGGTTACTGGGGTCTGACGTATACTGATCGCACGCCAAAAGCTTGTCGGATGTTCAAAGTTCTAAAGTATAACCGCGATCAGGACGGTGTCGCTTTGCAGCTAGCCGGTTGAGCACGGGTCGATCCACAGGGAGATGGTTGTATGTCCTTTCTTATTTTAGACGAGTCAATAAAGAATTTGTATGTGTTTGTTCAGTCTAACCTATGTGTATTATTTGCAAGTATAAAGTTGTTAAGAAAAGATACGAAAATGTAAGCTAAAGAAATCCGTACTCAAAACCTTTGAGCCGAGTCTTGACCAGTTGAAGCTAGAGCAATCGGCAACAACGTGGATTAGGGGATTTAAGCGCGGTATTCGTGGAATCCGGCTTATTTACCCTTGTCCTTCCGTTCTTGTCTCTTGCTTTTGCCTCCGGCCAAACCAAACGCAACCGGTCGCGGTTAGGAATCACCGTTATCTTGTTAGGGTAGGGTGCCTAACGGAGCGCTTGCGTAACGTTTGGGCGGAGTTCAATGGAAAATAACGGGAAAAGAAAATGAGCAAAGAAATGTTAACTTACAATATCGTATTGATTCTTAACAACAACAATAATTACAACCATTCACAAAATGAACAAAAAAGAGAGAACAAAAAGAACAAAGAAAAGAAAAGATTACAAGTAAGTAAGTGCATGAATTTAAATTGCAAATAAGTAAAGCAAGGTAATAAAAAGAAAGTAACAAATAAGCAATAAAAAGAACTAGAACTAGAACTCAAGACAAGCATGGGATCAATAGCCAACCCTTAAACTTGCAAGCTCAATCAAGAGGTTGCAAGATTAAGAGAAGGGTAAAGAACTCATGTGAAGTGAAGAACTAATTCCATAAGAAAATACAACCCTTGAGATCAATAACAAACCCTTAAACTTTCAAGCTCAATGAAGAGGTTGAAAGATCAAGAGAAAGCAAGAATCTCAAGGGGAAGTTAAACTAACAAGAAAGATAAAAAAAACCCTCATCTTCATTAACATCCACTCAATGCTCTCACTACATTTTCATGGAGGAAGAATGAAGAAGAAGAAGAAGAAGACTAAATCCTAACAAAAAGAGGCTAAAAGAATGGGCACCATTGGCTTGGCAAATTCTGGGGTATTTATAGGCAGGGAACTGGAAACCTAGGGCAAGAATCGGGCTCCATATGAAAGTACCAAACTGCCCCCAGAAAACGACAGAGAGAAGAGTCTGCATGGCCGCGGTTCCGCGGCCTAAGCGCGCTAATGCCGCGGAACCGCGGCGCTTTAGAGGAGTTAGGCCATAGGATTTTGTGGGGTTCCCTGGTTTGATGTCTTCTTCAGTGTAGTATATGACTTTTCTCAGAAACTCTTCACAATTCTTCCAGAATTTCAGTAGATCAAAAGGTGATGTGATGTGGATCTTTTGCCATGATTTCCTCGAGCTCCGCGTAGATTTCTTGGATCTTATGTTGACATTGAGCTTTGTGCATGACATGACAATCGATTTGCCATTTTGTCCCTTAAACTGGTATGTGGCAACACACGGATAGAGAGCGGAGACCCGTGCTTTATCTGTTGTTGGCAGTAATCCGGAATTTGTCGTACTCTTCCATGGATTTCACTGTTTAGAGTTGAGAACCAGTATTCTGCAAATATGTAGCAAACACTGATCAAAAGCACCTGCCTATAAATAAACGAGCGTAAGAATGGGCGGTATAAAATGCAATATTCTGGTATGATCAAATACCCCCAAACTTAACTTTTGCTCGTCCCGAGCAAAACCAATTATTCACAAAAAAGTCCTAACCGCACTTTCGCAGGGAACGCGATTGCACTGAGCACGTGCAACAAGCCGTTAAACCTCTAGGTGTCCCTAGTAGGAGGAGTGTTGTCTCCTGAGGGTTTTCAGCGGATTACACCCACAAAATCCCGTCAAGCTAGTGTTACAAGTTAACATCGATTCTACTCCTACAATTTAGTATTTACGTTAGAAATTCTATCATCCTAAGTTAGAAATATCCAACCCTTATGTTTCACACCTCCTATCTGTTTTAACTTTAAATCCTATACGTTCCAAAAAAGTTTAGAAAGATGTTGGTTCTCCTGAGTTTTCCTTCTAAAGTGCGGCCTCAAATCAGGGATTTTTATCAACTTTACAGAAAACACAAGTCTTATTCTTTATTTCTGTCTCTTATCCAAACATCAATTGTATACCCCTACGTGTGTGTATATTTGCACCCCTACACTCAAGAATTCAATTCAAGCTATAATACCCTTGCCCTAATACCTAATACTACTTCTTTTCATTTAATGATGGACGGTGTTGCTCACACACTTTTCATGCGACTATTAATGCTTCTTGAGGCACTAACGGCCGATTACTGAATGTGTGAGCTTAAAGCGTAAATAGCAGTTTCCAGGTCTTGACTTTATTCTATTTTTCTTTTTATTTTTCTTTTTCTTTTTCTTTTTCAAGACCGGATATATTTTTCAACATGCTCTTTTGGTGTTTAGCTTTAAATACCGTTTTTTCTTTCATACTAGGCTCTCAGGCAAGAGTATTTCAAAGTATCCTCTACTATCCCAAGTTTCAAGGTGCGTGTAAGTGCAGTTTGTAAGGTATATACTTTCTAAATTTGAACTCAAGAAAAGAAACTATTTTTCAGACTTATCCTTCAGTAAAACTTCGATACTTTCCCTTCATCTTGACTTAACTTAAGAACTGAACTCAAGATTACCTATTTCTCAAAAAAAACTGTAAGGACGTATACTTACCAAAGTTAGACAGAATGAGGGTTATTTTTAGGGTTTTCAATCCCTAAGCCTAGAATTTAGTTATTTCTATCATATCAACTAAACTTTCGGAATAAAGATCTAAGTTACCCTATTAGCTAACTTGACGACAAAGTTTTTATAATTTTTTTGGAAAATTTTCAATTTTTGTGGGTTTTTAATAAAGTATGCAAATGCAAAATATACAAATGAATGCGAAGGAAGAAAGCTTACCGAGCACACCCCCAAACTTAAACTTGACAGTGCCCTCACTGTCAGGCTATACCAAGAGGGTCAAAATTGTCGGTGCTCCCTAAAAACAAATTACATACAGAACAAAAAAGAAAACAAAAAATATATACAAAAAAGGAGTCCCCCCAAACTTAAGTAAAACAGTGTTTCCACTGTTAAGCGTTGAAGTTCAGGATTAGGGGGGAAAGAGAATAGTATCAAGCTATACAAGACCTTACACAGGCCAAAAGTAAGCACCAACCATTCAAAATTTTATCTCTGTAATGTGCTGGCTGGTGAGAGAATACGGAGAGGTAAGAAATGGAGAATACGCGAGACCGTATGTGGAGAGGAGTGGAATACGGTCTTGGTATATGAGAAGAAGAATGGCGGAAGGGAGAAAGAAGTGGAATACGAACTTGAGGGTGGAAATGGATTGAATAAATTAGTACAATTTTTAATGATCGATGTGAAAAGAGGGATTGTACTAATCTATCAATATGGCGAGAATTTGGGTCAAATCCCTCAAGATTCATAAGAAACCATGGGTACGCCGAACTTGGTAAACCAGACACAGGAAATGTAAGTGAGACGGGTTCTTGCAAGGTCGGAACGATGGAAAGGATGGAGGGAAGTGATCGAGGAGGGGTATCGGTTAAAGGTTCAGGAGGGTGTACACAGTCAATGACAGGGACAGGATGAATGGGAAAATCCGACTCATCAATTAAAACTGGTTCATCCTCAAAACTATCCTCAACATTCTCCTCAAAATTTAGCACATCCATGCACTTCTCTTCAAAATCCAGACGCATATGGGGTTCGGAAAAAACATTTAATGACTCGGGATGATGAATTGGATAGAAAAATTCAGCCAAATCTATGGTTTCATCATCCAAAATATTCCCAGCGTCAATATCCTCAATCAAGTGAAAATCGATATTCTCAGACACCTCATCAAAAGCATGGATATTAATCGATTCAGGTTCTAAGATGGAGGTGTAGAGGTCAAAAGGATTGGGTGTTGTTTCACTTGGCAAGGTCCCTTCACAATCTGGCAAATCAAACACTACAAAGTCGCACAACTCATTAATCATTCTATCTTCAATTGGTGAATCGTTGGGAACACTAGATAGATATTCAAAACTGGAGTTGTGGGATTCAAGTTGAACCGGGTAGGCTTGATTCGGAAGGGGGTACAGCTCACTCTCTCCACTCAAATTCACATCCTGTCCTACCGCCTCATCATACATTAAAAAATTAGGAGCTAGTTGAAAACTAGCTACCGGGTCAGTATGTTGTACGAGAGCGGCCATGGACGCATTCAAATCCATCATCTGTTGGCTTGACGCTACCCTAAAGTCTTCCAACGACTGTTCTAGACTAGACATTGGTTGTGAAGGGGTTTCAGTAAAAGATTCAAAGTTGTTTGGATACTGAAAACTCTCAAATGGTGGTTCTGATGCAATGTCTAGGGAAGGTGCAAAAGTAGGGTAGGATTGGTAGGAATTGAATGGCTGGACAGGAGCAGGATCAACATTTGGATAGGAAGGTGAATGGAATTGTTGATCCCAAGAATTTGAAGTGGTGAAAGGAGTGAAAGATCGGCTACGGGATAGTTCAATTCGTTCAGCAAGAGACATTGGTCTCGGGGTTACAACTGGATTTTCAAAAGGTGTATCAACGCAAGAAGGGGTGAATGTTTGAAATGGTTGATACGAAGTGGATTGCGGGGTCCAGTTGTTCGTCCTAGACGCGTCTATCCGATCTTTCAATAAAATTTTGGGCATGGAGGGGTCAGTCGAAGTTCGGCCAAAGCAAGAACCGTAAGAAGTAATGTCTGGTTGTGGGTACCAAAGTTCGGCAAGAGTTTTGCGAGGTGGAGTACCCATAATATGAAGAGAGAAAGAAAGAAAGGCAGAGAAAAGGAGGGGGAAAAAATTTTGATTTTTTTTTTTATAATAATTTTTTTTTTTAGGTAGATATTAACAAAAGAATGAAATATATACACAAAAAGAATCTGGACACAGACAATCACGACACAAAAATACCACACACCTAATCGTTCTAGGGTTCACCTAGGTCAACTAGACCTGCTCCAGAACTTGATTGTCGAAGTAAAACTGTGTCGAGAAACGGGCTCAAGATACACTGATCACGAGGCCAGGTAAGTGCAAAGATAAGGGGAGGTTTTCCAACGCTTTCACGAAGTTCCTTAATTAAATAACCCTTTCTCTTTTGGCGGTTTCGCCGTTAACACTTTCCTAGACACCCCGTAAATAATGTACCGTTAAGCGAGGTTCTAAACACGGTTAACTTCTCCTAATGAGCGCGAAGTCCTTAAGGCTTAAAGTCTAATTTCTTTTAAAATTTGTGCGGGTAAACGTTATGCTCAAGTTCGTGATTTGTGGGCCACGGAAAAGGTGATGAAATCCTTTACCGTATATTGTGGGGTTCGCTTGCCCTTAAGTCCGTATTAATGTATGCAATGCGCAATTCAATAAAAATTCTATAAAGAATCAAACAATCGTTTTTTAGTTTAAGCACGGCACTACAACAAATACGGGTTAGTCAATTTTTAGCGTTTGCTAGCGAACTTGCAAAGAATCCTGCAAAGAATAGTATATTGGATGCGTCGGATTTGAGAGAAGGTGTTAGTAAAGTACGTACCGTTAAGTTTTTGGGTTAGGAAACCCCCGTTGAATCAAATCCGGTAAGCTTGAAAAGTGCGCTTGCGCGGGTCAAACTACCCGGATCTTTGGCACTGTATTTTGCAATCACCTTAGCCTTGAACGTACACTTTGCTCCCCACAATCGCCGTTTGCGAATCCCCAAAAATCTGCAGACTTGCTCACAAAAATTATCAAAAAGATTTTTTTTTTATAAATATATACAAAAAGAATATTAACCCGAATAACAAGAAAGAAAATACGCTACCGTCTCCCCGGCAACGGCGCCATTTGATCGCACGCCAAAAGCGTGTCGGATGTTCAAAGTTCTAAAGTATAACCGCGATCAGGACGGTGTCGCTTTGCAGCTAGCCGGTTGAGCACGGGTCGATCCACAGGGAGATGGTTGTATGTCCTTTATTATTTTAGACGAGTCAATAAAGAATTTGTATGTGTTTGTTCAGTCTAACCTATGTGTATTATTTGCAAGTATAAAGTTGTTAAGAAAAGATACAAAAATGTAAGCTAAAGAAATCCGTACTCAAAACCTTTGAGCCGAGTCTTGACCAGTTGAAGCTAGAGCAATCTGCAACAACGTGGATTAGGGGATTTAAGCGCGGTATTCGTGGAATCCGGCTTATTTACCCTTGTCCTTCCGTTCTTGTCTCTTGCTTTTGCCTCCGGCCAAACCGAACGCAACCGGTCGCGGTTAGGAATCACCGTTATCTTGTTAGGGTAGGGTGCCTAACGGAGCGCTTGCGTAACGTTTGGGCGGAGTTCAATGGAAAATAACGGGAAAAGAAAATGAGCAAAGAAATGTTAACTTACAATATCGTATTGATTCTTAACAATAACAATAATTACAACCATTCACAAAATGAACAAAAAAGAGAGAACAAAAAGAACAAAGAAAAGAAAAGATTACAAGTAAGTAAGTGCATGAATTTAAATTGCAAATAAGTAAAGCAAGGTAATAAAAAGCAAGTAACAAATAAGCAATAAAAAGAACTAGAACTAGAACTCAAGACAAGCATGGGATCAATAGCCAACCCTTAAACTTGCAAGCTCAATCAAGAGGTTGCAAGATCAAGAGAAGGGTAAAGAACTCATGTGAAGTGAAGAACTAATTCCATAAGAAGATACAACCCTTGAGATCAATAACAAACCCTTAAACTTTCAAGCTCAATGAAGAGGTTGAAAGATCAAGAGAAAGCAAGAATCTCAAGGGGAAGTTAAACTAACAAGAAAGATAAAAAAACTCACATCTTCATTAACATCCACTCAATGCTCTCACTACATTTTCATGGAGGAAGAATGAAGAAGAAAAAGAAAAAGACTAAATCCTAACAAAAAGAGGCTAAAAGAATGGGCACCATTGGCTTGGCAAATTCTGGGGTATTTATAGGCAGGGAACTGGAAACCTAGGGCAAGAATCGGGCTCCATATGAAAGTACCAAACTGCCCCCAGAAAACGACAGAGAGAAGAGTCTGCATGGCCGCGGTTCCGCGGCCTAAGCGCGCTAATGCCGCGGAACCGCGGCGCTTTAGAGGAGTTAGGCCATAGGATTTTGTGGGGTTCCCTGGTTTGATGTCTTCTTCAGTGTGGTATATGACTTTTCTCAGAAACTCTTCACAATTCTTCCAGAATTTCAGTAGATCAAAAGGTGATGTGATGTGGATCTTTTGCCATGATTTCCTCGAGCTCCGCGTAGATTTCTTGGATCTTATGTTGACATTGAGCTTTGTGCATGACATGACAATCGATTTGCCATTTTGTCCCTTAAACTGGTATGTGGCAACACACGGATAGAGAGCGGAGACCCGTGCTTTATCTGTTGTTGGCAGTAATCCGGAATTTGTCGTACTCTTCCATGGATTTCACTGTTTAGAGTTGAGAACCAGTATTCTGCAAATATGTAGCAAACACTGATCAAAAGCACCTGCCTATAAATAAACGAGCGTAAGAATGGGCGGTATAAAATGCAATATTCTGGTATGAACATATACCACCCCTAGACTAGATATGCAACATATCAGACGAAGAGACCGGACTGTACGGGAGTGTTACTGATTGGATTTACAGGAGAATGTACAGGCTAGCTTGTTGATCTTATGATCGCTCAATACCTGGATGGCTGTTACGTTTAGCTGACCGCTTGCAGCTTATGGGTGTTTGATATGATCATCACATGCTACCGGGGTATTGACGATTCTTTAGAGTCCTACACAGAGGTTTATTGACTCAGGCAAAATGGAGTAGGGGCACATATGTGATATGTGCACGACCGAGGATAATGCGATATGAGATACCGTATTATATCCTCGCGATATTTAGATATGAGCCAGGTCATCGGATCAAGTGTTGATTCGATGAATTGGTACATGATATATTAGTCGGTTATATTCGATATAGCCGGATTGTCGGATCAAGTGTTGATTCGATAATTTAATGTATAATAATATATATGATGTATTGCATTACATTATCTAATATTGGCTCGCTTTATTATTTCATTTTCTCACCGGGTAATACATTGATATATATGCGATATATGTTAATTGTATTATTTTCTTTTGTTACAAAATATATTATATGTGTGATATATAATATTGTAACATGATATGATTACTAATGCAACATGTTTAGTGGAGATTAAACAAGGTTAGGGTTTGAATTGGGTTAGTTCTTTCATGAACATTCTAGAAGGTTTTCTTTTGTCATGAGCTAAGATATTATGGTTGATATTTTCTAGTGACTCATTCTTAACCCAATCCAAACCCTTAGCCTTAGTTAATTCTCTACATGGGTTAGCCTTGTCATAGTTGACCATGGTTACATTATTAATCATATATCATTTCATTATTCATCACAAAAGGAATTAATTCATTATTCATCTTCTTCTTCAACCTTGAGCTTTGAGAAAGCTTTCTAGATTTTCATTTTGTGATGTTTAAGTGTGAGAATTTGATATAAAAAGAAAGCATAAGTACTACTCCATCATCCTCATCTAATCTAGCCAATTAGATTAGGGTGTTCACCTCATTAGAGAGAGAGAGCTTGAGTTATAGAAACTTCGAGGTAGATCATCGGAGAAAAAGAAGACTACAAGCTAGCATGGATCGTTCGAGTTGTGGAGCCTCTCTTGAGTCCGGGAGATCATGGATCGCGGCGAAGGGACTTCTACTCAGAGCTTATGAAGCGAAGGAGCGGACTACAAAGGTTGTAATCCCTCACTCTTAGTTGTAAAGATGTTTACTTGCATGTTAAACCCTAATAATCTAGCAAAGATCCCGGCTTTGGATTGTTCGGCACGTCTAAATTTTAAATCGGGCATGGTTGATGCCTTATAGACCTTTGTATGACTGCCTATGAACCCTACAGTGGTATCAGAGCCTAGCTAGAGCATTAGGCGACGTGTATACGAAGTTAAAACTCTGATCGAACCCCGAAACGTCGAAATAGACCCCTCTCTGGAAATTTTGTAAAAATGTGATTTTTTCTGCATTAAAAATACTTTAAAAAATAAGCAGGGAATTCTAAGAATTACCATGAAACACGAACCCAAAATACCATGAAGTCGCCGCGGAACCGCGGCAGGAACATGCTTCCCGTGGCGGTTCCGCGGCCGAACTTTGGCATTATTGACACATGTTTGCACAGTAATGTCCGTAGTTGTTCCTGCATATTTCTGGGTATTTTTAATCTGACTCAAATGTTGAGTGTTCTGGGGTTTATTTTGTAATCGTAGATTCGATCGGAAAGTTTAATTTCGTTTTGTTTTCCGGATATTTTAGAAACTGTTAAAATGTTCGAACGGATATCATTAACTCACTTTTTCCCGGCACGAAAAACTTTCAAGTGTTGAATTTTTCTTGAGTTTAAATCTTTCGGAAAAACATGCAAGTAACGCGGTGGACCCTCTAGAAGAACACAAACCTTAACTCGATTATGTGACCGTCTGAACCACCTCTAAACTTTAGGGTTTGGGGCAGTACGGCGTGCCACATGTGAGGCGTTGGCTTGACCCTTCTACGGCTGGACCATTGGTACTGTGACATATTCTGGGATTATTTGAACTCCGCTCAAGTGTTGAGCTATTTAGGAAATCTTGGGTATTTGATTATCCGATCGGAAAGTTTAATATTGTCTATTTATCTGGAATGTGATACAATATGTGGAATTCATATAGTTAGGCATGAAATGCGAAGTATGTGATATTTCGGATTTATGATGTCTAAAGCGATTGTGGATTCCAAATGTTGTAGTTTTACAATTTCTTTTCTGTGACCGTAAGTGCAGTATGTAGTTGTATTGCCGGTTTTCGTTGCTATACATCAACGACGATCGGTGTATGCAAACTTACTTACGTTGATGATATGAGATATTATGTGTTGCTGTGATATGTTATATTGGATCATCGTGTTCTGAATAGCCGGGGGTTTTATGTGAGATGAGGGTTTTTATTTTCATTCATGTAAAATTCATTTGTATATAATATTCTTTTATTGGGGCACGTCCGGGATGAGGTTGATGTCACCAGTGTATATTATTTACTTTTCCGCATTAGGTAGACCCAAGGAGGGGAGCACAAGTAACCGGGTTCTAGGGTACAGTGGGAGGCCATCTCGAGAAGTCCAAACCGGGTCTCCTAACCCTAGAATTGGCAGTGTTACTTGCCGCTCTCGTAGGGGTCTAGGGATGTGGGAGTGGCTATCCATCGCGACCGTGGAATCCGTGTTTTATACTGGCTCGTATTAAAAACACGAACATCCTAGTATATCCAATATTTCATATATGTTCTTCTGCTGCAATATTCTGTGATGAGATCATATTACTGCCTAAGACGAATGCTTATACTATATATATATGCTGATATATAAATATTACTGCTTTCGTTTCTTCTGTGATGCTTAGGAAGCATAAGCTGATGGGATATATTAATGAGATTAATAAAAAGAAAAGAAATCTAAAAGATGTTGTAGAATCAAAATTTTATAAAAAGGGTAGCTACAGTTTTGCTTTGCAAAGCGGTATATATGATATACCCTGCACCTTATTCGATGAGGAAAGAGCCGAGATCCCTTCACCGGGAGTGACCTCTTTAGCGAAATTGGCAGATGCTACAAACTCACGGTTTAGTTTTTGACAGCTTATATAGTTCTTGCTTTACACAGCGGTATATGCGATATATCCTGCACCTTATTCGATGGGGAAAGAGCCGAGATCCTTTCACCGGGAGTGACCTCTTTAGAGAAACTAGAAAAGCCTAAAAAACACTCCTTTTTTCAAAAACCACTTGATTCTACGACGATATCAAGTTCATTACGCTCAAGGTTTTCTGAAAAACCTGCGTAGCCCTCCGTCATTTCAGATAGAGACTAGTTAGTATTCGTGCTGCGTTTGTTGACCTTAGCCAAGGCGTGGTGTACGGTAGCTAATTAGTATTTATCTGCTAAAACATGAGATGTGATTGAGTTGGGGTAGTCGTACGACTTTGTTGACCTTAGCCAAGGGTCATACGGGTGGGTTTAATTCAATCGGGAAATGACGGGTTGAACTTGGCTAGCACTTATGATTTGTTGACCTTAGCCAAGGTCATAAGTTGATAGGGGTAAAAGCATTATCGGGAATTTCAAGTGTTGAAATTTGCAATGAGATTGCATACCTCCTATGAGATAGTTGGATCCCAATACCCACTGCGAGTAAGAGTTACTTCTGGAAGAGTTTTACACAGGACAATTAGCCGATCAAGTAGGTGTCTAGAAAGGTGCTAACGGGGTTATGCCTCTGGGAAAATGAGGTTTATTTTAATTAGGTCCGTGCGAGAGCACGGGGAACCTCCCTCAAGTACCGACACTGATCTGGCTGAAAAATTGACGAAATTGTAGGGTGTAATTAATCCCGGCTAATCTTACCTTTTAGGGTTTGAAGGAATATTTGATAAAAACAGTGGGAGACATCCTGATTAGATAAGATAATAACCAATCTAATCTTGCAAGAGCATACGCTAAAGTGTTTTCTTCTCTCTCTCTCCAGGTAGCGACCATGTCAGGCCATAATCAAGATAATAATATAGATATATTGACTGAACCCGCTTATTATACTGAGCAAGGGAACGTTGGTCCCGTTCTTTCTTATAAGAGTTATAAGACTGAACAGGGAATAGGAGAATATCTGGATTCTCACGCCGCCCAAACGGAGAACATGCATGTTGATGCACCTTCTTCAGGTGTGTTAGTTATTGAGAACTGTTTCTCAGTTCACCCTACGTCCTGGGTATTAGATACCGGATCAGGATCCCACATATGTAAATTGTTACATGGGCTACGTAAAGGTAGAGAACTGGGAAAAGGTGATCATTCCGTTCAAGTAGGGAATGGTGCAAGTATTGCAGCCAAAGCAGTTGGCGAATATCACCTAGTATTACCAAGTCGTAATACACTGATTCTGAATGAGTGCTATTATATACCGAACATAATGTGCAACATTAAATCAGTTTCTTTATTAAGTAAAGAAGGATATAATTTTGTAGCACAGGATAATGTTATGAACATCTTCCTAGATCAAAAGTTGATTGCATCAGGCTCGTTACATAATGGCATATTCATTCTCAATCAAAATACAATCCTTAATATATAAAACACACACAAGAGGAAGAGTTCAGAAATGAACGAATCCTTCTTGTGGCATTGTAGACTTGGTCATATCAATGCGACACGGCTAGCTAAGTTACATAAGGATGGATATTTGAATCCGTTCGAATTATCATCTTATGATACTTGCCATTCATGTCTCAAAGGAAAAATGACCAAAACTCCGTTTAGTGGACACGGAGAAAGAGTTACGGAACTCTTAGGACTGGTACATAGTGATGTATGCAGTCCCATGTCTACACACGCCAGGAACGGTTCTTCCTACTTCATTACATTCACTGACGATCTCTCAAGATTCGGACATGTGTTCCTGATGAAACACAAGTCTGACGCTTTTGAGAAATTCATAGAATATAAGCACGAAGTAGAGAACCAAACGGGAAAAAGTATTAAGATCCTTCGATCTGATTGAGGAGGAGAATACTTGAGCAATGAGTTCCTAGACTGTCTAAAAGAGAATGGGATTCTCTCTCAGTTTACTCCTCCTTATACACCACAGCACAACGGTGTATCGGAGCGGAGGAATCGCACCCTATTAGATATGGTGCACTCTATGATGAGTACAGCTGAGTTACCTATTTCCTTCTGGGGGTATGCACTAGAGACAACCATATACCTATTGAATAGAGTTCCAACTAAATCTGTGCCTACACTCCATATGAGATATGGAATGGGAAGAGACCATCTCTTAAAAGAGTTAAGATATGGGGTTGTCCGGCCTATGTTAAAAAGCAAAATCCGGACAAGCTCGAGGCACGATCAGTTCTTTGTAAGTTTATAGGATATCCAAGCAATTCATATGGATATCTATTCTACCACAGTGAACAACAAAAGGTGTTTATTGCTCAACATGCCACTTTTTTAGAAAAGGAATTTCTTGCAAAAGAAATTAGTGGCGATGAGGTAGAGCTGGAAGAGGTTCCAGCAACACAAACTGCAACTGAAGATTTAGTGGAACCAAAGGATTCTGGAGTACCCGACGAACCCCAACCTTTCCACCGATCTAGCAGGGTTTCTCATCCACCTGAGAGATACTACGGTTTTCTCATTGATGGTGGGAGCGAGGATTGCATCATAGAAGATGATGACCCGACTAGTTTCGAGCAGGCCATCACGAGTGGTGACTCTGTGAAATGGCTGGATGCAATGCGATCTGAGATGGAATCCATGTACACCAACAAAGTATGGACTTTGGAAAATGCTCCTAAAGAGGTAAAACCCATTGGGAGCAAGTGGATCTTTAAAAAGAAAATTGGTGTAGATGGAAAAGTTGAGACTTTCAAAGCTGGACTTGTTGCAAAGGGTTTTCGTCAACGAACAGGTGTGGATTATGACGAAACCTTTTCTCCAATGGCTATGCTTAAGTCCATCCGGATCTTACTTGCCATTGCTGCATACCATGACTACGAAATCTGGCAAATGGATGTTAAGACCGCCTTTCTAAACGGTGATTTAGAAGAGTGCGTGTACATAACTCAGGCATAGGGCTTCGTAGATAGTGGGAGCAGCGGAAAGGTGTGCAAGCTGCTTAAATCCATTTATGGGTTAAAGTAAGTATCGCGGAGTTGGAACATCTGTTTTGATGTTGTAGTCAAAGAGTTTGACTTCATCAAAAATTTAGATGAACCTTGTATTTATAAGAAGGTTGCAGAGAGTAAGGTTGTATTCCTCGTATTGTACGTGGATGACATACTCTTGATAGGAAATGACGTTCCTATGCTGCAATCAGTCAAGATCTTCTTATCACAAAGATTCTCAATGAAAGATCTAGGTGATGCCTCCTGCATATTGGGAATCATGATCTATAGAGATAGATCTAAACGGATACTGGGATTGTCCCAATCTAGGTACATTGACACCATATTAAAGAGGTTTAGTATGGAAGAATCCAAGCGTGGGAACCAACCCACGATCTCTGGACTCACTCTCTCCATAGAGATGTCTCCCAAGACTGATTTGGAGAGAGCTCGCATGCAAGGGATACCCTATGCTTCGGCAGTAGGCTCTATCATGTATGCGATGCTATGTACCAGACCCGATGTAGCATACTCACTAAGTGTAGTGAGTCGGTATCAAGCAGATCCTGGAGAGAGTCACTGGACAGCTGTGAAGAACATTCTCAAGTACTTACGAAGGACTAAAGAGATATTCTTGGTGTATGGTAACGGAGAACTCCAGGTGGAGTCTTTTACCGATTCCAGCTTCCAAAGTGATAAGGATGACTCTAAGTCGCACTCGGGATTTGTCTTTACCCTCAATGGAGGGGCGGTATATTGGAAGAGTTCCAAACAGGATACCGTTGCAGACTCGACGATGGAGGCTGAATACATCGCTGCCAAAGAGGCTGTCTGGATAAAGAAGTTCATTAGTGAACTTGGTGTGGTTCCATCCATTGAGCATCCAATACCTCTGTATTGTGATAACAATGGAGCTGTAGCTTTGGCTAAGGAACCCAGGTCCCATCAAAAGTCCAGACATATTCTGAGGCGGTATCACCTGATCAGGGAGATAGTTGATCGCCGGGAGATCGAGGTCAGGAGAGTAGATACGAAGGACAACACTGCGGATCCACTCACGAAGGCCATTCCCCAGATACAGTTTGAGAGATTATTCGGGATGCTAGGTATGAGATACTACAGCAGCTGGCCTTAGTGCAAGTGGGAGATTGTTAGTTATGTATGTGCCCTAGAGGCCATTGTTGTACATATGATGTATATTATAATGGATGCTTGGATATATAGAGAGAGGACTTTCTTGCTCGTCATGATAGTATGCTATTTGGTTTCACTTTATCTTAACATGTTGACTTGTATATGTTTACTGTCTTACTCTCACATGTTGATAAAGCCCTTAGGATCTATACTCGACTGCTGGGACTATGATGAGATCATACTAGTAGGGCCACGGTAGTCGATGAGTACATCCTATAATTGTTCCTAGTCGAGGGTATATCGAGACAGGGCATCGATACACCAGAGTAGACTAGCGTATACGCATCTTGACCCATATGATGGGCGATGGATGATCCCATATCCATCGGTGTTTTGACATCAAGGATAGTGTATGGGTGCTCAGTGGAGACTGGGTACACTGGACGGACTCGCCGAGAACTCCCAGATGGTGATATACCACACGTCAGATGGCAGTTCTCCGGTGACACTGGTACAGGGTAGTCTGTAGACCCGAGATCGTCATAGAGTCTTGTGTGATTCCCACTGTGCTTTGATTTCCACCTTACCACGTCCAAGAGGGCGTGCAAAACAGTGGCTTTTGGGTGCAGTCCCGAATCACATGGAGGCAATGAGCGATAGGAGGGGATTCGTCTCTCCCGGTATAGGGAGTTGATGTTGTGCTGTGTTCGATTGGCTATAACTGGAAGTCCCTGGCCAGGGCTGATATAGAGATTTACTGGTAAGTGTTACCAGTAGTTTCTCGACCCGTTATGAGCCTCACATCGACACGACTTATCGGTTACTTGGGTCTGACGTATACCAACCCTAGACTAGATATGCAACATATCAGACGAAGAGACCGGACTGTACGAGAGTGTTACTGATTGGATTCACAGGAGAATGTACAGGCTAGCTTGTTGATCTTATGATCGCTCAATACCTGGGTGGCTGTTACGTTTAGCTGACCGCTTGCAGCTTGTGGGTGTTTGATATGATCATCACCTGCTACCGGCGTATTGACGATTCTTTAGAGTCCTACACAGAGGTTTATTGACTCAGGCAAAATGGAGTAGGGGCACATATATGATATGTGCACGACCGAGGATAATGTGATATGAGATACCATATTATATTCTCGCGATATTTAGATATGAGCCGGGTCATCGAATCAAGTGTTGATTCGATGAATCGGTACATGATATATTAGTCGGTTATATTCGATATAGCCGGATTGTCGGATCAAGTGTTGATTCGATAATTTAATGTATAATAATATATATGATATATTGCATTACATTATCTAATATTGGCTCGCTTTATTATTTCATTTTCTCACCGGGTAATACATTGATATATATGCGATATATGTTAATTGTATTATTTTCTTTTGTTACAAAATATATTATATATGTGATATATAATATTGTAACATGATATGATTACTAATGCAACATGTTTAGTGGAGATTAAACAAGGTTAGGGTTTGAATTGGGTTAGTTCTTTCATGAACATTCTAGAAGGTTTTCTTTTGTCATGAGCTGAGATATTATGGTTGATATTTTCTAGTGACTCATTCTTAACCCAACCCAAACCCTTAGCCTTAGTTAATTCTCTACATGGGTTAGCCTTGTCATAGTTGACCATGGTTATATTATTAATCATATATCATTTCATTATTCATCACAAAAGGAATTAATTCATTATCCATCTTCTTCTTCAACCTTGAGCTTTGAAAAAGCTTTCTAGGTTTTCATTTTGTGATGTTTAAGTGTGAGAATTTGATATAAAAAGAAAGCATAAATACCACTCCATCATCCTCATCTAATCTAGCCAATTAGATTAGGGTGTTCACCTCATTAGAGAGAGAGAGAGCTTGAGTTATAGAAACTTCGAGGTAGATCATCGAAGAAAAGGAAGACTACAAGCTAGCATGGATCGTTCGAGTTGTGGAGCCTCTCTTGAGTCCGGGAGATCATGGATCGCGGCGAAGGGACTTCTACTCGGAGCTTATGAAGCGAAGGAGCGAACTACAAAGGTTGTAATCCCTCACTCTTAGTTGTAAAGATATTTACTTGCATGTTAAACCCTAATAATCTAGCAAAGATCCCGGCTTTGGGTTGTTCGGCACGTCTAAATTTTAAATCGGGCATGGTTGATGCCTTATAGACCTTTGTATGACTGCCTAGGAACCCTACAGAATGGTGCAAGTGTTGCAGCCAAATCAATTGGCAGATATCATCTTGTATTACCAAATACATTGATTCTGAACTAATGTCATTATATACCGAACCTGATATGCAACATTACATCATTTTCTTTATTAAGTTAAAGAAGGATATAATTCTGTATTTGACGGATAATGTTGTGAACATTTTCCTTAATCAAAAGTTGATTGGATCAGGCACGTTATGTAATAGCTTATAAGTTCTAAATCAAACTACAGTTCTAAAACATACAGAACATACACAAGAGGAACAGTTCAGAAATGAACGAAGTCTACTTGTGGCATTGTAGACTGGGTCATGTTGATGAAACAAGACTAGCTCAAGTTCCATATGGATGCATATTTGAATCCTTTCGAGTTTACATCTTATGAAACTTGCCAGTCATGTCTCAAAGACTGGGTGACCAAATCTCCGTTTACTGGAAACAGAGAAAAGAGCTACTAAAACTCTTGGACAGATACATGGTGATGTATGTGGTCCTATGTCTACAAATGCCAAGGTTGGTTCTTCGTACTTCATTATATTCACCAATCTTCTCTCAGGATTCGGACATATGTTCCTGTTGAAACACAAGTCTGAAACTTTTGAGAAATTCAAGGAATATAAGCTTGAAGTTAAGAACCAGACGGGTTGAAGTATTAAGTCCTTCGATATGATAAAGGAGAAGAATACTTGGGCATGGAGTTCCTTGATTATTTAAAGGAGAATGTGATTCTCTCTCTCAGCTTACTCTTTCGAATACACCACAACACAACGGTGTATCGGGACGGAGGTATCGCACCCTATTAGATATGGTGCACTCTATGATGAGTACTGCTGAGTTACCTATTTCCTTTTGGTGATACACACTTGAGAAGCTGCATACCTATTGAATAGGGTTCCTCATCCACTTAACAGATACTACGGTCTTCTCAATGATAGTGGGAGCGAGGATTGCATCATGGTAGATGATGGCCCAACTAGGTTCAGTCAGGTCATCACGAGTAGAGACTCTATGAAATGGCTGGATACTATGCGATCAAAGATGGAATCCATGTACACCAACAAAGTATGACTTTGCATGTTGCACCTGAAGGGGTAAAACCTATTGGGAGCAAATGATCTTGAGAAGATTCTTGGTGTAAATGGAAAGGTTGAGACTTTCAAAGCTATGCTTAAGTCCATCAGGATCAATGCAAGCATCGCGGAGCTGGAACATCTGTTTTGATGTGGCAGTCAAAGAGTTTGACTTCATCAAAATGATGGATGAACCTTGTATACACAAGAAGGTTGTAGAGAGTAAGGCCGTCTTCCACGTATTGTACGTAGATGACATACTCCTGATAGGAAATGGTTTCCTATGCTACACTCGGTCAAGCTCCTCTTATGACGATGATTCTCCATCTGGATGATACCTACTACATCTTGTGGATTATGATCTGTGGTGATAGATCTAAGTGGATATTAGGAGTGTCCCAAATCCAGGTACATTAACACCATGCTAAAAGGGTTTAGTATGGAGGATTCTAAGCGTGGTGGTTCGCCCACTCACTCAGGAATCACTCTCTTCAAAAGATGTCTCCCGAGACTGATTTAAAGAGAGCTCACGTGCAAGGGATACCCTATGCTTCGGCAGTAGGCTCTGTCATGTATGCGATGTTATGCACCAGATTAGATGTAGCTGACTCACTAGGAATAGTGATCAGGAACGGATCTTGGCAGAATCACTGGATAGTTATGGAGGACATTCTTAAGTACTTGAGAAGCACTGATCAGTCGAAAATACTGCATTTTTAACACGGCAATTTCCCAATCAATTGCACTCATCTAGAAGTGTTCGGTATTCATATTGCACATATTAGCAAAACATCTCTGAAATACCAGATTGCATGTGTTAAACTTTAAAACCGGCACTTTTAGGGAAATTGTATGTTTATCATGGCATCGCATCATTCTTGTATAGCGCAACTCTTGTTCCGAGAAATTGTGCAGGAAATTGCAGAGACCGAGTCAAAATTATGAAAACAGTGCTGATAAAATACGCCAACTCAAAGGCTAAAGATCTAGAAGTGATCAAAGGCTAATTACAAGATTTAACATATCATACAAAGGCCCAATTGTCAGCCCAATACCACAGCAGAAGACCCAAGCACTAAGGCTTCCAAACCGTCGCGGTTCCGCGGTGGGAGCTGGCTTAAGCCGCGGAACCGCGGCGGCTCTAAGGCTTCATCTGCTCAAATTTCCTCACGTGCTTTCAAATAACTGTACAAGCTTCCATAAGACTCCCGATTCTCCACGTGGCACATCTAGAAGGCTCGGCTAACAAACTATTTCTAGAAGGCTCTCTTAACAAACTTTTGGAGGGAAAATTCAAATTTTCAAATCCTAGATCTAGAGTTTTGGAGTTCTATAAAAAGGAGCTTAGATCTAGGGTTGAGTTAATTCATTAATTCTTAATCCCCCCCCATTCCATCTACAAGTTGAGTGACATATCTTGTAGCCCCAAATTTTAAATCCAATTCCAAATTCAAGATCCCGAGTACCATTCAAGCAAGAAGCCTTCAACCTTTTAGGAGCCGAGCCGATCTTCAATCGAGCAAGTGATCCAAGCCGATCCGCGACTCAAGGAGACAAGCGAAGCCAAATCGACGATCGAGTTCTTCCTCTTGTAGTTCTTGAGCGATTGTAACGAAATTGTTGATATAAATAAAAGGTGAAATTCTTTTCTTTAATCTTGCTTTCTTTAAATTCTTGCATCATGATTCGATCTCAATTTGTGATTGTAGTTCTTGTTGTGATGTTTGAGTAAGACTTCGCTCGTAAAGGAGTCGAGATGATCGATAGAATGATGATGTAACAAATCTTAATACGATTCTTGAGTCCTACGAGTCTTGTAAACCCTAGCAAGTTCAAGAATCGATGACCTAGTTTCGTTGCGATGCTTTCTTGATTGTGATCGCTCGAAATTAGGGATCTACGATCGTTTCTTGAATTTACTAGAGGCTAGAATATGAATGATATCGAGGAAAGAACAAGGGATAAGATGAAACCCTAGTTTCATAAGAAATCCCTAATTCTTGTCGATCATCATTGATCTAGTATCAATTCATCGAAGGATAAGAATACGTAATTGTAAGATTACATCACATCTATAGATCCGATCGATTCCTACGAGCCTCATTTAGATTCTTGATATTTGGTTGGAAAAATCATCAAACTGTCAATTCTTGATTTTATCGTTTCTTGATTTAGACTAGATTTTCCTAATTCTTGAACTTCAATTTACAAATCATGAATTGTTTTGTTTTCTTTCCTTTAAAGTTTCAACTCATCTAAATCGAAACACGAACGATTACACTTTCCCTGTGGACGATCCACACTTACTAACGCGCTACAATCGACACCGTTATTGATTGCGGTCAAATAATTTTTGGTTGTGATTTCTTTACAATTTTCATACTACACAATCCGAAATCATTCAATCAAGCACTAAAAGAATGTTCTTGGTTCTAGCTTCCAGAGTGATAAGGTCGACTGAAAGTCAGTCACATGCATTGTCTTTATCCTCGGTGGAGGGACGGTATGTTGGAAGAGTTCCAAGCTAGATACCGTGACATACTAGACGATAAAGGCCAATTATATCGCTACCAACGATGCTACCAAAGAGGTTGTCTGGATGAATAGGGTTCATATGATGAACCTGGTTCCTACCATTGGGCATCCAATACCTGTGTATTGGGATGACAATGGAGCTGTGGCTTTGGCCTAGGAACCCTGGTCCCGTCAGTGATCCAGACACATTCTTAGATAGTATCACCTGATCAGGGAGATAGTTGATCTCCGGGAGATCGAGGTCAGGAGAGTTGACACAGAGGATAACACAGCGGATCCACTCACCGAGGCAATACCCCAGATGCTATTCGAGAGACTTTTGGGACGTTGGGTATGATATACTACAACAACTGGCCTATTGTTAGTTATATGTATGCCCTAGAGGCCATTATTGTACATATGATGTATAATATAGTGGATGCTTGGATATATATATAGATGACTTTCTTGCTCGACATGATAGTGTGCTATCTGGTTACCTTTATCTTAACATGCAGACTTGTATTATGATACTGTCGTGCTCTCACGTGTTGATAAAGCCCTTAGGATATGTACTTGACTACCAGGAATATGATGCAGATCATACTGGTGGGGCCAGGGTAGTTCACAAGTACATCCTTCAATTGTTCCTAGTCGAGGGAATATCGAGACAGGGCATCGATATTCCATAGTAGACTAATGTATACGCCTCTTAACCCATATGATGGGCGATGGATGATCCCACATCCATTGGTGTTTGACATCAGAGATGGTATACGGGTGTTCAGTGGAGACTGGGTACACTGAACATGACTCACCGAGGACTCCTATGTGGTAGTATACCTATCGTCAGATAGCAGTCCTCTGGTGACACTGGTACAGGTTAATCTGTAGACCCGGGATCGTCATAGAGTCTTATGCGACTCTCACTGTGCTTTGATTTCCTCCCTACCACTCTCAAGAGGAGTCGTGCAAACAGGTGGATTTTGGGTACAGTCCCGAGTCGTATGGAGGCAATGAGCGATAGGAGGGGTTTCGTCTCTCCCGGTATTGGGGGTTGATGTTGCGCTATGCTCGATTGGCAATAACTGGAAGTCCCTGGCCAGGGCTGATATGGAGATCTACTGATAAGTGTTATCAGTAGTTTCTTGACCTGTTATGAGCCTCACATCGACATGACTTATCACGTTACTGGGGTTTGACGATTTCCACCCCTAGACATGATATGCGACATATCAGACGAAGAGACCGGACTGTACGGTAGTGTTACTGATAGGCTTCATGGAGACTGTGGGCAGGCTTGCTTGTTGACCTTCATATCGCTCAATACCCGGGTAGCCGTTACGTCCAGCTAGTACCGCTGACGGCTTGTAGGTGACTGATATGATCATCACCTACTGCCGGAGTATTGACGAGTCTTTAGAGTCCCACACAGAAGTTCCCTGGTTCAAGCAAAATGAAGTAGGACACATATGTGATATGTGTGCGGGCCTCATTAAATACGAGTATGTGATACCGTATTGTAATCTGGCTGTAATCTGTTATCGGTACGGTTATATGTGATATAACCAGATTGTCGAATCAAGTGTTGATTCGATAATATGATATACAGATAAATGATATTAGACGGTCATATATGATATAACCGGATTATTAGATCAAATGTTGATTTAATAATATGATATAAATTATATGTGATATAATTACATATTAACTAATATCATTAGCTCACTAATTAATCTTCATTAAATATATATATATGATATATATATATATATATATATTAAAATGAAGCATGTCATTTTCTTTTCTATTTTGTGAAAATAGAAATGAGGTATAAAATGAAGCATGGTTGCAAGCATGGGTTAAATACTTGTTTATTCATTCTTGACTCACTATTCAAGCATGGTTGCAATTTAATATTGCATAATTCCATGCTTGAATGAGTGAGGGGTCAAGGATTATCATTGATTCTTGTTCATTCCAAAAGACTTAGCCATTTTTCTTGCTCATGTTTGCTCTTGCTTCTTCTTCCTCCTCTTGCTTTTTCTCAAGCTTCAACCCTCACATAAGATGTGAATCATGAAGCTTGAGCATAAATTAGTGAGCTCTTAATATCCCCTACTTCATCATCTCACACATTTTTAGCAAATTAGTGTGATGTGTTTAATACACTAAAGAGTTTAGTGTAGTGGTAGCTTGAACTAGTAGGAGCTTCGTGGTGGATCATTTTTGGCGCGAAGGCAACGAAGGAAGCCCGTTCAAAGCCTCAAGAGATGCCTAGTGGAGTCGCGGGACTACTTCAAGGAGCAAGTGAAGTGAAGGACTTGATTCTATCAAGGTATAATCTTCCTACACTTATCTAGTTAACATATCATCTAAAGAAAACCCTAATAATCTAGTTAAAGATCTTGTTTGTCTAGCTTAGCACCAAGAAACATTTAAATTTGGCATGGTAGATGCTTCTATAACCTCATCATGGTGCTAAGGTAGTCCATCAGTAGGGGCTCGGGCTTCTACAGTGGCTTTTTACCGGTTTATACATCTCTCTGTATTCTCTATTAAATTTTCAGAACCCCCAAGTCATCGTAGATTCCATTTCATCACCACAAGTTCAACAAAACCGGTATCGGAAAATTCTAAACTCATGTTTGAAACTTTTAAACTCATTCGGGTCAAGGATTCAATCACTAATAAGGTTGTGGTCACTATCTAAGCCTCAATTATATCTCCACTACTCATATCATCCACCACAGCTCACATTTGAAAACTTAAGTTTACAAAATATGCATATAAGGTTCTAAAACTAATTCTTATTCGTTTATGAGGTAAAGAAAGCTAAAGATTTGACAAGACGTAAAAGTTTTACCTCAAATAGCAACTCAAGGAAATTCCTAGATGGCCAAATCTCCCCCAAAACGAAATCTTGATCATGCCATGTTGCTTAGGTTAAGCTTAGGAACATTTTTTGTGAAGGCCATGTGATATTTTGATGAAGTTTTCAAGGTATTTGTGGAGGGGGTAGTGAGGGTTGGAGGAAGATGAAGGAGAAGGAGATGAAGAAGAGAAAGAAGAGATGAGATGAAGAATGAAAATGATGAAGGAACAAATGAATGGTTGTAGCCATTCCACACTCTCTCTCCTCTCATTCCCACCCATACCTCCTTGTCCTCCATGTCTATTCTATTTTTTTCATTTTTTTTCCTTATCTTTTATTTTCTTTTTTTAAAAACCATGATAAAATGAGATATTAATATGTCATTGGTTTAACAAATTAGGCTTGGTTTAATACATAATTAGTGAAGTACTAATCAAGTTCAAATTAAACTTGTATGGAAATAATTATAAGTTAATTTATAAAATGCTTAAAACAATTAAATGCTTTCATAAATAATAATTCATTTTTAAATTCCAATTATATTCAAAAAATATAGGTATATAATTATATCATTCTACTAAAACTCAAATCTATATTCGTATAATATCGGTGAAATTTATTATTTTATTATTTCAATTCCAAAAATAATATTTTCTATTTTCTGAAATGTTACAATATGTTCTAGTTTTTATCAAAATTTACAAAAGAGGTGCTGCCAAAATTTTAAATGACGAAAATGTTTTCAAACTTTAGTATACAATCTACTTGTATTTTCAATAAACTTTACTTATACTTTAAAAAAAGAAACTTGATTTCTAACTTTTTTCCAAAACTCCATCTCCGTTATTTACAGTGGAGTCCGATAGAATTCGCGTGATTCGAGTACCGGTCACGTGTAATTTCCGGATCGTGATATTAAGCCATTGGTATCTTGAATGCCTTCGGAAAACAAATGACTTTCTAGAAGTAAAAAGGGTGAATTTATTTCTAAATATTCTTTTATAAAAATAGCACCTTATTTTGTATAATCTTTATATCTATCTCTACTATTTTAACTACACTTCTTAGGGTAGTTACAATTACAATTTCAAATTGAACAAATATGCAACATATGCATGACATGCGGAATTTTAATGAAATTTGAAAACAAAAAAATTGAGAAAAAATACAAACAGAAAAACTAGATTAGGCAAAATATGATCAAAACAAAAAATGAGGAAAAAGTTGAAAAAATTAATAAAGATTTTTTAAGATATTCAGTTAAGATAACAGATTCCTCATAGACTTTTAGTTAAGATAATGAGAATATCCATATAAAAACATTATTTTACTATATACGTGCATCGCATGTGCATCATGCTATACTATGTTAACCCCAAAGGAGGGGTGTGATTAATCTCAAAAACTATCTAGTAACCGCAATCAAGAACGGCGTCGCTTGTAGCTAGCCGGTGAGTACGGGTCGGTCCACAGGGATGTTGTGAATTTCCTAATCGCTCAAACGAGTTAATTCCGATGGGTGTTCGGATTGATTATTAAATCTAAAAACTAAATCTATCTATACTAAGATTATCTAGATCTAAATCTTGCTAGGGTTAGGTTTAGAAATGGTTTGGAAATGTAAATAAATCTCAACGCTTTCTATACCCAAATTAGGATCTAAGAGGAGTTATGATAATTATTAATAAAGGGGATTAGATCCATTCGGGAAGGTGTTCCTTCCTCTAGCTTCTTGTCCTTCCTTTATCAATCCTTACCCTAACCTCCTTGGAAAACACGCACAACCGGACCTTTATACTACGGTATCACCGCTACCTCGAGGGATAGGATGCCGTAGCGCGCGGTGTGTGCGTGTATGCATGGAGTCCTATTGAAAATATATAATGGGCAAGAAAGGGATGAGAGATCTCATCTCTCAAAAGCCTTCCCCAAAGCTAACCCTAACAAGCGAGGAGACTACTTGCTCATTAGGGAATTTAAAAACATTTATCTAGGGCAAAGAATGAAAAATTACCTAGGGCAAGAATTGAAATTACCTGCTTACTTTACAGATGGCTCTCTCCAAACATCAACACAGGGTTGTCAGATCTGAATTCATGAAATGAAAAGAGGCATCGATGCTCTCCAAAAGAAATATGAATTTTATTCATAGAAAGAGGCATAGGGAGGCATAGCCTTTACAATGATTTAGAGTTCCTATTTATAGAGGATAGGAAACCCTAGATTACAATTGATCCGCATGTCTACATTTACCAAAATAACCCTAGGTTGACTAGTCAAAACCGTCAACAAAATATGGTAAAATTTATTTGCACTTTGGGCCCAAGATGGCCGCGGATCCGCGGCCGCAACAAGGGTTGGGCCACGGTTCCGCAGCCCATTGATGGTCTTGAAGTCTGGGCTTTTGGGTGATGGTTTCTGGATTTTTGGTCTTCTTATTTATTTCATTCTTTCTTTAAAATAGCTTCTGGTTCTCTTCCAGATTTTCCAGTGAACACTGTAGTGGACTTCTAATCGTTCGCTTTGTGTCGACGTCTTGAACCTTGCTTTGTGTACTGGTCTTTATGTAGGCTTGATCAAGAGTCTTCTGTTTATTGGTCAAAGTCTCACTTTTACGTCGTCTTTTATTGTTTTCACTGTTTTAGATCCAAGAACCTGTAACCTGTAATATGTAGCAGACACGCGTCAAAAGCACCTGTTTATTTATAAAACGAATAAGAATGGGGAATATAATAATACAATATTATGGTGTGAACATGGTGTACGACGCATGTGCAAAAGAAACCGCTCTAATTTTCCGCCATCTAAGAATGTGTCAACTTATTATGGAACATGCAATGCACATAATTAAATTAATAAGATATAGAAAAAAGATATGTTCGTTTTTTTAGTTTAGATCTTTTTATTTTTTGTTTGACAAATATCTTAAATACTTTTAATTAAGATAATAACGATTTTTAAAAATTATATAAGATATTAAATTTATAAAAAATAAAAATCCAGAAAAATACCTTTAAAATCTATATTATTTTAACTAATTATTTAAAAAAATTCTCAAATCTTTGCCATGTGAAAATATACAAACGTGAATCGCACGTGCATCATACTGGTTATTATAAGGAAAAGAGGAGGGTCATATGTTGTTCTTATAGTTTTTCGCATTTAATATTCGGAAAAACAAGAAAAAAAATCTTTACTCTAGGATGGTCCACATCATCATTTTTTTGCTTGCACGTAGCGATATGTTTACATCAGAAACAAAATATTTAAAAAGATTCATGAAGATTTTTAGTTAAGAAATTTTCAGACTTGCAGCTAAGATTAGGATGATATCAACATCAAATTTTCTTAATATACACGTGTATTGCACGTGCAAAATACAAGTTATTTTTAATATATACCAGGTTTTGTTGTGCCAAACCTTGGGAAAAGGCCTCGGAAAATAGAATCTGATACCGATTTAATTACTAGTGAGATAAATAGAGTAACAAGTGCAGTGTAACAAATAAGCAGTGGCTTAGTGGTATATGCACTTCCCCTCTCGGGAAGAAGGTGGGTTCGAACCCCAGAAACCCCAGAGGTTCTCTGGATGTGTTGTGTGTTAAGGTTGTGTGTCTTGTGTATTTAGGTTAGGGCTTATGGGTTATGATGATGCTCGATATCGGTAACTCCCCAGATAATGACACGTGGCAGATGACGTGTCCCAGTGCTTTGAAGAAAGGATCCAGAACGTTACGCTGGAATCACACCCCGGGCCTCCGACCTGAGGTTGTTCCCGACCTTCGGTGGCCTTCCACACCACCCCCCGGCTCGCCTCCGAGCTATCACAGAACCAAGATGCCTCGGCCTCCCGCTCATTCCAGAGCCTCCCGCCGAGCTTATCTTCCTCGGTCTCACCGACCGACCCGCAGCACCGATCACAGGCGCCTCCACCACGGCTCCACGAATCTCGCCAGACATGAGTTATCCGCCGCCCATGATCCCGCGTTCCACGCCATCACGATCCTCTATTAACGAGCATATCTCGTCATTAATGAGGAATCCCGCCCATCAGGCGGGCGTAATGCCAGGGGTGTAACGGCCGGTGTGAATCTCACGCCCGCCTGCCCATGGCTGCCACTATATAAACGCCTCTCTCAAACGACCCAGGTAAGCCAATTTTACCCCAATAGGTCGTTACTCTGCCAAAATACCCCGTCTAACTTGATCGTCGGAGAGTCCTCGATGACACAACCACCCCGGGACTTCCTTGCAGGTAGCTCGGTCTCAACCACATAAAACCCATTGAGATCCACACGCTTCAGAAGTCAACCCTCCAAGCCCAATCTCAGCCATCCATCAGCGCTCGCAGCAGATCAACGGAAGGTAACATCTAAAGGAGATCCGGAGATCCATCAGTTGGCGCCGTCTGTAGGAACGCTAGTTCTACTTAACAGAAGTTCAGCTTACGATCTCGACTTCATGGCGAGCGGTCACCGCGACGATCTAAGCACCAGCCATCGCCCTCCCTGCAGTGGAGACGAGCGAGTATCCCCTCCTCCTCCGAACGCCATTCATGCCCTATCCGCTCGGATAGATCGGCTAGCGTCCGTCGTGGATGCACTCGTTCATGTCCAAACGGCAAGGCAAGCTCCCTAGGTCGCCGCTCCGCCACCTCAAAACCGGGACCCCTACAGAGGGAGAGAAGACTCTTCCCGTGTCGGCATGACCGGACACCACCTCGCTGTCTCTGGCGGCCGCAGATCCCCCGGGCCAACGTATTCAATGACCCGGTGGGTGTTGCACAGCTCAACACCGAGATCTTTCGCCAGAGCGCCTCGCCCAGAGCCCCATCGCGCCCCTTTCCCTCTCGAGGAGGTGTCGGTCAGCTCGCCTCCACCCAGGCATGACCGGCACCCTCTCCCTCGACGGGGTCGTGCGCGCGGGACTCGCCACAGCAGCTCAAAGACAACCTCGCCACGGGACCTGAGGAACCTCATCGAACGGAACTGGGGCCGTGGCCAGGCTGAGGTCTCTAGCAGCAGAGGCCAAAAATCATCAGGATACCACGGCCGACTCGACGCCCTCGAAAAGAAGATCGAAGGCATGCATCGGGAAAATCGTCCTTCAAGCGATGGGGCTAAATATGTCGCCGACTCGCTCACGAAGCCCTTCACCAAAGAGCTACTCTCCGTCCACGTCTCCTCCCAGAACAAGCCCCCGAAAGTCTCACTCTTTGATGAGAAGTCCGACCCGAAGGACCATTTGGACGCGTTCACAGCCGGGATGAGTTTTCAGGACTGTTCCGACGCCGCTCAATGCCGCGCTTTCCCGCCACTCTCATCTGCTCCGGACGAGACTGGTTTCGAGGACTCGCGCCACGCTCAATCTCTACCTTCAATGAACTGGCCACCTAATTCCTCGGCCACTTTGTCGGGAACAAACGGCAAAAGAGGACCGTCGACCATCTCTTCACCATAAAGAGCGGGGACAAAGAATCCTTCAAAGGATACGTCACCCGTTTCTACAACGCCCTTCTTGAGGTCCCGGAACACCGGGACGAAACGGTCATTACGGCACTTAGGTCGGGTCTTAGTCACAAGGAGTGGCTATGCTCCTTTGCATTAGCGCAACCTAAGACCATGGACGAGGTAAAGGCCTGGACCGAAGGTGAGAACCAGCTTGAGTCCGAGGTGAACGCCAACCTGCCCCAGACAGAACAAGTCGATCAGAAGAAATCGGCCTGGGAGGAGAAAAAGAAGATTGAGCGGCCAAAGCCCTACTCCCCGAAGTTTCAGGAGTACAACCCGTTCAAAGTCCCCCAGACGGTACTGCTGGAGGAGGCTAAGGGCGAGAGGTTCTTCAAACTCCCCCAGTCTCGAACAGGGCGGCAAAGCGCACCCGGGGCCCTACTGCTGTTTCCACAGGTCGCTGGGCCACTCCAATAAGAACTGCAAGCAGCTCCGAGACTACATCGAGGAGCTAATCCGCTCGGGGCACCTGGCAACGTACTTGTGAGACAAGCGGCAAGACGACCGTGAGCAATATCAACGTCCCCTCCCGGCGAATTGACAATCTACCAAATCATGGCCATATCAGCAGGGGGTACGATGAAGACCGACGAGACTCAGCGTCCCTCACCGATCGAGGGGACTGGCAGCCACCCGAGGAAGAAGGCCAAAGAAGCCAAGCCAATCATATTTACAGACAACTCGCTGGTGATCACAGCTCGCGTCCACCGCTACGAAGTGCAGAGGATACTGGTCGACTCTGGAAGCTCAGCGGACATTCTCTTTTATGACTGCTTTCTGCGTATGGGACTCACCCCGTCGGACCTAAGGCCGACCGCCCATGTCCTATCAAGGTTCACTAACCGCTCCATCCCGGCGGAAGGGGTAATCACTCTCCAATTTAACATCGGGGAGGCAGGCCGTATGCGCACCGTGCCCGTGGAGTTTATCGTCGCGAGAATCCCATCGGCCTACAACGTCCTCCTCGGTCGCCCGACATTGAACTCCCTCTGGGCCCAGATATCGATCTACCACCTAGCGATGAAATTCCCGCTTGACCAAGGCGGGATAGGTCGGGCCTACGGGGACCAACTAACAGCAAAGATTTGCTTCACCGCAACATCTACGTCTGAGTGGCCAAATAACGATGTTGAGGGCGAGGGTGACATCAGGGGTTCTCTGGACACTCGAGACGAGCAAAAAGAAGTCCGAGGGACCCCAGTGGAGCCACCAACAGAGGTCCCCCTCGTGGAAGGGGACGACGAACGAACTGTTCAGATCGGGTTGCTTTTGATCGGGACTCAGCGAGACGACCTGGTTCGCTTCCTTAGAAACAACTTTGACATGTTCTCCTGGACGCCTGCCGACATGCCTGTGATTGACCCCAAAATCGTATCTCACAAGCTCGGGGTAGACCCTATGGTCTGATCCGTCAGGCAGAAAAAACGAAGCTTCGCCCCGATCAAGCAAAAGGCGATCGAGGATGAGGTAGACAGGCTCCTCGCCGCCAACTTCATTCGGAATGTGCCTTACTTGGAATGGTTGGCGAACGTAGTCATGGTCAAAAAGTCAAGCGGGAAGTGGCGCATGTGCATCAACTTCACTGACCTCAACAAGGCCTGCCCGAAAGACAACTATCCCCTTCCTCGAATAGATCAGCTCATCGACTGGTCAGCAGGCCACGAGCTACTTAGCTTCATGGATGCTTTCTCCGGCTACAACCAGATCCGTATGAATCCGGCAGACGAGGATTTCACAACGGACCGAGGGGTATACTGCTACAAGGTGATGCCTTTCGGCCTCAAAAACGCCGGAGATACGTACCAACGCTTGGTCAATCGCATGTTCAAGCCGCAGATTGGCAGGAAGATAGAAGTTTACGTCGATGACATGCTCGTCAAATCAGTCTCATCGGAAGAACACGCCAAGGATCTGGGCGAGGCCTTCGACGTCCTCTGCAAATACAAGATGAAACTGAACCCTGCCAAGTGCGCATTCGGGGTCACCGGTGGAAAGTTCCTCGGTTTCATGGTCACCCACTGTGGGATCGAAGCTAACCCGGAGAAAATCAACGCCATCCTTAACATGGCCGCGCCCAATACTAACGTCGAAATCATGCGGCTGACAGGGCGGGTAACCGCTCTGAGTCGTTTCATGTCCAGGTCTGGGGAGAAGTGCATCCTGTTCTTCAAAGCTCTAAGGAAGATACCAAGATTCGAGTGGTCGGAGGAGTCCAGACCGCCTTTGAGCAATTAAAGAGGCACCTTGCGGCTCCCCCGCTGCTCACTTGGCCAGTTGAAGGGGATGAGCTATCACTATATCTAGCGGTATCCGACCAAGCTGCAGGCTCAGTGCTCATCCGAGAGGTCGACGGAGTCTAGAAGCCGGTATACTATGTAAGCCACGTCTTCAAGGACGTGGAAACGAGGTACCCAGCCATAAAGAAGATCGTCTTGGCACTCATCGTGGCCTCATGGAAACTACGGCACTATTTCCAGACGCACACCTTCCTCGTTCTTACCGAGTGCCCGTTGGGGGCTATCCTCGCCTCCCCAGAGCCCTCTGGCCACTTGGAGAAATGGAGGTGGGAGTTGTCCCAGTTCGACATAAAATACCGCCCGGGACAGGCTATCAAGGCATAGGCCCTGGTCGATTTTATCGTCGAGTGCACCATCCCTAGCAAAGAGTCGGAATACACGCCGTCCATCGCAGCTCAACCCTCAGTCGATGGGAAGCCCGACTCCATCCCTGATTGGATCCTTTACGTCGACGGGTCCTCGATCGAGGAAGGCTGTGGTGCCGGCCTCATCATTCGGGGCCCGAACGAGGCAGAAATGGAGCATTCTCTGAAGCTCGGGTTCAAAGCCTTAAATAACGTGGCGGAATACGAGGCCTTGCTGGCTGGACCGCGCATAGCCTTCGGACTGGGGCTGAAAACGATCCGGTTCCGCAGCGCCTACGCCCTAGTCGTGTGCCAAGTGACCGGCCGATTCGAGGCATGGGAGCCTCTGATGGTGAAGTATCTGGCCAGGGTAAGGAGGTTACGAAAGGACTTCCATGAAGTCCAGGTGGAGCAGATCCCCAGATAGCTAAACGCCCAGGCCGACGCCTTGAGTAAGTTGGCTTCATCTTATACGGCCAACAACAAGAGGAACATCCTCTTTGAGGTCTTGCCACGGCCCAGCGTGGAAGACGGGGCAATGCCACTTTAAGTGTACACAGCCCGAGAAGAAGACCGGGATTGGAGAAAGCCCCACGTGGAATTCCTGAGGGAAGGTACGCTCCCAGAAGATCGGGGAAAAGCCCGCCATCTCCGAGCCAAAGCTCGCCATTTCATCTGGAGCAATGGGAACCTCTACAAGAAGTCCTTCACTCAGCCCCTGCTCCAGTGCGTCGAACCCCACGAAGCGGACTATGTCCTCCGTGAGATCCACGAAGGGGTCGGGGGCGCGCACCAAGGGTCCCGCACCCTAATCCAGAAGGTGTTGCTCCAGGGGTACTACTGGCCGACAATTCATCAGGACGCCCAGAAGCTCGTCAGTAGATGCAAGAGCTGCCAACTCCATGGAAGCATACTTCACCTTCCGGCTACCGAGCTAACCGCCCTAACCTCCCCGTGGCCATTTGCCCAGTAGGGAATGGACATGATAGGCCAGTTCCCTACCGGTACGGGTGGGCACAAGCATGTCCTCGTCGCGGTGTACTACTTCACGAAGTGGATCGAGACCATTCCCATCAGGAAACTGGATGCCACCACGACTATCAAGTTCCTACAGAACAACGTGATACTCTGGTTCGGCATCCCTAGGTGTATCATCACCGACTATGGGACAAATTTCAAAAACGAAAAAGTTAAAGAATTCTGCAGCCAATATCGTATCCTCATGAAGTTTGCCGTGGTCGCACATTCCCAATGCAACGGGCAAGCCGAGGTCGCTAACCGGGACGTCCTCCAAGGTCTTTAGACACGCCTAGAAGGACACCAAGGCAGTTGGGTCAAGGAATTACACCGGGTCTTATGGGCTCTATGCACGTCGAAGAAAACCCCTACCGGGGAGACCCCTTTCAGCCTCTGCTACGGTATCGAGGCAATAGTCCCAGCGGAGATCAGGCTCCCCAGTCACCGGGTCGAGCACTTCGACGACGAAGCGAACACCTCGGCCCTCCGAACTAACCTAGACATCTTGTTATAGAAACGGGACCGAGCTCAGATCAGAGCTGCCGCCTATCAACAACAAACCGCCCGTTACTACAACGCACGGGTCAAGCGTTGCTTCTTCAAGACCGGAGATTTAGTCCTAAGGCGGAACGAGTTCATCGATCAAGGCAAGCTGCATAAGTTTTCCCCAAAATGGGACGGTCCCTTCCTCGTCTCCGAGGTCCTGCCCGGTGAAGCCTATCGTTTACAAGACGCGAATGGCCACAAATTTCCATGACCCTACAACGCTGAGAAGCTCAAGCTGTACCTCAGAAAAGAATATCTACGCATGTATATTTCTTCTTTCACAAAGGCGATGCAAATTATTCTAAGTTCTTTTTACTTAAATAATAAGAAGGACACAATATGGCATTGCAAAAGGAAGAATTTTATTCATTCAAAGGTATTGTAGGCTTCTCAGCCGTACATTGCTTAAAAAAGAGAATTTTTTTTACAGCAGCGGGCCGGGGAAGGGGATGCAAGAAGCATTCCTCGTGATACTCCGAGGAAATTTCCTCCAGCCGAGCCCTTGCCGTCTCGGACCTCTGCCTCTGATGCTGTCCGCGAACCCTCGTGGCTACAGATGGGTCAGGAAGCTCCATGGGCGGGCACCCATCGACGAGATGCCTCAATTGGTAACACTCGAGGATGAGTGCCACAGAGCAATCCTGCCGACTCTTCGAGATCAGGCCGAGACGACATAATGACCTCAACTTGCCAACCACCTCGTCCTTCAGTTGTTCGGACAAGGGGTTATGCAGCCCCGATGATGCCCGCCAGATCGAGTACATCAGCAGCTGGAGAAGGGGTGATCGCCGGGGGAGCAGGCGGTCGATATGATCCTCAACCTGCCGAATCACCGCTTGCACCGTCTCCTCGTAGCACAGCTGGTCATACAGGTATACGCCCTCGAAATTTATGATCTCGGGGATGGAGAAAGAGAATTCATCCATTATTGCGTTTTGGGGATGGAGAAAGGAATGATCAACACGCACTCCGTTTTATAGCCCCACAGCGCCCCCAAGAGTCCAACAATCGCTCGTTTCTTCCACTACTGTACCGCCAAGCGGCGGATATCCCGTCTTTCTCGGCGATCCGAAGTCGGAGCGACGCGGCTCTTTAAACACTTTGCTTCCTCCCATGCGTTCATGACACGTGTCGCCCGCGACGATTACTCTTCCCAATGTTCACGTACCAGGATAAGTCGGACAGAACCTCGACAAACCGAGCATCTACCCTGCTCGGTCCATCCTTAGCAGGCCTCTACATGCCCTCCCGCGGTAAGGATCAAAGCCCTCATCAAGAGGCCACCAAGCAGCTACCCTGCTCGGTCCATCCTTAGCTAATAATCTCTTACCCCACGACGCCAGGGATCAAAGCCCTCATCAAGAAGCCACCGAGCAGCTACCCTGTTCGGTCCATCCTTGGATGGTAATCTCTTACCCCACGACGCTAAGGATCAAAGCCCTCACCAAGAGGCAATTGGGCAGCAACCCTGCTCGATCCATCCTTGGCTGGTAATCTCTTACCCTACGACGCCAAGGATCAAAGCCCTCATCAAGTGGCCACCGAGCAGCTACCCTGCTCGGTCTATCCTTGGCTGGTAGTTCACTACCCCACAACGCCAATGATCAAAGCCCTCACCAAGAGGCTACCGGGAAGCAACCCTGCTCGGTCCATCCATGGCTGGTAGTTTACTACCCACCGACGCCAAGGATCAAAGCCCTCACCAAGCGGCCACCGGGCAGCAACCCTGCTCGGTCCATCCATGGCTGGTAGTTTACTACCCACCGACGCCAAGGATCAAAGCCCTCACCAAGAGGCCACCGGACAGCAACCCTGCTCGGTCCATCTATGGCTGGTAGTTCACTACCCACCGACGCCAAGGATCAAAGCCCTCACCAAGAGGCAACCAGACAGCTACCCTGCTCGGTCCATCCTTGGCTGGTAATCTCTTACCCCACGACGCCAAGGATCAAAGCCCTTACCAAGAGGCCACCGGGCAGCAACCCTGCTCAGTCCATCCTTGGTTGGTAGTTCACTACCCCATGACGTCAATGATCAAAGCCCTCACCAAGAGGCCACCGGGCAGCAACCCTGCTCGGTTCATCCATGGCTGGTAGTTTACTACCCACTGACACCAAGGATCAAAGCCCTCACCAAGAGGCCACCAGGCAGCAACCCTGCCCGGTCCATCCATGGCTGGTAGTTCACTACCCACCGATGCTAAGGATCAAAGCCCTCACCAAGAGGCCACCAGGAAGCAACCCTGCTCGGTCCATCCATGGCTGGTAGTTCACTACCCATCGACGCCAAGGATCAAAGCCCTCATCAAGAGGCCACCGAGCAGCTACCATGCTCGGTCCATCCTTAGCTGAAAATCTCTTACCCCACGACGCCAAGGATCAAAGCCCTCATCAAAAGGCCACCAAGCAGCTACGCTGCTCGGTCCATCCTTGGCTGGTAATCTCTTACCCCACGACACCAAGGATCGAAGCCCTCATCAAGACGCCACCGAGCAGCTACCTTGCTCGGTCCATCCTTGGCTGGTAATCTCTTACCCCACGACGCCAGGGATCGAAGCTCTCATCAAGATGCCACCGAGCAGCTACCCTGCTCGGTCCATCCTTGGCTGGTAATCTCTTACCCCACGATGCCAAGGATCAAAGCCCTCATCAAGAGGCCACCGAGCAGCTACCCTGCTCGGTCCATCCTTAGCTGGTAATCTCTTATCCCATGACGCCAGGGATCAAAGCCCTCATCAAGAGGCCACCGAGCAGCTACCCTGCTCCGTCCATCCTTGGCTGGTAATCTCTTACCCCACGACGCCAAGGATCAAAGCCCTCATCAAGAAGCCATCGAGCAGCTACCCTACTCGGTCCATCCATGGCCAGTAATCCCTTACTCCACGATACCAAGGATCAAAGCCCTCATCAAGAGGCTACCGAGTAGCTACCCTACTCGGTCCATTCTTGGCTGGTAGTTTACTACCCACCGACGCTAAGGATCAAAGCCCTCACCAAGAGGCAACCGGGTAGCTACCCTGCTCATGTTAGTTATATGCATGCCCTAGAGTCCATTACTGTACATGTGATGTATATTGTAGTGGATGCTTGGACATATATAGGGAGGACTTTCTTGCTCGACATGATAGTATGCTATCTGGTTGCACTTTATCTTAACATGTTGTAACACTTTGAATTTCCGTTAGAGTGTTTTCGTGATAATTAGTAATTGTACGTGTTATTATATATGTGTATATAGGATTATTAGTTATTTAGTCGTGATAGCAAATTGGAAAATTTTCCTTTGTAGTGTACACTTGCACACTTAGCTTTTTTTGTGACTTAGGGTTTTGGTATCATGTTAACCATTCTTTTGTGCATGGTTCATTTTAATTCCCCACCATTTTAATCATATCATAACCCTTTTCATAATTCAAAATCCAATTAAACAATGAGGCATGGTGGTTAGGTGAAAGTTTGACTTTTGACCCCCATTTTCCTTCTCTTCTCTCTCTCTTCTCCCCACTTCAGAATTTCTGGGAATTTCCAGCAGCAAACCCCCATTTTTCTCCATATTCTCTTCTCTTTTCACTTCTCTTTAATTCCTCATTCAAACCCTACACAAATCTAACCTTTTTCCTTCACAAAACCTTGGTTTAATGGCTCATTTGAGGTGTTTTGTGGCGAGACTGCATACTTGAGCCTAGATCTGGAGCTTTTGGTGTTTCCTAGGGCCTTTTGAAGGTATTAACTCATGTTAGCACTCCTTTTCTTTAAACTTGTAGTATTCTTTAGTAAAAATCTCATTTTTGTGCATCTTTAGTGATATTAAAGGGTATTTGTGATTCACATGTTAGATTAGGGTTTTGTTAGTTTGGTTAGCCCTATTATGTGTTATTAGAGCTATTTTAGGCCAGGTTTGTTTCAGTTTGCACAGAAATACCATAAAGTTCCATTTTAGTGCAAAAGTGTGGATTTTAACTTGATTTAAGGCTCTGTAGGATCTGCTACTACCCGAGATGTTTCAGAACAAAACTAGATATTACTGTAGCATGTATGGGGGGTATAGAGTGCACACACCAAACCTGGGAGCCCACCCCCCTACCCAGGCCGCCGGAATATTCATTCTGGCCGCAATTTGCGGCCAGATGGGTGAGTTGGGATTTGGGGTTTGGGCCACTGGAGTCTGCTGCTATTTGGGTTATTTTGGTATATATAGTTTTACAATATCATTTCTGTATCAAAATCTGGAGGTGAATACCTATTTTCCCGTATTTTAATCTTCGCGACACGCGTGATACGTGTGTATGGGTTTTGGGTATCTGCGTATCGCGACGCGTCGGAGTGGCTTCAGGCGCGTAATCACACGTTTTAGCGTATCGCGCACACGCGCGCTTGGTTCACGACACGAGTTACTAGTTCGGCTTTAATGTCGTGTTTGTGTGATGTCAAGCTTATGTATGATACATTGTGTAATTCTAGGTTCGCAGGCGAGTACGGCGGACGCCGCGCAGAAGGGGAAACAAGTTGTTGGCTATACCTAGCGAGAGACTACAGTAAGTAGATTTAACATCTACGGGGATATCGCCCGCATGGCGTTCTACGTCAGGGCTGATAGGACCTTATAGCTACATTTATATACATTGACTGTTCATGGTTACTATTTAGTGCATACTGCATTCCCTGCTATATAGATATAAACTAGAATTGATAGAACACCGCACCATTACTAACGGTTCATGTTGCACGAGCACTATCCTGCATGTTACACACACACCGTTAGTAATTGCCATGACACTCACATTGTAGAATTTCCATCGGATCATTATGTTGTAGCTCATCGTTATGTGACTTTACATGATATTCATACTTGATGCATATATCACATCGGATCATTATGTTGTAGCTCATCTATATGTGACTTGACATGATATTCATACTTGATGCATATATTACATCGGATCATTATGTTGTAGCTCATCTATATGTGACTTGACATGATATTCATATTTGATGCACATATCATATCGGATCATTGACTTGCATATTGGTTTGGATTACATGTGATTTTCTGGATTTGGGAACCGTGGCTATTTCAAATATGTAATCATTTAAAAATAACCGGTTCCCTTGATATGATATTTCGGTGCGTCCACCATGTGTTTCCTCGGTGCTAGAGTGATATATGTGAACCCGAATCGAGGAGCTGGTTGAGGCCGATTACGGGTACATGGTGGACCCGGTATGGTACCCCGGGGCGAGAACGGTTTCGCTGTGTAGTAGACGGTGAGCCTGGCAGAGAGACTACTACCTACCGGTGATTGGTTGGACCTGACAGTTATCCGGAGGATACTGATCAGAGTCGATAGATGGATGCGGGGTGATCCGTCCTGCCGGGGCCGAGGGCCGATACCGCAGACGGAGCCCGTGGGCTGACCCAGACTGACGGGGCCCGATGGATGAGGATTTGCGTGTCGATACTGGACACGAGTATTTATGATATTTGGGTACCGATGTTGGGCACTCGGGATTCTCAGAGATTTGCAGGATTTAAGGGCCGATGAGAGTGCCGGCGCCTGAGCTATTTGGGGGATCTGGGCGCATTGATGGACACCGATTATTTATTCCACGTTGATATTCCGTGTAGATGTTATATTGCCCATGCTCAGCATTTATTATTGTACCTCATCCTGTAGTTATATTACCTGATAGAGCACTTGCATGATTATTGCACATACTACTTATCACATATTGATATCATCTGTTGGCATATGATAGAGTAGTGCAGTACGTGCATGCTCGCGATTACCTTTATATGTTATCTCTATTCACGAGTTGGCAACTCACCCCTGTTGTGCCACAGTGTTTGCAGGTTGCCCTTCGGAGTAGTCGCGGCAGGCTGCGTTTTGCATCTTTTGACACAGATACCCACATAGTTGGTGTACTAGCTCTTTCGCTGATAGGTGGGTTTTGTGCGGTATCTGTTTATCTTTCAGTTATGTACATTGTTGTATCTAGTATTCTCCATCTACCATGTATGTATTTGACTTAGAGACAGTGTGAGGACGATGATGTATATTATTTGTTTCTGGTGTCGAGCTCGTTGTGAGCCGACTGTACTTGCAGTTTATTCTATCTGTGATGCTCCCACTTGTGGATCTTGATCTTCGCTACGGCGTCGTATATTGCTATCTTGGTGATTGTTTACTTAGATTTCTTAACATGTTAGTAAGTGCTTTCATTTAGAACTTATAACACTCTATACTTTTACTGGTTTGATTTCTGGGTTTTCGGTTCACTTAGCCGCGTTACGCATGTAGACGTTACGTGGTTAAGTGCCGGTCACGGGCCAAACTTTGGGTCGTGACACATGTACACTTATTGTCCCTCTATTACATGTTGATAAAGCCCTTAGGATGAGTACTTGACTACCAGGATTATGATACGGATCATACTAGTGGGGCAGAGGTAGTCGGTAAGTACATCCTTCAAATGTTCCTAGTCGTGGGAGTATCGAGACAGGGCATCGATATTCCAGAGTAGACTAGCGTATACGCTTCTCGACCCATATGATGGGTGATGGATAATCCTACATCCATTGGTGTTTGACATCAGAGAAGGTATACGGGTGCTCAGTGGAGACTGGGTACACTGGACGGACTCGCCGAGAACTCCTAGATGGTATTATACCTATCGTCATATAGCAGTTCTCTGGTGACACTGGTACAGGTTAGTCTGTCGACCCGAGATCGTCATAGAGTCTTGTGTGATTCCCATTGTGCTTTGATTTCCACCATACCACGTTCAAGTGATCGTGCAAAAAGGTGGTTTTTGGGTACAGTCCCGAGTCACATGAGGCAATGAGCGATAGGAGGGGATTCGTCTCTCCCGGTATTGGGTGTTGATGTTGCGCTATGCTTGATTGGCCATAACAGGAAATCCCTGCCCAGGATTGCTGAGATCTACTGGTAAGTGTTATCAGTAGTTTCTGAAAAGTTATGGACCTTGCATCGGCATGACTTATCAGGCTATTGGGGTCTGACGTTATACCATCCCCAAGCTGCGATATGCGACATATCTGACGAAGAGACCGGACTGTACGGTAGTTTTACTGATTGGATTCGCAGGAGTATGAGCAGGCTTGCTTGTTAATCTTCTGATCGCTCAATACCCGGGTGGCCGTTACGTTTAGCAGACCGCTTGCGGCTTGTGGGTGTTTGATATGATCATCACCTACTGACGGCGTATTGACGAGTCTTTAGAGTCCTACACAGAGGTTTCCTGGTTCATGCGAAACGAGAGCACATATATGATATGTGAGGGACCGAGATTAATGCGCGTATGTGATACCACGTTCTATTCTCGCGATATGTGATATCGGTCGATTATATGTGATATAGCTGGGTTATCGGATCAAGTGTTGATTCGATAGATTGTTACATTTGATATTAGCCGGTTGTATGTGATATAGCCGGATTATTAAATCAAGTGTTGATTTAATAATTTTATGTATAATTATATATGTGATATATTAATTTGCATTAACTAATATTAGCTCACTTAAACATTTCTTTTTCTCATTTGTGTACACTTAGTATATATGTGATATATATTAATGTACATTATTTTGTGTCATGCTAGATGCCACATGCTACATGGGTGTATGAGACTCACACCATGCTTATAATATTGTGAGGTTTTATATTTATCTAAGTAATTCAAAATTGGATGGAAATTTATCATGGTTACAAGCTTGTAGAAGCTTGTGGAACCATTGACCAGGTCTACTAATTTTGTTTTACTTGTAAATATTTATTAACCTAATCATTATTGTTAGCTATAGTTAAGTCTCTACATGAGTTAGTGTATGACACTAACTCACCCATGGTTGCTATCTCACCTCATGAGTTTCATTCTCATCTCATCTTCATCTTCTTCTTCCTTATGGAAAAGCTTTCTAGCTTTTGAATGGTGAAGAAATATTGTGAGAAAAATAAATCTAAAGTGAGCCCAATTCTTACTTCATCATCCTCTACTATATTAGCCATTTAATTTAGGGTGTTTGCTTTACTAATCTACTATTAGTGAAAATATAGCATGAGCTTGAGTCTTCTCGATGTAGATCATTTTCGGCCTCGAAGACTTCGAGCAAGCTTGTTCATTTCTTCATTTGAACCTTTACTAGAGTTCGGGTGTTCACTACTTGGAGCGAAGGGACTACTACACAGAGCTTTAGAAGTGAAGGACCCGTCTACAAAGGTTGTATTTCTCATTCACTTAGATGTAAAGTTGTTTGCATTGCTTGTTCGTCTAAATCTCTAGTTAAGATTCTAGGTTAGGGTTCTTTAGAACGACAAATTTTTGAAATTGGCATGGACGATGCCTCCCGAAACCTTGCTGCCGCCCTAGGGAACCATGCAGCTCGGTCCATCCTTGGCTGGTAATTTCTTACCTGACGACGCTAAGGATCCAAGCCCTCATCATGAGGCCACCGAGCAGCCTCACTGCTCGACTTCCAGCACATCTTTAATAAGCCATCTCCATCTCGACTTCGGGGCCATGGAGATGCCGATCTTGCACCGGCCTTTGCAGAATTGGCAAATGGTTGAGTTCAACTCGACGCGCGATCGCCAAATGAAAAACCGGTCTCTGACCTAACGCATCATGAAAGCAGTACCGCGCAAATAAAATTTTTTTCCACCAAACAAAGGGAAATTGTGCACGCAAACAACACTGCAAAAAGATTTCATTCACCAAAATAAGAGGTCTTTACAGAGGTACTATAGGCTCCCCAGCTTTATAAAAAACACCCGGAGGCTTACAAAATTTTAGCACAAAGAAAATAAGAAGGCGAGGAAATTCAGGCCTCAGGGCCGGGGAGAATCTCGATGAGCTGTGCTTCCATTGCGACAACTGGGGTGGCATCTTGAAGGTCGGCGCCCAACGCAGGAGCATCGGCGCTGTTGGCCGGGGCGATCGACTTCTCCCCGACGCTCCCACCAGGGGCCTCTCCCCCTACAACGCTTCCGAAGGCATTCCTCTGCGCCTCATCCCCGAGGGGGTACTCGCTCTGGAGCTCGCCGTCAGGAAACTCCGGCATTAGGGCCTTGACAGCGTCGAGGGCGTCATGCCAAATGACGGCAGCGGCTCCAGCAAGGTCGGTGTAGTACTGGTCCGACTTCTTATAGCTCTCCACCGCCTTCAACGATCGGAGCTCGGCACGCCTCGTTCCTTCCTTTGCCGCCTCATTCTTCCTCCGGAAGGTGTTCGCCGTCTTTTTCAGGGTGGCGACAAGCACCCTGGAATCTTCCAACTGGGCTTCGGCGGCTCGGGCGGCCTATCGGCACTTGGCGATCTCATGATCCCCGGACGCCACCCGGTCATCGAGGGCAGCGACCCTCTCCATCGTCGCTTTCAGCTCCAGCCTTGAGCTCTCCACTCGTGAGGAGAACTCGCCCACGGCCTGCATCGCCGGGGCAATTTCCTCGTCCTCCATATTGACGACGAGGGCGACATGCTGGAGGACCTGAAGAAAACAAAGAGGGTTAAAAAGGAAAATGGGGCACCCAATCTCACGAAAAAAAATACTAAATGAAGACCCGAGTGGGGTGCGAACACTAACCTGCACGGCCTCTTGGGCTATGGCCGCCATTTGGGCCCGGAGGGTCCCCCGAGGTATTCTGCCCCGGCCAACCTTTCCATCTCCGAGAGCAGGCTGTCGGCGACAGAAAGCCCCGAGGGCACTTCGAAGCGATGCTCCCCATCGTCCACCATGATCGGGGAAGCCGGGGAGCGGGGCACCGTCCTATGGAACCTCTTGAGGAGAGACGCAGGGGAACCGGTCTCACCTCCCGCCTCCGGAGCCCCGGGCACTTGCTCCCGAGCGCGTTTTCGTCTTGGCGCGCGGCTGGACTCTGGGGCCCCGGGCGCGCTTGGGCACCTGGATGGAGCAGCTGCCGGTGGAGCCGGAACCGACGATGGGCGAGAAGGGCCGGCGCCTCCGGCCTTCTTCCCCTTCTTCTGTTCGACCAGGGCTGCCCGAAATTTGCCCAGGTCCATGGGTTCTGCATAAGACAAAAATACAAAGAAGTCAGCAATGCCAGAAAAAGTGAAAGAATACACAAATCTAAACAGGTCGCCTGAAAACTCCTAACTTACCCGCGAACTGGGCGGGGCTAAGCCCGGTCCAACTAAGAGCCCGCTCAGACAGCAACACATCAGCCCGGGGGAGAGGCTCCCACTCCGACACCGCCACCGCGTCAGGATCATTCGACCGCCCCACCCGCGGGCAGTTGGCCCTGTGCCATTAGATAGGCACAGGCCAATCCTCACCCTCGGGCGGCCCAACAAACAAAAACTTCTTCTTCCATTCATGAATGGAAGAAGCTACTACGACGACCCCCGACCCGGCAGCACCTCCCCGGTGTTTTCTAAAAGAGATGTATACCTAGCTCGGCTCGCCCCTGCGAGTGCCGGGGTGGTTTTTGTAGCAGAGAGAAGAAACGAGAAGGCTCCGGCGGAAAGGGATCAGACGTAATTTCAACCGGACCAGGAACTCAAGGAGAATCCTTCAAGAGTTCGGCACTAACTGGCCAGGGGCTAATTCAAAACAATTCAACGCTGCACTCACCTCAGGGGAGAAGGGCAGGCGCATCCCGGCCCAAAAGGCTTCCAGGTACAAGGCAATCTCCTTGCCCCGTACCTGGTCTGCCCTCTCCCCCTCCTCGGCCAGACAAAGCGAATAGTCGGGAGGGATGTGAAAACGAGTCTGGACGGTGGCGAGCTCATCCGCATGCCTCAGCGTGGATGACGCGCCAAGAACACCCATGATTTGCGCTCTGGGGACCGCCCCCGTCACACGACCCTGGGAAGCATGACTAACCCTAACTTCCCGGGGGGGACTCCGACTCTGACGAGGAAGAGGAATAAGAAGAAGAAGAAGAAGAGGAATCTACAGAGGACTCCCTAAACTTTACTCGGACTATTCTACAGACTCCTCGGTAGAAGACATCTAACCTGATCAAAGAGACGAGTTCTCGGAAGAGAAAACGCAAGGAATCCGACCTGAGGAGAAGAGCGCCGAGCTAACACGACTAGGGACGAGGAAATTATGGTAAGGTATGGGCCCTGATGGGGATCTCACCTCTATTTATAACTGCCGGCGTACACATCCTACGGCTCCGATCGCCTCCCGCCAAAACAACGCTTCGCAACCAACGGCCGACAACATTCCACCTGTCGCACTCACATTGGGCGCGTCCCCTCGGGCGCCTGAACACCTACGGCTCGTCTCGTCAGCCAACTAGCGCCAGACATGTGGGCTGGCGCTTCGACGAACGTACGCGCAAACCGACGCTTCCTCTTTAATGTGAGATCTCTTCCCTGATCCGCTAACGTCATCAAGAAAATACGACTCTTTGCCCGGGAATATGCACCGACAATATCTTTAAGTGAGAGCTCACCTCGGGTGACCGGTCAGACCACTCTCAACCCGACCCAGGAACGGGTCGAGACGAGAGTGGGAGGCTAATGATAATGCTCGATATCGGTGACTCCCTAGATAATAACACGTGGCAGATGACGTGTCCCAGAGCTTTGAAGAAAGGATCAAGAACGTTACGTTGGAATCACACCCCGGGCCTCCGACCCGAGAATGTTCCCGACCTTCGGTGGCTTTGCAGACCACCCCCGGCTCGTCTCCGAGCTATCACAGAACCAAGATGCCTTGGCCTCCCGCTCGTTCCCAAGCCTCCCGCCGAGCTTATCTTCCTCGGTCTCACCGATCGACCCGCAGCACCGATCACAGGCGCCTCCGCCACGGCTCCGCGAATTTCGCCAGACGCGAGATATCCGCCGCCCATGATCCCGCGTTCCACGCCATCACGATCCCCCATTAACGAGCATATCTCATCATTAATGGGGAATCCTGCCTATCACGCGGGCGTGACGCCAGGGGTGTAACGGCCGGCGTGAATCTCGCGCCCGCCTGCTTATGGCTGCCACTATATAAACCCCTCTCTCAGACGACTCAGGTAAGCCAATTTTACCCCAATAGGCCGTTACTCTGCCAAAATACCCCGTCTAACTTGATCGTCGGAGGGTTCTCGGTGGCACAACCACCTCGGGACTTTCTTGCAGGTAGCTCGGCCTCAACCACATAAAATCCATTGAGATCCACACGCTTTAGAAGTCAACCCTCCAAGCCCAATCTCAGCCATCCATCGGCGCTCGCAGCAGATCAACGGAAGGTAACCTCTGAAGGAGATCCAGAGATCCATCAGGTTCTTTGGACAGGGTTCGAACCTCAGAAACCTCAGAAAGGGAGTGTATACAAATTAACCCTTTCAGACCAAATTCGTGTGTTCCGTGGATGTGGTGTGTGTTTAGATGCATTTTTCTATGAAGAAACATGTACCAGGCTAATTTAGGAGTTCAAAACTGTTAGGTCGGTGAAGAAGTGAACTCTTATAGGAGTGAACCTTTCCACATTAGGTCGCCAATTTTTTTTTTTTTTACTCTTATTTTTATGATTAGCATTATTCATTTTGGTTTTTTGGTTTTATGGTCAGAAGCATTTGTATGTCAATTTCTGCTTGACCTTGATTTAGCCTTAAAATATTTACAGCCATCCAATTCATGAGCAAGGTGCATCGAACCCACACAACTTATTATGTATGTGCTTTAATGAATATTCTTTTTTTCTTTATTTATCAAAATGAACAACGATCATAAAATAATGGATGAAAAGTTGATATTTCTCTTTCATGCTGCCCCCCCCCCCCCTCCCAAAACCCCCTCACCCCACACACACACACAAAAAAAAAACAAAAAACAAAAAAACAAAAAACATACACACACTTTTTATGAGCTTAGAGTCAAACGTGTTTTTGGTATACTTGATGACTATGGTTAAAGGGCTTTCTAAATTTATTGTGATCTAAATTTAAGAAGGAACAATCATTTTAATAGAGAATCTTGGAGCCCATGTGAGCCTTGAATTGGCCGCTCTCTAGAGTGTCATGTCCGTGTTCCTTTGTTTATTTTATAAAGCTTAAACTTCTGGTCAAGTTAGGATCATTTAGTTGCCGGAGTTTCTAATGAGCCGATCTTGACCCAAGATACTTGAACCTTTTTATCGGCCTTAAGGTTTTTTTTGGGTGTAATATTAAAATAAACCCTAAAATAAAAAGCAATTGAAACTTCATAGTTCCCATCATTTCTACCTAGTTTGGTAACACGGTTACGGCTTTCGAAACCTTGGTTTCGTGGAGGTTCAAGATTAAACTCAAAGTTTTATAACCGTGGTCTTTTTGGCAACCAAAATGGACATTCCGAAATACAGATCCAAAAAGTTTCAAAGTCTCGAAACCCCATTTTTATGAAACCCAAAACTTGTAGAGTTTCAAAAAGTTTGATGCCGTCTCTCTTTATTCTCTCTCTCTAATCCTTAAAATAAGTCAAATTAAACGACACCTTGGTTTCCATAAACTGTGTTTCTAAATGACCAATAACTTTATTAAACCATAAATTTAGGAAACCAGTCGGGTCAGCTATATGTAAATTGAGAATAATGGAGAAAAGAGGCCATAGGAGGAAATTTCCTCCAATGGCGTGGAAAAAATATAACCTCCACCAATTTTTTCGACGATCGGCCCCCATCATCTTCATCGTTATCATCTAAGATGTGGGTACACCAAATTTCATGTGATTCTACAACTTTTTCACCATTGATTTAGCAATGTAAAAAGTTCTATTGTCGGTAAACCGTTAATTTTGAACCCACTAAATCAACGGTGAAAAAGTTGTGGAATCACATGAAATTTGGTGTACGCACATCTTAGATGATAACGATGATGATGATGAGTGCCGATCGTCGGAAAAAATGATGGAAGTTGTATTTTTTCCACGCCATAGGAGGAAATCCCCTCCTATGGCCTCTTTCCTCCATTAATCTCATGTAAATTATGGTTTCATTTTAACATTAATACAACTTGTGCTCAGCCTTCATGTTAAAAAATGGGGAAAAAAGTGAAAGAAACAGCTGTTACTATATCTAAAGAAAAGCGCTGAAAATTTCAAAAAAAAAGTGGCTGAAAATTTCAAAAAAAAGTAGCTGAAAATTCACTGTTTCATCTTGTTCCTCCCGTATTCCATTTCCCTAAAATCTCAGTCAAGCTAAGCTGCGGATTGAATTACTAGATTTCACCTCAAAACCCAAGGTAATTTTTGTGCTCACTTTTGTTTAATGTTTTTTAGCCCCATTTTTTGCCCCTCATTTTCAATTATGCTGTAAAAAATTGTATACATCTGGAAAAATTTCTGCTGTAAATGTTTATTTCTTGCATCTGAAGCAAGCACACACCAAACCCTAATGTAAACAACCACAGAAGAGAGGGGGAGGGGGGAGAAGAGGTAAAAATCTTTATCTCCTCTGAAAGTTGAGAACTTTGATCCCAAAGGCAAACACTGAGGCGAAGAGCACGGCGAATCCGATGAGTGCAGCCGAGACCTCGCCCAAGAAATCATGCTTGTACCCGAAATACCCCTCGATGAACTCCTTAACCGTTTGCCCATTATCCAACATGTGCTCGTAGTCTCCGAACTGGGAAGCAATGAGGCCGTATAAGGTCCAGGAGACCGGGCATGCCCAAAAGTACCATTTCCACCATCCGGGTAGTCTCTGCATTCACTTACAACATGCTTAGAAACTGTTTTTACAATGTCGGAACCAAACAATCGAGTTTTGGTCACCAAAACCCTAATCTTGTTGAGTGCGGACGTTAAATTCAAAGTTTTTATTTTGTTTAGGGTTGAAGTTTTTCCTTCTATGCAAATGCTCATTGCATATCTTCTAAGCTGTAACTTTGTATCATTTCATAAATTCAATATATGCTTTATCTAGCTAAAATAGCTATGACCCTATCCAAGGAATTTTAAGAAATCGAAAATGGGACTATATTTGGGAACGAAACATTGTTTTACAAAATTTGTAGTTTGGGGGTAAAAACCTCTGAGATAGAGAAAGAAGCTTTAGTCTGGCCGTCCCCCCCCCCCCCCCTCCCCCAACGCATTCCTTAAAATTAGTTGAAAGCTAAGCTTTAGATGATGGAATTTGTACATCTTAATGTCCTTTTGACTGCACCAAACTTCGAAGTTGTAGTGAGGGTTGAGGGAAACAATTTTAGTTTCTAACATGTCTTAATGTCCTTTCGACTCCACGGCAGTATATATTTTTCCCTCGAAAATTTCGTGTCGAGTAGATCTCAAACTGGATTTCTTTTGATATGGTCTTAAAGGGCCATGCTACCGTACGAAAACTCTGAAGCTGTGATGAGGGTTGAGGGAAATAGTTTTACCGGAACACTATGTATGCAAACACCATGTTCATTTTAACTTAAACAAAACCATGGTTTTAAAAGCTTGATTGCAAATCTAGGCTTTAGTAGAATGAGTATTAGAAACTTACAGGTCGAGGAATCACAAATCCTGCAAAGATATTCCATATAATGTAGAATGCACTAGAGACTATTGCGGCTATATCTGCGCTAGGGGTAAGGCCAACCACCATCATCCCATAGTATGTGAAGTATAGGAAAGAGCACAGTGTGAAGAATGCGAACCAAAAGAATTTGGCTGCGGTCCAGTCGAAATTTATCATAGCGTAAACTAGGATGCTATAGATAAGTGTTTGGAAGAGCGCGTATGGAATCTCGATCGCCACCTAAATGCACAAAGAATTCATTACAACCTGAGAATATTTATTGTATACAAGTGGGCTTATGATTCTCATAATTTTCTTGATT